>CM053027.1:609351291-609951291 GCA_028564925.1 Lithobates sylvaticus | reverse complement strand
TTTTGTTATGGAGAGTCAGTTAGCCTGCCCAGGCTGGGAAAAGGTTAACTAGGTTTGGGCTCCTTTCCCAGGCTTTATGGAATGCTGATGTAGCACCCGCCTAGATTAGATTTGTAGGCAGGTTGCCTATATGTGAGTTTTTGTTATAGAGAGTTAGCCTGCCCAGGCAGGGAAAGTGTTAACCAGGTTCAGGCTTCTTTCCTGGGATTTATTGGCCCTGCCCTCCACCCTGTGACATAAAAGAGGGGGAGGGCTGGAGTTCTTTCCCGCCATGCTCCTGACCGCAACTGACTTGGAATACTAAAAGGAGGCTGCTGCACCCAGTAGTCCTTCCAGACATCGGAAGATTGGAGAAACTGCCCAGCTTTGGAGGATGCCAGAAATGGACTATCACCTTTGTCAAAGTATGCCTGGGCAGCTTCAGTTCAGATAGTTGTTGGGTTGAAATTGTGTTGCACTGAAATGTGCTGTTTGGACTTTGCCACAAGAAGTTCTCAGTAAAGTTTGGAAATGTTCTTAAGCCTGGTCTGAATATACTGAAAAGGGTGCATGGTAGATTATGGTGTATCAGAAGAAAATTGAAAGTGATTTTTTTTGTTGGCTGTACTGGGTCTCACTGGCTGCAGGCTCAACTACTTCTCCCTGCATTCTAGTGGATTCTAGAATTTAGTGTGTTGGAAGAGGCAGACCCTTGGCCTGAATAGAAGTCAATCTCTGGGGGGAATGCCCAGTGGATGGCTGAGGAGTGCATAAATAGTTTGGGGCCTGGAGCAGCAGGGTTCTTGTCCAGGAAGAGGAGATCCAGGCCTGAAGGGCTGCTGCCCTTCTGGGCAGTGTAGCTGAAGTCTGCAGGAGTTCATCGAGGTCCAAGATAAGAGACAGATGGGGGGCCTATATGCTGGAAGTAGTTGGAGCCAAATAAAGGGGATTTACTGAGGATCTGGCCTGGAGATTCACAGGAAAAGTGTCTGGCCAATATTGGACGGAGGCATTCAAGTATACAGGGACAGGGTGAGTATAGGCCTGTATATAGGAGCCTAGTGACTGTTTGCTGCTCTAACTCCTGGGGTACCTGTTCCCGTGCTGCTGCATTAAGATCTTTCCTTTGCTTGGAGCCCCATGGTTGCTGTCCGCCTATTGTTTGACTAGAGGAGAGTTATCCTGAAGAGTGTAGACAAGGCAGAGAGTGTCCTCTGTTTTTCTTAGTGAACTAAATTTAGAGTATCCCAAAGCCTACCCTACCAACCAAATTCAACAAGCATTAAAACGTAAAGACATTCCTTGCTTGGTCATTGAGTTGTGAGACTGTCCGAGTTGTTGTGTGCCTGGCTGCTTGTACACCCAAATGGGAAGAGAACCTGAGGCAGATTAGCGGGGCCTGCCAACATTTCATAGAACATATTAATTTAATTCCCTTAAGTCAATATTTAAATCTTCATCTTTCATTAAAATAGTGCCTAGTGATCCAGCCATACACGTCTTTGTTTAGGTACTTCCTGTTATAGGGTGGCAACTAGTGAGGAGCTTGGCTTTGGCCCAAACTCGAGTTCAGCTGAAAAAAGAAGGCAGCTCTCATTCCTGAGCTGATCAAGGCGTAGAGATGCTCATGACATCATTGGCCTAATACAACCACATGGACATATTAGATTAATATTAGGTCAATGGCATTGAGCTAATAGGCCATATGGCCCTATTAGGTAAATTAGGTTATAAGCATCCCCATCCCGCAGCTGCAGGTACAGTGCATGAACAGGCGTAGATCCCTTGATATCATTGATCTAATACACCCAAACTGATATATTAGATCAATGACATAAAAATATTTGCGAGAGGTCCCCCTAAAAATCCATGCTGGACCCTTAATCTAAGCATGCAGCCTAACTGGCCTAACTGGCCAGGATAGAGGGGGGACAAGCATGCACCCTCACTTCTGAACTTACAGGGCCCTCAGCATGGGGAGGAAGTGCCTTATCATGTTGATGGGGACAAGGGCCTCTTCCCCACAATCCTGGCCAGTGTTTGTGGGGGGTCTGCAGATGGGTGCTTATCAGAATCTGGAGGCCCCCCTTAATAATAAAGGGGCAACAGATACTGCCCCCATGTGCCACCTTTATTAAAGAAATTAAAATCTCAAAAAAATTTCCCTTTTTGTAAATTCCCTCTCAATTAGCTATATAAGGGATGGGGCAGGGATGTTGGTGACATCATTTGGGCAGTGATATCACTGATACCCCTATACTTAAGTGGCAGGGATTCCTGGTGATGTTAGTGAACCAGTGACATCGGGAAGCTGTTGCATAGTGTACCGGTAGCATTACCACTTCTTTATATGTTTTCCAGCTCCTATCAAAAAGGGGTCTGATTTGGCAAATGTTTGGATATTCATCCGAACACCCAAACAGCCAAAGTTCAGACCGAGTGGCCATATTACCACTAAGTCAATGACTTAGTGACCTAAAATGGCCATGTGGCCATATTAGGTCAATGATGTTATAAGCATCCCTGTCCCTTAGCTGCACTTATACAAAGGGGCTTGGAGCAGCTCATGACATCATTGAATCCCCGTCTGTAGCTCATTGGCCCGGCATTGACAGCTGGCTTCCGGATTCGGCTGAACATGAGTTTGGACAGAGCCTGAATCTGTCCCTAGTGGCAACGTTCTGTTCCTATCCTCCCATTCGCGCTCCTACATGGTCACCATATTACATGTCCTTCCGATGGAGACTAAAAGCTGCACAATGCATAGATATGTTCTACTGTTGTCACCAACTGACGTGAACTAAAGGAAGAGGTCGTGAATGGCAACCTTTTTGTTCTTGACAAATTCTCATTAAGGTATGTTGAGCAAATAAGCACATTTTAGCGTTGTGTTTGGGTGGGTGGGACAAAACTCATCGGAGGAGTGTTTTGGATGGAGCTAGGCTGAGGCTGCTTTCACTCGCATTACCGCCGGGTTTGTTTGGTATGCAGTGATTGGGACTTTCTTCTCTCCTATTTGGACTAGAACTAAGCTGGACCTTAAATGTTATTTCTTCCAGTGCGATTACAAGCACAGACCTGGTCAGGAGCTGAATTGGGGCCTGGAGAATGGCTGGTAGACCTTGACTCAGAAGCTCCACATGTGTGTTACTGGTGGTGGTGGTGGGGGGGGGGGGTGTTACTCTACAAAGCAACTGAATAACAGTGTCTGCATAATTCGTACATTCACATGACAAAACAAATTTAAAAAATTGCTATTCAAAGCTGAAATATTTGGGTCAGACCCTGTATAACGATTTGCAAAGACATACTTTTTTTTATCCAATGACTCATTGATTTGTTCATTGTGTAATTGTAAGGCTGAACAACATGCCGGAGCACTTGATAAATATCAGGATGTTATTCTGTTGCTTATTTGTATTTTCATGTCTTGCCAGTGGAGCATGACGTTGAATGTTCTCTACTTGACATAACGTGGCAGGTCGTCTTGTGTAAAATTATGATTAGTTGGATTCATCCAGAAGATCTTCCCTATCGAGATTGAGGTGATTTACATCTAAAATCGAGGCAGACTGAGGGAGATTAATTATCACTGTCACAGCCACAGAAAAAAAAAAAAAAATTTGAAAGGCTGAGAAGCCCTTGAATTTGGCTTCTTAATTTGTCTGTCAATTGTAAAGTGCCAAGAAAAAGACCTAGCAGAATTAAAGACTCAGTCATTACGGATCTGGCTACGGGACAAAACATGTTTTTGCTTCACTCCAGGCGGCTTTCAAACTCTTCCAGAGATGGCACAGAGTAAAATGGGACTGCAATCTTGTCCATCGGATGAAGATGTAATCTGGAGCTGTTCAGTCTGGCTTGACACGTTTTGGGCTTGTTCAGCCAACGTACGCGGTGTCATCGTTTGGTCTGGCTAGAGAGCACAAAGTCATAGTTTGAACAGAGAATGTGATGCTGTCAAGCAGGGCCGCTGATAGAAATCATGGGGCCCCATACAGCCTACCTGATGGGGCCCCCATTCAGCTCTACCCTCAACTCTGCCCCTGGCCCCACCTTGAAAAAACTGTTGCATGAAAAAATCAGACAGCCTGTAAAATCCTGCTGTAGCCAGTGACAGAGTGGGCTAGCAGAAGGCGCATGCATACACGTCCCCAATCCAATCTGCTGAATAAGACAGAAAGGGATCCTTTCCTCTTCGTCTAGCGGATCGGGTTGGAGGTGTCAGGGCTAGGCTAAGCCCTTCCTTACAACTGAGCAGCCAGCTCAGAGAAGGAAGGGCTGAGCCCAGCCCTGACAGTACCCTGACAGTACCAGAACAGGCCATTATGAGAACCTTGTAATGCCTTTTGGTCTTTGTAACGCCCTGGCAGTTTTCCAGGAATTTATTAACGATGTCCTCCGAGATTTGTTGAAGTTATGTGTGGTGGTTTATCTCGATGATATCCTCATTGACTCCAGACTCATAGAAGGAAGGGCTGAGCCCAGTCCTGACTGGAGGTCAGTCGGGTGTAAATGGACAGCCAGTTTGTTTACACCAGCTGCCCTTAGAGCAGAGCCGGCTGTGTTCGTGTCTGCTCTACATAAGCTGAGTGGACACGGACTTGTCATCTGCCCACTTTGCTGAACAGGGGATCAGCGGACAGATCCCCCACTGAACATGCTGATTCCACGCTGTGTGAAAGAAGCCTTTATAACAGACAGTAACCCAGGCAGGTTAAGATCATCAGCATTATAATAACACACAGGCAGCAGGTGCTCTATCATGGCTGGCTCTGTCACAGTGTGTCCTAGGACATGGCTGTTGGGTGCCCTTGTTAACTTATTAAGTTAACAAAATCAGCACCAAACAGCCATGTCACGTGACACACTGTGATACAAAACCTGCTGACTGCTGCCTGTGTATTATAGAAGGTGACATAGTAATGTGCACTGTATATCTTTCACACACCTACAGGGGTGCTGCAGCAGCCACAATGAATTCTGGCTTCCCAGCTGCCTGCCACCGCCACCTCCCACCTCACAGCCTCTCACTCTCCTTCTCTCTGGGGCCGACTACTCCTAAGTGGAGGAAGATCACTCCTCCAGGTTAGGAAATGGGCAGCCGCAGCAGGTGGCTGAGACATGTAGCGCGGCGCGGAATGCACTACACATGCGCCCAAAAATGAGAACAAAGTCCCTCACTCCCACCAGCACATATCATCAAAACAAGAAGACTCGCTGCTCCAGGTGAGGTTTTAAAAGCCTGATGATCTGGACAGGTGCCCGCCTCGGCTCGCCTCCGCATATAGTCAAAAGAAGAAATGGCCGCACTCTGTACTCGATCAACATTCTTTTATTCAGAACATCCCAAAGTGTTGACAGAAACCTGGTATATGCATTTCACACACTCCAAGTGTGCTTAGTCATTACTCTACTTAGGTAGATGTGGGATGTTCTGAATAAAATAATTTTGATTGAGTACAGAGTGCGGCCATTTATTCTTTTGAGCACATGTCATCAGACAGGGGCCCAGAAAATAGCAATAATACACCCCCCTAAGCTAGTAGGAGCAGCTTAGCAGGGGTGTAAGTTAGAAAGGCAGTTTTTTTTATTCTGCGCTGACTGTCTGTGAGGCTGCCCGGGCCCCCTTGCTGAGCTGAGGACGCCGGGCCTGGTACAACAGGGTCGGTTGTATTGGCCTATCATCGGCTCTGCTGTCAAGCACAGTTTTACTGCTATCTGTTACCCTAGCACAGGGGTCTCCAAATTTTCTAAACAAAGGGCTGGCTTACTGTCCTCCAGACTTAAGGGGGGCCAGAGTGGCCAGTGGTAGTAAAAAAAAAAATTACATAGTGCCTGTAGTCAGTAGGAGGAGGTGTTGTGCCCCATCATTGGTGCCAGTGGAAGGAATGGTTTCCCAATGTTGGTGTCAGTGGAAGGAATGGTGCCTCTTGGTGTCAGTGGGAGGAGTAGCTCACCAAAGGCCAGATAAAGGCTACCAAAGGGCCGCATTTGGCCCACAGGCTGGCCCTTCCCCACCCCTCTCCTCTTGGTCCTGTTGTGAACTAGACAGGTGCCATTCATTTCGTTACGAATCAAAATTCAGACAAAATTTTCATTATTCAGAGATGTATCAAATTTCAATGAATCCAAAATAAATTATAACTAAACACATTAATTTGTATTCATTCGGATGACATTATTGCATTAGTTTGAGCCTTTTGTTAAAGTTTGAAGCATCCAAAATAATGTAATAACATAAGGAATGATCCGAATTGATTTAAATACTTTTGTTTTGTTCCAATGAGAGCGGGACAGTGGTCTTTGACTCTTGGATAATCAGCTGATTCTTTTTGCATTAACATTTTTCATTATTATAAAAAAATGCACTACAAATGGAAACATCTTGCAATAGATACAGTAAGGCAAGTAAATAAAATAGGTTGATTCCTACTTATTGTGTTTGGGTTGGATAGAGGTGGAGCCATCAGAATCACTGTATCATAATATAACAAATGAATCCGAAATTATTTTTGTTACATTCATTCTTTCCGGAGCAGACAATATCGTCCAATCAGCTCATTCCATTTCTCTTTGTGGGTTAATCCAGCAGGGATGACTCAGAGAGCATAAGTAATCTCCTGAAATAATGATTTAACACGTTAAAACTAATATAGCAACTCTTCCGCATCAACTTCTGAAAATCCAAATGGATTTGAAACAATGAATATACTAAAGGAATTCCAAAAATGAATCATTCGAACTTAACGAATGTAGCAAAGTCTGGGACCTCTAGAGGCCTAACGGTGACCTCCAGAGTCAGGGACAGCTGACAGCCTTCTGAGTGGGTTACAAGGCATGGTGGGTGTAATGCAAGATGAAAAGCTGGGCTCCAGACACTTTTTGAATGCAAAGAGATTTATTGTCTCTTGAACAGAGCTGTGGGAGAGAGGGTTAGGACAAGGACACCCTTAAGTAGATGCAATGATAATTGGCAGACTCCGAGACTTCTATAGGTAGACAGCTATACAGGTGAAGGACTCCAGCCACACACCTCTCCTATGGCAACAATCTTGTAGCAGTTACTAACGGCAGTTGTATTCAACTATTGGCAACACAAACAGTTCTCTGCTTACTCCACAGTCTTTCACTAGACTTCGGATCCAATAGCCACTGGATCCCCTGCGCTCTTCCATTTTAATGCTCAGTATCTTTCTCAAGCATCACCCCTGCTTCCCTGCTGGGTCCCTGGTTTGGCATTCACGGATACTCTTCAAGCGTCACCCCTGCTGACCTGCTAGGTCCCTGGCTTGGCACCCACTGATGCTCCGTAAGCGTCACCTCTGCTGTTCCGCTGGGTCCCTGGCTTGGCACTGAAGCTTTCCCACTTCTTCACCGTCCCCGGCTGGCGAGAAGACTGCTCTGGTACTGGCTTCAGCTTACTCACAGTGGTCTCCAGTAACAAGGTGGTTGGACCCTTAGTGGCAACAGCTTCCCCTTCTACTTCCGACCACAGCTGGTTCCCCACCCGGCTGAACCACTACTTTTGGTTGAACTGCAAGCCAGCAGTCCCAGTCCTATGCTGCTCTCCTGCTTCTGGATAGGCCTCAGACAGCCTAGCAGCCAGATGCCCCCGGGATAGGCCTCAGGCTTGGCCTAGCAGCCCGGGGCAGTACAACACACGTCCACCCAGACAGCCATCCAGGTGGCACAGAATCCCGATCACCTGACTCCACCCGAATAAATAGGCTCTCCCAGCAGGCCAAGGGACCAAAGAAAATTCCTGCCCATTGACTGAGACACCCCATCCATTCATGTCTGAGGCTTGCAAAGCCCCTGTCTGATCTAATGTCACTAGCATAGTGCCACACAGTGACAGAAGAGAAAGGGTGCAACAAGTCCAAATTGGAGAGGAATCGATTGATCTCCTAACAATTGGCCAAGGCAACTATCGCCTGGCAACTAAATTTGATAGCAACCCTGCCTAAACATCAGGGTGCTACACGAATATGATGAAACAAAATGATTTACTCAACAAATTAATTTGAAACAAAACTAATTTTTCTATCGTCACTATTGTTAACCAGTTTCTCTCTTTTGATCCCCCTCTATTCCTGTTCTGATGACAACACAAACTTTGAGCTTTTTCTTTCACTTTTAAGCCGGCCATAGACAGTTTGAATCTAGGCTGGTTCAGCAGGGACCAGTGATGTAAGTAACTGAGTTAAAATAAACGGAGTTACTTAACGCAGTTACTTTAAAAGGGTAACGAGTAATCTAACTGATTACTTTTCCCCTCATGGTAACAAAGTTCCCATTACTTGGGTGGCGTTACCGCAATTACATCTACCGCCACTAGATGGCAGTAGTTCAATTCCGGTGTCCTGACCAAAAAGTCCTCCCGCCGGATAAGGACCCCCTGTATTGCGCAGGCGCAGTGCTTGCGCAGTACGAAGGACAGCGGAGCTTACGAAAATTGCCAATCCTAAACAGCTCTGAGTGAACTCTACACCGCGCAGGCGCAGTTAACATGTAATTGTACAAGGCGATGCCGCACGCTCCCGATGCTCGTGCTACTCTGCAAGGGGCGTCTATTGTGTAACTAAGGGGTGGGTCTAGTATTACTGTAACCAAGGGGCGCATTTTTTATTATTGTTATATATCGAGCTCTGCCCATTCATTTTACATTTGCCCTCTTCTGTAGCCATCCGCCCATTACACGATATAATAATAATAGACCCGCCCCTCAAACGATATAATAATAATAGACCTGCCCCTTGCTTACACGCTATAACAGATCTGCCCCTTGGTTAGAGTAATAATAGAGCAGCCCCTTGGTTACATGATATATAACAATAATAAATGCGCCCCTTGCTTACAGTAATACTAGACCCGCCCCTTAGTTACACATATAGAATATTAAAAAAAAAGTCAGTTACTTTGCTGCGTAACTAATTACTTTTCCAATGTAGTAACTGAGTTACTAACGCAATTACTTTTTTGGGAGAAGTAATTTGTAACTTAACTAATTACTTTTTTAAAGTAAGATGACCAACACTGGCAGGGACCAGCTGAGATTCGATCCATGTATGGGCAGACTGATTGTATTCAATCCATCGATCAACTTGGGTACAACCAGCATGTCGGATTTCTATAATGTGTTTATTGCCAGCGGCTATAGCAGCTAGCAATAATAACTGTGTTCTCTTGGCAGGGATGGCTCTCTGTGCTCCCCCCACCCCCCACTGGGAGAACATAATAGTTCCATGGGAGGGATTCCCCATCAACACTGACTGTGTTGATGGGGGAATCAAGATTTTTTCTTTCTTATAACCTGGGTGTAGGGGCAGGCAATTGACACTTCCTCCATGTTCCCCATTAACTCATTGGGCACCAAGTGTGGGTCACATAGGAGGCCTACTCCATGGTGGGTTCTTTAGGCTAAGCCAGGCAATGAACGGTGTCACTCATCACAACACAGGGGTAACACCTTGCTCACCAATGCCAAGACCAGGTGAGGGCCATGGTCATGTGAATAATCAAACAATAAGGTAGTCCTCTAACTCAGAGATTAGCCTCTTGTGTGTAGTGTTATATGCAGAGTTCTTCCAAAAGATACTGTCCCTTGTCCTACACACTTCCGGCTACCCATATCAACTTCTTTGCAAGTTAACCTTTTGTTGTAGTGATGTTTCACAAAACTAAATGTGCTAGTCCAGATCCAGGTTCCTTAGAGAAATATGCCAGGACCCCATTGCACCCCTTGAGTAATTTCAGACCAGGCTCTGAGCAGAGTAAACAACTTTACAGAACATTTGGCAGAACATGTACAACATGCAAGAACGTTCTTTTCCCTAAAAAAAAAAAAAGTTTTGCCTTTAGTATTACCTTTTACTTTTATGGCGGAGGCAGACAAAAACATCTGAGTACTGCAGATAGACCGCACTAGTTAGCGCATGCCACAACCTACTTTGTTTAATGGAAAATTTTTCTGACTTGCTTTGCCGACTTGAAAGTAGAGCATGTCACCCCTTGACAAAGCTTTTCTTGCAGATGTAATTTTTTTTTTCCCTCAGCGCAGAGATAATGAAGTCACTAATAAGGGTAAGATCCCGCTGTGATGGTGTTTCAGGAGAAGTGCATTCCCCCCACAGGGGTCCCTCTTGTATCTCTTCCCTGCATAGAGAAAAATTCTTTATTAGACACAGTAATGGACGTCTCATGTCACCAACAAGCTAGACCTCACAAGTAGAACACTGTGCTAAAGACGAGGCGTCACAGCTAGGAAATAATAACTCTTTATCTGGAGACTCAAAATAACCAATACGCCCACAGCTTGCTTGTCATCATAAGCGACACTACCTACAGGAATAGAGGAGTCATACACTGGTGTAGAATTTACACAGGACCAACAACTTCCACTTTATCATATAATACTCTACACATATCTAGCTTACTTTGTGGCTGTAATCATGGTTGTGTTGTGGATACTGCAGTGAGTGAACTGTGTGTCCAGCAGTAGTTCCCAGCTGCAACAGTTGTCAGTCCTTGGGTGTAGTGCTCAACTGTTCCTGGTTGTAGTATCTAATCCCCCTTCCCAACCAGTGGTGGTAATTTTTCATCCTGTAGCAGTCAGCATTTCTTTTGTTCTTTTGAGGCTATTCCTCCAACCACTCCCTGTGTCCATTGGTGGCTTTAGCAGTTATCAAACCTTTCATTTAGTGGTCATCTATCCCTAAATGTAGTGGTAACCACCTCCTGTATCCAGTGGTAGCCAGTTCAAGGCTGTAGCAGTTATCAAATCCTGCATTTAGTGGTCACCTAGCCCTGCCTGTAGCAGTAGCTCTCTCTGTATCCAGTGGTAGCCAGTTCAAGGTGGTTGCAGTTCTCAAACCTTGCGTTTAGTGGTCACCTGTCCCAGACTCTAGTGGTAACCACTCTCTGTATCCAGTGGTAGCCAGTTCCAGACTATAGCAGTTATCAAATCTTGGGTTTAGTGGTCAGCTATCTATAACTGTAGTTTTAGCTACTCCCTGTATCAAGTGATAGCTAGTTTAAGGCTGTAGCAATCATCAAAGCTTGCGTTTAGTGGTTAGCTGCCCCTACCTGTAACAGTAGCTACTCTCTGTATCCAGTGGTAGCCAGTTCAAGGCGGTTGCAGTTACCAAACCTTGTGTTTAGTGGTCATCTAGCCCTGGCTGTCGTGGTAACAATTCCCTCTATCTAATGTTAGCCAGTTCAAGGCTGTAGCATTCATCAAATCTTGCGTTTAGTGGTCAGCTGTCTCTGGCTGTAGTGGTAATCACTCTCTGTATCCAGTGGTAGCCAGTTAAAAACTGTAGCAGTTATCAAACCTCGCCTTTAGTGGTCAGCTATCTCTAACTGTAGTGGTAGCCACTCTTTGTATCCAGTGGTAGCCAGTTCAAGGTGGTTACACTTATCAAACCTTGCGTTTAGTAGTCAGTTCTCCCTGGCTGTAGTGGTAACGACTCCTTCTATCTAATGGTAGCAAGTTCAAGGCTGTAGCAGTTACCAAACCTTGCGTCTATTGGTGATCTGTCTTTAGGTCTAGTGGTAACCACTCTCTGTATACAGTGTTAGCCAATTCCAGACTATAGCAGTTATCAAATCTTGGGTTTAGTGGTCATCTACTGTATCTGTATAACTGTAGCGATAGCTACTCTCTGTATCCAGTGATAGCCAATTCAAGGCTGTAGTAGTTATCAAATCTTGCATTTAGTGTTCAGCTGCCCCTGGCTGTAGTGGCAGCTACTCCCTGTATCCAGTGGTAGCCAATTCAAGGTTGTAGCCTTCATCAAATCTTGCATTTAGTGTTCAGCTGCCCCTGGCTGTAGTGGCAGCTACTCTCTGTATCCAGTGGTAGCCAATTCAAGGTGGTTGCAGTTATCAAACCTTGCAGTTAGTGGTCAGCTATCCCTGACTGTAGAGGTAACGACTCCCTCTATCTAATGGTAGGTAATTCAAGGTTGTAGCCTTCATCAAATCTTGCATTTAGTGGTCAGCTGTCCCTGGCTGTAGTGGTAATCACTCTCTGTAGCCAGTGGTAGTCAGTTCCAGACTGTAGCAGTTTTCAAGCCTTGCATTTGATGATCAGCTATGTCCCTGACTGTGATGGTAGCCATTTCCTGCATGCAGTGGTAGCCTGTTCCAGGCTTATCCAATATCAGACCTTTCATTTTGAGGTTGGTTTCCCTGGCTCTAGTGGTCCAGAACCTTTCATTTAGTGGTCAGCTATCTTTGGCTATAGTGGAAACCACTCCCTAGGTCCGGTGGTGGTCAGTTCCAAACTACAGTAGTTGTGACTATGAAAGAAATGTCTAGTACTCATCTGGTAAACTAGCAAGTGAAAACCATCTAGATATCTGCTGTGGTTATTTCAATTAAAACAAGAAACCACAGGTTGTAAATATTCACAGATGAAGGGTTTGTTCACCTAAAAGTGATATTTCAGTTACAGGTGCAGCTCTGTGAAGTCAGCCCCTTAATTTCTATGTGTCTTAGATACTACAACAGCCCTAAAACTGCATATCTGTTTTGGATGGACTAAGCCAGGGGTCTCCAAACTTTCTAAACAAAGGGCCAGTTTACTGTCCTTCAGGCTTTAGGAGGGCCATACTGTGGCTATTGGAAGTAGAAAAGGTTCCGACATCAGTGCTGAAAAAAAATGCCCCATCTTCGGTGTCAGTGGGAAGAATTGTGCCCCCTAATTGGTGTTAGTGGGAGGAATTACACCCTTTTGTTGGTGTCATTGGGAGGAATTGCATCCCACCATTGGTGTCATTGGGCCCCATTGTTGGTGTCATTGAGAGAAATTGTGCCCCATCATTGGTGTCATTGGGAGGAATTTTGCCCATCATTGGTGTCATTGGGAGGAATTTTGCTCCATCATTGGTGTCATTGGGAGGAATTGTGCTGCATCAATGGTGTAATTGGGAGGAATTGTGCCCCATTGTTAGTGTCATTGGGAGGAATTGTACTCCATCATTGGTGTCATTGGGGGAATTGTGCCCCATTGTCAGTGTCATTGGGAGGAATTGTACTCCATCATTGGTGTCATTGGGAGGAATTGTTCCCCATTGTTGGTGTCATTGGGAGGAATTGTACTCCATCATTGGTGTCATTGGGAGGAATTGTGCCCCCTTGTTGGTGTCATTGGACATGTTAGTTGCAGTCATGTGCCACAGTCCATAGTTCATCTCAAGAGCGAGAAAGAGAAGTGGCTACATTCCTACATACCGTGGGATAACTTGCCAAATTTCTGGCAGAGTTGAATTGTAAGTCTGTTAACTTACTGCACTTTTTCACTGCCAAGTTGTAGACTTGCAGAGCACTTGAAGCACAAGTTCTAGTTGGCACTTTTCCAATTTGTAGCAAATTTGCGTTGGAAGTTTCTAACATGAGCAAAGTTGCAGTGGTGAGTCTACAGCAAAAGCTATGCAAGTCTACAGCATGAAAATTCAGCCACAGTGACCCCTGTGGTGGGATGACTATTGCACAACATAACTGAACCAGAACTCGCAACAGACTTGCAGGATGTTTACAAAGAAAGTTGATCTAGAATCATGCAATGTGGACTTTCTGCAATTGTGCAACAAACTTGTGAAGCCTGACAAGTCTAACAATAGCTTAGCGAGTCATTTTCAAACTTGCAGCACACTTGCTTGTGTAGCACCCTGATGTTTAGGCAGGGTTGCTATCAAATTTAGTTTCCAAGCGATAGTTGCCATGGCCAATTGTTAGGAGGTCAATTGATACCTCTCTAAATCTGGACTTGTTGCACCCTTTCTCTTCTGTCACTAGGTGGCACTATTCTAGTGGCATTAGATAAGACAGGGACTTTGCAAGCTCAGCCATGAATGGATGGGGTGTCTCAGCCAATGGGCAGGGATTTTCTTTGGTCCCTTGCCCTGCTGGGAGACCCTATTTATTTGGGTGGAGTCAGGTGATCAGGGTTCTGTGCCACCTAGACGGCTGTCTGGGTAGACGTGTGTTGTGCTGCCCCGGGCTGCTAGGCAGGAAGCCTGAGGCCTACCATGGGGACACCTGGCTGCTAGGCTGCCTGAGGCCTATCCAGGAGCAGGAGAAGCAGCGTAGGGTTGGGACTACTGGCTTGTAGTCCAACCAGAAGTAGTGGTTCAGCCAGACGGGGAACCAGCTGTGGTCACAGGTAGAGGGGAAGCTGTCACCACTAAGGGACCATCCACCTTATTACCAGAGACCACTGTGAGTAAGCTGAAGCTAGTACTAGAGGAGTCTTCTCACCAGCCGGGGACGGTGAAGAAGTCGGAAAACTTCAGCGAGTGCCAAGCCAGGGACCCAGCAGGACAGCAGAGGTGTCGCTGGCGGAGCATCAGTGGGTGCCAAGCCAGGGACCTAGCGTGTCAACGGGGGTGACTGATAGGAGAGAGGAGGAGGAGGAGGCACATCTCCAATGAGGCAGGATTCCCTCCAGGGGCCAGCTTGGCAATCCAGGGTCCCAGCAGGGAAGCGGGGGTGACGCTTGAGGAAGCTAATAGTGGAAGAGCTCCGGGATCCAGTGGCTATTGTCGTCACCATGCGATGATGGAAGTCAGCAGAACTTCCCCTCATTTACTAAGCTCTGGGGCTACTGCTCTTGCAGAGGGCAACATTTAAGGCCCGTTCACACCTGAATTACACAGGAATGGGGGCCGTGTTCCTGTATGATTCCTGTGCAATTTTCAGCCTATTCATATGAATGGGGTGAAGTCACACTGGATACCCAAAAAGTAGTGCATGTGCTACTTTATAAAAACACACTGGACTGGACTGGGGCACGTGGTACTGTGGTACGATGTGATCCGATGCAAGCAAACACAGTGTGTTTGTTGCATTTTGAACGTGGTGCAGGAAACACGCATGGAATACGGGTTTCCCGCATTGCGTTCTGGTCTAGTGAATGGCTAGGAGTTCATTGAGTGAAGATCCAATGACTGTGACTGTGGAGTAAGCGGAGAACTGCGTGTTGCCAGTAGTTGAATACAACTACCATTAGTAACTGCTACAAGACTACTAGGAGACAGCGGTCCTACCTATACAGAAGCAGTGTCCGGCTGGAGGTCTTCACCCATATAGCTGTCTACCTATAGAAGTCTCGGAGTCTGACAATTATCATTGCATCTACTTCAGGGTGTCCTGGCCCTAACCCACTCTCCCCCAGTTCTGTTCAAGAGACAATAAATCTCTTTGCATTAAAAAAGTGTCTGGCGCCCACCATTTCATCTTGCACCATGTCTTGTAACCCACTCTACAAAGATGGATGTCAGCTCTCCCTAACCCTTGAGGTCACCATTAGGCCTCTTGGACCCCTGGACCTTGCTACACTTGCTATCTGGGTTATTACTATATATGCAGCATAACTGCATTACAGCAATACATGGGCTTTAAATTGCATTCTGCCGAGAGCTACTTATAAAAATAATGTCATACTGAAGTTTCTTCGCTCTTGCAACGCATTGGCCAACTTATAACTTTTCTAGCCTGTCTTGCGCTTATACTTCATGGTGATGATGAGCTTATAGAAATGTCCAGATGGCAATCGAGATTTTTTGTTAAACCCAGATGGGAATGGAGCCTGGAAATCCCCTTTCAGTAAATAGGCTAGCCATATCTTAACTTTCTCGTAATAGTTTTTCATCAGTCTCCCGCATGCCAATGTCAGATGAAATGCCTAGGACAAGGAAGTGTTGCTTTAAATCTTCTCAGGTCTATATTTTTTCTGGAGAGGTCAAGATGTGTAGTTAAAGAGGATTTGAGGGGCACAGATTGGGAAGCCTTTTCGGTTTTATCTTTCTAACTTCTATTTGACACACAATAAAAAAAAAAAAAATAAGTGAAACAAGAAGATAATATCCTATGCTCCATACTATTTTTCACTGCTGCTGTATTTTATGTTTCTTTTTGGTACTGAGAGTTGGTTCGCCTTTTTTAGCCCTTTTAAACTCTATTTCGGGTCTTTGATATTCCTTACATAGTCTATCAGTGGCGGTAGGAACCAAAGCAGGGAACAGCTGGTGTTACTGTATAGTGAAATGCAGTCTAGCAACATTAACTGCTTCAGCCCTGGGAATATTTTACCTCCTTTCTGACCAGAGCGTTTTTTGCGATTCGGCACTGTGTCGATTTAACTGACAATTGCACGTGGCACCCAAACAAAATTGACGTCCTTTTTTCCCACAAATAGAGGAGGTGATCGCGACCGCGTGCCCCTAGTGGCCACAGGGCGAATCTACGTAACATAACATTGTTTCGCCCAGCCGTGCCATTCTGCCGCAGTAAAACTGCGGCGGCTGGTCGGCAAGTGGTTAACTGGCAATTGCGCGGTCATGCAACGCTGTACACAGACGAAGTTCATATAATTTTTTTTGCATACAAATTGAGCTTTTTTTGGTGGTATTTGATCACCACTGTTTTTTTTTTTTTTTTTGTGATGTAAACGAAAAATGACTGAAAATTTTGAAAAATATGTTTTACTTTCTGCTGTAAAACATAGCCAATAAAAAAAAAATAATAGAAAATCCAATTTCTTCCTAAATTTTGGCCTAAATGTATTCTGCTACATGTTGTTGATTTAAAAAAAAAAAAAAACCTCAATAAGTGCATATTGATTGGGTTGTGTGAAAGTTATAGCACCTACAAACTATTGTATATATACTAGAATCAATGACTTGTAATGGGACTGTGATAGTGCGGCTGGCAACTGATGCTGGGGGTAACTGTCTAACTGCCGTGGACATCACCAGTGATGAGAAGCCTTCTGGGAAAGAGGTTGAGAGAGTCCACATTTTTGGAGCCTTCGTCTTTTCCTTGAGTGTTGCGGCCCTGTACAAGTTTGGTGCGGCTGAGCCAAGTAAGAGGGCGTATTCCAAGTATTATAAGGATTACGATAAAGATACAGTGATCAGTGATAGACATGTGCAATTCGTTTCGTTTTTTTTCGTTTTTCGTTTTTTTTCGTTATTTTCGTTCATTTGTTTTCGTACGAATGAACGAACGATTCGCTAAAAATTTTAACGAATCGTTCGAATCGAACGAATTAGAAAATAACGAAAATCCGAAAAAAACAAATTAGAAACAACGAATGTACGAATGAAGAAAATCCGAAAAAAGAAAACAGGAACATCGAAAATGAAAATGAACGAAAAAGTTCGTACATTCGGAACTTTTTTTTCTGTTGAATTGGTAATTTTCGTGTCCCTTACAATGGCGCTGCTTAACGTGCTTCGAATAG
Organism: Lithobates sylvaticus; assembly: GCA_028564925.1. Taxonomy (NCBI): domain Eukaryota; kingdom Metazoa; phylum Chordata; class Amphibia; order Anura; family Ranidae; genus Lithobates; species Lithobates sylvaticus. The sequence goes on along the minus strand of CM053027.1, from coordinate 609,934,061 downwards.
ATTGAACTAAAAAATTCGTACATTCGTTTTTTTTTTTTTTTTCGATTCGTAATTTTCCGTGTCTCTTACAATGGCGTTGCTTAACGCGCTTCGAATGGATTGAACGAAAAAGTTCGTACATTCGTAACTTTTTTTTTTTTTTCGATTCGTAATTTTCCGTGTCTCTTAAAATGTAATAATAGCACACATTACATAAAATTATGAATTATGCTCCGATTACGAATCTACGAATGTTACGAATGTACGAATAAATACGAATGCGTCCGAATTTCGAATAAACGAATAAACGAAAATTAAACTAACGGAAAAACGAATCAAGTAAAAAATAACTCTTACGAATGTACGAATCGTTACGAATACGAACACCGACGACTTACGAATGTACGAATCGTTACAAATCAACGGAAACGAAAAAAACGAAACGAAAATAAACACATTTTTTTTGTTGTGCACATGTCTAATCAGTGATAATGCTATACACGGTCACTGTTCTAAAGATACACTGGCTGGCATTTAGGTCTATCAAGGGGTTAAATATGTGCCTAACTATGTGTAATTTGTGTTACACGTAGTTAGGCACACATACCCAGATAGCAAGCAATTGTGCTGCAAGTTTGAAAATGACTCGCTAAGCTATTGCTAGACTTGCCAGGCTTCACAAGCTTGTTGCACAATTGCAGGAATTCCGCATTGCATGACTCCAGATCAGCTTTCTTTGAAAACATTCTGCAAGTCTGCTGCGAGCTTTGGTTTAGTTATGTTGTGCTATAGTCATCCCACCACAGGGGGTCACTGTGGCTGAATTTTCATGCTGTAGACTTGCAGAGCTCTTGCTGTAGACTCACCACTGCAACTTTGCTCTTGCTAGAGACTTGCCACGCAAATTTGCTACTAATTGGAGAAGTTTCAACTAGAACTTGTGCTTCAAGTGCTCTGCAAGTGTACGACTTGCCAGTGAAAATGTGCAGCAAGTTAACAGACTTACAATTCAACATTGCCAAGTTCTTGGCAAGTTATCCTTACTATCTGGGTTGCTACATATCATTTGGTTCAATTGTATAATTTTCGGTGTTGTGCTGATCTTGGAAAAGTCTGGAATATGACTTCTATCAGCCTGTGTCTGAGATCATTCCTGACATGTTGGAAAAGCAATTGGGCAACTCTCCTGGTTTTGCAAGGTGTGAGCCTAATGATCCATATAGTCTTTTCCGATCCAATTTCTTTTTGGAAGATGATTCAAGGCCTCTTTAAAGGGAAAGAATTGTGTATTTTTAGTGAGCATATACTGAAAATATTGTTCTGTTTAACCACTTCCCGACCGCCTCACGCAGATATACTGCGGCAGAATGGCACGGGCAGGCAAAATCACGTACCTGTACGTGGCCCTTTAATTGCCTGCCCGTGGGTCGCGCGCGCGTCGCGACCCGGTCGGGAGCTCCGTGGGAGCTGGTGTCCCGCGATCGGGTCACAGAGCTGAAGAACGGGGAGAGGTCTGTGTAAACAAACCTCTCCCCGCGCTTCCTACTCTGCCTGTCATTGATCGGCTGTTCCCGATCATCGGGAAAGCCGATCAATGACGTCAGACGTCAGCCCTGCCCCTAATGTAAAAAAACACACACACGTCACAGACCATAACCCCTCCCCTCCCCCTAGTGGTTAACTCTTTCACTACCACTGTCATTTATACAGGAATCAATGCATTTAAATAGCACTGATTTCTGTATAAATGACAATGGTCCCAAAAATGTGTCAAAAATGTCCGATGTGTCCGCCATAATGTCGCAGTCACAATAAAAATCGCTGATCGCCGCCATTACTAGTAAAAAAAAATATTAATAAAAATGCTATAAAACTATCCCCTATTTTGTAAACGCTATAACTTTTGCGCAAACCAATCAATAATCGCTAATTGCGATTTTTTTTTACCAAAAATATGTAGAAGAATAGGAGGAAAACTGAGGGAAAAAAAAGTTTTTTTATATATTTTTTTGGGGATATTTATTATAGCAAAAAGCAAAAAATATTGCATTTTTTTCAAAATTGTCGCTCTATTTTTGTTTATAGCGCAAAAAATAAAAACCGCAGGGGCGATCAAATACCATTAAAAGAAAGCTCTATTTGTGGGAAAAAAAGAACGCCAATTTTGTTTGGGAGCCACGTCGCACGACCGCGCAATTGTCAGTTAAAGCGACGCAGTGCCGAATCACAAAAAGGGGCCTGGTCCTTTGGCTGCCAATTGGTCCGGGGCTGAAGTGGTTAAAGCACCAGTTTAGGCACTGACATATCTCCTTTAGATCGTGGTCCATCCAGCCAGTTTGGTCACCTCCTGGATAATCACCCTCCATAGACAGCTCAACTCTCCAATAAGACATGGCAGTTCAATTCAATCTAGCTTTACTTGTTAACCACTTCAGCCCCGGAAGAATTTACCCCCTTCCTTACCAGAGAACTTTTTGCGATTCGGCACTGCGTCGATTTAACTGACAATTACGCGGTCGTGCGACATTGCACCCAAACAAAACTGGCGTCCTTTTTTTCCCACAAATAGAGCTTTCTTTTGGTGGTATTTGATCACCTCTGCGTTTTTTATTTTTTGTGCTATAAACAAAAGAAGAGCGACAATTTTGAAAAAAAACACAATATTTTTTACTTTTTGCTATAGTAAATATCCCATTAAAAAAAAAAAAAAAAAACTCAGTTTAGGGCGATAAATATTCTTCTACATATTTTCGGTAAAAAAAAAACACAATAAGCGTATATTGATTGCTTTGCGCAAAAGTTATAGCGTCTACAAAATAAGGGATAGATTTATTGCATTTTTTTTTTTACTAGTAATGGCGGCGATCTGCGATTTTTTTTTCGTGACAGTGACATTGCGGCAGACACTTCGGACACATTTTTGGGACCATTCACATTTATACTACAATCAGTGCTATAAAATTGCACTGATTACTGTGTAAATGTGACTGGCAGGGAAGGGGTTAACACTAGGGGGCACTGCAGGGGTTAATGTATGTTCCCGGGGAGTGATTCTAACTGTGGGGGGCTCACAAGGGGAGTAGACCGATCAGTGTTCCTCTGTACTGGGAACACACCATCGGTCTGCTCTCCACTGACAGGACGTGGATCTGTGTATTTACACACACAGATCCACGGTCCTGCTGTGCTCCCGGCAATCGCGGGTGCCCGGAGGACATCGCAGCCGCCGGGCACATGCACCGGGTCCCGAGCGACTCCACGGGCGTGTGCGCCCCCTAGACAGCCGGGAGGGCATCATATGACGCCCACCCAGGATGGGAGATCCACCTTGTGAGCGTCATTTGACAATGGGCGGGTATTGAAGTGGTTAAAATGCAGTATATAAAGTGTCATGCCTACCCCTAGCATTAACGATCAGGCATTATAGCTGGCTCTGTACCTATAGCAGACCCCTTTCCCATAAGGCAAGCAAGCCTACCGATACTTGGTTGCCTCCAGGTCTTAAACACCAGGGCAGGCCCAAGCTAAGCACAGAAAACCGGTACTGGTTGGCAGACAGTCAGAGTGTGTCCAACGACAGTCCTGGTTCAATACAGGCAACCTTCAGAGAGTCAATCCGTGCTCAAAAAGCCGGCTGAGTTCAAAGAGTAGTCCAAAGCCCAATCCGAGGTCAATAACAAGGAAATCCAAACTAGCTGGCAGGGTGGGGATCAGGCGAAGATAAAGGTCAAGGCACAGGAACAAGGCAGGCAAACAGGGAGCTTGAAGCACAAGTTTCAAACACTATCACAAGCATGGCATTAAAGCAGAATTACAGCCAAAGCTCAATGGCTGTACTTGTCCTGTGGATCACAGAAGTGCAGTTTGTTCTGCACTCCTGTGACCCCATTTTCACAGAGCCAGTCGGGATCTACCTACATGCCTGGACCTGCACCCGGCTCAGCCTCTCTGAGAGCTGCTGAGAATCTGAGCCAACCGCTCCCACCCTCTCCACAGCCGAGCACTCCAGTGAACGCAGGGGGAGGAGCAGAGAGCTGGTGGCGGTGATTGATAGTCACCAGCTCTCTGCTCAGGGAGCACTGAGAACTGAGCGATCAGCGGTGTTTAATCACTCGGTTCTCAGTCTTAGAGCCGGCAGGGGACAGATGCTGCATTTACCTAGGTAAGTATGAGTCTTAAAAGAAAAGTATGGGAACATTTTTTTTTTAACCACTTGCTTACCGGGCACTTAAACCCCCCTCCTATCCAGACCAATTTTCAGCTTTTGGTGCTCTCACACTTTGAATGACAATTACTCAGTCATGCAACACTGTACCCAAATGAATTTTTTGTCCTTTTTTTCCCACAAATAGAGCTTTCTTTTGGTGGTATTTGATCACCTCTGGGTTCTTTATTTTTTGCGCTATAAATGAAAAAAGACCGAAAATTAAAAAAAAACTAATTTTTCTTTGTTTCTGTGATAAAATTTAGGAAATTATTAATTTTTCTTCATAAATTTTGGCCACAATTTATACTGCCACATATCTTTAGTAAAAATAACCCAAATTAGTGGATATTATTTAGTCTTTGTGAAAGTTAGAGAGTCCACAATACCGTGGTGCAAATAATACAAAATTTATCACACCTGATGTACTGGTGACCTATCTCATTTCTTGTGACACTGATGACAGATGGCACCGATATGTGGCATTGATGACAGGTGACACTGATAACAGATGGCACGTGACACTGACAGGTGGCACTGATACGTGGCACTGATGACAGATGACACTAATATGTGGCACTGATGACATGTGACACTGATATGGCACTGATGACAGATGGCACTATGTGGCACTGATGACACGTGGCACTGATGTGGCACTGATGACAGATGGCACTTATACATGGCACTGGGGACAAATGGCACTGGGGACAGGTGGCACTGGGAACAGGTGGCACTGGGAACAGGTGGCACTGGGGACAGATGGCACTGACAGATGGCACTGGGGACAGATTGCACTAGCAGATGGCACTGGGGACAGATGGCACTGGAAGATGGCACTGGGGACAGATGGCAGTGGTGGCAGTGGGGACAGATGGCAGTGGGGGCAGATGGCACTTTATTTATTTTATATTTTATTTTTTTTCTCTACTTACGGCCGCTGCAGCCGTTCATCTCTCCCTCCTCACACTCTGTCTCTGTGTGAGGAGGGAGAGCGGCGCTGAGAGATAATCTCATATGTCATATGACGTCCTCCCGGGAATTGACATCTGCGCCGAAGCCGTCATTTGGCTATGGCCGGATGTCAAGTGGTTAAAGGGCTTGGCAGACTTAAAACAAGTTTGGTCTCCACCCAAAGGCTGTGTCTATATCAATCACCCTGCAGGTGGACAGTCAGACAGGGAGAGAGCAGCTCAGCCAAAACCAGGATGCTGGAATGAGACCAGCAGCTGCAAAGGAACAGAAAAAAGTTACATGCTCCTGACAATGAGATGTTCACTAGTCATTTGTAGTGTAAAGAGACAATGCTCTTCCGAGTCTTGAGGACACTATCAAGGCTGGTACCTTCCTGAGGAAACAAAGGGAAGAATAGAGGGGTCCATCTAAACCAACTAGCCCCAACATACAGGTAACCTGGATTGTACCATTTACAGACATGAAAATAATAAGTTGTAGTATACTGAATTGCCACTAGATGTCCCAACCAAAACATTTATACATACAGTACATAATGAAGTCCAGTGCAACAGTGACAGATACATGATGTGTGTGTTCAAAAAACATTTATTCTATATGAGAGCAAGTCTGTGCTTAGAGGTGCAGGCAGCTAGCAACAAGGTAATAATACAAGGCCTTAGTGTAAATCATAAAATGAATGATCGCCCCATGGTAGTAAGGAGTGAAAACTGCTGGTAATTGCCATAGAGAGATTGGAGTTGATTTATATCACACGCTGTCTCTGCTGCCTTTACCTACAGCTTGTTGTCTGGTGAGTTATATTGGTGGAGAAAAGTCACTTTATTATTAAGGTGCAACCGAAGTATTATTAAGGCACAGATCACAGACTGGAATTTTGATTGGTTTATGTTTTTTTTTTGTGTGTGCACAGAAATGAGTATTATCACTGTTTAAGAAATTGATTTCATGTATAATCTTTTGTATGTATATGATTGTTTGCATGATGCGCTGCACCATATCCGTTTTACGAAGAACAATTATTATTGCAGCGTTTTCGCTTGATATATTTCTCAAACCCCTGTCATTGGCCTTCTCATTCACAGTCAAAAAAAGCAGACTGGTGATACAGGAAAGGTAAACCAAAGAAAATTCCCAGCTCAACTCGCCAGTATTTTTGAGAGTCTCCATAGTAGAAGCACATGCATTATAATGGATAGACGCACTGGATACCCATCATATAGCACAATGGCAGCAAGGGTGTCCAGTGCGGGCGCATCTCACAAAAAATAAAAAATGTACAAACTAAAAAAAATGAAAATGATCAACTTAAAAAAAAAAAATTTTGACCCAAAATAATGATAGCTTCACTTTTTTTTTTTTTCCATACTCATGAATTCTTACCTGAATAAAAAAGTATCAACAACATTTAGGTATGCAAAAAAAGATTATTATTTTTTTTATTATTATTATTTGTTAAAAATTTAACATAAAAATAAAAAAAATATTTACAATGCACAAAAATGCAAAAAATAAATAAAAATGATCAATTTAAAAAAAAAAATACCTTTGACCGAAATCTATGGTAGCTTCACTTTGATTTTTTATCATACTTTAAGGGGTAGTTTAACCACTTAAGGACCGGTAGGATTTCCCCCCTTAATGACCAGGCCATTTTTTGCGATATGGCACTGCGTTGCTTTAACTGACAACTGCGCAGTTGTGCGACATGGTACCCAAACAAAATAGATTTCCTTTTTTTTCCCACAAATAGAGCTTTTTTTGGTGGTATTTGATGCGGTTTTAATTTTTTGGGCTATAAACAAAAAAAGAGCGACAGTTTTGAAAAAGAAAACAATATTTTTTACTTTTTGCTATAATAAATATCCCCCCCAAAAAAACAAATGTCTTCATCTGTATGGGCCAATATGTATTCAACATATTTTTGGTAAAAAAAAAAAAAAAAAAAATTGCAATAAGCGTATATTGATTGGTTTGCGCAAAAGTTATGGCGTCTACAAAATAGGGGATAGATTTATGGCATTTTTATTATTTATTTATTTTTTACTAGTAATGGCAGCGATCTGCGATTTTTAGCGGGACATTGCGGCGGACAGATCAGACACTTTTGACACTTTTTTTGGGACCAGTGACATTTATACAGCGATCAGAGCTAAAAATGGCCACTGATTACTGTATAAATATCACTGGCAGGGAAGGGGTTAACACGAGGGGGCGATCAAGTGGTTAAGTGTTCCCTGGGAGATTTTTGTGGGGGGAGTGTACTGACTGGAGGAGGAGAGAGTTCGCTGTTCCTGATCACTAGGAACAGCAGATCTCTCTCTCCTCCCTGTCAGAATGGGGATCTGTCTGTTTACAGTGACAGATCCCTGTTCTGGCTCTCCGAGGAGTGATCGTGGGTGGCCGGCGGACAAAGCGGCCGCTGCTCACGCGCATCGACTCTGACGTCATGCCGCAGGCCCCCTATCGCTCTTAAAGCAGCCGACGTACACCTACGGTGATTCGTGCAGTGTTGCCAACCTGCCGCAGTATAATGACGGTGGCTGGTCGGTAAGCAGTTAAAGAGGTGGAGATCTACTGAGAGAAGTCAAAGATGGCTAGTATTTGTGTGATTGGTTTACCAATTTTTCCACTATCAGGAAATGATGTTTCTAGGGGGCTTCCTGTACACATTCTGTGTACAGAACACCTCCAAGTAGCCATATTGTATTGCATTTTTAGGAAAAAGATCTGCAGATTGAAAAGGAAAGGTCATTTTTAATAACATTCAATTACAATATGATGTGTGTACGCAATTGTATGCAATCTATTATTTTTTCTTTATTTGCTATTTTTTCCCCCCACGAAAGTGGAGTTACCCTTTAACCACTTGCCGACTGCCGACAGTTCCTCTCTATTACACGAAACGAGGTACCTGCAACAGACGGCGCGCTGATTGGCCAGAGGGGGAGCCAACCGGCAGGTCCGGCGGACGCGATATCCGCCGGCCACCCGTGATCATTCCACAGAGTGGCAGAACAGGGATCTGCCTATGTAAACAAGGCAGATTCCCGTTCTGACAGGGAAGAACACAGAGATCTTGTGGTCTTGATAAACAGGAACACGGATCTCTGTGTTCATCCAGTGACTCCATCCCCCACACAGTTAGCAAGCACCCCTAGGGACACACTTAACCCTTTGATCGCCCCTGGTGTTAACCCCTTCCCTGCCAGTGTCATTAGTACAGTAACAGTGCACATTTTTAGCACTGATCAATGTAATAATGTCACTGGTTCCCAAAAAAGTGTCAAAAGTGTCAGTTAGATGTCCGATTTGGCTGACGCAATGTCGCAGTCCTGCTAAAAATCGTGGATCACCGCCATTACTAGTAAAAAAAAATGTAAAAATGAAAATGCCATAAAAATATCCCATAGTTTGTAGACGTGATAACTTTTGTGCAAACCAATCAATATACGCTTATTGGAATTGTTTTACTAAAAATATGTACTAGAATACAAGAATACATATTGGCTTAACCGGTTCCCGACCGGCTCCTGTACATTTACGTCAGCAGAATGTCACGGCTGGGCAAAGTAACGTAACGGTGCGTTACTTTGAATTTCCCACCGTACGCGCGCACGCCTGCCGAGAGCTCTGTGACCATGGTCGCGGGTCCCGCGGACTCGATTGCCGCGGGGACACCCGCAATCGTGTCACGGAGCTCAAGAATGGGAAGATGCCGATGTAAACAGCATCTCCCCGTTCTTCCTAGTGACAGCACACTGATCGTCTGCTCCCTGTCATCGGGAGCAGCGATCAGTGTGGTGTCACACACAGCCACGCCCCCAGACTGTTAGAAACCCGCCCCTAGGATACACATAAATCCTCCCCGCCCCCTAGTGGTTAACCCCTTCACTGCCAGTGACATTTTTACAGTAATCCAATGGTCCCAAAAATGTGTCAAAACTGTCCGATGTGTCTGACAAAATGTCACAGTCACAATAAAAATCGCTGATCGCTGCAATTACTAGTAAAAAAAAATTATTAATAAAAATGCCATAAAACTATCCCCTATTTTGTAAACGCTATAACTTTTGCGCAAACCAATCAATAAACCCTTATTGCGATTTTTTTACCCAAAATATGTAGAATACGTATCGGCCTAAACTGAGGGAAAATATAATTTTTTTATATATTTTTGGGGGATATTTATTATAGCAAAAAGTAAAAAATAATGTGTTTTTTTCAAAATTGTCGCTCTTTTTTTGTTTTATAGCGCAAAAAATAAAAACCGCAGAGGTGATCAAATACCACCAAAAGAAAGCTCTATTTGTGGTAAAAAAAGGACGCCAATTTTGTTTGGGACCCACGTCGCACAACCGCGCAATTGTCAGTTAAAACAACGCAGTACCGAATCGCAAAAAACGCTCTGGTCAGGAAGGGAGTAAATTCCTCCGGGGCTGAAGTGGTTACATTTTTTTTTTTTTTTTTTTTTATTGGATGTGTATTATAGCAGAAAGTAAATATTTTTTTTTTTTTTTCAAAATTGTCAGGCTTTTTTAGTTTATAGTGCAAAAAAAAAAAAAACACAGGTGATCAAATACCACCAAAAGAAAGCTCTATTTATGGGAAAAAAGGACATAAATGTTATTTGGGTACAGCATTGCACGTCCATGCAATTGTCAGTTAAAGTAACGCAGCATCGTATCGCCAAAAATATTTTAACACGTCTTAATATTCTTTTAATTCTCTGTTAGTGTACACGTGTAATACATGTTCAAGGTATTGCTTTTCAGCACATTCCTTTTTTAGATGCGTATGAACTTATTTCTGTGTGCCCAACACAGAACACCAGGCAAACCAAAAAATAAATTAAAAATAAATCATTTAAATTTAATTTAACCACTTCAGCCCTGGAAGGTTGTACCCCAAACCTTCCAGGGCTGAAATGGTTAAATTAGATTTAAATTATTTTTATTTTTTTTTGGTTTGCCTGGTGTTCTGTGTTGGGCACACAGAAATAAGTTCATACGCATCTAAAAAAGGAATGTGCTGAAAAGCAATACCTTGAACATGTAGTACACGTGTACTCTAACAGAGAATTGAAAGTATTTTTAGACGTGTTAAAATTTGGACAGATGCTTAAAAAAAAAAAAAACTAAAAGAAACTGCCGTAAAACAGCATTGTAGCAGTAAAAGTAAAAGAGAGCTTTTAACACGCACCTGTATCATTAGCTGAGTAAATTTCAAGCAAACACTTGCTAAATAATAGCCCCCGACTGACAGAAAGAAGAATTATTTAAAAAGGAAAAAAAAATCTTTCATACATATTGTTCCCGTGTTTACATCTCGTGTCAACATCTGCCGCCGACTTTGATATTTGATTTTTTTGCGCTGTCAGAAATATCCTCCAAATTTAAATTCCATCCAAAGTCATCAAAGGCCCTAGCTGTGTCTCTCAAAAGATGCAGAACTCAAGAAACAAGCCCAACACATCGCAGGGAACCTTCTCAGATCAGGCTTTCAAAACCGCAGCTGAGTTCTGTCAAGAATGTTTTATTTTTTTTTTCCTTTGGTTGATCCTTGTCAGAAACAGCAACAACACCTCCTCAACAAGAGCCCTAACAAGCCAGAGCTTCAAAAGGTGTTCCATGTCTACTCATTAGTTACTAATTGAAAGGTTGCCCGGGCTATTTTTTACCTCGGGGAAAAAAAAACAAAAAAAAAACAAAAACGGACAGGCCGAGCCAAAGTTGCAGAGCGAATTATGTGAGAGCCAAAACAAAAGGCTTTCCTTCACGCCGGCGGTTCTGACCAGCCTCCTAAGCTGTGACGGACATGCTGGTTTTCTTTTCAATGGCGTATATTCTATCGAACACAAGAAAAGACAAAAATGAAGTTGAGAAGGACTTGACATCCGGAACGGCCAAATTCGGCCGGCAATTTGTATTCTTGCCTTTAACAGGAGAAAAGCTTGTAATATTTTCCCTTTCTCTGTGGCCTCTGTGAATGACATCTGACGGACTTGAAAACGACCGGACTGGCTCGATAAGGAGGCTGGTTTTCCGAAAATGTTATACAGTACTTATCTCCAAACCCCAAAATCAAAAAGACATTAACCACTTGCCAACCGGCCTATAGTAAAAATATGCCATTTGTTAGACATTAAATACCGGGGTTATGGCAGCAGTAAGTATAATTTTTTTTACTATAATTGATTCTCTTTAAGATAAAGGTTGTCCCCCGGTCATTTACTGGGCCTACCTGGCCGATCGGTAAAGCCCAGGGATCTGGTGCTGGCAGTAGCTGGATATAGAGTAGGGTTGCCTCTAGGGTTGCCACCTCATCCCTTTAAACCCAAACACACATTAATTACGGTCATTTACTGGGCCTACCTGGCCGATCGGTGAAGCCCAGGGACGATCTGGTGCTGGCAGTAACTGGATATAGAATAGGGTTGCCTCTAGGGTTGCCACCTCATCCCTTTAAACCCAAACACACATTAATTACGGTCATTTACTGGGCCTACCTGGCCGATTGGTTAAGATCAGGGGCGATCTGGTGCTGGCAGTAGCTGGATATAGAGTAGGGTTGCCTCTAGGGTTGCCACCTCATCCCTTTAAACCCACACACACATTAATTACGGTCATTTACTGGGCCTACCTGGCCGATCGGTAAAGCCCAGGGACGATCTGGTGCTGGCAGTAGCTGGATATAGAGTAGGGTTGCCTCTAGGGTTGCCACCTCATCCCTTTTAAACCCAAACACACATTAATTACGGTCATTTACTGGGCCTACCTGGCCAATCGGTGAAGCCCAGGGATGATCTGGTGCTGGCAGTAGCTGGATATAGAGTAGGGTTGCCTCTAGGGTTGCCACCTCATCTCTTTAAACCCAAACACACATTAATTACGGTCATTTTCTGGGCCTACCTGGCCGATTGGTTAAGATCAGGGGCGATCTGGTTCTGGCAGTAGCTGGATATAGAGTAGGGTTGCCTCTAGGGTTGCCACCTCATCCCTTCAAACCCAAACACACATTCATTACGGTCATTTACTGGGCCTACCTGGCCGATCGATGAAGCCCAGGGATGATCTGGTGCTGGCAGTAACTGGATATAGAGTAGGGTTGCCACCAGGGTTGCCAGCTCATCCCTCTAAACCCAAACACACCTTAATTACGGTCATTTACTGGGTCTACCTGGCCAATCGGTGAAGATCAGGGGCGATCTGGTGCTGGCAGTAGCTGGATATAGAGTAGGGTTGCCACCTCATCCCTTTAAACCCGAACACACATTAATTACACAGGTTCTGTGGCTGATTAAGGTGGTAATGAAACTCACTTGGTGCCTTATCAGCATTAAATTAGCCCCAGAACCTGTGTAGTTCATAAGTGTTCGGGTTTAAAGGGATGAGGTGGCAACCCTAGTATAGAGAAGAGTGAGGCCAAGATGGCCACCACTCATCTCTATGTCCTTGGAGGACCGGAGCGACGTCTGACATCACTTCCAGTTCCTGGGCCAAAGTAAAAAAAACTTTTTGCCACCTCATTCCTTTAGGCTGGGTTCACACTGAGGAACGGAGTGGCTCACAGCAGGGGTGTGGTTCTTCTCCATTCACTGTTTCAGGTCCCATTTCAGCCTGAATTTTTGGCTGAATTCGGACCTGAAATGGAACAAAAGACGCACAGGACTCATGTGAAATTCGCACCGGAGCCGCTCCTGAGATGTGTGAGCCAGCTCCATAGAGAACCGGTCACAATCTCCTGACATGCGGATTGAATGCGGGGAAACCCACACCCAATTTACACTGGTGTGAACCCAGCCTTAAACCCAAACACAAATTATTACACATATGATTAAGGTGGTACTGAAACTCACTTGATGCCTTATCTGCATTAAATTAGCCTCAGAACCTGAGTAATTCATATGTGTTCAGGTTTAAAGGGATGAGGTGGAACCCTAGTATAGAGAAGAGTGAGGCCAAGATGGCCGCCACTCATCTCTATGCCCTTGGAGCACCGGAGCGACGTCTGACATCACTTCCGGTTGCCGGGCAAAAGTAAATTTTATTTTTTGAAAGCAAAAGTTAAAAAAAAAAAATAGATCTTTTGCTTTTAAAGGTAAATGAGAGATTTGGGGTCTTTTTGGCCCCAGATCTCTCAATAAAGAGTACCTGTCATCATTTCTATTACAAGGGATATTTACATTCCTTTTTAAAGGAATAAAAGCGATAAAAAATAAAAATAAAGGAACCGTGTTAAAATAAAAAGTAAAATAAATAATAATTAAAAAAAAAAACGAAAGCGTCCCATCCCTCCGTGCTCGCGTGCAGAAATGAATGCATATTTAAGTTGCTTAAGTACCGTATATGTAAACAGTGTTCAAACAACACATGTGAGGTATCGCCGCAAACGTTAAAGCGAGATCAATAATTCTAGTGCAAGACCTCCTCTGTAACTTTAAAAAGGTAATCTGTAAAAATTTGAAAAGGAGATTTTTAAGTACCGTAGTTTGTCTCTATTCCTCGAGCTTGCGCAATTTTAAAGCATGATATATTAGGTATCTATTTACTAAAAAACTATATATAAAATATTGCAACAATCTGCATTTTATTCTCTAGGGTCTCTGCTATATATAATATATATATATATATATATAATATATATATATATATATATATATATATATATATATATATATATATATATATATATATATATATATGATGTTTGGGGGTTCTAAGTAATTTTCTAGCAAGAAATACTGATTTGACTTTTTAAGCAAAAAGTTCCAGAAAAGGCCTGGTCAGTAGAATTGAAGGCAGGACCATTTACATTTTGGATTAAAGTGGTTGTAAACACTTACAAACCACTTGGACCTACAGGTAAGCCTAGATTAAGGCTTACCTGTAGGTCAAATAAATATCTCCTAAACCTACACGGTTTAGGAGATATTTGCCAAAAAACAGGCAGCGCTGTCTAAGGCGCATGCGTCGTAGACAGCGGCACGCAGGCACACTGAGCAAGCCGCTCTCAACGGCGATATGCCGCAAGTGACGGCTCCCGTGCGCATGCGCGGGAGTGACGTCATTGCGGCGCCGTCGAATGACAGCGAGGGAGCCGCAATACCCACCAAGAAGATGGAGGCTCCGTACACAAGGGGACAGCGGTGACATCGTTGGCTCCTGTGTCAGGTAAGTGACACATAATGGACTACTATGCGATGCATAGTAGTCCATTATGCTTTACCTTTGCAGGGAAACAAAGAGGAAGTAAACCCATTAGGGTTTACTTCCTCTTTAAGGGGGGGTTATAACCCTTCAGTTTTTCTTGCCATCTTTTGTCCCATTGGGGAGATTTTACTTTCACTTCCTGTCCCATTGCCAAAACAGGAAGTTAGAGGAAATCCCTCCAAAGTGAGCCAATCCTTGGTCGTAACCAAAATTGGGGATATTTTTGGTGATAATGGTAAACAGGAAAAATGGAGAGGGAGAACTTCCCTAACAGGGCATAGATAGAAATAAAAACCTGACACGTCTTCTAATCTCTCTCCACTTAATTCCAAAATTAAGAAAAAAATACTTTGCCTATACAGTAGTTATACTTTAGGTTTGTTTAAGCACGGTGTTTCATAAACAACTGCCCTTTTGTTTCTTAATTACTTGCTGCCCACCCACAGTAGATATACTGCGGGTGGGCGGCACAGGCAGGCTGGACAACGTACCTGTACGTACCCCCTGCTGACCCATGCTGTGATTGGACATAGCACAAGTTTGGCAGCTGATTTCAGCCAATGATTTTGGATGAAGCTAGCTGATGGCCAATCACACACAGAGTTCTCTTTTTGCAAACACATAGAATTTTGTGTACTCTGAAAAGAGATCGGGCTGTTTCTACTCCCTGAAAAACAGAGCGAAAAAACAACCAGATAGTAACGTAAAAGCAACACACATTACACACTGTTAAAGTGTTATTAAAATCATTTTTTTTTGTTTTCAATTTAAAATAACAAACATGCCATCAGGGGTGGACAGATGACTTATGGGGCCCCCGGGCAATAGGAGATTATGGGGCCCCCGGGCAATAGGAGATTATGGGGCCCCCGGGCAATAGGAGATTATGGGGCCCCCAGGCAATCAGAGATTATGGGGCCACACAGTCTACACATACACACACACACACAGTATACAATCACACAGTATACACATACATGTACACACCGTATACACAGACATGTTTCTTTTGGCTGAGAAGGTACTGGAGGGGTGGGGCAGCTATAATCTCTGGATTTTTAGACCAAAAGGATGTCGGTAAGGGACATTTCAGAGACAGATGTAAAAAAAAACACAGATTTTTACATACTGTCCCTGGGTTTACTGAGACTGGCAACCCTGATGGGGCCCCCTAGTGACCCGGGGCCCTCGGGCAGTGCCCGAGTGGCCGAATGGTCAGTCCGCCCCTGCATGCCATACATACAGCTGGGGCCTGCTGCTGCTTCACACAGAAGGTTTTTGACTTTCATGCATAGAATTCATAAAAGTCAAAAACCTTGAGCCTTTTCAACCACTTAAAAGCACACAGTAAACCCCTTGATTGCCCTTAGATGTTTACCCCTTCCCAGCTAGTCTCATTAGTACAGTATCATCACTGATCACTGTATTAGTGTCACTAGCGATGTCAGTTAGTGACCCTCCCAGGTAGTGTCTGTTGGCACCAGATTGCCCGCCACTCTATCACAGGGTAATAAAATTCTATAAATATAGTTTGGGTACAGTGCTGCACGACAGCGCAATTGCCAGTTAAAGTAATGCAGTGCTGAATAGCAAAAAATTATTTGGTCATGAAGGGGGTAAAACTTTCCAGAGCTCAAGTGTTTTTTCTTGTTTTTTACTGTTTTCTGATCCTGTTTTGTATATGAATACTCCTCCAGACCCATTTTAGTCCATTATTGGCTACATGAACTCCGGCACTGGCTGCACAACATTGTTTTGAACCAGTTTGATGATGGCGACAAGAGCAGCATGTGTTGGCATCACCATTTGTAGTCTCAGCCATGTGACAGGTACATGTACAATTTTTGGCAAGCACTGCAACACATATCATATATGTATAGTATCTGGGATATTGACTTGGCACGGCTGTTTTGCAGCCTGGCCTGTCACATTTTTACTAGCTATTTTAATCTATTTTAGGAACGAAAACTTGTGACTTGTGAAATTCCGTTCTTCATTTTTTTATCATTTTTTTTGTATTATTTATATATTTATTTTTGGTAATAGACACAAAAAGGACTCTGCATGTCTCTCTGTGAGCGGTCACAGTATCCCTTCCTGTGTAGCTGGTCTGGTATGACCTGACATTTATAGTCAATATATCTGAACTTCGGGATAGGTCATGTGATCATTGACAGTTGGCATTTTATACAGTTGCTGTAACGAATCCTATGCATAATCCTTATTATGTTACATTATCTCAGAAATGTGAAGGAGGTTAAACACATATCAATGTGTTTTTTTAATCTTTTTTTGTTAATAAAGGACACAAGTATGAGGAATTTCCTTCTGTGAGCAGCCATAGTATTCCACCCTCAGTATAAATGGCCCAGTCTGACCTGACATTTCTAGCTGGTATACATGAACTTCAAATGTAACAGCAGGTTATGTCATGTGATTACTTAGCACTGACATTTTATATGGTTGCAGTGAACATATTAAAGACTATTTAAAGACTAATATCTCTCTGCATTCAGCCTTTTAAAGAGCACTGCTTAAAAATATTGCGCAACATTTACTATAAGGCACACATGCATAGAGTAGGGTAGGGGCACACAATTGCCTTGTGCAGTTCCCCAAACTGGCCACTGGATGTCCCCATAGTTGGGCTTAGAGCTCTGTAATGAAAAGTAGGCAATGTAGTTGCCTAAGTAGCCACTAGAGGTCCACAGTGTAGTGAGTGGGGTGTACCATAGTTAGAGAGGAAGTGCCAGTGTCACGTTCAGCAGTCAGACTTGGAGACCAGTAGAGAGGCTCCCAACAAGATAAGTAAGTAAGCAGAGCACCCTGGCGGATGAAGCAGGTTCACCTGAGGTGTGGGGTCTAAACACTAACCGGTATTTACCAGAGCTCCCGATGGTGGAGATGGGTTTTACTGCATATTAATACAAGGTCACGGTCCTCAAGATCGCCCCCACCAGGAGGTGAGCAACCTGGGGTCCAGTAGCAGATTTAGCAGGTAGGGATCAAGCAGAAGTTGTCAGAAACCATGAAATCAGACCGAGACAGAAGTACAGTTAAATCACACTTGTTTAATAATAAAAGTAAATAGAACAAATGTAGTCAAAACATAGCCAGAGTTCAGGAACCGTAACGGATAGTCAGACAAGCCAAACATCAGGGAGGCGGAGATGAGCGTAGTAAAACAGCAAGCAGTATCTGGAGCCCGAAGGGATGTCAGCCAAGCAAGTCTTTTAACAGGAATGCAGGAGAGCGTCTCTGTGTTGTTAACTAAGACGAAGGCAGGGATCCTCTGGGCTGGACGGCTTCAGTAGGCAGGACTGACGAGCAGGATATCATCAACAGCTACAGAGTAACTGTGGAGAGATAGGAGGCAATTAGCTGACAGCTGAGTGGCCAGCTCAGAGAAGGAAGTGCTGAGCCCAGCCCTGACAGAAGTATAGTCAGTAAACAAGCCAAAAGTCAGTACCAAGTGGTTGCAGGTTGTGATCAAGCAGAAGCATAGTCAAGTAACAAGCTAAAGGTCGATAAACAGTGGTAGTGAAGATAAGGACAGCTGCAGGTATGCAAATGAGCAAGATATCGGCTGGAGAGAGTGCAATAATATGGAACAGGAAGTACAGCGACATGGCTTAAAACAGGAAGTTCATGGGAGGAGCAAAGAGTTCAAGGTTCACCAGAAACAAGAGACAAAGCAAGAAAGTCCAAAGGATCAGACAGAGAGCTGTCCAGCACCTCGTGTGGCTCAGCAACAAAAGCCACTGTGTGACACAGCAGAGGTTGTGGGTTCAGATACCAATTCTGACAACCAGACCTGCCCCTGCCACAATGGTATCTTGGGTAGAGGGTTCTATATAAATAGCCTAAAGTGGGTTGGTCATGGGAAGCAGTGCA
This sequence comes from Lithobates sylvaticus, assembly GCA_028564925.1. Taxonomy (NCBI): domain Eukaryota; kingdom Metazoa; phylum Chordata; class Amphibia; order Anura; family Ranidae; genus Lithobates; species Lithobates sylvaticus. The sequence goes on along the minus strand of CM053027.1, from coordinate 609,915,797 downwards.
AGAACCAAGGCATGCAAAGATATAACCTTTGAGGCTCTAGCTTTTGGGAGTTTCATTTTAGGGCAGAAGCAAGCAAGAACAGGTGCAGAACTTGTTGGACTACTTATTTCTTGGGTATGGGATGTATGACTTTGGCAAACCCATAAAGGTATGGGCTGCTCATTGACTTGGCTGTCATCTCTGCTCTTACTTGTTTGCAAGTTAAGGAGTATGTTGTTGCTGTTGGGATGACTGAAAAGTGTGTAAATATGCAAATCAAATGTGTTCCAGTAAAAGAGTTAAAAGGCTTTTTGCTGTCTGGACTACTCCTTCCCTTAAGCTCAAGATGGGAACATCTTCTGGAAACAAACAGGTGTTGGGGTCCACAGACATAAGGTATGATGAAGGCATGGAACAGGCTGGTGCTGGTTAGGTCAGGCTGATGGCCTCCCAAAGGTGACTCTGTATTGGCTCTCTGACTCCATAGTCTCTCAGTGGAGGATCTGCTCCTCAACATGTGGCTAGGCCACATTACAGTACGAGACAACACTTTTATTGGTTGTGGAGTCACAAAGGGCAGGTATTTTTGGAAAATAGGTGTAGTATGCCAAAATGTGGTCATATAGGGCAGGTTATAGCTGTATGTTTTCTTTATTTTTAAATATATGGGCAAGTGATCAGAGCAACAGGACTAAAGGGGGCAACGCATGGGGAAGGTGGTGAAAATGGCCTCCCATGGAGCAAATTTCTGGTGCTTCATCAAAAAAGGGGTGGAGTCTGACCAAGGTGTTATTGCCTAAGCTGGCCTATTCTCTTAATAGGGTCTTGAATTTATAATTTTACTGTCAGGGCATACCTATAGATCATAGGGCCCCATAGAAAAACTTTGAGGGGCCCCTCCAGCTAACTCTCTGTAGCCGCTTGTAGTGTCAACTATGACAATACATGTCATTGATCTTGACGAGGAACTTCAGCCATGTCTTTAAAAAGTGAAAGTTAGCAGCTACAAGAACTATAGCTGCTGACTTTTACAAAAGAGGTACTTAGCAGTCAATGGAGTCCAGCGCTGTCTTCTTATAACCCAATATCTTCAGCACCGTCTTTGGTCCTGCCCCACCATCTTGAATACAGGAGCCGATGGTGGCTTCCTGATTAGTCATAGCCAGCTCCCCACTGCTCATTCGCAAGAGGTGCACATTGGAGGAAATGTGTGACATGTGCCAGGAGACTCCGGGGGGGGGGGGGGGGGGTGGAGTGATTGCGCAGATCCAGCAAACATTATCAGTAGTGATGAGCCCTAGTCCAGTTTGAGCAGAAAGAAGTTCAACTGCCGAATTTGAGCCTCAACTAAATCAATGGCCGACGATTTTGTCAAATTAAAAGAAAACAATTCCCGAACCTGTTTTCATCTATATAATAGGAGGGGCAAGGATAGTGATGACATCATTGACCAAATATGGCATGGCCATGTTTGATCAATTTCAGTGGTCAAATATGGTCATTGACCATATTTGGGCATCGACGTCACTGCTATTTACCTGTGTGGCTGGGGGATTCCCAGTGGTATCAGTGGTTCCAAGGGACACTTGGGTGCTTGCTTTCTTGGGAACCATTGACAGCAGGAAGTTGTCATATATATACGAGTGGGTTGCCGAACGGGCAAAAGTTTGGTTAAAACATAGGTTTAAGACCGAACTGTCAGCTCATCCCTAGTCATCAACGCCTAGGCAAGGAATTGGGAGCAAGTACCACATGGGAAAAGGCACTCAGGACAGGCAGTATAGTAAATGCAATATTAATAAACTATAATAATAGTAGTATAAAATAATAGTAAACCTTTTTTTCTGCTCTTTTACACTGAAACTACCTCCCTAATGAGCCCCCCCCCCCCCCCCCCTCTTGTCCCAGGCCCCACAGCAGATGCATGGGCCACTATGGCCATTGTTACGCCACTGTTTACAGCTATTTTCTTTTTAAGGTAATCCTAGAAAATCTGATGTCTAGAGGGACATGGATGCCATCCTGGTCATGTGATCCAGTTGCTGCAGCAACCAGAAATGTTCACTCGCACCCCTTGGTATGTCTAAGACAAACAGCCATTGATTTGCGGTTGAAACAAGAAAGCAGCCTTGCCATTGCGTTACTGGAGCTTAGCAATTAAGAAAGCCACTCTTCTTATGAAAGCAATCCCACGGGACTCTTTTCAGTGCACTTGTGCCTTGCCCTTTTCATGTAATAATCTGGCTTAATTAAGCATGCATCTGACGGAAAATGTTTGTGCAATACTGTCTTCGAGGAACCCATTAAACATTGATAATCTGGCTTCCAAAGCCACCAGAATGCATGCAAAGTAATGGCCAGCCCTTTTTATTGGCAAAATAGCTTTATAATTGGTTTTTATGCTTCCGCAGCAATACCATTCATGCAAATGATGATGTGTGCAGTATTTTATTACAGACGGTGATCGAACGGATAGTTAATTATTTCTTTTATTGTTTGGATGGACAAAAGGAATCATAATTAGATTGATGGACGAGGCAGAGAAAAATGGAGAGAATAGAAAAAGTAAGAAAGAAAAGAAAGGAAGAGAGGAGAGAAGAAAGAAAAAGTTATGCCCCATACACACGGTCGGAAATTCCAACGGAAAATGTCCGATCGGACCATGTTGTCGGAAAATCTGGCCGTGTGTGGGCTTTTTCCGTCTGAATTTCCAACGGAAAGAATTTGAGATCGTGCTCTCAAATTTTTCGACAACAAAATCCGATCAGACTTTTTCCGATCGTGTGTAGAGAATTCTGACGGACAAAGTGCCACGCATGCTCAGATCAAATTACGAGATTAAAGCTATTGGCTACTAGCCTCTACGTAGTTCCGTCGTACGCAACGAACGTCACCACCTTCAGAATGATCGGATTTTCCGACAACTTTGTCCGACCGTGTGTATGCAACACCAGTGTCGGACAAAATCCGTCAGAAAAATTCAGACGGATTTTGTGGTCGGAATTTCCGACCGTGTGTACGGGGGCTTAGGCCCCTTTCACGACTTGTCCCACGACTGGGGACTGCAAGACAAGTCGTTCCCCATGATTTCCAATGACTACCATTCATATTAGTACGACTTCAAGTAGTGCCAACTTCAAAGTAGTCCCTGCACTACTTTGGTCTGACTTTGATCCTACTTCAGCCTATTGAATATCACTTAAGTCGGATCAAAGTCGGATCGCCGTCTTAACTGATTCGACTTTGGCATGCGACTTGTGCTCTGATGATCTTGAAGGGGAACTCCACGCAAAATGTAAAAAAAAATGGGTTCCCCCTCCAAGAGCATACCAGGCCCTTCGGCCTGGATTTTACCATATATTGTGCTCCAATATACACCCGTACTCTATAAAAAGGACTTTTCACCACTTCATGTGCCACCACCACCTTCAGAAATGGGCACTCACCAGAACCTAGAAAAAGATTTGCCCTTGGTTCATATTGGGATAACCACTCCACTATCCTGGCATTCCTCCAATTTATTTTAGCCAATAAAACAATATCCAGAATGTCTGAAATGTACACTCACAATTAAAGTGCCTTTAGACCGGCACTGAGTTTTTTTCAGGCAGTTTGTCAGGAGCTTCCTGATGACGCATGTATGTATGCGAAATGCGTAGAGGCTTCTGGGTTAATGCTGACATCACTTCCTGTCACCAACCCGCATCAGATCGAGGCTTGGAACATGGTTTATAAATTTCACATAAATGGCATCAATGGTACAAATGCCCTATAATTAAAGTCGGGACTCTGGGAAAAATAAAAAAGGACATGTATGAAACAATCTGTCACTAGAATTAACACAGCGGTTTTTATATTTCTGAGTCCTCCATGTAACATAAGTAATAACTATTGACCCTGCTTGTTAGTTTGTTGTTTTTCAACTTTCTTTAACAGACCAACCTGTCCTGCAGAAGTGGAAGTTGGATGGTCTATCCAAAAAAAATTAAATAAAAGGTTCTGTAACTGCCTAAAAAGTTCTATCTGGAGTTAAGCTTTCATTTTTAGTCACTTTTACAATGGTCATCTAAATCTACTAGTCCATTTACCAATACCCTCTCCACAGGTTGTTCTCCAAGGGTGGGTATGCTGCTCTTCCATAAATAGAGTGGAGCAGTGGGTGTAGCCACTTCAAGACAGGAAAGGTGTTACCAACCAAGTAAAAATATTGTAAATACAGCTTGCAAAAAAAAAACTAAAGGACTAGTAAGCTGCAATAAAGTACCTTTTTTCAGGTAAAGAAACACTTTAACCCCCCCCCCCAACCCTCTGAATGCAGCCCACTTGGTCAAATACCTTACCTTTCTCCCCATACCAGCAATTTTCACTTTGTGGCCCCAGGCTTTGCAACTGTACTTTCTCACAATTCATACCTTTGGATGAGCGGTACCCATAGTGGCCTCCAGTCACACAGCAGAATATGACGGCTCCAGGAATAAATGGGGCCAGTGCAAACATACAGTAAGAAGTGGCCCCAGTCAGGATGCTTCATTGCAAAGGCCATTGAACACCACACCACACAGGGCCATAAATTGACAATCTCTGGAGAGGGAAGGAAGGCAAGGTATGTTACCGGGTAGGCTACACCCAGGAGTTGGGGGAATTCATTCATAAAGTTGTCCTTTTAAAGTAATATGGTCTTTTATCTTGATCCATACAATTAGCTGTGATTTGAAGACTAGAAACCAACAGGTGTCATTCAGTACCTCCCGCCTTTCAAAAGTTTGCTGCGGATGTCCTGGAAGCCCCCCTGCACTCAGAGTGACTGCAGCAAGCAAATTTCAGCTTTCCTAAAAGTCAGCATCTCAGAGTGAATGGCTGTCCTTGGGCAGCCTGAATTTTACAGAGGTAAAGGGCTCTTGCAGATAACAAAAAAGACCTGCAAAGAGTCTCAGGAGGCTGGTGACCCTGTGCTTCCATTCCAGGGGGACCAGAGTGACAAGTGCAATTCAGCATTTAATTGTACTACTCAAATCTGGAAGCACAATACAGAATATGCATATGTTGTCCTAGACCCAGTGAGGGTATCTTGTAGGCACAATAGGCTAATAGAGGTCATATGTGAACTTTTCTCTCTAAGCAGCATAATTGAATCAGCAGGCTTGCTCCTATCACGGGTTTATTGCTAATAAATGTACGGGTAACCATTTGTTTCCTACTGCTTTGCTTGTTTGCAGGGTTAGGTCCTGATTATTATGTATTTATTTTAAAACTGAATTGTATTTATGGATTTTATTGCGTAGCTACATTGGTTTGGACCATGTGTATGCCTACTTCATACCTGTGGGATCCCTGTGGAATCTGGAAATCACTACTACAGCGATGGCCACTACCTTCTGGGTCCCATGCGGCTGCCCGACTGCATGTAGCCGTAGGGGGTTGATCCCTCGTAATGGGCCCCGTTTACTGAATGCCTTGCATTATCTATGCAATAAAATCCAAACAAAGGCTAAGGTGGCAACAGTACCTTGATAAGTATGACAGGGGTACTTTGATGTTGGTGCATCCATGATTTATAAGCAGTTGGGGCTAATTCTGCTCACGGGGTTAAATACATGACTAAAGTATAATACGGGAAAGGTTCCCCCAGGGTTTTTTTTTTTTGCAGCAAAGTTAATAATATCAAGGAATTAATAAGTTAAAAAAAGATTCTTTATTGAAAGGTTAGCATTGACGTAGACACGTAACAGTTAAAATATGAACTCTGGTGGGGGGATAAGATATCATTCCAAATACAAAAATTGCTAACACAAGATTATACACAGCATCACATATTAGAAGACCTGTCGTATAAAATTCCCGACGTGGTTTGACCTGCGCGGTCACAGTCTTCCTCAGGGGATAGGTTTGCAAACCTAGCCCCTGGGGGAACCTTTCCCATATTGTATTCATTCGGGGTGTGCAGCACCAATATCCCTCATATCATGTGACTTTCCCATGCTATATGACTAAAGCATCACTTCTGAATGGACTGGCCCTTAAAGAGGAATTTCATCCTCCCCCTGTAGCAGAGCGTCCCAGAGAGAGACGGAAAAAGTCCTGTTGGGGGTTTATACGTCTCCCAGGCTCCTCTCATACACATTTAGGGATCTCTGATCCACAATCCAGTTCGGATCTTGGTCTTCTTCCCCAGGCCAATTTAAACCCACCTGTGACAGACAGCCTTGGCTCTCTGCCTGGGAAACACAGACAACACTGGTCTGTGAGAGCAAAAGGTTGGTAAAAAGATGTTAAGTTGCATCTATGGAAGCTGACAAGCTGTAGGCTTGCTCAGCCTGGTAGTTAGGGCCTGTATATATTGTGTAGTTGGTGCCGAGACACGGCTAGGTTTTTGTTTGGGTATTTTTTGTTCTGTTTGTTTTTCTGAAACACTGTACAGCACCTGTATACAGACTTGTATATATCACCAATAAACACTACACTGTTTGTCACTACCTCACTGGATTTAGTATCTGTGCCTGAAAGCTTCCTTCTCAGAGCTGGCCGCTCAGCTGTCGGCTAATTGCCAGCTCCTATCTCTCCACAGTTACTCAGCTGTTGATGATATCAGTCCTGCCTACTTAAGCTATCCAGTCCAGAGGATCTCTGCCTTCGCATTGGTCAACATCACAGAGACTATCTCCTGCATGATTGTTAAAGACTTGCTTGGCTGACATCCCTTCTGGCTCCAGATCCTGCTTGCTCTTTTACTACACTCATCTCCGGCTCCCTGACGTTTGGCTTGTCTGGCTATCCGTTCTGGTTCCTGAACTCTGGCTATGTTTTGACTACGTTTGTTCTATTTATTTTTATGATTAACCACTTCAATACCAGACACTTAGACACCTTCCCGCCCAAGCCAATTTTCAGCTTTCAGCGATGTCGCAATTTGAATGACAATTGCGCGGTCATGCTACTCTGTACCCAAACAAATTTTTTATCATTTTGTTCCAACAAATAGAGCTTTCTTTTGGTGGTATTTGATCACCTCTGCGATTTTTATTTTTTGCGCAACAAACAAAAAAAGACCGAAAATTTTGCAAAAAACAAGTTTTTCTTTGTCACTGTTAATTTTTTTTGTTAATAAGTGCGTTTTCTTCTTCAATGACGGGCACTGATAAGGCGGCACTAATGGGCACTGATAAGGCGGCACTGATGGGCACCGATGAGGTGGCACCAATTAGGGGGCACCGATAAGGTGGCACTGATGGGCACTGATAGGCGGCACTGATGGGCACTGATAGGTGGCACTGATGGGCATTGATAGGTGGCACTGGTATGCGGCACTGATGGGCACTCAGGTGGCACTGATGGGCACTCATAGGCGGCACTGACGGGCACTCATAGGCGGCACTGACGGGCACTCATAGGCGGCACTGACGGGCACTCATAGGCGCCACTGATGCACACATATAGGTGGCACTGATAGGTGGCATGGATGGGCACTGATAGGTGGGCATGGGTGGGCATGGATGGGCACTGATAGGTGGCACTGATGGACGCTGATGAGTGGCACTGATGACACTGATGGGTGGCATTGCTGGGCATCCCTTTTTTTAACTTTTTTTTTTATTAAATATGATGTGCCAATCAGTGCCCATCTGTGGGCACTGATTGGCATATTTTTGGCATTTTTGTTAACATGTGGATGGCCATGGGGGATGTACCTGGCCATCCACATGCTGGGGGCTTCCCTGGTGGTATTGGGGGCTTCCCTGATGGTCCTGGGGGCTTCCCTGGTGGTCTAGTGTGGGCATCTGAGGGGGGGCTGCGCTGATAAACAATCAGCGCATACCCCCCCCTGTCAGGAGAGCCGCCGATCGGCTCTCCTCTACTCGCGTCTATCAGACGCGAGTGAGGAAAAGCCGATCAACGGCTCTTCCTGTGTACATCGTGATCAGCCGTGATTGGACACGGCTGATCACGTGGTAAAGAGCCTCCGCCGGAGGCTCTTTACCGAGATCAGTGTAGCGGTGTGTCAGACTGACACACCGCTCCACCGATCGCCGCGATGCGCGCCCCCACGGGCGCGCGGCGGCTGTTATCCTGAAGGACGTCATATGACGCCCAGTCAGGATAACGAAACCACTTCCCGGACGTCAATTTGCTATTGACCGGGCGGGAAGTGGTTAAACAAGTGTGATTTAACTGTACTTCTGTCTCAGTCTGATTTCATGGTTTGTGACAGAAAGACTGCTTGTCCCAGGGAGCTTTGTACCTGCTATCTGCCCCCCAGGTTACACCCCCTATAATTTTTATTCTTGATGCCCCACTTATCTGATGCTGAGTTGGGCACACTTCAGATACTCACCCACACAGAGGATCCAGTGTTTTCCTGCTGAGAACCTCTTTTCTGCAGCTGTTGCTGGGAAACTTGCTGCCATGTTTATCTGTGACATCATTGGGAGGCTGGGGAGGAGGGCAGGCCACAACTAAATAGAAAAGAGAACCCAATATATGAGCAGCGGAGGGTTGGCAGGATGCAAAAGGGCCAAGTCATTGGAATGGGTGAAGATCCACTTTAAGCAAAAACAGACAGGGTTTCATTTTTGTATGAGCTTGATGCATAGGTATTGATATTGAGTACCCCCATCCCCTTGGTTGCTATAACAGCCTCCTTCTGGGAAGACATTCTGTCTTCTTGGAAGGCTTTCCACAAGATTTTGTAGTGTGTCTATGGGGCTTTGTTCCAATTTAACTGATGTTGAACTAGAAAACCTGAGTTGCAGTCAGAGTTTCAATTCATCCCAAAGGTGTTCTTTAGATTTGAGGTCAGTATCTGTGTCGGACACTAAAGGTTGTCCACACCAAACTCATTAACCCATGTCTTTATGGAATTGGCTTTGTACATAAGGGGGATAGTCATATCAGAACAGAAAGTAGCTGAATGCAAACAATAGTTAATGCTAAAGCAGTAACAGTACCCTCCACAGGAAACAACTGAACCACATACCTTTGGCTATATAGGTATGTGTGGTGGTCCGATGTCCTCAAACCTTGGGCCATCGGGTGTACCAAATAGACATTACTTCAATTCATATGAGTTAATGGTCATTTTTGGCCTTTAGTGGTCAAAAACATCTCGAATAGTTATTTTTTTTCTTATGAAATGTATCATAACTGAAGAAGTAAAATGTGAACATTTTTCGCATTAAATAGTTTGGCATGAGTAGAAGAAGCTTAAGTTCCAGGCGCTTGTTAGTTACGGTGAGGTATAAAGAAGAAAGTGTGTCTCAGCGTGAGTCCCTTTTATGGTAGGAGCAAAAAAACCCATCACCGCTCATCATGTGTGAATGCGGCTCAATGGGGTATGATTTTTTTTCTATATAAATATCACAAGTACAGCTTGACTAGCACAGGTTGTATTATGTGTAGGCTGAGATGCTCTCAATGCCATTTATTTGAAATTATTTTGACTTGTCCAAACCTTTGTGTTTTTTTTTTTTTTTGTTTTTTTTTTTTTCTGGATAAATGTAAGAATAGGAACACATTGTCCCCTGTTACAGGAGTCCATCCAGTGTCGATTAAGTTGGAGCTTATGTGGGAGGAGGACAGCACTGTCCCCTAATGTGACAGGGTTCAGGTCTTAATTGGCAAAGTCTCAATGCCATTTATCTGAAATTATTTTGACTTGCCCACACCTTTGTATTTTTTCTTTTAATCTGGATAGACGTAAAATTAAGAACACATTGTCCCCCGTTACAGGAGTCCAATCTGAGTCCATCCGGTGTTGATGAGGTTGGAGCTTATATGGAAGGATGATGGCTCCCCCCCCCCCAACTTGACAGTGTTCAGGTTTTACTTGGCAAAGCCTCAATGCCATTTTTCTGAAATTATTTTGATTTGCCCACACTTAACCTTGTAAACCTTTAAAATTTGTATAGACGTAGGATTAAGAACACATTGTCCCTGTTACAGGAGTCCAACCTGAGTCCATCCAGTGTTGATGAGGTTGGAGCTTATATGGGAGGAGAACAGAGCTGTCCCCCAACGTGACAGTGTTCAGGTCTTACTTGGCAAACTCTCAGTGCCATTTATCTAAAATGATTTTGACTTGCTCACGCCTTTGTTTGGTTTTTAAATCTGGATAATTATAACATTAAGAACACACTGTCCCCTGTTACAGGAGTCCAACCTGAATCCATACAGTGTTGACGAGGTTGGAGGCTATTGTCAGGGCTGGGCTCAGCCCTTCCTTCTCTGAGCTGGCTGCTCAGCTTTCGGCTAATTGCCAGCTGCTATCTCTCCACAGTTACTCGGCTGTTGATGATATCCTGCTCGTCAGTCCTGCCTACTTAAGCCATCCAGCCAGGATCTCTGCCTTCGCCTTAGTCAACTTCACAGAGACGCTCTCCTGCATTCCTGTTAAAAGACTTGCTTGGCTGACATCCCTTCTGGCTCCAGATCGGGCTTGCTGTTTTACTACGCTTAGCACCGGCACCCTGATGTTTGGCTTGTCTGACTATCCATTCCGGTTCCTGAACTCTGGCTATGTTTTGAATACGTTTGTTCTATTTATTTTTATTATTAAACAAGTTTTATTTAACCGCTTCCTGACCAGCACACAACGATGTACGTCGGTAGAATGGCACGGACAGTCATAAGGGCATATATATAAGTCCCTTTTGAAATGCCGATGTGCCATGAGCTCCCGCTCTGGTCGGTACCCCCGTGAGGCCGGTCGCGGGTCCCGCGGACTCGATCGCAGCGGGGACACCCGCGATCGTCTCACGGGAAGGCTGAATGGGGAGATGCGGAAATAAACAGCATCTCCCCGTTCTGCCCAGCAACTAGTGACGCCGATCTCTGCTCCCTGTGATTGGAGCAGAGATCAGCATTTACTAGCTGACAGCCATGCCCCCCCCCACAGTAAGAAACACACCCCTAGGCATACTTAACCCCTACATTTCTTCCTAGTGGTTAACCCCTTCACTGCCAGTGTCATTTATACAGGAATCAATGCATTTAAATAGCATTGATTGCTGTATAAATGACAATGGTCCCAAAAATGTGTCAAAAATGGCCGATGTGTCCACCATAATGTCGCAGTCACAATAAAAATTGCTGATCACCGCCATTACTAATAAAAAAAAAATATTAATAAAAATGCTATAAAACTATCCCCTATCTTGTAAACGCTATAACTTTTGTGCAAACCAATCAATAATCGCTTATTGTGATTTTTTTTACCAAAAAATATGCAGAAGAATACGTATCGGCCTAAACTGAGAAAAAAAAATGTTTTTTTATATATTTTTGGGGGATATTTATTATAGCAAAAAATAAAAAAGAATGCGTTTTTTTTCAAAATTGTCGCACTTTTTTATTTATAGCGCAAAAAATAAAAACCGCAGGGGCGATCAAATACCACCAAAAGAAAGCTCTATTTGTGGGAAACAAAGGACGTCAATTTTGTTTGGGAGCCACGTCGCACGACTGCGCAATTGTCAGTTAAAGCGACGCAGTGCCGAATCGCAAAAAGGGGCCTGGTCCTTTGGCTGCAAATTGGTCCGGTCTGAAAGTGGTTAATTGTACTTCTGTCTCGGTCTGATTTCATGGTTTCTGACACTTACCATATATGGGAGGAGAACAGCCCTGACCCCCAACATGACAGTGTTCAGGTCTTACTTGTCAAAGTAACAATGTTTCTTGTATCGCTTTAAACTCATGTACCTTTATACCCAATATGGACTAGAGAATTTTTCAAATTTTTCCCACAAGCATGATTATTCGTTGGTAACTTTGTCATAAATTAAAGCAGTACACATCGTAAACTAATTAAACCCAAATCCAATTTCAAGCGTTCTAGTAATAAACAAAGTGCATAATAGTATCCTCAAAGTGCAAAGTCCATAAAGTGCCTCAATGGAGCCGGCTCACACATCTCTAGAGCTGCTCCGGAGCGAATTTGCACAGGAGTCCTGTTGGTCTTCTGGTCCGTTTCAGGTCTGAATTCAGCCCAAAATTTGGACCAAAATCAGACCTGAAATGGTGAACAGAAAAGCACCGGACCCCTGCTGTAAGCCGCTCTGTATGGCAGTGTGAACTCAGCCTTAAAGTGGTGTGCCCATGAAATTTTTTTTAAAAGTCAGCAGCTACAAATACTGCAGCTGCTGACTTTTAAGAATCGGACACTTACCTGTCCCAGGGTCCAGCGATGCGGGGGAACGAAGCCCCCCCTCGTTCCCTGCTCCATGATACACCGCAGTCATCTGGGACCTGTCACGTGTCCCAGATGACTGACTGCGCCGGGGGGAAGTGGAGTTTTAAGCCTAGGCTATGGAAGAGGCAGATTTCGTGGGACCACCTAGCAACAGGGAGAAATAGGTAAGTGATTTTTTTTTTTTTTATCCAATAAATTTTTATTAGCTTATTTGCTGCACATAGGTTAAAAGTTGTAAATTTGGGGGAAACACCACTTTAAGGAATGGGAGCTTGGACTTTTCACTTTATATTGGCACTTGTAATAATGGACTTTGCATTGAGTTATTTTTTTTGTTGTATTAATGAACTTTCTACTTAGTCACTATGATAATGCTCTTAAAGCGGAGCTCCGCCCTAAAGTGGAACTTCCGCTCATCGGAACCCTCCCCCCCTTCGGTGCCACAGTTGGCACCTTTCAGGGGGGTGCAGATACCGGTATAATACAGGTATCTGCACCCACTTCCGGGAAAAGACTCCTGCGGGAGTCACGCCCCTTCGCGTCACCCCCCGCTGTCTCCTGGGAAACACACAGGTCCCAGGAGATAGCGGGGACCACTTAGGTTGCGTAGCGCGACTCGCGCATGCGCACTTGAGAAGTGAAGCCGCAATGCTTCACTTCCTGATTTCCTCCATGAGAACGTCGGCACAGCCGAGAACTTTGTGGATACAATTATGCACTTTATTTATCACTATACCACTTGATATAGGACTTGGGTTTATTTTGTTTACAATTTGTAGTGTAATTAGTTTTTTTAATGTATTGGTGTTTATTCATTTTGTTTCATTTATTTATTTGTGATTGGCACTGTCTTTAGTGTTTCAGTATTTTTCATATCTGTTTGATATTTGCACAGCAGCTAGGTTGGGTTATAATTAATATTAAGCCAGTCCCCCCGACGACGTCATCTCTCTGATGAAACGCGTAGAGTGTGGCTACGGCGCTACGTCATCACGCATGCTTGCTGACCGGCGGAAGAGTCTGGTGTGGCCACACAGCTTGCTGTCTATGGGAGAGCAATTTTATTTGTTTGATTTTATGGCTAAACGCAAGTTTTTTAAGATTATTGCCCATTACATTTGTAGTGTGGTTCTGTTTACAAGTATAATATATGATACTTGTGATTAAGCTATTTAAATAAATTACCTTTACAGAATTAAACTATGGGCACCAATGAATTTTATTTTCAATTATGTTGACGGTTGAACCCCCCGACTGAATACGTACCTGGCGTTTTGGAGTCTTCCCATTCAAAGGGATTTAACATGCGGATTTGACCATTTTATATGATGGTCTACAGGATCCGGTAAGAGGCTCATTTATCTGGTGTCACCCGGTGCTGGAAGCACTGAATATTGGGAATGTGGAGACACTTATGGAATAATTGGATTGTGAATTGATTGTTCCTTTCTAAATTTAGTTTTTCAACACATTTTTTCTTATTCCCTTACTGATGGACTTTTATGAACTGATTATTTTTGGTGTCACTTTCTAATCTATGTTTGTCACAAAATAAGTTTGGTGTCATCATAATGCATGATATTGTTTTAACAAATGTTGTCTTGGGATTTAATGACCTGTTTACTGTTTTTTTAGCACTGCTTCCATACATTATTATAATTAATAATTGTAGGGCAGTGAAGTTTTTTTTGCACATAGTTTATCATTTAAAGGTCCACTTTTTAAGCTTACCCCTTCCCCATTAATGAAATGCCAGATAGGTACCTGAGGAGGAACAAAAAGTTTTAAATTGTAAGCTCTAGACATGTGCACTGCCGAGAAATTATTTTCGTTTTTTTTTTTTGAGTCATTCGTTATGATTGGAATTTGTAAATTCGTAAATCTGAAAATCCGAAAAAAAGAAAGAAAATCGAAAAATTCAAAAGAATGAAATTCCGAAAAATGTGAAATACCAGTAATAACTAGCTAACTAACCAATAATACTGTAACTAACCAAAAAATTATAGGTATTATGATTTCCTTTCAAATTTGGCTGTTTGTGAACGTAACGAATACAAATTTATCTGAAGTTACGAATTATCCGAAATAACGAATGCCACATCTAAACAAATGGAACAGAACAAATTAATAATAAATAATAATAAAAAGGTTTTATTATTATTATTATTGTTATTTATTATTATTAATTAATTCCGTTCCATTCCTTTAGATGCAGCATTCGTTATTTCAGATAATTCGTAACTTAACTTAATACATTTGTATTCGTTACGTTCACTAACAGCCAAATTTGAAAGGATATTCCAATACCTATACTTTAATATTTCATTATTTCAGATTTTTTCGAATTTATACATTTTTAAATTTATTAATTTTCGAATTTTTGAATTTATGAATTTTCAAATTTACGAATATTCCGAAAAATGTGTTAAACCGGCTTTCGTTAATTTGCTTAATTTTCTGAATTAACTAATTTGTTGAAATTAGTTAATTCGTTAAACGAACTTGGAACAAAACTAATTACACATGTCTAGTAAGCTCTAAGCCCCCGTACACACGGTCGGAAATTCTGACCACAAAATCCGTCGGATTTTTTTCCGACGGATTTTGTCCGACACTGGTGTTGCATACACACGGTCGGACAAAGTTGTCGGAAAATCCGATCATTCTGAATGTGGTGACGTTCGTTGCGTACGACGGAACTACGTAGAGGCTAGTAGCCAATAGCTTTGGTCTCGTAATGTGATCTGAGCATGCGTGGCACTTTGTCCGTCGGAATTCTCTACACATGATCGAAAAAAGTCCGATCGGATTTTGTTGTCGGAAAATTTGAGAGCAGGAACTCGGAAAAAGTCAGATGGAGCCCACACACGGGCAGATTTTCCGACATGGTCCGATCGGACATTTTCAGACGGAATTTCCAACCGTGTGTACGGGGCTTAACGTGCAGGGCCCCAGATTCACCCTTTATTGAATTGTATTGTAACTGTACTGTTTGCACTCACATTGTAAAGCGCTGCACAAACTGTTGGCACTATATAAATCCTGTATAGTAATATTTATAATAATAATAATAAATTGATCTTTCCCACAACTTCCGATGAGATCCCAGGGAATGCTGAGCACACCAAATCTCATGAGGATAAGCTGAAGCACAGTGTTGGAACCAGCAGTGATAAGAAGACAGCAAGATTTGGCTACTCAGTATTCCCCAGGATCTCCCCGGAAGGAGGATAATGTCACCCTCAACCAAGTTGTAGGCAGATGTTTTTTCTCCATCCTGTGGGTGGCACTGTGCCATTATTACAGATAGATTGGAGTCTGTGAGAGAATTGTCCCCTCATAGATTCCGTCGGGCTCCTAGAAAGGTTAGTGTTTGATTGTAATTTGTCCAATTTATAAATTATATTTCTGGTACAACACATAGCAATGTTATTTGCAAATGAAAACAAGGCTTTTCTATTCAAAAGACCATTTTGACCTTTTTTTCTTAAAATTCTGACTCAGTTTGTGAGTGTTGTCTTGCAAAACAAGCAGAATTCAAGCTAATGGGGTGGGCATTACCGCATTTGGACAGAGGTACGGGGGCGCCGGTGATACTCGGAACGGTTCGGAGCCATTCGGAAATACTCGGAATCCCTCGGAAATACTCAGAAATACTTCCTTCCCGAGTATTTCGGGAAGGAAGTATTCGCTTTAATATGTGAGTGCTTTCTGAGTTGAGCTGAGCTGTCACCCAGTATTTTCGAGGCTCTGCAGTGCCCCCCTCACCTCTGGCCACATGTGGTATTGCATGTAATTGAAGTCAATGCGGAACAAATTATCTTCGTTTCCATTGACTTCTATGGTGAAACTCGCTTTGATATGCGAGTGCTTTGGATTACAAGCATTCTCCTGGAATGGATTATACTCATAATCCAAGGTTCCACTGTATTAGAATTAAAATGGTAGTAGCTTTTGAGACTTCGTTCTCATTCGCGGGTCACAGCATCGGGTCCAATGTGTACCTGTTCACCGATTCAGGTGAGAATCAGGTCCGAATTTTTGCCTGAATTTCGCACCTGGAGCGGACCAGAAGACGCACAGGACCCTTCTTCAATGCAGACCGCAGCTGCCCCGGAGGCGTGTGAACCGGGCACACTCTCCTGTCATGCCAATTGGATGCGGAGAAACCTGCATCCAATTCACATATGTGTGAACCCAGCATTAAAGAACACCTTGTCTTAAAGTGGAGACTCGATGAATTCCAATGAGTTTATTACCAGCTATAGTATAGATGCCACTGAATGAGGATGACAGCCAGCTACAACACTAGAGGGCAGTAATGGTAGACTCCATATTCTCTTGCCGCAGTGTTCCTTTTAAAAAAAAAAAAACACAGTACACTTATTTCCTCTTTGTATCCAGTATATATAAATCCTATTTAGCCTGGCCTTGAATTTTCTAGAAATGTATTTGACCTTTGGCCAAAGAAAAATCAATCTGGACTCAGCACAGTGCCGGTGTGTACTGGCAGGTATATTAATACTCAGAACATTCACCTTTTTTGCATCTTCATATTTATTGCCAATGCATTATGCAGTAAAAAATATCAAACATCATTAAAAGTTAATTGTAGCACTAATAATTGTTTTTTAACGACTATGTGTAGAGATGGAGCATTACTGTTTAACAGTTGCCTGCTCACCTGATCTGCTATTGATTTTGTGATACGCCTTAGTGAATGGCAGGAACTCAGCAAGACTATAACAGTTTATGACTTCTGGTCATCTCGGTCCCAGGAGCCTAGGATGGTCTTTGTATATAGAGGAAAAATATTCTGTTATTGTATTGGGTCCATTAAAATGTAAAGGCATTCATTTTTTTAATGGGCTTGTGATACATAATATACGGTAAATGTGTGTGTGTAGGAGTGTATATATATATATATGTAGCACTGACCCCCGAAGGATCTGCTGGTTTTATTGGGCTTACCGTTGTTGTGGAAATTATATTGTATAAAATTTATGTGGACATTTTATTCTAGGATGTGTGTTTTTATAGATTGTCATCTGTCTCCCTGTGTCTGATTTAATCGTGTGCACTTCCTCCTGTGAGTGCCCTCCCCTTTACTCCATGTCACTTCCTGTGATGTCATTTTGTATTGAGGGAGTGCCTGGCTGTTGGAGGCAGGCACTTCCTGTTTGTGAAAGCTTTTGTGATAATAAAAGGCCATGCTGGCTAGTGTGGCCAAGGATGGCTGACTGACCAGACAAAGATGAGGCTGTAAGAATATTTACTCGTAATGGCTCCTTTAATGCAATGCTTGGCTGGTGAGGTTTGAATGAGGGGGCTGAGATAAGGATGAATGCATGGATGAAGGGGTTTGGGAGGTAATGGAAGATATGTAAGGTTAAGGCATTATATCATTAAGACAAAAATGGGTATTTATTTTAGAAACAGGAAAAATTGTCTGTTTGCTCTGTGAACAGCCGAATTTTGCTGACACCGTTACCTTCTTTACCTCGTCTCCGTCTAGGGTTTCCCGTGGTAGATGGCCCAAAGAAATGCAGAAACTGACACTGAATCTTCCTTTTGGGTTATTTATTTAAACAGTAACACAGTCTCTTAATGTACAATAGAGGGTTATGAGGAAAGTTCAGATACTTTTGGACTGCAAGAATAGAAGGTTTCTTATAGAAGAAATCCAGAGACTAACCGTTTCACAGCTGGATTCTCACAACCCCCGGATAGACCTCCTCTCACTAGGCCTAGCAGCCGGCAGGGTGTTATGTAAAGAAAAGTCTCTGCCACAGACTTGAATGTAGAATACTTGAGGAAAAGCCTCTGCCACAGACTTTAGTGTAACTGAGGGACATAAACAAATTTAGAGAGCTATCATACGGTACCAGTATCTCTCAGCCGGTCCGGCGATACCGTATGAGTGTGGATCCATAAAGTGTCCTTCAACTGAGCCTTCAGGCCCCTTCAGAGAAACCAGCCTCGCGCATGGCCTTCTCCTGAAGAATCCTCCCCTGGATGCTCCTCCAGTTGCTGGGCCTCTCCTTAGATGAGACGGCACCGGATCACCTTTGAATTATTAGGCCCCGATATCCATTCAGGCCTGCCCCTGAAGTTGCTTCGCCTCGGGCTATCCAGCCCCGAGACTTGGCATTGCATGGATCCGCACCCCAGGCCAGGAGGGCTGTGAGGGCTGGTCAGGAGGACCAGGACCAAACAGACAGAAGAAATCCTCTGGACCGGAACAACGAAGCACGTGATCTCAGTACCTTAAATACCCCCTCCCAGAATTCACAGCAGGATAAACACTCCCACTGGGCTGGTTCAGAGAGAAAGAATGGCATCCAATACACCCAGCTAAACTGCACTCTCATACTTGCCGGCGGTGACAGCGACACCTGCGGCAATCCAGCCAGACTGGTACTGAAATCATAATTTAGCAGAATTAGCCCTAAAACTGTGGTTTCAGGAATATTAATTTTCAAAAACACATAGCGCATGCTCGTCAGGAGCCAGCGATACATATATATATATATATATATATATATTTGTAGCGCCGACACTTTTCTAAAGTGTGCGCTATAGTGTAAATTTAGTTTTTCCAGAACTGTAACGGAGTTCTGGGGGTTAAAAGTTTAGGTCATTTACTTTGGCATCAGCTTGACTGGGCTGTACTGGAGTTCTGCCTGGTCATAGGTGCAGTGAAGCACCTGTGACAGGCTGAGAACGCAGTCTGGTTGGACGTGTTAGGTACCAATCTTTCTCTGAGCCAATCAGTGGGCGCGTCTGGCCCCGCTGTGTATTTTGGGAAGGGGTACTTAAGATGCTGAAGTCACATGTTCAGGGTTTCGGCTTGCTCTTTGATTCCTGTTTCCGGTCCGGACCAGCCCTGTGAGGGGTCCCGGACCCAAGAGTGTCTGCTGCCCCCGTAAGCATGGTCACCCTGACCAGCCCCAGAGGTTCCCATGGTCTGGGGTGGGGATCCATCCGTTCCCGAGCCTCGGAACTGGCTAGTTCGAGGCCCAGTAACTGAAGGAGGATTCTGAGGTGTCCCGGTGTTCTCTCGGCATTGGAGAGGCACAGCAACTCGTACAAGCGACCAGGGAAGGACTCTTTGGAGGAGGGCCAAGAAGCTGGCTGCTCGGTAAGAGCCTGGGAGCTGAGTTTGTATGGACACTAGTGAATCCGCATTTCTTACGGTATCGCCGAAACGGCTGGAAGATTCAGGTACCATAGGAAAAGTTCTTAACTCACCTTTCAGTTACAACCTAGTCTGAGGCAGAGACTTTGCAAACCTTTGAATCACTTGTTGGCTGCTAAATCTACAGACAGGGGTTTATCCAGCAGTGAAGCTCCCAGTTGCGAGTGGCTATCTAAAGAGAAATTAATTTGATGTCAGCAGTTCTGAAGTGACTGAGCTTTATCACCCGTGTCCTCTATTCCCAACTAAGAGACTGTGTTATATTTGAATGTTACTTTTTGCAAATAAAAATCCTCAAAAGGACATTTGAGAGTCAGCTTCTGAAATTACTGGGTACTAACCCTGGGAACCCCTAGACAACGAACAACGAGCTACAAGGAGGAGGTAATTGGTAAGCCCAGAAAATACATAGCAGGGGTTATGGCGCTACATATATATATATATATATATATATATATATATATATATATATATATATATATATTAGGGCTGTTACTGATTAAAATTTTCGCGTTCGATTAATCGACTAATTTCGATTAATTATAACGCACATACAGATCCAACTACTTTTAGCTTATTATTATTAATAACAGATGCATTCCACATATAGAGGCAAGGAAACATCCATAATCCACAATCCTCCAGATCTGCTGCTCATCCTCAACAGGACGGCTGGATATAAATGAATAGAGTGAATGAGTAAGAAAACCCCTCCTCTCTCTGGTTCCCAGCAGTAGCAAAGTGCAGAAAATGCAAAGACAAAAACTTACTGTTAGGTATAAAGGGCATCAAAAAACTCCTCAAAATAGATTGAGACCGTCTAAAAGGCCGCTGGATGATCAGTTTATGTGGTCTAGGGTGCAGGTAGTGATGCACCGCGCCGCCTGAGTGACGCCACGCGTCTGGCTGGATTGACGCAGCCATCACATGACGGGCCGTCAGAGTGCCTAATTTATAAAGAGAAAAAGGAAACCAAAATAAATTATGGGGAGGAGTCCGGTGACGTCAATGTCCGTGACGTCACCGAACCTCTGATGGAACTCCCTGAAGACCCGGAAGCCGGCGGAGAGGTGAGTACCGATCAAAACCGGGTACTCCGGTTTCCTCCCACACTCCAAAAACATGCTGGTAGGTTAATTAGATCCTGTCGAAAAATTGGCCAAATGTTTGTATGTTGTATGTGTTTGTAAGCATGTCGGGTCCCCATGGGGCAAAGGACCGCGCTATACTGCAGATAGACACCAGCAGCAAAAAAAGCGCCCTGAAGCGATTCAGTTCGCATATATTAGAAAACCTGTCAGTTTTTATTGCTGTCTGTGTCCCCATTAGGGATATTCACCCTCTATTTGTCCTGTTTACCGTTATCATTGAAAGTGAAAGAAAATCCGAAGTTTTACGTTTTCACCAGAAGGGAAATCTCCCCAATGGGACACAGATGGCAAAACAAAAATCTTATGCCGCGTACACACGATCGTAAAAGACCGATGTGAGCTTTTGGTCAGAAAATGCGACCGTGTGTAGGCTCCATCGGCATCTCCGCCAGCAAAATATTGAGAGCAGGTTCTTTATTTTTCCGATGGAAAAAGTTCCGATCGTCTGTAGCAATTCCGACGTGCAAAATTCCTACGCATGCTCGTAAACAATTCGACACATGCTCGGATGCATTGAACTTCATTTTCTCGGCTCGTCGTAGTGTTGTACGTCACGGCGTTCTTGGCGGTCGAAAGTTCAGAGAACTTTTGTGTGAGCGTGTGTATGCAAGCCAAGCTTGAGCGGAATTCCTTCGGAAAAAACATCCAAGATTTTTTCCGATGGAAATTCCGCTCGTGTGTACGGGGCATAACAGGGGTTATAACCCTCCCTTAGACCCCTTTCACACTGGGGCGTTTTTCAGGCGCTTTAGCGTTAAAAAAAGCGCATGTAAAGCACCTGAAATAAGGCGCAACTGTAATCCCAATGTGAAAGCCTGAGTGCTTTCACACTGAGACCCCTTTCACACTATGGCGTTTTTCAGGCGCTTTAGCGTTAAAATAAGCGCCTGTAAATCCCCTGAAAGAAGCCGCAACTGCAATCCCAATGTGAAAGCCAGAGTGCTTTCACACTGAGATCCCTTTCACACTGGGGCTTTTTTCAGGCTCTTTAGCGTTAAAAAAAGGGCCTGTAAAGCACCTGAAAGAAGCCGCAACTGCAATCCCAATGTAAAAGCCCAAGTGCTTTCACACTGAGATCCCTTTCACACTGGGGCTTTTTCAGGCTCTTAAGGCTACTTTCACACTGGAGCGGTGGGGGCGCTGGCGGTAAAGCGGCGCTATATTTAGCGCCGCTTTACCGGCGTTTTAGCAGCGCATTTCGTCCGCTAGCGGGGTGTTTTTACCCCCCGCGAGCGGACGAAAGAGGGTCAATACCGCCCGCAAACCGCCGCTGCAGCAGCGTTTTGCGGGCGGGTTTGGAGCGCTGCCCCATTGTTTCCAATGGGAACGGGCGCTATAGGAGCGGTAAATATACCGCTCCTATAGCGAGCCAAAGATGCGGCTTGCAGGACATTTTCCAGCGTCCTGCAAGCGCACCGCTTCAGTGTGAAAGCCCTCGGGCTTTCACACTGAAGACACAGCAACAGCTGTTTCGGGTCGGTTTGCAGGCGCTATTTTAGCGCAATAGCGCCTGCAAACCGCCCCAGTGTGAAAGGGGCCTTAGCGTCAAAAAAAGCGCATGTAAAGCGCCTGAAATAAGCCACAACTGCAATCCCAATGTGAAAGCCCGAGTGCTTTCACACTGAGGCGCTGCACTGGCAGGGTGTCAAAAAAAGTCCTGCAAGCAGCTTTTTTGCAGTACTTTTGGAGCAGTGAATACACGGCTCTCAAAGCGCCCCTTCACATTGAAATCAATGGGAAGCACCTGCTAAACGCCTGAAAAGCGCATGCAAATTGCTTTAGGCAGCGGCGCTTTGTGGGCGCTTTTAACTCTTTATTTGGCCACTAGCAGGGGTTAAAAGTGCCCCACTAGCACTGGAAAAACGCTGGTAAAGCGCCGCTAGTTTAAGCGGCGCTTTACGAGCGTTTTTCGGGCGCCGGCAGTGTGAAAGGGCTCTTAAAGCACTTGGGCTTTCACATTGGGATTGCAGTTGAGGCTTCTTTCAAGCGCTTTACAGGCGCTTTTTTTTTAACGCTAAAGGGCCTGAAAAACGCCTGAAAAACGCCCCAGTGTGAAAGGGGTCTTATGCCGCGTACACACGGTCGGAATTTCCGATGGAAACAGTCCGATGGGAGCTTTTCAACTGATTTTCCGACCGTGTGTACGCCCATCAGTCTTTTTCTGTCGGAATTTCCGACGGACTTTGGATTGAGAACCTGTTCTCAATTTTTCCATCGGAAAACCTTTCTATCGGATTTTCCGATCGTGTGTATGCAATTCTGACACGCAAAATACAGACGCATGCTCGGAAACAATTCGACGCATGCTCGGAAACAATTCGACGCATGCTCGGAAGCATTAAACTTCCCTTTTATAGTGCTGTCGAACGTGTTTATGCCGCGGTGTTACAGACCGTCGGAATTTGGTGTGACCGTGTGTAGGCAAGACAGTTTGAGCGAAATTCCGTCGGAATTCCGACGGGAAAACCATCAGAGCTTTTTCCGACGAGAATTCCGACCGTGTGTACGCGGAATTACTCTCTCCGCAATGAAAAAATGTTTACTTTAGTATTTTAAATTTGTGATGGGAACTGAAGCCAGGATCTCGGTGCTGATAAACCCCTAATCACATGATACATTTAAATAGAATGCTGTTTGCTTAGCAATGCACCCGCCAAAAGGCATCCACCTTTCGATAAAAAAATTCCTCTGAGCAGTTCTCCTAATACCGTTCCAGAGGGGGGTCACGTCATTGATTTGTTTTTGTTTTTCTATCTCGGCTAATTTTGATTTTCACACTTTATCACGGGCAAGAGCGGCTCGGAAGCCAAAGGATTAAAGGCCCCGCGCAAAAGCGCCCGCGCCGCTCTTCAGAAGACTTCCTGTAAGTCTATTTCATGGCTGTGTTTGATTTAGCTCACATTAGCCGAGCAAATGAATTACTGCAGAGCACAATTTCATCAACCCCTGCAGATCTCGCAGCATCGAGTTAAAAATAAATTATGTTTTGCTTGAGCAGAAACATGAGTCAGTTTTTGAGCGATATGTCCAAACAGCCAGCAGGAGATTTATTTTTACAGGTGTTTTTGTCAGTTTTGGGAAAGGAGACAGAAAAGAAAAAAAAAAAAAAAGGCGCTTTATTGGAATAGAGGTTAAAGGGGCGCTTGGAACAAAACAGCGTTTCCATGGTGGCAACTTAAAATGTAACCCCCGCTTTTGTTGAGAAAAAAAAAACAAAAACAATCCCCTCTGTGTGATCAATGTACAGTGCTGGGATTTTAACTAATGTTAAAGCAGAGTCCTACCTGTTTCTACTCTGAAGAAATAGCTGTTTGATTCACTGTGTCCTTTTCACAGACTGATTCTGAATGGGAGGGTCTGGTTCATTATAATCACCTGGTGCACATTCAGGCTGCAATCACATAGCTCCCAACTGTCCCTGATTTTGAGGGACTGTCCTTGATTTGGAGCAATGTCCCTCTGCAGGGGCGGACTGACCATTCGGCCACTCGGGCACTGCCCAAGGGCCCTGGGCCACTAGGGGGGCCCCATCAGGGTTGCCAGCCTCAGTAAAACCAGGGACAGTATGTCAAAATCTGTGTTTGTTTTACATCTGTCTCTGAAATGTCCCTTACCTACATCTTTTTGGTCTAAAAATCCTGAGATTATAGCTGCCCCACCTCTCCAGTACCTTCTCAGCCAACAGAAACATGTCTGTGTATACTGTGTGTACATGTATGTGTATACTTTGTGATTGTATACTGTGTGGTAGACATGTGAACAATAGAAAAATTTGTTTATTTTCGTTTCGTTTCTTTCGTTTCCGTTGATTCGTAACGATTCATAAATTCGTAAGTCGTCGGTGTTCGTATTCGTAACGATTCGTATTTTCCTAAGAGTTATTTTTTCGTTGATTCGTTTTTCCATTAGTTTAATTTTCGTTTATTTGAAATTCGGACGCATTCGTATTTTCGTAGATTTAGTTACATTCGTACTTTCTTTAGATTGATTTATTCGTACTTTCGTAACATTGTTTTCGTAGATTCGTAATCGGAGCATAATTCATAATTTTATGTAATGTGTATGCTATTATTACATTTTAAGAGACACGGAAAATGACGAATCGAAAAAAAAAAGTTACGAATGTACAAATTTTTTCGTTCAATCCATTCGAAGCACGTTAAGCAGCGCCATTGTAAGAGACACGGAAAATTACGAATCGAAAAAAAAAAAAAAAAAAGTTACGAATGTACGAATTTTTTCGTTCAATCCATTCGAAGCACGTTAAGCAGCGCCATTGTAAGAGACACGGAAAATTACGAATCGAAAAAAAATAAAATAAAATTACGAATGTACGAATTTTTTCGTTCAATCCATTCGAAGCACGTTAAGCCGCGCCATTGTAAGAGACACGGAAAATTACGAATCGAAAAAAAATAAAATAAAATTACGAATGTACGAATTTTTTCGTTCAATCCATTCGAAGCACGTTAAGCCGCGCCATTGTAAGAGACACGGAAAATTACGAATCGAAAAAAAATAAAATAAAATTACGAATGTACGAATTTTTTCGTTCAATCCATTCGAAGCACGTTAAGCAGCGCCATTGTAAGGGACACGGAAAATTACCAATTCAACAAAAAAAAAAAAGTTACGAATGTACGAATTTTTTCGTTCATTTTGCTTTTCGTTGTTCCTGTTTTCGTTTTTCGGATTTTCTTCTTTCGTACTTTCGTTGTTTCTAATTTGGTTATTTCGGATTTTCGTTGTTTTTTGGATTCGTTCGATTCGAACATTCGTTATTCGTAAAAAATTTTAGCGAATCGTTCATTTTAATCCTTCAAATTTTAACGAAAAACGAAAAAAACAAAAAACGAATTGCACATGTCTACTGTGTGGCCCCATAATCTCTGATTGCCTGGGGGCCCCATGAGTTGTCAGTCCGTCCCTGTCCCTCTGTCCCTCATTTGTCCCTCATTTTGGTCTTATCTATATAGATGTATATAAAATGCACTTTTTAGCTATCAAAAAGTGTTTTTCAGCGCTAAACCTTTCATCTGATTTCTAAATTGCTGGATTTGTAAATTCCAAAAGCCAAAATAAAGGAATAGTAGTGGTAAAAAAAAGCAATTGTGGGTTTAACCAATCTTGTTTTTTTGTAAAAAAAAATAGTTCCAGTGAAGGGAACACTTAAGGCCTCAGCATACCAAGACATTTTGGACAATTTCATGTTCCCAACTTTGTGGGAACAGTTTGGGGATGGCCCCTTCCTGTTCCAACATGACTGCCCACCAGTGCACAAAGCAAGGTCCATAAAGACATGGATGAGCGAGTTTTGGGCGGAGGAACTTGACTGGCCTGCCTCAACCCGCCCTGACCTCAACCCGATAGAACATCTTTAGGATGAATTATAGCGGTGACTTTGAGCCAGGCTTTCTCGCCCAACAACAGTGCCTGACCTCACAAATGCACTTCTGGAAGAATGGTCAGACATTCCCATAGACACTCCTAAACCTTGTGGACGGCCTTCCCAGAAGAGTTGAAGCTGTTATAGCTGCAAAGGATGGGCCAGCTCAATATTAAACCCTACGGACCATGACTGGGATGCCAAAGAGGTTCACAGGTTGTGTGTTGGGAGCACGCTCGCTGCCCAATCCCAGCATACTGGCCGAGCTGTCACTGACAACTAGACATGTGCAATTTGTTTTTTTTTTTCTTCGTTTTTCGTTTTTTTTTTCGTTCGTTCGTTTTCGTACGAATGAACGAATCGAACGAATCCGAATAACGAATCTTTCGAATCGTCCGAATCTGATTAACGAATCATTCGAATCGAACGAATCCGAAAAACAATGAAAATCCGAAAAACCAAATTAGAAACAACGAATGTACGAATGAAGAAAATCCGAAAAACGAAAAAAGGAACAACGAAAATGAACGAAAAAATTCGTACATTCGTAACTTTTTTTTTTAATTGGTAATTTTCCGTGTCCCTTACAATGGCGCGGCTTAACGTGCTTCGAATAGATTGAACGAAAAAAATCGTACATCCGTAACTTTTTTTTAGATTCGTAACTTTTTTTTTTCGATTCGTAACTTTTTTTTCGATTCGTAACTTTTTTTTTTTTGTTGTTGAATTGGTAATTTTCCGTGTCCCTTACAATGGTGCTGCTTAACGTGCTTCGAATAGATTGAACGAAAAAATTTGTATATTCGTAACTTTTTTTTTCGATTCGTATTTTTTTTTTTTTTCGATTCGTAATTTTTTTTTTTTTGATTCGTAAATTATTAAAATGTAATAATAGCATACACATTACATAAAATTATGAATTATGCTCCGATTACGAATCTACGAATGTTACGAATGTACGAATAAATACGAATGCGTCCGAATTTCGAATAAACGAATAAACGAAAATTAAACTAACAAAAAAACGAATCAACGAAAAAATAACTCTTACGAATGTACGAATCGTTACGAATACGAACACCGACGACTTACGAATGTACGAATCGTTACGAATCAACGGAAACGAAAAAAACTAAACGAAAAAAACAATTTTTTTTCGGAAACGAAAAAAACGAAACGAAAATAAACACATTTTTTTTGTTGTGCACATGTCTACTGACAACTCTCGGTCAAGGCATCTGATCGGGAGCCAGTGGGATGGGTTTCCATTCATGCGACCACTGAGGGAGCCAACCATCGTGGGCATATAATACAGAATGACCAGAAAAAAACTCCTTGTGGACAGCCTTCCCAGAGTTGAAGCTGTTATAGCTGCAAAGGGTGGGCCAACTCAATATTGAACCCTACGGACTAAGACTGGGATGCCAATAAAGTTCATGTGTGTGTAATAGCAGGTGTCCCAATACTTTTGGTGATTTAGTGTATGTTCATCCCCCTCCGCTGCCTTTACAGCTTAAAGGTGAGGTTTTGGGGGGGGGGGGGCAGTAAAAATCTGGCTCAACCTTGCATTTTGACAGCCTCCCCACCCACAAGTGTACACTAGGGCTAAAAGTAGTGGTCAGTCGCTAAAAAAACTGAACAAAGGACTCCTGATGTTCTTTACTCCACAAGTAGAATAATAAGCAATCGGAAAGTAGCAATCAGTTGCTCAGACTCTGGGCATTTTGGTACATGCTGCTGTAGCTTACACCACGGGGGGAACGTTTCTTCCATCTATTTAACAATTGCTACTATTACCGATGAATCCAGAGATTTGAGCGGCTGGATCACGCTGTTTATCCATAGCCTAAGTGATTTTTCTTTTACGGGACAGTAAGTGACTGTTATGTTATAGAGGACCTTCGACTAAAATCATAGTTCGGGCATTATGTAGTCAAGGACAGGCTTGCCAGCTATAAATAAGCATCTGTATAGTCCCGGGTGATAACTTACCCCGCAGCCTGCCTCCAGTGCTATGAGCTGTTGGCAGCTCTGCTTCCTGTTCTAAAGCCTGTATCCCCGATGCTGCGGACAAGTAGGGTTGTCTGCTTCATGCTGGCTCCTAGAGAATAAGGTCATAATGAAGAGAGACCGGCTCCCTTGTCTACAGCTTACAGCCATCGGCAGGAGGCACTCCCGGATTTAGTGTACTATTTGCAGGCCGCTGGGTGCAGCAGTTATTTTCAAGCGCTGCCTAAAATTTTGGAATATGTTTCTAGTCATAAATACCATTACCCTGAAAGTGGAATTAGACCTCTGCCATACTAGCATAATGTGCAAAATACAATATACGAAAATAAAGTACAAAGTAGCAATTCACCCGAGCGATACTTGACACAGCGTGCTAAATCATGAATACATTCCAGAGCTGCGCTATCCAAAAAGTAACAAATATACAAATCTTTAAATAATATAAATCCCAAAAAATTGAAAAATATGTATATAGATATAGTTCTCTAAATAGTCCATGTGAATAAACAGAAGAAGTCTTCACATAGTGCCCCTGATGACGTCACATGTGACGAAGCGCGTAGGGCGGAGCGGCGTGCTAACATTATCGAGTCCCTGCCAATCCCAGAAGTGTGGGTATTGCCGGCGAAAAAACTACTGTGATTGGCAGTGCGCATTTTTACTACCTAAGGTGAAGGTTCTACACAAGGAGGTTATATTCGCTGCTAGTGATGGATTTAAAGCCATGGCCAAAAGTTTTGAGAATGATCGGCTCCCTTGTCTACAGCTTACAGCCATCGGCAGGAGGCACTCACGGATTTAGTGCACTATTTGCAGGCCGCTGGGTGCAGCACTGCCTAAAATTTTGGAATATGTTTCTAGTCATAAATACAATTACCCTTAAAGTGGAATTAGACCTCTGCCATACTAGCATAATGTGCAAAATACAACATACGAAAGTAAAGTGCAAAGTAGCAATTCACCCGAGCGATACTTGGAACAGCGTGCTAAATCATGAATACATTCCAGAGCTGCGCTATCCAAAAAGTAACAAATATACAAATCTTTAAATAATATAAATTCAAAAGAATAGAAAAATATGTATATAAATATAGTGCACCAAATAGTTCACGTGAATAAACAGAAAAAGTCTTCTCCTGATGACGTCACATGTGACGAAGCACGTAGGGCGGAGCTGCATGCTAACATCATTGCGTCCCTGCCAATCCCAGAAGTGCGTGTATTGCTGGTGAAAAAACTGTACTGTGATTGACAATATGATCGTTTTTTAAGATGTAAGTGTGATTTTAAAATTTTAATAAAATATCAAAGAAGGTTTTACACTATTGGTACATTCGGTTTCTGTATCCCTATCCATGGTCCATGGGGAGATTGGTCTGGGGGAGGACCAGTATTCTTGGCTTCCTACGGAGAGTGTTTAAAGCCGCTCCTGAGAGGTCTGTGCGTTGGCCGAATAAGATCTGAGATTAGATCTTTCTAGAAAAAGAAGGTCAATTATATTTGGTAAGCGTGAATTTTTACTACCTAAGGTGAAGGTTCTACAAAAGGAGGTTATATACGCTGCTGGTGATGGGTATACAGCCGTGGCCAAAAGTTTTGCGAATGACACAAATATTCGTTTTCACAAAGTCTGCTGCTTCAGTTTTTATGATGCCCATTTGCATATACTCCAGTATGTTATGAAGAGGGGGCAAATGTACAAAATCTGCAGGGGATCAAATAATAATTTTCCCACTGTATATACGTGATCCTGCACTTCCGGGTAGCAGGCCTGAGGCCTTGATGTCCGCCGGCACTCGCTGATCATTCAGTACACAGGCAGAACGGCGGTCTGCCTATGTAAACAAGGCAGATTGCCATTCTGTAAGTAAGGAAGGCATGGATCCTTCGTCTCTGCTGCAGCAGGGACATGAATCCATGCCTTCCCCTTAAAGCACCTCCCACACTACACTAAAACACTGGCTAGGCACACAATTAAAGCTTTGAATCCCCTAGATGTTTAACCCCTTCCCTGTCAGTGTCATTAGTACAGTGACAGTGCATATTTCTAGCACTGATTCCTGTATTAGTGTCACTGGTTCCCAAAATAGTTTCAGTGTCCGATTTGTCCGCCGCACTGTCACAGTCCCGCTATAACTCGCTGATCACCGCCATTACTAGTAAAAAATAAACAAAAAAATAAAAATTCCATAAATATTTCCCATAGTTTGTAGATGCCATAACTTTTGCGCAAACCAATTTTTTTTTTAACCAAAAATATGTAGCAGAATACATAATTGGCCTAAATTGATGACGAAATTATATTTTTTACATTTCTTTAGTGGATATGTTTTATAGCACAAAATAAAAAATATCGTTTTTTTTTTTTTCAAAACTGTCGCAGAGTTGATCAAATACCACCAAAAGAAAGCTTTATTTGTGGGGGGATGAAAAAAGGACAAAAATGTTATATGAATACAGTGTCGCACGACCGCGCAATTGTCTGTTAGATTAATGCAGTGCCATATAGCAAAATGTGGCCTGGTCATGAAGGGGGGTAAATCTTCCGGAGCGGAAGTGGTTAAACCAGTCTTTCTCAACCTTACCCCTGAGGAACTCTTGAAAATATGTTCAGGTCTCTGGGAACCCTTGATAAAACCACTTCATCAGGGGTCAGCTGGATAAATGCCAACAACATTGGTAATAATTACAACGAATGCCCTTGGGCAGCCCTACATTCGTCATTATGAACTGGTGGAAGGAAAAAAATATGACCCAATTTCCCCATCCACACGTTTCAGAGCCTTTGTATTCTGTTAGGGGGAGATAGATTACACTGATCAGCGCTGCCGGCTATAGCCAGTGGTGCTGATCGTGTGGAAATTTTCCAACAGACAGGTTGTACAGAAGTTGACTGGTAGATCAACTTCTGTATAACCAGCCTTCCCATACATGGATCAGATATCAGCCGGTCCCTGCTGAACTGGCCGAGTATCGATCTATGTATGGCTGGTTTTACAGTAGTGGTCACTCAGAATGCCACCCTTAGAGACTGCTAAGGAAGATCATGCCAAGTGGTGTTGGACACAGAACTACGCAGGTACCATCAACTGGCATTTCAATTAGCTATAACTCAAGGAAACTCTACGAACATTTGAAGGAACCCTAGGGTTCCATGGAACTCTGGTTAAGAATGGCTACTTTGAACAAATTTTTTTTGCTTTCATTTGCAATGACTGTTTTTCCACTTTCTAGTTGAGTGAGGCACTGGTGATGTAACCAGGGCCTCATAGATGCATCCCGGAAAGGCCACATCACCAGCGCCTTCCTCCTCAGGCGATGTGCACTGTCACATGTTCCAAGATGCAGACCGAGCTTTCTAGGTAGAGTTTCAAGAGGTAAAGGAAGATGGATTCATCAGTCCTATGAGAAAATGGACATTATGAGAAGGATGGGGAGTAGAATAAAAAGAAGGAATGTGTAGCAAGGTCCCCGGCCTCCTTCAGTCTAATGAGAACCTCCAGGGCCAGAGATAGCTTACATCCTTCTGTATATGGTGGGTTGCAAAGCATAGTGGGTGTAGTACAAGGTATATTAATCGGGCGTCAGACACTTCTTGAATGCAAAGAGATTTTATGTCTCTTAACAGAACTTTGGGAGAGAGGGTTAGGGCCAGGACACCCTTAGGTAGTTGCAATATTTATTGGCAGACTCTGAGACTTTGACAGGAGGACAGCCATGCAGGGAAAGGCATCCAGCAAGATGCCACATCTGCATGTGTAGGAATGCTGTCCTCATATGGCAACAGTCTTTAACAAAGTGTAATGCCGCGTACACACGACCGGACTTTTCGACAGGAGCATGAGAGAACTGGTAGTCCAGAACACCGAGCAGAGGGTCAAACACAAGTAACTTAGAGAATGTCCAGTAGGCAGGCCGAGGGTCAAGCACAGGTGATCAGGCAGCAGAGGTATCCAGGAAGCAAGCCAGGGGTCAAACACAGGTAAGTAACTCAGAGAATGTCCAGTAGGCAGGCAGAGGGTCAAGCACAGGTGATCAGGCAGCAGAGGTATCCAGGAAGCAAGCCAGGGGTCAAACACGGGTAAGTAACTCAGAGAATGTCCAGTAGGCAGGCCGAGGGTCAAGCACAGGTGATCAGGCAGCAGAGGTATCCAGGAAGCAAGCCAGGGGTCAAACACAGGTAAGTAACTCAGAGAATGTCCAGTAGGCAGGCAGAGGGTCAAGCACAGGTGATCAGGCAGCAGAGGTATCCAGGAAGCAAGCCAGGGGTCAAACACGGGTAAGTAACTCAGAGACTGTCCAGTAGGCAGGCCAAGGGTCAAGCACAGGTGATCAGGCAGCAGAGGTATCCAGGAAGCAAGCCAGGGGTCAAACACAGGTAAGTAACGGCAGCCAGGGGTCGGCACAGGTAATCAAGCAGGTACAGGATACAGGGTACTGGATACAGGGTACAGGGTACAGGATACAAGGACTGGAGCCAGGACTCAGGAAGAGACAACAAACCAGCAATTGTGAGAGAACAGGGGAGGCCTTTTATAGGCCAGGTGAGTGGTCAGGTGGGATACCCGGACGAGTGCGCATGCGCACTCGTCTTCTGTCAGCGCCGCGCAAAGCGGTGAGCCGCACTGGCTGGGCTGTGTCAGATACCCGAGTGCCACGGACCCGCGCATGCGCACCCGCTACTCGGCGTACCTGTACTGTTCGTTGAGCTGCTCTACCACGCGTGCGCAACCCTGGAACCCGGCGGTGAAGCACGGTATTTCTCTGACAGACCCACACGATATCCGTTCGTGTGTATGCTAGTCCGACGGACAAAAATCTACACAAGGGCAGCTATTGGCTACTGGCTATGAAATTCCTTATTCTAGTCCGGTCGTAAGTCATCACATTCAAATCCGTCTGACTTTGGTGTGATTGTGTGTGGCCAAGTCCGTTCATTCAGAAAGTCCGTCGGAAAGTCAGTCGGAAAGACCGTCGGACCTAGTCCGTCAAAAAGTCCGGTCGTGTGTACGCTGTGTTATGCTGAAGTTCCTTCACTTCCACAACAATCACTTCTTGTAGTTCTTCAGCCCACTGAGCTCCTGGTCTCTCTCACTAGACTAGATGATTCACTGCCACTGAATCCCTTGAGCTCCTCCAATCTTCACTGTGGTATCTTCCTCAAGCATCAACCCCGCCTCTCTGCTGGGTCCTTAGCTTGGCACTCCAGATACTTCTCAAGCTTCACCCCGCTGGCCTCCTCGGTCCCTGGCTTGGCAGACAAGGCTGCTCTGCAAGCATCACCTCCACTGCCTGGGTCCCTGGCTTGACACCTGCTGAAGTTTCCCAATTCTTCACTGTCCCCGGTTGGTGAGAATTCTGCTCAGGTACTTGCTTCAGCTACTCACTGTGGTCCCTGGTAATAAGGTGGTTGGTCCCTTTGTGGAGACAGCTTCCCCTCTACCTCCGACCACAACAGGTTCTCCGGGCCGGCTGAACCGTCACTTCTGGTTGGACTGCAAGCCGCAATCCCAACTCTGTGCTGCTCTCTTGCTTCTGGATAGGCCCTCAGACAGCCTAGCAGCCAGATGTGCCCGGGATAGGCCCAAACTCCGGCCTAGCAGCCCGGGCAATGCAACACATGTCCACCCAGGCAGCTGTCCAGGTGGCACAGAACACTGATCACCTAACTCCACCCAAATATATAGGAGCTCCTAGCGGGCCAAGGGATTCAAGAAAACCCATGTTCATTGGCTAAGATACCCCATATACTCCTAATCTGTCCTTGCTTTGCCCTTGTCTTATCTAATGCCACCAGGTACCCTAGCGGCAGAAGAGAGAAGTGCAGCAATTCTATACTTAGGGTGAAATCAATTGGTCCCTAACAACGAGCCAAGGTAAATACACCTGGCAGGTAAATGTAGGATCAACCCTGCCTAAACATCAGGGTGCTACATAGGCGATAAATAAAAAAGCCTAATGCCGCATACACACGATCGGAATTCTCGTCGGAAAAAACTCTGACGGTTTTTCCGACGGAATTCCGCTCAAGCTGTGTTGCCTACACACGGTCACACCAAATTCTGACGGTCAATAACACAGCGGCATAAAACACGTTCAACAGCACTATAAAAGGGAAGTTTAATGCTTCTGAGCATGCGTCGGAATTGCATACACACGATCGGAAAATCCGATAGAAAGGTTTTCCGTCTGAAAAATTGAGAACAGGTTCTCAATTCAAAGTCCGTCGGAAATTCCGACAGAAAAAGACCGTTGGGCATACACACGGTCGGAAAATCCGATGAAAAGCTCCCATCGAACTGTTTCCATCGGAAATTCCGACCGTGTGTACGCCGCATAAGTATCTGTTCGTAGATTGCCATTACTAAAGATTTTAAATGGTGTCTTTGTTGTAATTTTTAAGATAAGGATAAAGTTCCTCTTTAACGTCCAGATCCAGGAATTTCTTCGTCGAGTGGAGATGGCTTTTGAACCTTTGTTGAATTTTTATAGCTTCAAACCCGACCATATGCAGCACCTGCCCATTCTGTTATAATGGTATTGACACTCAGGTCCATCTAATATAATAGATTGCATTCTTCACACTGTGCTGCTTCCTGGTCTTTGCTCTGCCGTAGAGCACAGAGAAAAATCATTGAGTTCCCTCGTATTTATTATCTATTTATTGTTCAATGGGAAATTGGGATCTCCATCCAGAATATTGCTCAGTGGCAGAGGTCATCTTCAATCATGGGTTTACCTCTTATCTTGCTGGTCTCCACGCAGTTCCCTCCCCTGGCCCTGACATGTCCACGGCACACTCACTGTGTGCTAATAAGCCGATTTGTGGCTCGCTTTGGTGCTTCTGCTTTGATAAATCGGCCCTCGGGAGCCCCATTTACGCCCATCGCCGCGCCCAGGCCTTCGCAGGGAGACTAGAATGAATGTGAACTGCCGTCGCTGGAAACAGCCGGGAGTCTGAGAGTGAAAAGTTGGGAAAGGAATTGAAAAGAACAAAGAAGGCTCACTGGAGAAAGTCCGATTGCGTTATCTCAATATCTGGAGGTATTATGTGAAACTCCATTCCTTCTGGTTTGTTGAACTGCTGTTTTAAAAGCTTCTTTCATGAAGCATGAAGCCAAAAAAAAAAAAGAGAGAGAAAGAGAATCATTTTAGGATCCAACACTCCTGTAAAACATGAACATTTAGAGAAAAGATGTTTATATACATACAGAGTATATATATACAGTTTTGCTCATAAGTTTACATACCCTGGCAGAATTTATAATTTCTTGGCCATTTTTCAGAGAATATGAATGAATAACACAAAAATGCCCCATACGGATTTTGTCCGACACTGGTGTTGCATACACACGGTCGGACAAAGTTGTCGGAAAATCCGATCATTCTGAACGTGGTGACGTTCGTTGCGTACGACAGAACTACGTAGAGGCTAGTAGCCAATAGCTTTGGTCTTGTAATTTGATCTGAGCATGCGTGGCACTTTGTCCGTCGGAATTCCCTACACACGATCGGAAAAAGTCTGATCGGACTTTGTTGTCGGAAAATTTGAGAGCAGGATCTCAAATTTTTTCCGACGAAAAATTCCAACGGAAAAAGTCCGATGGCGCCCACACACGGTCGGATTTTACGACAACATGGTCCGATAGGACATTTTCCATTGGAAATTCCGACCGTGTGTACGGGGCAAAACTTTTCTTTCACTCATGTTTAGTGTTTGGCTGAAGCCATTTATTATCAACCAACTGTGTTTACTCTTTTTAAATCATAATTGCAACAGAAACTACCCTGATCAAAAGTTTACATACCCTGGTGATTTTGACCTGATAACATGCACACAAGTTGACACAAAGGGGTTTGAATGGCTATTAAAAGGTAACCATCCTCACCTGTGATCTGTTTGCTTGTAATTAGTGTGTATACAAGGTCAATGAGTTTCTGGACTCCTGACAGACCCTTGCATCTTTCATCCAGTGCTGCACTGATGTTTCTGGATTCTGAGTCACGGGAAAACAAAAGAATCGTCAAAGGATCTTTGGGAAAAGGTAGTTGAACTGTATAAAACAGGAAAGGTAATTAATAGGATATCCAAGGAATGGAGAATGCCAATCAGCAGTGTTCAAACTCTAATCAAGAAGTGGAAAATGAGGAGTTCTGTTGAAACCAAACCACGGTCAGGTAGACCAACTAAAATTTCAGCCACAACTGCCAGGAAAATTGTTCAGGTGAAATACAGGACTCTGAAAACATGTGGTGTGGCTGTTTCAAGATGCACAATAAGGAGGCACTTGAAGAAAGATGGGCTGCATGGTCCAGTCGCCAGAAGAAAGTCATTACTATGCAAATGCCAAAGTATTCGGCTTACAATACACCAAACAGCACAGAGACAAGACTCAAACCTTCTGGCACAAAGTCATTTGGAGTGATGAGACCAAAATTGAGCTTTTTGGCCACAACCATAAACACTACATTTGGAGAGGAGTCAACAAGGCCTATGATGAAAAGTATGCGATTCCTACTGTGAAACACGGAGGTGGATCGCTAATGTTTTAGGGATGTGTGAGCTACAAAGGCACAGGAAATTTGGTCAAAATTGTTGCCAAGACGAATGCAGTATGTTATCAAAAAATACTAGAGGAACATTTGCATTCATCAGCCAGGAAGCCGGGCATGGGACGTACGTGGACATTCCAACATGACCATGATCCAAAACACAAGGCCAAGTTAACCTGTCATTGGCTACAGCAGAATAAAGTGAAGGCTCTGGAGTGGCCATCTCAGTCTCCTGACCTCAATATCATTGAGCCACTCTGGGGAGATCTCAAACATGCAGTTCATGTAAGACAGCCCAAGAATTTACAGGAACTGGAGGCTTTTTGCCAAGAGGAATGGGCAGCTTTACCATCTGAGAAGATAAAGAGCTTCATCCACAAATACCACAAAGACTTCAAGCTGTCATTGATGTTAAAGGGGGCAATACACGGTATTAAGAACTGGGGTATGTAAACTTTTGATCAGGGTTATTTGGGTAGTTTCTGTTGCCAATATGATTTAAAAAGAGTAAACACAGTTGATTGATAATAAAGGGCTTCAGCCAAACACTAATCATGAGTGAAAGAAAAGTTTTTGTGTTATCATTCATATTCTCTGAAAAATGGCCAAGAAATCATAAATTCTGCCAGGGTATGTAAACTTATGAGCACAACTGTATATATATGTATGTACATACACACTATATTGCCAAAAGTATGGGGACAACTGTCTTTACACACACATGAACTTTAATGGCATCCCAGTCTTCGTCCGTAGGGTTGAGTTGGCCCCCCCTTTGCAGCTATAACAGCTTCAACTCTTCTGGGAAGGCTGTCCACAAGGTTTAGGAGTGTGTCTATGGGAATGTTTGACCATTCTTCCAGAAGTGCATTTGCAAGGCCAGGCACTGATGTTGGACAAGAAGGCCTGGCTCAAAGTCTCTGCTCTAATTCATCCCAAAGGTGTTCTATCGGGTTGAGGTCAGGACTCTGTGCAGGCCAGCCAAGTTCCTCCACCCCAAACTCACTCATCCTTGTCTTTATGGATCTTGCTTTGTGCACTGGTGTTGCTTTGTGCAGTCATGTTGGAACAGAAAGGGGTCATCGCCAAATTTTTCCCACAAAGTTGAGAGCATGAAATTGTCCAAAATATCTTGGTATGCTG
Organism: Lithobates sylvaticus; assembly: GCA_028564925.1. Lineage (NCBI taxonomy): Eukaryota > Metazoa > Chordata > Amphibia > Anura > Ranidae > Lithobates > Lithobates sylvaticus. The sequence continues at coordinate 609,878,196 of CM053027.1, read as the reverse complement.
GTACGCCTTAAGATTTCCCTTCACTGGAACTAAGGGGCCAAGTCTATCGACTGAAAAACAACCCCACACCATAATCCCCCCTCCACCAAATGATTAGGACCAGTACACAAAGCAAGGTCTATAAAGACATGGATGAGCGAGTTTGGGGTGGAGGGACTTGACTGGCCTGCAGTCCTGACCTCAACCCGATAGAACACCTTTGGGATGAATTAGAACAGAGACTGCAAGCCAAGGCTTCCCAACATCAGTGCCTGACCTCACAAATGCACTTCTGGAAGAATGGTCAAACATTCCCATAGACACACTCCTAAACCTTGTGGACAGCCTTCCCAGAAGAGTTGAAGCTGTTATAGCTGCAAAGGGTGGGCCAACTCAATATTGAACCCTACGGACTAAGACTGGGAAGCCATTAAAGTTCATGTGTGTGTAAAGGCAGGTGTCCCAATACTTTTGGTTATATAGTGTATGTCTTATCATAACTTTTTAAAGATTTTTACACTTTTTTAACTTTTTTAGGGGCATAATTTGACATATAACCCATGTTGCACTGACCTTGTGATTTGTTTGAACAGCTTAAGGAACCCCTAGCCATCTCTGGAATTACCCTGGCTGTAAACGGCTGTTCTGTTTAATATGTCTGGGATTCCTTTTATGCCCCGTACACGCGGTCGGAAATTCCGACCACAAAATCCGTCGGATTTTTTCCGACGGATTTTGTCCGACACTGGTGTTGCATACACACAGTAGGACAAAGTTGTCGGAAAATCCGATCATCCTGAACGTGGTGACGTTCGTTGCGTACGACGGGACTACGTAGAGGCTAGTAGCCAATAGCTTTGGTCTTGTAATGTGATCTGAGCATGCGTGGCACTTTGTCCGTCGGAATTTGCTACACACGATCGTAAAAAGTCCGATAGGACTTTGTTGTCGGAAAATTTGAGAGCAGAAGATAAAACTTTGTCCATCGGAAAATCCGACGGAAAAAGTCTGATGGAGCCCACACACGGTCGGAATTTCGGACAACATTGTCCGATAGGACATTTTCCGTCGGAAAATCCGACCGTGTGTACGGGGCATTAGGCAGCAAGTCTGGACTGGACATCAAGTCTGGGATTTTGAAAGAAAATGATTGACTCAGTGATGGCATCATTGAATGCTCTGAAGAACGATTTTTCTGATTTTCCGTACGAATGTTCAAAGCAATGTCTCCTGGTGAATGGCCAGCTTTAGAATTGCAGGTTCTAAAGGTGCTTTCACAATTCTTATCTGATATGCCATGTGCCACAATAGATATGGGTAGATCAGAACACTGTGTCTACTAAAATACAATTCTTTTAGGAGGCAAATCATTCCTATAGATAGACTGTAGGTGTTTCAGATGTGTATTTAGTTGTTTCCCTGGAGTTACCCTTTAGCAGAAGTCTATATGTATGTATATATGGCAAGTTGCCACATCTCATGAAGAACAACAATAGGTTGCGAGTTGTATTTTTCTGCTGTAATTATCTCTGGAAAGACTGTTTATCACAAGGACCCATTAGCTAGAAGTGTGCCTTTCCAGGAATCACTAAAGTACTCTGATAAACTGTCTTTGCCATTAGAGAAGAAGATAACCAAGTACAGAATTTACACTTCAGCTTTAGAAAGCTTGGCTTTTTCTTTTTTAGATAGTCTGTGTCTTATGTGACCTGAATAACCAACTAAGGGCTTGTTCAGTTGAGTGTAACTGCTGAAGAGTTGAGAGATATATAAAAGGGAACGATGAAGTAGGTTTTGTGTTTATGTCCTTTTATTTATTATGGACTTTAAAAAAAAAATACATTGTGAAAAGTATTTTTAGGTAAACGTTGATATTTTTTATATTAATATTTCTTGGAGATCTGAGCTCTTTCTTGGAAATGTTTCCTCTGTCCCCTTTGCTCATTTGTTGTAAAATGTTTACAGAGCTCAGTAACTCAATCTGAATTGTGTACATGCAAATCATAGAGTTAGAGCCATAACTCATCCCTTATTGAGCAGCTCAGACAGAGCTTTTAGTCAGACGGTGCAAGCTTAAAGCTATGTACACACAATAGGATTTTCCGACAACAAAACCGTGGATTTTTTTTCAGAAGGATGTTGGCTCAAACTTGTCTTGCATACACACGGTCACAGGAATGTTGTCGGAAATTCCGAACGTCGAGAATGTGGTGACGTACAACACGTACGACAAGCCAAGAAAAATGAAGTTCAATAGCCAGTTGGGAATTTTGACTCAGTGATGGCATCTTCTGCTTGATTCCGAGCATGCGTGGACTTTTGTGCGTACACACGCTCAGAACTTCCGACAACAAGTCTTGTTGTCGGAAAATTTGAGAACCTGCTCTCAAACATTTGTTGGCGGAAATTCCGATAACAAATGTTCTATGGAGCATACACATGTTTGGACTTTCCGACAACAAGCTCACATCCAACATTTGTTGTCAGAAAATCCTATCGTGTGTACGGCCCATTACACTATATCTAAAGCTAAAGCCGTCTCTATAGGTCCTGATGACCATTGTCATTGGATCTGAAAGTGGGGGAATTTTCAACATTTGAGTTGTCTGCAGAACAGAAATAGATGCAAAAATGTCTACAGGAAAGGAAATTAAGGGAATTCTCTCCAATAGGACACAGATGGAAAATATATCTAAAATGAGAAAGAAATGTTGGCTTTATATATACTTTAAAGCAAGCTGCTTCTGCTGTGCTGTTTTTTTTTTTTTTTTCTTTACCTAAAGAAATTCTTTTTCATGTAATGTTTATTAAGGCTGGGTTCACACTGCCGTGTGGAGGGGCTCACAGCAGCCGTCCGGTGCATCCCTATTCACCATTTCAGGTCTGATTCCGGTCCAAATTTTTGGATGAATTCGAACCTGAAACGGACCAGAAGACGCAAAGGACTCATGTGCAATTCGCTCTGCAGCCGTCCCGGGTCTGTGTGAACCGGCTTCAGTGAGAGTCGTCACAGTCTCCTGACATGCGAATTGGATGCAGAGAAACTTAGTTCGCAATAGTGTGAACCCAGCCTTAAAGTTAGAAAAAATACAAAAATGTATTCAAACCAGCCAACACAGGGAACCACAATGCATACCTAAAACCAAACCATATGGTAATGGAGCTCCCATATTTGAGCAATGTAGCATTGCCTACATAACTGATCTATTGTACTTCTTAGCCCCCCATATGCAGGATCCCCCACTTCACCCTGATCAGTACAATGGAGCACCCTATCCAAATGCCATCAGCTACCAGCCCCACTGAAGATACCACCCCAATCTGCCCATAGCTCCCCACCGAATCCTTAGCATACTTATCCCCTTACTCCTCCCACATCCCAATCTACACCCCTAGCCCATCTACCACCAACACCCCCATCCCACACTTTTTAATTTCTCTTTATTCTTCTTCTCCCTCTTTTTCTCTGTCTTCTCTTTCTTTCCTCTACAACACGTTATCCCTAATGTCTCATGCACTAACTGTGGTAGGTCACTAATAGGAGTGATTGGTGCTCACTCACCATACTCAACTGAGTCTACCAACCCAACAGGATTACCATCAGAGCCTAATGGATGACTCAATTCACACTTTCCCCAACACCACTTTCTGTGGATTGACCTCAGCCCCCTACCCCTTGGGACACCTAATGCCTCATGCACTAACTGGGGTAGGTCACTAATGGGAGTGATTGGTGCTCACTCACCATACTCAACTGAGTCTACCAACCCAACAGGATTACCATCAGAGCCTAATAGATGACTCAATTCAAACTTTTCCAAACACCACTTTCTGTGGACTGATCTCAGCCCCCTACCCCTTGGGCGATCTAATGCCTCATGCACTAACTGCGGGTAGGTCACTAATGGGAGTGATTGGTGCTCACTCACCATAATCAACTGAGTCTACCAGCCCAACAGGATTACCATCAGAGCCTAATGGATCACTCAATTCACACTTTTCCAAACACGACTTTCTGTGGATTGATCTCAGCCCCCTACCCCTTGGGACACCTAATGCCTCATGCACTAACTGCGGGTAGGTCACTAATGGGAGTGATTGGTGCTCACTCACCATAATCAACTGAGTCTACCAGCCCAACAGGATTACCATCAGAGCCTAATGGATCACTCAATTCACACTTTTCCAAACACGACTTTCTGTGGATTGATCTCAGCCCCCTACCCCTTGGAACATCAAATGCCTCATGCACTAACTGGGGTAGGTCACTAATGGGAGTGATTGGTGCTCACTCACCATAATCAACTGAGTCTACCAGCCCAACAGGATTACCATCAGAGCCTAATGGATCACTCAATTCACACTTTTCCAAACACGACTTTCTGTGGATTGATCTCAGCCCCCTACCCCTTGGAACATCAAATGCCTCATGCACTAACTGGGGTAGGTCACTAATGGGAGTGATTGGTGCTCACTCACCATACTCAACTGAGTCTACCAGCTCAACAGGATTACCATCAGAGCCTAATAGATGACTTAATTTACAGTTGAAGTTAACACTAGAAAAGAAGCCCACTCACACCACAACGTCCCCCGGATGGAGATATTATAAACCGCAACAGTTTTCACTAGAACACTATATCTTTGCACCATGCATTGCCAGTACATCCCCACATAGATCAACTGGAGATTCCTTCTGTACCAATATTTGACTATCTCCTTATAGTGATTTGGGACTTCTTTGGTCAATTATTATCGAATACATGTCAACTTAATGTACAGTAGTATGTATCCCGTTTTCTTATGCCTTACTTTGAGTTTTGTCTGTACACATCCCCACCACACCCTTCCTATCCCTTTTACTGTGTTGTTTTTTTATTTGTTGAAAACTTTAACAAAAAAATGTATGGGAAAAAAAACCTTCCCCTGGAGTAGTTATTGCAGTCAGGCATTTGTTAGAATATGAACTTTTACTAAATGCAGCTGACTTTACATTAGCTTTTTGTGACCCCAACACTGGGGAGAGGAAGGGCAAATATTGAAGGCAATCAGGCTCTGCTGGAATGCTGCGGGTTGTCATCCTAATACAAGGAGCTTGCTGAGAGGAGGAACATACACAGTGATGACTCCTTCATTGTCCAATCAGGACCTGGCTATGTTGTACAGCACGGGTGTCTGAGTCATAATACTGGCTTAGCAAAATGGGTAATTTATGGCACAAAAGGCAGTGCTCATGTATGTATATTCTCTACTTCGACGCTTGGCTGGAGACCAGCTTCCAGAGACACCTAGACTGGATAATGTGGTTAGATTCAGGGACACCGGTCTTGGGAGCACTGCAAAGCATTCTTTTGACTGAAACTCAATGAGGTTGATTTACTTAAACTGGGGAATGCAAAATCTGTTGCAGTTGTGCATGGTAGCCAATCAGCTTCTAATCTCAGCCTATTCAATTAAGCTTTGACAGAAAAAAATGGAAGCTGATTATTTTCTATGCAGTGCTGCACCAGATTTTAGACTCTTCAGTTTTAGTAATTAACCCCAATGTTGTTATTTTTTTAACATAATTCTCTGTTTTAATATTCTATTTTAAATAACAGTTTAATAAAAATTCACATTGCCTAGTTTTTGTGGATATTTTTTTTTACCCTTCTGGTTAAGATCTTAAAAATCAGATTTTCATCTTCTATCGCATTCCTAGTTTAATGACCAGAGGTGTAAAAAAAACACTTGCCACAGAAATCTGTCGCCAAATGCCATGTAGTGTCGCCAACACACATGACATCTCTCATTTAGCAGAAATTTTCTTTTGAAAGCATACAGAGTTCTGAGTAGCCTCGTAAATCCCCTATTTGTTGTCTTAACATGCACAAAATGCCCATGTTAAATTATAAATTCAATTTAGCAGCTCCAAAAAAAAATCACAACTTACTACTTGCTACTTATGTATTTGTATATTATTGATAAAGCCTTAATGGGCACCTACAATAACAAATTAAAAAAAGATGGTCAGCTAATGCTATTTTAGACTCAGCTGGCAGGTCTTGGCTTCAACTGGACCTAAAATGAAATCTGTTTCATGAGAATGCACAGGCCAATGATCCAATGGTATATTGGTCTGAAAATGCTAGTTGCCAAACTGTCATGCCTTTTCCAATGGGCTCAGTATTTTATATGGTTCTGATCTGAAACACGTATAATTTACGATTTAGCACATTCTAGGCTGAAACACATCAAAATGGGGAGGTCCTTTACGATTTAGCCCATCGAAGTGGGGAGGTTATCTGCGATTTAGGCCATTCTAGGCTGAAATGCATCAAAGTGTATAGGTCCTCTTCGATTTAGCCCATCAAAGTGGGGAGGTCCTCTACGATTTAGCCCATTCTAGGCTGAAACGCATCAAAGTGTGGAGGTTCTCTACGATTTAGTCCATCAAAGTGGGGAGGTCCTCTATGATGTAGTCCATCAAAGTGGGGAGGTCCTCTACAATTAGGCTGTTCTAGGCTAAAGCGCATCAAAGTGGAGTGGTCCTCTGCAATTTAGTCCATTGTAGGCTGAACCACATCAAAGTGGGGAGGTCCTCTACGAATCAGTCTGTTCTAGGCTGAACCACTTTAAAGTGGGGAGGTCCCCTACGATTTAGTCTGCTCTAGGTTGAAATGCATCAAAGTGGGGAGATCCCAGACAGGGCTTTTCTTGTGCATGGCTAGAACAATAAAGTTGTATTGAGATGCTGATATTATTAGTGTGCGTTCAGTCTTTTGCAGTCAACTTGTATAGGGAGCATGGATGAGCTCCATTCTGCCTGCAGATACTGGCATAGGAAGCAAGCTTGAGGAGTGGCGACCCTTCCTGCTGCCACTAAGTATTGAAAATTCCACGAATCCCAGAAAATTTCAATTTAAAATGCTTTGCCCCGACTCCTTTGGCATTTCTTTTCCTCTTCACTGTGATGGGTTTTCTGGGAAGCTACAGTACAGCTGAAAAGAAGCATTTCAACTGGCACTTGATGAAAGATCCAATGGCTCGTTCCTACTGCCAAATGACCAGTTCTAAGTGGCAGTTGATGAGAGATCATGTGATCTGATCCACTTGATAGTTATTGAAGATATTCATGAAATGTTCTATTTTTATGTTGTGCACTAAAACCTAAGAAAAGAGTGTGAATGAAATTCGGGGGTTTATTCATCCAACTTTTAAATGTTTTACTTTATAACCATTCGAAAAGTTAATAAGCATGACGCGAACATTCCTGACTCCAGGTGGCTGGCAACATGAACAATGGAAGATTCTTTTCAAGAGCTGTCAGTGCTTTCCTCTGTGTGTCTTTGAGGTAGCGGAATCAATCCTCAGTAACATGATCTCCCTGCAGTCAAAAAATTACAAAGTTAGGCGAGAGGAACTGGAATGGAGAAGGATAAAGAAAGGAAGGCTGAACGGAGAGAGAATGGGGCTCCAAAAGACTGAGTGTCAACCATGTATTATTTTACTAATTGCATCTCGATTTGTTCCCATTAATAATGGAAGGGCTGCATTCCCTGCAGTCCAGTTTTCCTCGCTGTCTCCTCTTAAGAAAATGTAAGGCTAAATTCAAAGCTGGCATAAAAGACTACTAAATAGTACAGTAATGTATTCATTTAAATAAAAAATAAAAAATCTTAACATGTCACACTCACCTGCTCCAGCTCCAAGTTTCTGCATTAAACAGAGCCCAGCTACTTCCTTAAACCACACAGGTTCGTCTTTCAAGCAATGCATCACTATTCTAGCTGCTCCCGTGTTTCGGAATGTCTGTCTAAAATTCTCTCTCACTCCCTTGAACCCCTAAGTTTCTCTGTGTCCTAATTGTTCCTCACTCCTCTGAGACATATGTAGCACCCTCTTAGGTACTAGGCTGTCAGGTAAATGTAGTTCCTTTTTTTTTTTTAGCTCCTCTGTGATCAGTGGAGCAGTTGCCAATTGCTTTGGACTGATCAGGGCCCCACAGGATGCACACTTGATTGCTTCTCCCTGCCTTTCTGGAACAGGCCACGTGAACAGTACGTATTTTTGTGAGATTTTTTGTGAGGTCCCCAATCCCTGGGGAGGTGTGACCACAAAGGGGATGCAGAGTGCACAAATAGTCTTGGGCTGGAGCAGTTAGGGTTCCTCGTCCAGGAGGAGACGTACCCAGCCTGGAGGGCTATTGTCCTTCCTGGCCACTTGGCTAATACCTGCCTAGAAGCTCAACGAGGTTCCAGCCAATCTAAGGCTGCTGGACCTATCTACTAAAAGAAAACTCTGAGGCTAAAGAAGAAAGGGGATTTCACCTAGGGTCTGGAGAATCCACTTTTTAATTGTCTGCCTGATGCAGAAGGGAGGCATCCAGCTATATGAATACAGACCAGAATCTGGGTGACTGTGCTGCTGCTGATCCCTTGGTGAATTATTACTAATGCCACGTACACACGATCAGACTTTTTGGCCAGACCATCCGGCAGACTTAGTCCAGTTTACAATCCGCCGGACTTTCCGAACGTGCGGACTTGCCCACACACGCCTGGACTTTTCCGGCGGACTTGCCGGCGGACTAGATCCGGCGGACAATCCGCCGGAGTTTTGGCGGAGGTCTGCCTGACTTTTACACGGAGTAAAGTCCGTTCATTTAGAGCGTGACTCCAGGTAGACGGGACTAGCGAAGGAAGTCAATGCCGCCGCCTCCCTTGGCGAGATTGACACCTTGCTAGACCCATCGCCTGGTATGGATTTAAAGGGGAATCCCTACACCGAAAAAACGGCATGGGGGTCCCCCCCAAATGCATATCAGACCCTTATCTGAGCACGCAGCCCGGCTGGTCAGGAAAGGGGGTGGGGACGAGTGAGCGCCCCCCTCCTGAGCCGTACCAGCCGTATACTCTATGCAAAGGAGATCACACCAGATACTGACTGGTATTCGGACCCCCTCCCAATACATAAAACTGCACATCATTTTAGAGTGGCCTTTTATTGTACAGGTGGCCTAAGGCACACCTGTGCAATAATCATGCTGTCTAATCAGCATCTTGATATGCCACATCTGTGAGGTGGATGGATTATCTCGGCAAAGGAGAAGTGCTCACTAACACAGATTTAGACAGATTTGTGAAAAATATTTGAGAGAAATAGGCCTTTTGTGTATTCTAGAAAAAGTCATAGATCTTTGAGTTCAGCTCCTGATAAAAAGGGGCAAACACAAAAGTGTTGCATTTATAATTTTGCTCAGTGTATGTATTTCAAATGTGTGGTTAGTTGTTTGCCTGGGGTTCAGCTTTAAAGTGAACCTAAAGTCAGTTTTAAAGTTTTGAAGTAAGGGTGCTGGCTAAGAGTGAATGCTACAAGATGTCTGCTGCCACTATTTCTACATTGAAAAGCTTCTTCCGTGCCCCTTTGCAAATCTATTTTGACTTTGTTACTGTAGTGCTACCCACGTAGCGGCCGCTGGTAATAGCTGGTTCTACCCTAATTCTACAGAGACTGCTCACAGCCACAAGCACCAGTCCATAGACACCGGCTTCAATAGCTCAGTCTAGTGGATGACGTCTTTTTGAAATGTATTGCTTGCAGAACTTTAAGAGGAGAGGGGTTCGGGCATTTGAAATTCTTAAATGCTGCACAACAATAGAGGACACTCTTCTCTAATCTCCCACTCCAGGATGATTCTGCTGAGCACAGGGGAATTTCTAGTACTCTGAGACCCTGTCAGAACTGGTTCAGTCCACAGGTACCTCTGGCACCTACATCCCCAAAGCACAGTCACTCAGGGTTCACAATTCAGAGTCAGTAACCACAAGTCCCCAGAACAGCTGCACACCTTCAAGCTTCCTCCAGGTCCAGTGAGGGAGACAATGCATCTCCAAGACCTGATCCCTTAAAGTGAAGTCCTACAGCCTGTTCCTCAGAAAGGTCACTTCAGGTTCTCATCTCTGCAACAGCTGGGGCATCAGAGAACAGCTACACAGTCCACAGGCTGACTCAGGGGGCAGAAGCGCCAGAGGCTTTGGAACCCTCCATGACAATCATCCTATCGCTATCCAAAATTTGCCGCCTCAACCTCCGCAACATCTCCAAGATACAGCCTTTCCTAACCAATGTCACCACAAAGCTTCTAATCCACTCCCTGGTCATCTCCCGCCTCGACTACTGCAACTCCCTTCTCATTGGCTTACCTCTAAATAGGCTATCCTCACTTCAGTCCATCATGAACGCTGCTGCCAGGCTCATCCACCTCACAAACCGCTCAGTGTCTGCTATACCCCTCTGCCAATCCCTCCATTGGCTGCCACTCAGTCACCAAATTAAATTCAAGATACTAACTATAACTTACAAAGCCATTCCCAACCTGACCCCCAGCTACATCTCTAACCTAGTCTCAAAATACCAACCTAATCGTTCTATTCGCTCGTCCCAAGACCTCCTGCTCTCAAACTCCCTTGTCACCTCATCCCATGCTTGCCTTCAGGACTTCTCCAGAGCCTCTCCCATCCTCTGGAATGCTCTACCCCAATCTGTCCGATTTTCTCCTACTTTATCCACTTTCAGACAATCCCTGAAAACTCATCTCTTCAGAGAAGCCTATCTGGCATTTGTCTTCTCAATCAGCACATCACCCCCAGTTATTACCTCTTGTATCTCTTGACCTTCCCTCTTAGATTGTAAGCTCTAAGGAGCAGGGCCCTCTGATCCCTACTGTATTAAAGTGTATTGTATTTGTACTGTCTACCCTCAAGTTGTAAAGCGCTACGTAAACTGTTGGTGCTATATAAAGCCTGTATAATAATAATAATAATGACAAGGTTAGAACAATCTCTCCAGGGCTTCCTGTGAATTACTTCCCCAGCCACCTTCTGGACACTCCACTCTGGGGATTGGCTAGGGCTTTTTACATTTTCAGACTGGATATTTGAATTTCCCTCCAGAGGCAGGGGAAAGCAGTCAAAATCCCCAGCCTGTGGAACCCTGAACAGGCCAAAACAATCAATACTCCCTTGACTGCAGAAGGAGACAAAAAATACATTTGCCTATCACCCTACACTAGGAGGGTGCTACATTACTTTTGCCCCACTTTTCCTAATGTATGGCTAAGCTGTGTTATTCCATAGTATGCAGAGCTAAGCCTTAATTGCTGGCCAAGATCCAGTGAGTAGATTTCCTTCCACTCTACCAACTGCCCACGGAAGCGGAGTTGCCCTTTAAACATCTCAGTTGTACTGATGGCTAGGGGCTCTTTGATGGGAGAACTGCCATCATAATTTATAACCATCGAAACTCATTAGCCTCCGGTGTTGGATGTCGACAGGTTTGGATCCCCTGTTGGGATGGACGAAACCTAAGAGCAAGACCTGAGCCTGTTATTTTCTATAACCTATCATCTGTTATTAGTTAAGTAAATGTAATTTTTCACTTTTATTAATTGTGTGTGTATTATTCACTGGTGTTATGTAGAGAGAATTAAATCGTGCATATACTAAATTTCTATGGGGTCATTGCAAATTAATGTTTAAGATGAACAGGCAATTGGAGATCTCAGCAAGATCTGTGCATTGAATTAAATCTAAGCACCAGGCACTACAGTTGACCAGATTCGGATACTCCTAGGCTGAGCGGTATAATCACCCCTGTAAGTGTGGGCATGCAACCTATACTGCTTCTAACAGTTTCTTCTGATGATGTCTTGAAATCACATATTTAAAAACGCATTTCTCATGGCTTGTCTTATCTAAAATGGTTTACTCTTAAAGATGCACAGCTGGGAATAACTTTAATGAGACCTCAACATTTTGCAGAGACAAGTCTGGCGCCCGAAGGCCTGGTGTGCGTTTATATGAAGGTTAAGACGAAATGACCAGCAAAAATACAGAAAGGTTTCATAAGGACTCGAGGGAAATTATTTCTGAAGTTTAGCTATTCTTCCTGTAACCAAATTCTCATGTGAAGTCAGGAAATCCGTATCTGTTAATTGGCCACCAATTCACCTGAACACCTTTTTTTAGAAAACGATCTATATATAATGTTAAGAAACTCAAGAAAAATGATAATCTAAAAGGCAAAACATCCCAGAATATACTGTAAAGAAAATATAACACTTGCCAGTTGCCTATTGAACATGTTTATATGTAACACCTCTTTGTGACTACAGTTGGGTCAAACACCCCCCAGTTAGGGGACTATTTTGAAGGCTTATATGCAAATTATTTGACACCAAAAGGGTATGGGGGCCCGGGTACTGCCCTAGGGGACATGTGTCATTTAAAAAAAAAAAAAAGATTGTTTTAACCACTTCAATACAGGGCTTTTAAACACCCTTCCTTACCAGAGCACTTTTTGCGATTCGGCACTGCGTCGCTTTAACTAACAATTGCGCGGTCGTGCGACGTTACACCCAAACAAAATTGACGTCCTTTTTTTCCCACAAATAGAGCTTTCTTTTGGTGGTATTTGATCACCTCTGCGGTTTTTATTTTTTGCGCTATAAACAAAAGAAGAGCGACAATTTTGAAAAAAAAACACTATTTTTTACTTTTTGCTATAATAAATATCCCATTTTTTAAAAAAAAAAAAAAAAACGATTTTTTTTCCTCAGTTTAGGCCGATACGTATTCTTCTACATATTTTTGGTAAAAAAATATCGCAATAAGCGTATATTGATCGGTTTGCGCAAAAGTTATAGCGTCTACAAAATAGGGGATAGATTTATTGAATTTTTTTTTTTTTTACTAGTAATGGCGGCGATCTGCGATTTTTTTTTTTTCGTGACTGCGACATTACGGCGGACACTTCGGACACTTTTGACACATTTTTGGAACCATTCACATTTACACAGCGATCGTTGCTATAAAATTGCAATGATTACTGTGTAAATGTGACTGTCAGGGAAGGGGTTAACACTAGGGGGCGCTGCAGGGGTTAATGTGTTCCCTAATAGGAGTGATTCTAACTGTGGGGGGAGGGGACTCAAGGGGAGAAGACCGATCATGTGTTCCTCCGTACTGGGATCACATGATCGGTCTCCTCTCCGTTGACAGGACGTGGAGCTGTGTGTTTACACACACAGCTCCACGGTCCCACACGGTCCCGTTGTCTTAACGGGCAATCGCGGGTGCCCGGCGGACATCGCGGCCGCCGGGCACTCGCACCGTGTCCCGAGCGATGCCGCGGGCGCGCCCCCCAGGCGGCCGGGAATGCGAGGACGTCATTTGACGCCCACCCAGGATGGTAGATCCACCTTGTGGGCGTCATATGACTATAGGCCGGTATTGAAGTGGTTAATGAAGCTTAACCACTTAAAGAGGAGGGCCCCTTAAAAAAAAAAAATTAAAAGTCAACAGCTACAAATACTGCAGCTGCTGACTTTTAATAATCGGACACTTACCTGTCCCAGGGTCCAGCGATGCGGGGGAACGAGACCCCCCCCCCCTCGTTCTCTGCTCCGCTCGCGGCGCCGGCATTCTTAATGTGGGCACCCCGGCTGTGGCTTCACAGCCGGGCACCCACTGCGCAGGCGACTGTGCAGCGCCTAGGGGAAGTGACGTCATTGCCCAGGCAATGAAGGTGGCAGACTACGAGGGACCCCCTAGCAACAGGCATTTAGAGGTTTTATTTTTTTTATGATTTTTAAGCCCAATTTTTATTTTTTGGTGGCAACACCACTTTAAGCCCCAGACCATTTTGCTGGCCAAAGACCAGAGCACTTTTTGTGATTCGGCACTGTGTCGCTTTAACTTTGACAATTGCGCGGTCGTGCGACGTGGCTCCCAAGCAAAATTGACGTCCTTTTTTCTCCCACAAATAGAGCTTTCTTTTGGTGGTATTTAATCACCTGTGCAGTTTTTATTTTTTGCGCTATAAACAAAAAAAGAGCGATAATTTAGAAAAAAACGCATTATTTACTTTTTGCTATAATATCCCCAAAAAATATATAAAAAAAAATGTTTTTCCTCAATTTAGGCCGATACGTATTCTTCGACATATTTTTGGTAAAAAAATTACAATAAGCGTTTATTGATTGGTTTGCGCAAAAGTTATAGCGTCTACAAAATAGGGGATAGATTTATGGCATTTTTATTAATATTTTTTTTTTTACTAGTAATGGCAACGATCAGCGATTTTTATCGTGACTGCAACATTATGGCGACCATTGTCATTAATACAGTGATCAATGTTATAAAATTGCATTGATTACTGTAAAAATGTCACTGGCAGTGAAGGGGTTAACCACTATGGGGTGGGGTTAAGTGTGTCCTGGGGAGTGATTCTAACTGTGGGGGGATGGGCTAGCAGTGACATGAAACTGATCGCTGCTCCCGATGACTGGTGGGCCGAAAAGGAAAGGGAATCATATGACGCCCTCCCGCCACGAGAGCTGCGCCGCCCGGCCGTCAATTGACAGCCGGCGGTCGGCAACCAGTTAAACGTGATTTCCCTTTGGGAGTATCTCATCAAAAATGCCATTTCTGTTGCAGGGGATGCCCAAATTTTTTTGTATCTTAGTGCAGACTCCTTGGAAAATCAGAGACTAAAGCTGGCCATACACTATACAAAAAATCGGCCGAAACCATTTTCGAAAAACGAACGTTCGGCCGCGAGCGCAAACGATGGTGCCATCATATAATGGCCGATAAATCGTTCAGTGAACATAAAAAAAAAAAATTATGTTTGTTTTTTTACATATACCTAGTGCAGACAGGTTGGACGGGAAACACATTAACCTTTCAATTTATCGTTCGTTCGGCAGAAAAATTCCAAACTTGTCCTTCGTTTTTTCGGCTCAAAAACGTCCAAACGATTATCGATTTTGTGTCCATTAACTGGCCGAAAAATCGAAAGAACGTTCTTTGACCGATTTTTCGTACAGTGTATGGCCAGCTTAACACACAAGCAGAAAATAAAATTTCTAGGGGGCGTTCTGTACAGCTGTGTAGAGATGGGCCGATCAGCCCCCTGTTTGGTTAGCAGCAGAACTCCCGAACAGAGGAAAAGTCCTGACCCGAATGGCGAACCCCATTGACGTCTATGGGAGCCAAACAGGAAAAATCAAAAGTGCCCATTTTGAAGGCTTTTATGCAAGTAATTGGCCATAAAAGAGGTTGGGGTCCAGGTACTGCCCTGTGGGACATGTATCAATGCAAAAATATTTTTTTTTTTAAATGATCGTTTTTTCAGGAGCAGTGATTTTAATGATGCTTAAACTGCAACAATAAAAATGAAAAAATCCTTTAAATATAGTGCCTGGGGTCCACTTAGTCTGCCTGTAAAGTGGCGCATCTGTAGCATGCATAGAACATGCTGCAGCGAAAATGACATTTCCAAAGAAAACAAAACGAGACAAATCACATTTAAATTGACTCACGGTTGCAATTGCCGACACCCGGCTATTGAAAAAAATAAAGAAAAAAACGGCGTGGGGACCCCCCAAAATCCATACCAAACCTTTATCCTAGCATGCAGCAAGCTCCCCCCTACTTAACCATACCAAGCCACATGCCCTCAACATGATCCTGGTTCTCTCAAACACACAGATCCCGGTTCTCTGAGGGGAGAACAGACAGATCGTGTGTTCATACAAAGTATGAACAGCGATCTGTCATCTCCCCTAGACAGTCCCATCCCCCTTCAGTTAGAACACAGAGAGGGAACACAGTTAACCCCTTGATCGCCCCCTAGTGTTAACCCCTTTCCTGCCAGAGACATTTTTACAGTAATCAGTGCTTTTTTATAGCACTGATCGCTGTATAATTGCCAATGGTCCCAAAAAATGGTCAAAAGTGTCCGATGTGTCCGCCATAATGTCGAAGTCCCAATAAAAATCGCAGATCGCCGCCATTACTAGTAAAAAAAATAATAATAATGAAAATGCTATAAACCAAGCCCCTATTTCAGTGTTTCTCAACTCCAGTCCTCAAGGCGCCCCAACAGGTCATGTTTTCAGGCTTTCCATTATTTTGCACAGGTGATTTGATCAGTTTCACTCCCTTAGTAATTACCACAGCTGGTTCATTTGAGGGAAATCCTGAAAACATGACCTGTTGGGGCGCCTTGAGGACTGGAGTTGAAAAACACTGCCCTATTTTATAGACGCTATAACTTTTGCGCAAACCAATCAATATACGCGTTTTACGATTTTCATTACCAAAATATGTAGAAGAATACATATCGGCCTAAACTGAGAAAAAATTTGCTATTTTTTTTTTTTAAATGGAGATATTTATTATAGCAAAAAGTACAAAATATTGTGTTTTTTTCAAAATTTACGCTATTTTTTTGTTTTTAGTGCAAAAAATAAAAACCACAGAGATGATCAAATACCACCAAAAGAAAGCTATATTTGTGGGAAAAAAAGAACGTCAATTTTATTTGGGTGAAGCACCGCATGACTGCGCACTTGTCAGTTAAAGCGACGCAGTGGCGAATAGCAAAAAATGGCCTGGTCATTCAGCAGCCAAATCTTCCGAAACTGAAGCGGTTAAAAAAAAAAAAAAAAAACCCTTTCAATCACTTTAAGTATTGGTAGGCTGCAATATATTCCATGTTTGTTTTTGGGTTTAATACTGCGTTTGTTGAAGTTTTTAGTCTTTTCGTGAGCAGAGCAGTCGTTTGATGACTACAAATAAAAGTATTAAATATAGTCTGTTTTGTTTATTGGTGGACTATCTCGGTGGCGCAGCGGAGGCATTCGGAAAGCTTGTCGCCGTTAAAACATAAACATTGCTTTGTACTAATTCAGTAATTATCACACTCAGTAATTATCACGCTGCTTCCTACGACGGGGAACCAGCAGCCCATCTGTCAGTGTAATAATGACAGCGCATTGTCCCTCGGGTATGGGGTGTCGCGGATTAGAGGCTATCGTTACCTCTGTATGGCTTTGCTTTCAGGGGTCTGCTTATAGATCTGGGCAGAGAAGGTACAAAGGCCACATTTCTGGTGGACAGATTATGATTGTCATTCCTTTATTTATGCACCCCCCCCCCCATTACATTGCGGGGGGGGGGGCTTATAATTGGGAGTACAGCAGACGTATGCACAGGGCTGGAGATTTATTGTGCTTTCCCCGGGGTACCTAAACAATGATGTTGCCATGGCGACTCTCTGCGGATGCTTTGCTTCTTTCCTAAATTCCAAAAATCACTTCCTTAGAGGATCAGACCTTCTTTTTGATCCAAATCCCTTTCTCCCTCGAGCTGTCGCAATCCTCCTTTTCTGAGATCTGATGTACAGATCTGGATAAACGATCACAAATGTGAATGTTGGAATTAACTCGATTTTAGTGATAAACGAAGCCATAAAGACTGCAGGGGTAGCGGTTTCCTCTAATCTGCAACTGCAACATCTGACTTGACTTTTTAGGCCTCATTCACATCATATGCATTGGGCTGTGCTGGGCATCCCTTACCCAACACATAGTGCAATTAGCTTTAAGATCCCTTTCACACTGAGGCAGTATTCAGGCATTTTAGCGCTAGAAATAGCGCCTGAAAACTTCCATTCATTCCAATGGGTGCTTTCACACTGGGGTGGTGCGCTTGCCTAGAAAGTCCTGCAAGCAGCATCTTCGGGGCGGTTTTGGAGTGCTGTATACAGCTCTCCCAAAACGCCCGTGCCCATTGCAATGAAAAGCACCGCAACACAGGGGTTCTTAACCCCTTCTTTGGGGTTAAAAGTGCCCCGCTAGTGGCTGAAAAGCACAGCTAAAACCAGCAGCACTTTACCACTAACGCATGGGCAGCCCCAGTGTGAAAGGGGTCTAAGTCCTATGTAGGAACATCATTAGAACAGACAGTGTCTTCCTTTAAAGGGTTAGTTCACCTTTACTAAAAAACTGCCTATGCAGGTAAGGGGTGTCTGTAGAAAAAAAAAACTAAGCAGCTCTGACTGAAGTTGAATAAGGCCCTTACTATAGGTGTAGGCCATTTATATACCTCGTGAGGCCTGACTGAAAGTCGCTAAGTGTGGCCTAAATGGAAGTTGGTAAGTGAGGTGTGACTGGAAGTAGCTAAGTGAGGCCTAACTGTAAGTTGCTAAGTGCATACATGCACTACACCCTCGTCCGTTTTTTACGGTATCCAGGGAAAAATCATGAGACATTGGCATTTGTCCTGACTCCTGGAGAATCGCCAGAGCCGCAACTAGAGGTCTGGACCCAGCACTGGTGATGATCTTCGCCGCCATTTTACAGAAGACCAGCTCCCGTGGAGCCCGGTCACTCGCCACAGGGAAGAAAACAAGAGGCGGAGCCCGGGTGGCTGGCAATAGAAATCAAGCTGCCGCAACCTTGCGCCCTGCAGCTTGCTGCCAGTCTGTGACCTGTTGTGGGAAAGGCCGCGAGGCGGAAGGGTTGGCCTCAGCTCCATTTCTATTGGCAGCCACTTGGGCTCCGCCTCTTGTTTCTTCCCCACGGCAAGTCAGGCTCGGCCTCCACGAGAGCTGGTCATCTGTAATGGTGGCAAAGATCAAATCATGCATCATCCGACAAGAGGCCAAGCCAAGGGACTCTGCTGGGGGTACCTGATGTAAGAAGAGACTCTACAGGGGGCAACTGATGTAAAGAGAGACTATGCTGGGGGCACCTGATGTAAGGAGGGACTCCGTTGGGGGGCACGTGATGTAAGGAAAGACTCTGCTGGGGACACCTGATGTAAGAGGGACTCTGCTGATGGCACCTGATGTAAGGAGGGATTCTACTGGGGGCACCTGATGTAAGGAGGGACTCTACTGGAGGCACCTGATGAAAGGAGGGATTCTACTGGGCGTACTGATGTAAGGAAGGACTCTGCTGGGGGCACCTGATGTAAGGAGGGACTCCGCTGGGGGCACCTGATGTAAGGAGGGACTCTACTGGGGGCACCTGATGTAAGGAGGGACTCTACTGGGGGCACCTGATGTAAGGAGGGACTCTACTGGGGGCACCTGATGAAAGGAGGGGACTCTACTGGGCGTACTGATGTAAGAAGGGACTCTGCTGGGGGCACCTGATGTAAGGAGGGACTCCGCTGGGGGCACCTGATGTAAAGAGAGACTTTGCTGGGGGTACCTGATGTAAGAAGAGACTCTACAGGGGGCAACTGATGTAAAGAGAGACTATGCTGGGGGGCACCTAATGTAAGGAGGGACTCCGTTGGGGGGCACGTGATGTAAGGAGAGACTCTGCTGGGGACACCTGATGTAAGAGGGACTCTGCTGATGGCACCTGATGTAAGGAGGGACTCTACTGGGGGCACCTGATGTAAGGAGGGACTCTACTGGGGGCACCTGATGTAAGGAGGGACTCCGCTGGGGGCACATGATGTAAAGAGAGACTTTGCTGGGGACACCTGATATAAGAAGGGACTCTACTGGGGGCACCTGATGTAAAGAGGGATTCTACTGGGAATGCCTGATGTAAGGAGGGACTCTACTGGGAATGCCTGGTGTAGGGAGGGACTCTACTTGGAATGCCTGGTGTAAGAAGGGACTCTGCTGGGGACACACGATGGCATCCGTGGCAGGTGATGGTGGCAAGTGACACGCTCAGGGCCCCCACTGATTCTGCATTATGGTGAGTTGAACTATTTCATTTAATATTATTATTATTATTATTATTATTATTATTATATATCTCTTTCTTTATCTCTCCATCCCTCTCTATTTCTTCCTTTCTTTCTGCCTCCATCCCTTGTAATCTCAGACTCTAACCACATGCTCTTTGAGCCACACCCGCTTTAAGGAACGCCAAATATTTCATTTTTCTTTCCCCTCTACATCACGCCTACAAATGTGTGTCCCTATACATTTCTTTACAATGTTGGCAACCATGTAAGTGAGGCCTAACTGGAAGTTGCTAAGGGAGGCCTGACTAGAAGTAGCTAAATGCGGCCTAAATGGAAGTTGCTAAGTGAGGCCTAACTGGAAGTTGCTAAGTGAGGCCTGACTAGAAGTACGGCAGCTAAATGCGGCCTAAATGTAAGTTGCTAAGTGAGGCCTGACTAGAAATATCTAAATGCGGAATAAATGCAAGTTGCTAAGTAAGGCCTGACTGGAAGTTGCTAAGTGAGGCCTGGCTGGAAGTTGCTAAGTGAGGCCTAACTAGAAGTAGCTAAATGCGGCCTAAATGGAAGTTGCTAAGTGAGGCCTGACTAGAAATATCTAAATGCGGAATAAATGCAAGTTGCTAAGTAAGGCCTGACTGGAAGTTGCTAAGTGAGGCCTGGCTGGAAGTTGCTAAGTGAGGCCTAACTAGAAGTAGCTAAATGCGGCCTAAATGGAAGTTGCTAAGTGAGGCCTGACTGGAAGTTGCTAAGTGAGGCCTAGTCGTCACTGCTCACCTCCTTCATCCCAGGAGCAAGCTTTTTCTCTGATTCAAACCCCCTCATCACATTCTCTTTCTCTCTCCAATGCCGTAGCTCTGAGCGAATCTGAGCGTTCACTCCTGTGCTGCTTTTTACTCACCCAGTCTGAGTTCTGCTGTACAGGGACTGCAAGAAGCTGATACCAGGTGAGGTACTTATATCATGGAGTTTGGCATTAACTTATTATCGTTGTGTGAGGGCTATCTCAGAAACATTTCATTTTCCTCAGAGACTTGGAGAAAGGGTTGCCACCTGTCCAGGATTCACCCAGACAGTTCGGATTTTGAATCACGTGACCGGGTTTCAGTCCACCTGAAACCCGGACACATTATTCAGACCAGGCTGTGGCTCCCCAAGTAACCGAGATAGTCATACACAAATCTGTTGCCGCTGCGGGCGGCTGTTTGGGGGGCAGGTTTGGCATCACTGAAGGGTGGGGTGATAATGTCAACAAGAGCAATTTGGCCACACCCACTGGCGCGCTCTGTGCGCTACATTACTACTCCCCTTGGGGCACCCAAAGGTGTCCCAAGTCTTTTATAATCCTATAGTGTTTACTGCAGAAAAAGAAAAAATAATTGCCCCGTGCCGCAAAAGTGTTCGGGGTTTGGCTTGAAGAAAAGGTGGCAACCCTACTTGGAGACCAGTGGCAGGCCCCTAGTACCTGAAAGCGCAACCGGTCATATGTCTGAAATAAAAACTGTCTGTGATGTCCCTCTGTAAATCTGACTTGGCTTTAAAACAGATTTTTTTTTCTGTGGCACAGAACAGCTGTTATATCGGACATACTTTAACCACTTCCCACCAGTATAACGTAGATATACTGTGGCAAGGTGGTACTGCTGTGCCGCATCATGTACTAGACACAGTGGGAGCTGATCTGCGGGTACTGCGGACTCGATGTCCGCCGGCACCCGCCGATCATTAGGCAGAGAGCCAGAACGGCCTAAACAAGGCAAAATAGCGTTCTGTCAGTAGGAAAGGCGTTCATCCTGCGTTCCTGTAAAGCAGGGACATGGATCAATGCGTTCTCCAAGTAAAATTAGATGTATTTTATAACAGAAAGTAAAAATTATTGTTTTTTTTTTTTTCAAAATTGACAGTTTTTTTTTTGTTTATATAGTGCAAATATATATATATATATATATATATATATATATATATATATATATATATATATATATATATATATATATATATATATATATATATATATATATATAGTGCAATAAAAACCGCAGAGGTGATAAAATACTACCAAAAGAAAGCTCTATTTTTGGGGAAAAAAGGATATCAATTTTTTTTGGGTACAGCATCGCACGACTGCGCAATTGTCAGTTAAAGTAACAGTGCCCTATTGCAAAAAATGGCCTGGTCATGAAGGGGGGTCAAGTGGTTAACCTCTTCAGAATATGTATGTTATTTTGTTTTTCCGGTTAGGAGGGCATGCAAATGGAGGGCCTACCGCCCCTGCTGTGCTGTCATTCGCTGCAGCACAAGCCAATCAGCGGGTCCTGACCAATGATTTATAGCCGGAACCCGCTGAGCAAATGACAGAAGAGAGCCCTGTGTAGGTAAACAACACAGGGCTCTTCACTGTCAGCAGCAATGTAGTCGTACGGCACATTGCTTAGTAAAAACACTGCACTGTAAACATAGTTAGGCGCACATTTAAACCCTTGATCGTCCTAGATGTTAACCCCTTCCCAGCCAGTGTCATTAGTACAGCAGACATCTCAACCTGCAAAAATTACATCAGTGCCACCTCATCAGTTGCCACCAGTGCAGCCCATCAGTGCCTCATCAGTGCCCACCAGTGCAGCCCATCAGTCCAGCCCATCAGTGTCAATCAGTGCAGCTCATCAGTGTTCATTATTGTAGCCCATCAGTGCCGACCAGTACAGCCCATCAGTGTCCATCAGTGCTGCCTATCAGTGTCCATCAGTACAGCCCATCAGTGTCCATCAGTGTAGCCTATCAGTGTCCATCAGTGCAGCCCATCAATGTCCATCAGTGCAGCCCATCAGTGTCCATCAGTGCAGCCCATCAGTGTAGCCCATCAGTGCCCACCAGTGCAGTCCATCAGTGTCCATCAGTGCAGCCCATCAGTGCCACCTAATCAGTGCCTACCAGTGCAGCCCATCAGTGTCCTTCATTGCCACCTCATCAGTGTCCACCAACGAAGCCTTAGTGTCCACCAGCGGAGCGCTCCTGGCTCTGTTCCGCCCCCCCCCCGGCCACAGACAGAAGACAGAGCAGTCTAAACGGGCTGCTCTGTATTCTGTTGTGAGTGACAGGTCCAGCCGGGAGATCGCCCAGGGGGCACGTGGGTGTCTGGGAGACCGTAGCCAAAAGCGGGAGACTCCTGCGACTCGCAGGAGACTTGGGATGTCTGAGTACAGTGACAGTGTATAGTATTAGCACTCTATCATAGCTCCCAACTGTCCTCGATTTGGAGGGACTGTCCCTGATTTGGAACAAAGCCCCTCTGTCCCTCTTTCCTCCTCATGTGTCCCACATTTTTGGGACCATTGGCATTTATACAGCAATCAGTGCTATACAAATGCACTTATTCCTGTGTAAATGACACTGGCAGTGAAGGGGTTAACCAGGAGGTGGCAGTGTAGAGGTTAAGTGTGTCCTAGGGGCGTGTTGCTAACTGTGGGGGGCATGGCACATCACTGATCTCAGCTTCAATCAGGGAGCAGAGATCAGTGTCACTGTTGCTAGGCAGAACGGGGAGATGATCGTTTACTTCAGCATCTCCCCATTCTTCCTCCCCGTGAGACTATCGCGGGTATCCCCACGGCGAACGAGTCCGCGGGACCCGCGATCGGACTCACGGAGGACCCGACTGGCGTGCGCACGCGATGGCATGGTGGGAAATTCAAAGGGACGTACCTGTACGCCCTTATGCCTGTCCGTGCCATTCTGCCGATGTACATCGTTGTGAATCGGTTAAGGGGGTGTGGCAGGGGGTGTGTCCTATGCCTACATACTTTTACTAATAGGTGTACCTCTCAATAGGTGCTTCCCATCTCAAAATGTGATTAGTGTCACTGGTGATGTCAGTGGCAGTTAGTCAGCCCCCCCCCAGGGTCAGTTAGTGTCAGATTGCCCACCACACTATCGCAGTACCATTATAACTCGCTGATCACCGACATTGCTAGTATAAAAAATAAATAAATGAATACAAATTCCAATATATAGAACATAGTTTGTATTCACTATAACTTTCACGTGAACCAATCAGTATACACTGATTGTTTTTTTGTTTTTTTTTACCAATGACATACCAGTAGCAGAATACAATTTGCCCAGAATTTATGAAGAATTGTTTTTTTTTTTTTTTATTGGATGTGTTTTAGTTATAGCAGAAAAAAAAATTCTAAATTGTTTGTCTTTTTTTTCGTTTATATAATAAAAATAAAAATCCCAGTTGTGATCAAATACCACCAATGACCTGGTCATGAAGGGGGGTAAAATCTTCCAGAGCTGTAGTGGTTAATAATAGGGGGGGGGGTGGTAGACTTAAATGATCTTTAAGATTTTGCACACCTTTCTTTTTTTTAAATGTATTTAGCCCATTCAGATTGAAAGACTAACCTTTAAACCACTATTCCACCCACTGGCCACCGAGGAAAGATTTACGGTATGTGGAATTAACTAAAAAACGTTAGTGCGTGATTTTAAGTATGACTTTAGCGTTTCACTTTAAAGATTTTCATTCGATTTTTTTATTTTATTTTTACGTATGTTCGGCTGGCCATGATCACAGTGGGCTTAATCATTAATCATATTAGCATACGTGTCAAAAATTAGGGAGATTTACGAGCTCCGGGCTGGAAAGTAATTTTTTACGGAAGCGGCCGGCATTGGATCAGTCACCATCGCTGGCGTGTAATTTACCCGGGAAAAAACAGCTGCAGATGCAGGACAAAAACACAGCGCTGCCTTAATCAGTCAGGAAAATCCCTTTAGCTTTGCTGGGGAGGGATTTAATTATGGACTATGTTAATTATTTATTCTTGTTTTAGATTTCGCAAACATACGATGGTCAGTGACATTTAGTATTTTAATGTGTGAAGGATGTCAGGGCAACCAAGTGGGTGTAGGCCAAATCATTAAAATCTCATACAAGCTTTAGAACGTTAAAGCGGACCTCCCACCCTCCCGCATATAAAGCTGCCACCATTACTGACACTGGGTGGAAAGCATACTAACTGACACTAACATCACTAGTAACACTAATAAAATTGCCAATGATAATACTGTTGTACACTGTACTAATGACACTGGCTGGACAGTGACAGGAGCGATCAGGAGGGCAACGTGCGCCAAGCGTACGAGCACGGGTCTGGCTAACGGGAATTCTCCTGGTAAGTGGTAGAGATTCCCCTTTACATCTGTGTTTAGTGGTAGCAAGAATGCCCCTACATTGGTGATTAGTGGGAAAAATGTCTCTTGCATTGGTGATCAGTGGGAAGAATGCCCCCTAGATTGATAGTCAGTCAAAAGAATGCCCTTTATATTGGTGGTCAATGGGAAAACTATCTCTTACATTGGTGGTCAGTGGGAAGAATGCCCCTTACATTGGTGATCAGTGGGAAGAATGTTCCTAACATTGGAGGTCAGTGGGAAGAATGTTCCTTACATTGGTGATCAGTGGGAAGAATGCCCCTTACATTGGTGATCAGTGTGAAGAATGACCCTTACATTGGTGATCAGTGTGAAGAATGCTCCCTACATTGGTGATCAGTGGGAAGAATGCTCCTTACATTGGTGGTCAGTGGGAAGAATGCCCCTTACATTAGCAATCAGTGGGAAGAATGCCCCTTACATTGGTGGTCAGTGGGAAGAATGCCCTTTACATTGGTGATTAGTGGAAAGAATTCCCCATAAATTGGTGAACACTGAGCAGCAGGAAGGATGCCCCTTAGATAGATGGTCTGTCGAAAGAAGGCCTCTTACATTGGTGATCGATTGAAAGAATGAACCTTACATTGGCAATCAGAGGGAAAATGCCCTTTCATTGGTGGTCAATGGGAAGAATGCCCCCTTAGATAGATGGTCAGTCAAAAGAATGCCCTTTAGATTGGTGGTCAATGGGAAGACTATCTTTTTCTATTGGATGTCAGTGGGAAGAATGTCCCTTACATTGGTGAGCACTAGGAAGAATGTCCCTTAGATAGATGGTCTGTCAAAAGAATGCCTCTTACATTAGTGATCGGTGGAAAGAATGCACCTTACATTGGTGGTCAATGGGAACATTGCCCCCTAGATTGATGGTCAGTCAAAAGAATGCCCCTTAAATTGGTGGTCAATGGGAAGAATGTCCCTTACACTGGTCATTGTTAGGAAGAATGCTTCTTCAATTGGTCATCGGTGAGAATAATGCCCCTTCCAGTGGCAACCAATAAAATGAATGTACCTTACACTGGGGGTCAATGGGAAGAATGCCTTTCTTACAAAATCATTGGTATCATGCTATTAGGTGGCTGGTGGCTCTATTAAGTGGCATTTGCTCTGGAACTATGAAGCTACCACAAGGTTGAAGGTCAATGCCAGTTCTTCAAGGAACCCCTAGAAGCTGAGTCTAGAGGAAAACTGGGTTCCATGGAACTCTGGTTGAAAATGACTGGTCCCACACCTGGAGATTTAAAAATGTATTGAAGCACAAACACAGAAATAATAAAGTAAATCGTTTGCTATGGACAAGCAAGAAAGACTTTGCCTAGCTTTCGTCGTTCACTTATTCCAGGCCTCTGCTTTCCTCGTTTCTTTACTCAACCCAAAATTACTATGATTTGCATCCCGATAAAAGCATTGTTTATAATTTCATTCCGAGCCAGTTTGACAATTGAGGCTGAACCGTTGATTAGCCAGGCGAAAAATACAATTTTCCTAATAAAACCTTCATTGGTCGATGTGGCCGATGGCCAGGTGTGAGGCGCGTTTTGTGTAACCGCTTACATGTAAACGCTTCATCCATCTTGTCGTCCGAGGGAGCTGCAGCCCCTGCACAAGTTAAATGGTGTGTGATAAAACCACGATTACTGTTTATTATTAAAATAGGCTACTTAACAGAGATTCAATTGCTTTCTCAAGTATGTTTAGGAAATACGAAAGTGTTTTATTATGTGTGCCCGCAGATTTAAGGGCTTTTTTTTTTCTGCCCTTTTAACAAGTAATAAAAGGCTGTCAGTACGGCTCTTGTTTGTTCTTGTCCGATATCGTGCTGTTCACACTTGGCTAATATTTATATACGCACTTAATATTACAATTTTTTTTTTTTTTTTCATTCTATTTTACAAATTGCCTTTTCATTTATTTTTCACCGTCCGGCCTCTTGCTCCGCTGAGAAAAGGCAAACCGTATTCTTATTTATAAAGTGATGCTGATGTGAGGTAATGTTTTCTCGCCGTTAATTAAGTTTGCTCGGAGTGAAGTAGAGCCAGCCAGTCTACCGTAACTCAGTGGCCTTTTAACAGAATGCCGTTGCAGGCTGCTAATGTGAAAATTGGGCCTGTTGGCGTGTACATGTTATAATAACAGCTACTGAGGGGTGAATGTTACCTTTCAACATCATGGATTGTGTTTATTATGATACGCTTTTTTTTTTCTTCTCAAAGTGGCTAAGATATTGAGGGAATGATAGAGCTCAAAAGCTGAACTCCAGGTTAAAAACACATTTATATTACACATACTAGCAATACTTCCCAAATGGACAAGTTTGGGGTTATTATATACAATGCTAAAAGAGAGTCTTAGTGGGTAATATGTATGGGAGGGGATGGCAGAGAGAGGAGGACCGCAGGCAGTATTTACAGAAGGGGAGTGCAGAGGATAGGACAGTGAGTAGAGCAGAAGTGTGGAGGGTATGACAGTGGGCAATATGTACAGGAGAGGAGTGTGGAGTCTATGACAGTGGGCAGTATGTACAAGAGAGGAGTGTGGAGGATATGATGGGGGCAGTATGCACAAGAGAATGGTTTTGAGGGGTTTCCTAGGGGGCAGTATGCACAGGAGAAGAAGTAGATGGCATGACAGTGGGCAGTATGTACAGGAGAGGAGTGAGGAGGGTATGGCAGCAGGTAGTATGTACAGGAGAAAAGTGTTGTAGGTATGTTAGCAGGCAGTATGTGCAGGAGTGGAGTGTGGAGGTTATGATAGGGGCAATATGTGCAGGAGAGAAGTGTGGAAGGTATGATGGTGGGCAGTATGTGCAGGAGAGAGGTGTGAATGGTATGACAGAGGGCGGTATTTACAGGAGAAGAAGTGAAGTGTGAAGAGGTATGATGGTGGGCATTATTTACAGGAGAGAAGTGTGGAGGGTATGATGGTGAGCAATATGTACAGGAGAGGAGTGTGGAAGGTATGATGGTGGGCAGTATGTACAGGAGAGAAGTGTGGAGGGTATGGGGGGGAGCATGACAGCAGGCAGTATGTACAGGAGAGGAGTGTGGAGGGTATGACAGCAGGCAGTATGTACAGGAAGGGAGTGAGGAGGGTATGATGGGGGCAGTATGTGCAGGAGAGGAGTGAGGAGGGTATGATGGGGGCAGTATGTGCAGGAGAGGAGTGAGGAGGGTATGTCACTAATCAGTATGTACAGGGGAGGAGTGTGGAGGGTATGATGGTGTGCAGTATGTACAGGAGATGAGTGTGGAGGGTATGATGGTGGTCAGTGTGTACAGGAGAGAAGTGTGGAGGGTATGATGGTGGGCAGTATGTACAGGAGGGTAGTGTGGAGGGTATGATGGTGGGCAGTATGTACAGGAGAGAATTGTGGAGGGTATGATGGTGTGCAGTATGTACAGGAGAGAAGTGTGGAGGGTATGGTGGTGGGCAGTATGTACAGGAGAGGAGTGGGGGGGGGCATTACAGCAGCCAGTATGTACAGGAGGGGAATAAGGAGTGTATGATGGGGGCAGTATGTGCAGGAGAGGAGTGAGGAGGGTATGTCACTAATCAGTATCTACAGGAGAGAAGTGTGGAGGGTATGATGGTGGGCAGTATGTACAGGAAAGAATTTTGGAGGGTATGATGGTGGGCAGTATGTACAGGAGAGAAGTGTAGAGGATATGATGGTGGGCAGTATGTACAGGAGAGGAGTGTGGGGGGGGGGGGCATGACAGCAGGCAGTATGTACAGGAGGGGAGTGAGGAGTGTATGATGGGGGCAGTATGTGCAGGAGAGGAGTGAGGAGGGTATGTCACTAATCAGTATGTACAGGAGAGAAGTGTGGAGGGTATGATGGTGGGCAGTATGTACAGGAGAGAAGTGTGGAGGGTATGATGGTGGGCAGTATGTACAGGAGAGGAGCGTGGGGGGGGCATGACAGCAGACAGTATGTACAGGAGGGGAGTGAGAAGGGTATGATGGGGGCAGTATGTGCAGGAGTGGAGTGAGGAGGGTATGATGGGGGCAGTATGTGCAGGAGAGGAGTGAGGAGGGTATGATGGGGGCAGTATGTGCAGGAGAGGAGTGAGGAGGGTATGATGGGGGCAGTATGTGCAGGAGAGGAGTGAGGAGGGTATGTCACTAATCAGTATGTACAGGAGAGGAGAGCAGAGGGTAGGACAGTCAGCAGTGTGTGTAGGGAAAGGAGTGCAGAGTGTATCATAAGATGACATTAAGTGCAGGAGAGCAGTGTGGAGGGTATGACAGGGGACTTTATGTGCAGGAAAGGAGTGCAGAGGGTTTGACAGGGGGCAGTATGTATCGAATGATGTTGTGTAACTCTCCTTTTACCACGTGCGGTATGACAATCTTGCAGGACTTAATTGCTATGAATTTTAATGAAATTGTGGGATTATTCAACACATCTGCATGTCACTCAGCCTATAATTATTATTAATGGCCTTACAGAAGTACAGAGTAGCACATATGTTACTGGAGTGTATTTGATTATGTGTGGAAACCTAATCACATTACAGGCATATGCTTAGCATGTAGGGTGCACATGTTCCAAGAGTATAGAAGCTTCTGGTGAAAATGTCACGTAGATGGTTTGATAAAATAAAAGCTAAATTGAAGTTAGACAATGTGTAAGGGCAGCTAATGAATTCTATCTCTAGCTCCGGTATTTAACCAATGCAGTTCTGTACACCCATGTGGACCAAAGTAATTTTGAAAATTTTTAATATTGGACCTGTTAATGCAGCAAATATATTTTTTTTTTATGCAATCCATAGACATAAAAAAACACACTTCTTTTCTACTTTGATCAGTGTTAGGAAAAAAAATGGTGTTACTATAGACAAAAATGTAAATTTTATTTTATGAACTGTCCTATTTAAAATGGTACTAAAATAGAGATTCTGGTACACACATAGCAAATTATTTTACAAATGAAATAAAGGCTTTTTTTTAATGCAATACAAAAAAAATTAAACCAAAAGAATGAAAATGCTAACATTTAAATAGTAATGTTTGGAAAATTAGAAATACAGTAAAAGAAAAAAGGCAGGGGTTAAATATGAATTCCAGGTATGGCTATTTTTATACAGTTATGTTGGTCCATCCTGACATAGTTTTTAATTCTTCCCCATGCTATCCAACACTAAAGAGGTTGTTTTGTCTGTGGTTATACAGTATGTTAAATTGCTTAAAATGTCTCCTGAATTGGGCATCTTATGAAGTTTTGTCCCCTGGTTTAAATTCAAAAGTTATGCTTATTATGTTTTTGGTGGCATGTGACATTGATACCAGTGCTAAAGACACAGTGCCTGCCATTTAGTCTTTGATGGTTAATGCATTTCCAGGTCTTCTGACAAATTTTTCAACTGGTTGGGACCTATTGGTGCCTGCCCTTTCCTGTGCTATGTACCTCCCCTGTGGGACCTATTGGTGCCTGCCCTTTCCTGTGCCATGTACCTCCCCTGTGGGACCTATTGGTGCCTACCCTTTTCTTTGCCATGTACCTTCCCTGTGGGACCTATTGGTGCCTACCCTTTCCCGTGCCATGTACCTCCCCTGTGGGACCTATTGGTGCGTACCCTTTTCCTGAGCTATGTACCTCCCCTGTGGGACATATTGGTGCCTACCCTTTCCTGTGCTATGTACCTCCCCGGTGGGACCTATTGGTGCCTATCCTTTCCCGTGCCATGTACCTTCCCTGTGGGGCCTATTGGTGCGTACCTTTTCCTGTGCTATGTACCTCCCCGGTGGGACCTATGGGTGCCTATCCTTTCCTGTACCATGTACCTTCCCTGTGGGACCTATTGGTGCTTACCCTTTCCTGTGCTATGTACCTCCCCTGTGGGACATATTGGTGCCTACCCTTTCCTGTGCTATGTACCTCCCCGGTGGGACCTATTGGTGCCTATCCTTTCCTGTACCATGTACCTCCCCGGTGGGACCTATTGGTGCCTATCCTTTTCTGTACCATGTACCTTCCCTGTGAGACCTATTGGTGCTTACCCTTTCCTGAGCTATGTACCTCCCCTTTGGGACATATTGGTGCCTACCCTTTCCTGAGCTATGTACCTCCCCTGTGGGACCTATTGTTGCCTAACCTTTCTGTGCCATGTACCTCTCTTGTGGGGCCTATTGGTTCCTACCCTTTCCTGTGCTATGTACCTCCCCTGTGAGACCTATTGGTGCTTACTCTTTCCTGTGCTATGTACCTCACTCCCCTGTGGGACCTATTGGTGCACTTTCCTGTGCTATGTACCTCCCCTGCAGAACCTATTGGTGCCTATCCTTTCCTGTGCTATGTACTTCCCCTGTGGGACCAATTGGTGTCCTGTGCTATGTACCTTACTCCCCTGTGGGACCTATTGGTGCCCTTTCCTGTGCTATGTACCTCCCCTGCGGGACCTATTGGTGCCTATCCTTTCCTGTGCTATGTACCTCTCCTATGAGACGTATTCATGTCTACCCTTTCAAGTGCCATGTACCTCCCCCTGTGGGACCTACTGGTGCCTATTCTTTCCTGTGCTATGTACCTCTTCTGTGGGACCTATTGGCATCTATCCTTTTCTGTGCTATGTACCTTCCCACCAGGCAACTCAAATCAAGTCAAATGTCGGAGCCACCAATGAAATTCTGTCATTTAAAGGTTGAATAAATTGAATGGAGGGGGAGAGAAGGGTTGATGCTAAAAGCAGCTTTAAGCTTAGCTTATGTACCTCCCCATTCTGCTCTTCAGCTTCGCAGAGTACACACTACTAAACTTAGTTCAGCTTCCACTTACATATGTGGCAGCTCCATGTAATGATAGATTTCTGGCATTCAAATTAGCCAAAATAGAAACATACATATGTAAATGCCGTTTTATATATTCATCTGGAGCTCATTTTTAAAACATTACTATTTTACTTATGTTTTTTTCAGAAACATCACTGATTCCTCTCTTCAAAAGTAAAGGACCAGTTCTGTTCAATGTTGAGGAGAAGGGCCGTGCCATGGATGTGAAAGAGAGGAAACCGTACCGATCCCTAACCAGGAGGCGCGATACTGAGCGCCGATATACGAGTTCCTCGGCCGAAAGTGATGAAAGCAAGATACCCCAAAAATCTTACAGCTCCAGCGAGACTTTAAAAGCCTATGACCAAGACACCAGACTGTCCTACAGCAACCGAGTAAAGGAAATGGTCCACCCAGAGGTCGATGAGTTCTGCCGATCTGGTGAGTTCCAACAACAGATTGACTTAAACTGAATGGAAAGCCAATACATTTTTGTTTTTGTTTTTGGATAGAGTAGGGAATGCATAAGACCCCTTTAACGCCTTTTTTTAATTCCATCTGTTTTCCCTTCACTTCCTGTCCTAGGGGGCAAAAATAGAAGATATTTAACCATTGGGAGACAATTGTCAACAGAATAGATAAACAGAGAATTTTCCTAGGAGTAATAAAGATGGCAATTGCGTTAATAAAAATGTAAAAAAAGCTGGAGTTACAAACACTTTAACCAATTCAGTTCTCATACCTGTATACCAGGGGTGCCCAACCAGTGGCCCGTGGAGCCCTCTGATGTGGCCCGCGGAGCCCTCTGATGTGGCCCGCGACCTCTTTGCCTGGGATGGCAGGTTGGCAAGCACAGATTGCAGGTTGCCGACCCACCATCCCAGAACATCAGTGTTGGGAATGAAGCAGACGGTAGAGGAAGCAAGCGCCTGCAGAGCAGAGCCACATAAGCCAACGCTTCCTGTATAGAGCCGGTTCCTGTCATAGGCGGAGTGATACCAAATGCCTGGGACAGCAGCAGCTGGCGATAACTGAATGGAACTCACTAAAATCACAGTGTATGTAAGGGCATATCTGTTCTGCAGTGGTTACTGGGCTGCTTTCAAACTGATCCGCATGTGCACCTGCGGGTTGCCTGCATTGAGCCATAGACTTTTGGTTTTACCTGCGGGTTGGGGCGCTTTCAGAAAGTGCACCAAACCTGCAGGATATAATAGAATTGTATGGCAAAGTGCAGCTACCCCACAGGAAAACCACAGGTGAACTGTGCTGCACCTGCGGCGTGGATAAACCACAAACCATCAGTGTAAAAGCTGCCTTAGGCCCCTTTTACACGATCGGTCCAACCCAATCGGACCCTCTATTCACCTCTATGGAGCGGCAGATGAAAACAGAGTTGTGTCCGTTTAACCCCACCTATCTTGGATCCGATCTGCTAAAAAAAACAGAAGTGGATCCGTCCCCTTCCATCTGATCGAATCAGAGGGCCCATAGAGTAGAGTGGGCTGTGTCTGTGTCCACTCTGCATATGCAGAGTGGATACAATTCCAGCACATTACTCCAGCACTTCTCTTGCTTGCAGACTATCTCTCCTCAATACCTCCAGCACATCACTTGCTTGCACATTCCGGACCAGCTAGCACAGATAGAGAGGCCTGACACTGGCTCAGCCAGGCCTTAGCAGATGCCAGGGTTTTTTGGCTGGGCGGTGGGGTGTCACCTGCCTGACACACTGACCTACCCACTTGACACGCACTGACCTGACAAACATACACTGCCATGCACTGACCTACCTGACACGCATTGACCTACCTGACATACACTGACATCCCTGACATACATACACTGACATACACTGGCCTACCTGACACGCACTGACATACCTGACATACATACACTGACATACACTGACCTACCTGACACACACTGACCTACCTGACCAGGAGACTGTGGTGTGTGGTGCGCGCCCATCATCACAGCAGGCAGCCGGAGGAGAGGAGGAGAGCCGAGGATCGAGTGGGGATCTTGCGTTGTAATTTCCGCCTTCTAAAGCCTGCAGCAATTAACAGAGTATTGCGGTCCCACCACTGGACCAGTGGGACGTCCATCAGTGCTGTAGGCTCCAGAAGGTGGGACCTGCTATGTGACTCGGCGGCACTCGGGATAAGATCGTTCCCCGCTCGGCGGCGCTCTGGGCTATTAATAGAATGGTGCCCACTTGAGACCCGGGGCTTTTTGGGAACCCACTCGGGGCTTCAGCCACGGTGAGCCCCCCCCCACCCCTGCCGACGCCACTGATGGTCACAGTTGCTTGTGCTCTTAAAGGAGAAGTACACCCAAAGCTCACTTGGCTGTACTTCTCCTGTGGATCACTGGAATGCAGTTCTTTCTGAAGCCCGCTGTCTGCTGATGTCACAGAGCCAGTCCAGGCTCGGGCAAGATCGCGACAATGAAGTCCGGATCCACCCACATACCTGGACCGGAACCCAACTTAGCCTCTCAGCGAGCCGCAGAGAGCCTGAGCCGCCTGCTTCCTCCCCCTCCACAGCCCAGCGCTCCAGAAAGCGAGGAGGAGGCAGAACAGAGAGCCAGTGACAGATAATCAGCAGCTCTCTGCTCAGGAAGCTCTGAGAACTGAGCGATCAGCATTGATTGAGCGCTCCGTTCTCAGTGTTAGAGACGGTGGGGGACAGATGCAGCATCAGATTGATGCTGCATACACATAGGTAAGTATGACTCTACAAAAAAACAAAACTTCATACTCTTTTAACCGAACTGTCAAGTCAACAAGTAGGTGGTGCCATAACTGATCACGTGTGCAGCACCATGTAGCAGTTGTACATCAAACAGATACTAATGCCATGTACACACGGTCGGAATTCTCGTCGGAAAAAGCTCTGATGGTTTTCCCGTCGGAATTCCGAAGGAATTTCGCTCAAACTGTTTTGCTTACCCACGGTCACACCAAATTCAGACGGTCAATAACACCACGGCATACAGCGCGTTCGACTGCACTATAAAAGGGAAGTTTAATGTTTCCGAGCATGCATCAAATTGTTTCCTGAGCATGCGTCGGAATTTTGCGTGTCGGAATTGCATACACACGATCGGAAAATCCGATAGAAAGGTTTTCCGTCGGAAAAATTAAGAACAGGTTCTCAATCCAAAGTCCGTCGGAAATTCCGACAGAAACAGACTGATGGGCATACACACGGTCGGAAAATCCGATGAAAAGCTCCCATCGGACTGTTTCCATCGGAAATTCCGACCGTGTGTACGCGGCATAAGATGGCAGCTTCCTTGGCTGTAAAGGATAGGAGGGATTAGTTCCACTTTAAGTCTACATGTGTAATGAAATACATGGATATATTCACAATTTATATAACGAAACAAAATCTAATAAACATAGGCAAATATTGATAAGATGTTTTATATTAGATTAATCACAGGAGCATGTTTTTCTATAAAACAATGAAAAGACTATAATTACCCTTTTCACCCTGTATTATATTTAGCTGAGAGAGGCCAATTTCAATTAACAGAGTATTGCCTTACTATCTGCAATAGGCATGTTTAAAAGCGGCCATAAAAATGAATATTCTCATAATTCCCAATAAACCCGTTACCTCCTTTACTACTGGTTTATTGTACACTATAACACCATATGTACACTAGAAGTCATAAAAGTGTTATATCTTATAAGCAATCTTACAAACATGTAGGTCACGCCACTAGAGAGCTAAAAACTATAAAACATTTAAATCTCATTGATAGTAAGAAACTTAAACCAAACATAGTTCAGCTTTTTATAAAAAAAAACATTATTAGTGATGAGGAGGGAGCGATTGTCAACTACCTTAAAAGATTAAAGTGTACTCTGGGTACCAAAAAAAAATTATTTAAATATTTTCCTTAACTTTTTTGAGTCGTTTTTGTGTTTAAGTTAAAATGTTATCCAATATATTACCCAATTTATTTATTTTTTGTAAAATTTTAAAAATGAGGGTGTGCAGAGTAAATAGATAACAAACATGTTAATCTTCATCCACTTGAGCTCTGGAAGGTTTTTACCCTCTTCATGACCAGGGCATTTTTTGCTATTCAGCACTGGGCTGCACCTACCCCACTATGGCACTATAAAGCTCCTGTATAGTAATATAATATTAGTAAAAATGAGCAGCGCCAAATTATGATACTGTGTACCTATCACAATATGTTCACCTGTGCATATACATAATTAATATATCAATACACTAACAGCAACATAAGATGGTACGCATATGTATATAGTGTTTAAAGTTCATATGATGATGATATTGGCCAAAACACTATATAGAAAGTCCTGTGATGGCAAATAGTAGAAAAGTCACAGATGAATCGTGGCAATGCACTGCACTGATGAATAATGGCCCTGCATACATCCAAATATAGCTTGAGATCATACACCACAGTGACTTGTATATGCAATTTTGTGCAAGGGACCCGACACCAAAGATATCTATGCGCTTAACAGATGGCAGAGCATATAACGCTCTGTATAAAAAGCAGCCAGCAAACTGGAAAAGATGTCCCTGATTCCTCCCTCTCTCGATCTCTAGCCTCCGGCAATGATGGTTAGGGGGTATCCTATTTCAATCACAGGAATGAACCGATCCGCAGGAAGCTGAGGATATCCCTGGCTTTCCTCCTCCCGATCCACAGCACAACCAATTTAAAGTGGAGATGACTTTAAACCCCTCTTGACTCAGTGGCAATACATTTAGGAAAGGAGAGAGAAGCCGCCCATAGTGTAATTCCGTTTAAAACTTTTATTAAAAAAACATAGTAACACTTACAAATAGTCTCCTTGTGGAGCACTTTAAAAACGAATCCGCCAGCCGGCCGGATACTGGAGCCCGTCCTCCTTAGTTCTAGCGTGGTGACGTCACTGCGTGCCCTCCCAGACCAGTTTCGACACAGATGTAGTTTTCAATGGGGAATGGGGAAAAGTTTTAAACGGAATTATACTATGGGCGGCTTCTCTCTCCTTTCCTAAATGTATTGCCACTGAGTCAAGAGGGGTTTAAAGTCATATCCACTCTAAATTGGTTGTGCTGTTTTTACTATTGTTGTTCCAGTGTGTGTATCCCACCTTGAGTAGCAGCCTTTTTTAGAATCGATAGGGGTCTCGATTAGTTACAAGCGCGGTTTTATTTTCTCCAGTAATATAATACAGGGAATGATATTTCTATTAGTTAAAAAATGTGGGGCTCCTGGTCCTACAATTTTCATCTTTATTAATAAAGTCTTCATTTTCTACAGAGGCACGAGCAATTTGAAGTTTGAATGTAACATTGTCCTCATGCTTTGCAGCCTCTTATATAATATGTGCAGTCATTGAACCACCTTCACCTAAAATACCTTATTGAGCTTGAAAAGGCTGAGCAAGCAGCAAAATACACCTGACTTCTTCTGGGACCGCTACAGCGGCACACATCTCTTAATGTAATTGCAAATGTCTAATTTAGCAGTAAATGGCTAATGAATTGCATTTTCTCCAACCTTATTAAGCTCAGTTATTGATAAAACAGATGGCATTGTGTAAACAGCAGCTCTAGCTGGAGGTAAGGCAGTCGAGAAACATTGAACTGATCCCGTCTTAGCCCTCGTCAGCCTGCCATTACCAATGAGTAAAGTTAAATAACGCTGCCCGAAACAAGTTAACAAGCTAGTAGAAGGATGGCCGCCAGAGAAAATGAGGTCTATACTCATCCACTGGGGGTTGTTGAAGTTGTAGCAAAGGATCCTTTGTGGGTGATTTACAAAGGGTGGTGCAAGTAAAAGGAGAGCCGATTCCCAGGGAAGTCCAATCTGGTTTCATCTTTTAAAGGCATAGACAACCTTTTGCAAAAAATAATAATAAATGCACCCATATAGATTGATAAAATAAATGAGCATGTATTTATTTATTTTTTGCATTGGAGCCTGCAAAGCATTGCAACCACAATCAGTGGATCACATGTGCAATGCTGTTGCTCCTGCAGACTATTCCTCAAGCCTCATGTCCATACGAGGTGTGGACCATCAGTTGTGAAGCATCGATGGACTACAAGTGAGGTGATGCCACACTGAGAACTATGAGTCCCTCCATTGTGGTCGCTAGCATGTGAGGGTTCTTAAAAAAGTTTTTGCACTTTTTAACTCTATCAAAATAAAAAAGTGTGGAAACTTTTTGAAGACCTCTCGTTGCAAGTGTTCAGGGCAGGTTTTGGACATAGGAATAGCAGAGTCTTGAAGAGTAATGCCCCGTACACACGGTCGGAAATTCAGACGAAAAAAAAAAAAAAAACGATCAGACCATGTTGTCAGAAAATCCGCCCGTGTGTACGGGGCATTACTCTTCAAGACTCTGCTATTCCTGTGTCCAAAACCTGCCCTGAACACTTGCAACGAGAGGTCTTCAAAAAGATCTTTTTCCGTTGGAATTTCCGACAGAAAAAATTTGAGAGCAGGATCTCTAATTTTCCGACAACAAAATCCGATCAGACTTTTTCAGAACGTGTGTAGAGAATTTCCGATGGACAAAGTGCCACGCATGCTCAGATCAAATTACGAGACCAAAGCTATTGGCTACTAGCCTCTACGTAGTTCCGTTGTACGCAACAAACGTCACCACGTTTGGAATGATCAGATTTTCCGACAACTTTGTCCGACCGTGTGTATGCAACACCAGTTTCGGACAAAATCTGTTGGAAAAAATCTGACGGATTTTGTGGTTGGATTTTCCGACCGTGTGTACGGGGCATTAGTCCGTAGGGTTATTGAGTTGGCCCCCCCTTTACAGCTATAACAGCTTCAACTCCTCTGGGAAAGCTGTCCACAAGGTTTAGGAGTGTGTCTATGGGAATGTTTGACCATTCTTCCAGAAGCGCATTTGTGAGGTCAGGCACTGATGTTGGATGAGAAGGCCTGGCTCGCAGTCTCCGCTCTAATTCATCCCAAAGGTGTTCTATCGGGTTGAGGTCAGGACAGTCAAGTCATTACTTTAGGCAATATATTGTACATATTTGGGTGGCCTGGTCCTTTAAATAAAGTTACTCACTGCACAATTTAAAGGGTTATTGTACAGAAAAATTATAAAGTATAGGCAGAGTCTAGAGTCTCTTGCTGGATCCTTATATCTTTTAGTGACTTCTATAGGCAGGACATCATAATATACAGTGGTTCCAGTTTTAGGTGGACTGACCCCAAAGAATGTCTTTAGAGGGAATGTAAACTGGTATTTTGTATGCATTCTTTCTTTTTTATGTTTGGTAATAAAAAGATTTTAAATATTTTTTATGTTTTGAATATGAAATATTACATATTGGTATTTAATATTTACTGCAATAGTTAGCTACATGAAAAAGCAGAAGCTATTTGGAAAAAAAACTAAATGCCTCAAAGGAAAAGTACTTATTCGGTTTACACAACAGGTGTGCAGGAAGTGTTGGGTTTTTGTATTAGAAAGCCAGCATGCTTTGCAAACTGAATGTTCTGGATTTACCCAGGGATATATGTTTATTTTTACTATAGATTTTATATAAATGATAAAAGCTGAACTACTCCAACACCATCACAAAAAATACATCCACCACATCACTACAGCAATATGAAAATAATAATCTTAAACCCTAAACACTTGCTGGAATATGCCGTCCCATGATGTGTTGGGTCCCAAATCTTCTTACTTCTGGACTGCAAACTGGGAGGGTCCTACTTGGGGAACTTCCTATCGGTTGTCCTGGGGTGACTATAGTGTAACACTGTACATTGTTACTGTAATGCAGATCGTTATTTTGACCACAAGATGGCAGTATTCAACTTTTCCATTTAAAGGGACATGCATCTTACAATCCTCTCCCCCTTGTATTTTCTTAAACGTGACTATTACCAGCAATTTACCCACCAGAGGGACTCTTGCCTACATATCAACATTCTTAACTGCTTCAGCCCTGGAAGATTTTACCCACCAGAGTGACCAGAGCACTTTTTGTGATTTGCCACTGCGACGATTTAACTGACAATTGCGCGACGTTGCACCCAAACAAAATTGACGTCCTTTTTTTCCCACAAATAGAGCTTTCTTTTGGTGGTATTTTATCACCTCTGCGGTTTTAAATTTTTTGCGCTATAAACAAAATAAGAGCGTAAAAAAAGCAATATTTTTTAATTTTTGCTATAGTAAATACCCCCCAAAAATATATAAAAAAAATATATTTTTTCCTCAGTTTAGGCCGATATGTATTCTTCTACATATTTTTGGTAAAAAAAATCGCAATAAGCGTATATTGATTGGATTGCACAAAAGTTATAGCGCCTACAAAATAGAGGATAGTTTTATGGCATTTTTGTTATTATTATTTTTTTTTACTAGTAATGGCGGCGATCTGCGATTTTTATTGGGACTGCGACATTATGGCGGACACATCGGACAATTTTGATACATGCTATAAAAATGCATTGATTACTGTAAAAATGTCACTGGCAGTGAAGGAGTTAACACTAGGGGCCGATCAAGGGGTTAATTGTGTTCCCTAGTGTGTGTTACTATAGATTTTATATAAATGATAAATCACTACAGCAATATGAAAATAATAATCTTGAACCCTAAACACTTGCTGGAATATGCCGTCCCATGATGCGTTGGGTCCCAAATCTTTTTTCTTCTGGACTGCAGACTGGGAGGGGACTGTGCAGGGGAGATGACAGATCGCTGTTCATACTCTGTATGAACAGACGATCTGTCTGTTCTCCCCTCAGAGAACCGGAAACTGTGTGTTTACACATACAGATCCCAGTTCTCCGTGTGTCAGCGGCGATCGCCGGGCACTCGCATTGGCTCAGGGGGCAAGCGGGGGGCATGCCCCTAGTGGCCACAGGGCGAAGCGACGTTACATAACGTTGCTTCACCCAGCCGTGCCATTCTGCCGCAGTACAACTGCGGCGGCTGGTCGGCAAGTGGTTTATGTTACCTTTCCTACCATCTCTGCAAATTAAGGAGAACTCTGCAAATTGCTTTACCACTAAAAAGGATCAATCTATTTTCATAACAACTTATAGGGACTGCACCCTTCCCTGCGGGCAAACTAAGGGCCCCAACTAAGCCGGCAGAAGAACCCAATACAAAGTTTTAGTTGAGGGTGATAGCTCTGACAAACTTCCTGAAGTTTAAACTTAGACCCCATACACACTATTAGATTTTCTGCAGATTTTTTGTCTTTAGATTTACCAAAACCATATAATATGAGGTCAGAGTTTTAATTTGTATGCAATCAGGCAGGTCCTTGCACTACATGGTTTTGGTAAATCTGAAGACAAAAATCTGCAGAAAATATAATAGTGTGTATGGGGTCTCTTCTGCCTGAAGGCTTACAGGTGAGGCAGCCTTGCGTTTTGTTACCTTCTTTTGCTCATTTGGGGAAGATCTCTTGTCCACAAGTTATTGTTTACATCTTCAGTCCTGGATGGGTGGATGGGCGTGTCTCAAAGTGATACTGTATTTTCCCTTTGCTTTATTACCTTGCTTAGTGATACATTTGGTTAGCTGTTTCTTTGCCTGTCCTACTATCCGTTGACCTTGAAACAAGTGTAGCACAGGAGTGGCTGATGTCCAGGTCCCCATCTCAGTCCCCTGCCAGATCCACCTCTGGGGATTGGCTGAGGGACAAGAAATATTCAGGGCAGCCCCTCCTAACCTCCACCCACAAGTTCCAGAACATTCTCCAATGGGGGAGGCAACAGAGAGCTGCCAGGATGAGTCATCCAGCCCTGGCCTCTAATAACCCTGACCCAGATGCAATGACTTTGGTTTATCCCAGAGCCAGAAATGCTTTTACTTACTCTCACTACTAGTCCCATACACTAGAGGGTGCTACACCAGCTATGCATTTATTTTCCCAGAGTGTGAGTATTATTCCTTTGTGACACAGCCAAGGAACTACCCGGCCAAGGTACTTTGGTGCTGTTAGCAGAGGTGGTGTTCTGCCCAGGGACGAACAGAGAACCCAAAAAATGCAGGGTCTCTTGTGGGGGTGGCGCTACAATAGAAAGGTGTTAGGGAGTTGTGGGTTTTTTGCGGAAATGCTTGGGAGAGGGGTACCCCGAGAAGGCCTTTATAAGGGATACAAAAAAATCAGTTTATAAACTATTAAACTTTCACAAAAAAATGTAATTGAAATTCACTAAAAGACAATTTTTTTCATTCTAAAACTGAAATGGAAAAATTTGCATCATTTGAGAGTGTAATAGCATTCCATGTTTTGTATCCAAGTGTATTCACCTGCATAAAAATTAGGTATTTTCTTTTTTTAGGACTTCTTGGGTTTATTTCTCCGTGCTAACATTTTTGGCAAGTGGTGGCATGAAAACAGCTGTTATTTTTTTGGGGATTACAAGACAGGAAGACAGCTGTGTGCAGGAAAATATCATTCTTCACTATTCAACCATTATCAAAAATATTTATTTTTAAGACAGTTCCCTGAAACTTTCTACAAATGCCTTCGTTAATGTGAAACTTCAGCCAAGGATTTTTAGATTTGGCTATAGTGGTTAGGGGGCTAGACCCGCTGCCCGGTTTTCGTTGTGTTTTTTGCCCCTTTTGGGTAGATCTTCCCTTTTATTTGTCTTGGCGACCATTGTTGCCGGGAGAAAAAAACGAGGGGGTAGTCCACAAGTTTACATTTGTCATTACAATAGAAATGGGCAATGCACAACAAGACCCTACTCAATAAGAATGGCACCCCAGAGCACAAGTAGAGTAGGCACCAATGGATCTGCACTGCAGCACACCACAACACACATGGGGGAGATTTACTAAAACTGGTGCACACAGAAGCTGCGCATAGCAACCAATCAGCATCTAAGTTTTAGCCCAGGTTCACACTGACTGCGGGTTAGAATTCAGCTGAACTCGCACAATTTCAAACTGGCAATGCAGTCCGACTAGGGTGTGGGGGGCGATTTGACAGACATATGTGCAGATTCCTGCACAGATCTCTATTCAAAATGCCTGCCGAAGTCGCCAAAAGTAGTAGAGGAACTATTTTTGGGAATCGGTGCGGTGCCGCAAAGTCGTCGTCACAACGATTTGGACGGTGTCCTTCCCAGCAATGGCCGCCGGTTTGGCATGCGATTTGACATACTTGCCACAGATGGAAAAGTATGCTGAAGATGTATTGTTATGGAGCTACTCTGGGACTGTATCCTGAGCAGACCCAGACTCTGGGCAAATTGCATGCTGGGTATACAGTGTGACCCTGGAAATTAACATCCATTTTTTTGAGTGTCTATTTCAGGAACATGCTCTGTTCACGGTGTCTGTGGCATTTGCTGCTGTTCCTGTTGTCCTCTTAGGGCCCTGCTGCATGCCTGTGTCATGCCTACCTCACTGTACTTCAGGTCTCTTTCCTGTGTTCTGATGCAAGTGTACCTGTCCTACCTGTGTAGGTGGGGTGTGCCCTTGGATGTGTGGGAGAGGCCATGCCTCTTGATTGCTCTGTACTCCTTGAAAGGGACTTCATTATACATCCTCTAGTTGCCATAATAATGTTCAGCTCTTTCATCCTGTATCTTTGTCTCAGTTGCAGTCTTTACTCATGTCATCTTTGTCATCCTGTCCCTGAAGTGGTCCTATTTTTAGTCCCTGTACTCTTGTCTGCTAGTTAGTTTTTACTACTGATTTCAGCCTAGTTCTAATACCTGCTACTTGCCTCCGTGACCTGCTGGACTCTCAGGATTTGACCATCTGCATGACCTGACTTCATTGGCATGCCTCCTGCCCTGACCTTGGCTTTGTTAATGACTGTCCCTGTTCAACTCTTCAGCTTAAACACTTGGCTCTTGTTACCTCCAGAACCAACCTTGGCTGCCCATTTTGACTTCTCCAGTCCATAGCTCAACTTCATAAGGCCCGTTTCACACTGGAGCGGTTTGCAGGCGCTATTGCGCTAAAAAATAGCGCCTGCAAACCGACCCGAAACAGCTGTTGCTGTGTCTTCAGTGTGAAAGCCTGAGGGCTTTCACACTGAAGCGGTGCGCTTGCAGGACGCTGGAAAATGTCCTGCAAGCCGCATCTTTGGCTCGCTATAGGAGTGGTATATTTACCGCTCCTATAGCGCCCGTTCCCATTGGAAACAATGGGGCAGCGCTCCGAACCCGCCCACAAAACGCCGCTGCAGCGGCGGTTTGCGGCCGCTATTGACCCTTTTTCGGCCGCTCGCGGGGATTAAAACCACCCCGCTAGCGGCCGAAATGCGCTGCTAAAACGCCGGTAAAGCGGCGCTAAATATAGCGCCGCTTTACCGCCAGCGCCCCCACCGCTCCAGTGTGAAAGTAGCCTTAATCTTTGTTTTTTTAAATTAAAATAACAAACATGTATACTTACCTACTCTGTGAAATGGGTTTGCACAGAGCAGCCTCGATCCTCCTTTTCTGGGGTCCCCTGCAGGCGCTCCAGGCCCCTCCTCTTCAGCGTGTGCCCCCCCATGGAAAACCACTTTCCATGGGGGTACCCATACAGGTTCGTTGCTGAGCAGCCCTGTCTGCGTCTGTTGACACAGACAGGGCAACTCGGCCCGCCCCCTTCTCCCTTGTCACAGCATTTGATTGACAGCAGTAGGAGTCAATGGCTCCCACTGCTATCAATCTACCCATTGAGGAGGGAAACAGCGACAAGAGCTGCTGCTCTCGTGCACGTCACTGGATCAGATCGGGCTCAGGTAAGAATAAGGAGGAGCTGGGGGGTTGATCCTGCAGCAGAGTAGGTTTTTAATGTATAGAATGCATTAAGGTAAAAAACCTTCAGACTTTGGAAACACTTTAAGTTCTGTGGGAACCAAAGTACCAGCAATGCCATAAAATGTCCTTGAACAGTGACTGGTAAAGGTAAAGTGCTCTGCAATGTGGTCACAATGGAGACCTAACCCTTATGCCACGTACACACAATCGGAATTCTCGTCGGAAAAGCCTTGGATGTTTTTTCTCGATGGAATTCTGATGGATTTCCGCTCAAGCTTGTGTTGCCAACACGTCAAGAACTCGGTGACATACAACACTACGACGAGCCGCAAAAATGAAGTTCAATGCTTCCGAGCATGC
Source organism: Lithobates sylvaticus (assembly GCA_028564925.1). Taxonomy (NCBI): domain Eukaryota; kingdom Metazoa; phylum Chordata; class Amphibia; order Anura; family Ranidae; genus Lithobates; species Lithobates sylvaticus. The sequence continues at coordinate 609,833,569 of CM053027.1, read as the reverse complement.
GTTGAATTGTTTCCGAGCATGCGTAGGAATTTTGCGTGCCGGAATTGCTACAGACCATCGGAAATTTCCGATAGAAACTTTTTCCGTCAGAAAAATTGAGAACATGCTCCCAAAATTTGCTGGCAGAGATTCGGCCAGCAAAAGTCCGATGGAGCATACACACGCATTTTCCGATGAAAAGGTCTCATCGGTCTTTTGCTGGCCGAAATTCTGATCGTGTGTACGTGGCATTACACCCTTGTAGGCGAGAGAGAGGACAGGTGGTAGGCATTCCTGGGGGAAGGAACGGCAAACAGAGTGTGGGAAAATGTATTGTTAAGAGCGTTCCAACATACAGCAACATAGTCTATGCAGCAAGAACTGACCGAAACACTCACAGATTATTATATGGCACTTGCAGGAAGCGATGCATGGAGACAGACAGCACCTGGCACAGGAGGAGGCTGATAGGCAGTAAGCGTAGAAAAACTAGTATCAAGAAAAGTCCATATTTCAGCACTAGTGATCAGTCCCTATACTGTCCCTTCCCTTCTGGGATCTTTCCCTCAGGGGTCTCAAACTGGTGGCCCTCCAGCTGTTGTGAAAATACAAGTCCCATGAGGCATTGCAAGGCTGACAGTTACAAGCATGACTCCCACAGGCTGAGGCATGATGGGACTTGTAGTTTCACAACAGCTGGTAGGCCACCAGTTTGAGACCCCTGCGCTAGGTACACTCCCTGTCCAGCGGGTTCCTGTCCCTAACCGACCCACATGCAAAATACGCGACAACTGCAGAGCGAGCAGTTCTTTTTATAAGCACTGCCCTCACTAAAGATGGCCACGGGAGTCATCTGAGGCAGCAGCGTCCAATCGGACAGCAGCCCACACGATGACACATAAGGAGGCATAGAGGAATTTACATTTCCCTTGTCCTCCACTCTCCCTGCATGGTGGTTGCAACAGCGCCACCTGTGTAGGGAAGTCAACCTACACCTGCCTACACTTTGCTAGAGAAATGGGTACCAGAGCATTCAAAGACTGATAGTCCATTCTATCACCTTGTGTTTACAACTACCAGAGGACATTCCTCCCCTGTGGGCCACATGCAGGCAGGAGGCAAAGTAGTTGAGTTGTAGAGAGTTGTAGGTACTGAATAGTGTTGCCACCTTTTGATGCCACGTAACCACATAGCTCATCAGGAGAGTGCGCATAAAAATGTGTGTCTATGTTACTACATTACTTGACAAATCATCTGGTGGATAAAAGAGACTCTGTGTATTTCTGTCAGCTGCATCTCTAGCTGTTCAGCTGGGGAGGCCTTTTAAGGCTATTCAATATTTTCTATCTTTCTCTTATTGACATGCTGGAATTATTCCACTTTAAAAAGCGACATGGCGCATGAGATATGGAAATCAATGTATGTCATGCTGCCTATTGCAAATACATTTGATTTGACTTAATTGTAGCAGCGGTGTCTCTTCATAATTTATGAGCCGCGGCTCTGGCGGAGATCACTTACCCTGAGAACAGAGAGATGTGTTTTGACAGAGACAGGGCGGTGTTTTAACTCCTGTCCTGATGGATCGCTTCTTCTGCCGCAGCTGAAGAACCGTAAAGAGAACCTGTGACCTTGTAACTGCAATGAAATTACTAAGGAATAGCTGAGATGAGGCTATTGGATTATCAATTAATGCAGTGTATTTTTTTTTTTTATAAATATGGTATTAGCCTTCTGCAATCCCCTGTACAGCAGAAAGGGGTGTGCTGCCGGCACATGTTAACAAAAACAGAGCAGAGCAAAAAGGGGAGTGTGCTGCACTGGCCAATCACAACCTTGGGGCAGAGAGCTGATCAAACAATATTGCCTAACCCTAGTAAAGAAAGGTCAGGTCACCAGCCTGGCTGTGCTGCGTGGCAGGGCTGTGTATATCTCAGAATTTAAAGAAATACAAATCCTTAGAGAGCTCCAATTTACAGTACGCATTTCATATTTGTATTTAGCCGCTTGGCTGAACCTCTACACTGGTCCCGCCACTGTTGATCAGAGTAGACCACCATACTAAAATAGACAACTGGCCATGCCAAGTAGATTGCAGGCCACAAGAAGCCTGACTTTATTTGGATGTCACAGCCTGCCTATGGAAACCCATTTGCTTTTACAGCATTCAGTATCGTACAGACAATTGAAAAGCATGGGCAGCCTAGAAGGCCAAGCAGGTTTGGGCAATGGCAGTCTCAACATGATTGGCAACTCCTTTAAAACAGCTTTGAGTCTGAGAGTGGCTCATCTAATGTTGTTGAACACAATTTTGTGCAGGTTTTATATGCCTTTAAATTGGGCACCCCAGTAAAAGCCGTACCCATCAGATAAGAATGATGAGATGCTAACTAACTCTTCTAGTCCAGTCCCAAACTCCTTTTCCTTCCATTCCCCTCCCCCTATGCCCTATCTCAATCTATCCATCCTCCTTAAACCCACTAATTTCCCCGTAGGGTTCAAGGTCCTTAATACTGCCACCCCTTTTATTCTTTCCCCCTGTCACTTCCCCTCCTTTTCCAGTCCTGATTTGGACAGATGTGGATCGTTCTCCGCATATTCGGCTTTATCTTTTCAAGTTCAATATTTGTTACTGATTTTTTCAAATTTTTACATATTATGTAAGAACGTGCTTTGTATGCCAACATTTAAGAAGTTATTACATATACTGTATCAACTCTGTATGGTCCACGCTGGATTGACGTATGAAGATGTGGTTTTTGTTTACCCTATGTTTTGTCTATTGATCTCTACTTCATAAATGTCAATAAAATTCTTTGAAACAAAATACAGGGGGTCCCCTACTTACAAACATCCGACTTACAAACGACTCCTACTTACAAACAGAGGGAGACAACAGGAAGTGAGAGGAAATCCACCCCTAGGAAGGGAAATTCACTCCTGTAAGAGTTAATATGGGAAAAAGGTGTCTCCACTGATGCTTTATCACCAATCCTTGTTTCCCTAACAACCCAAAATTTTCAAAATCCAATTGTCATTGGGACAGAAGGGGGAGGTGAAATCTTCTGAACAGGTGCACAGACAGCAAAACAAATGTTACAGGGGTGATAACCCTTCTCTATGTTATCTAAAAAACTTAAAAATAGATTTTTTGGCTGGAGCTACATTTAAAAATGTACCTGTTTCGACTTACAAACAGATTCAACTTAATAACAAACCTACAGTCCCTATCTTGTTTGTAACCCGGGGACCCCCTGTAGGGCAGCCAAAGTAGAACAGCACACAGTCACTAGGATCCCACGCTCAGGTCAGTACTCAATGCCTTAGGGTAGCTACACACCTTTCAGCCTCCATCAGGCACTCTTCAGTGAGTTCTCCAGATCAAATCCTTAGGTGAAACTGCTTAGTTAGCTCCAAAGGTGATTAGGAATAGGCCCTCCAGCTCTGCTATAGCTGGGACCTCGATGAACATCTGCAAACTCCAGTAGAACTGCCTCAAAGGGGCAGCAGCCCCTGAGGCTGAGAACTTGGGAACCTTTCCAGCAGGGCAAGAACAGGGCTCCTCCATACCCAAGGCTATTTATGTTCCCCCAGCCACCTACTGGACACACCTCCCCAGGGATTGGCTGCAGCACAATTAATACTCAAGCTGCCCCTTTGACTCTCTCAGTCCTCTATGTTCTGGGAAGCCCCCAGAATGCAGGTAGAAGCAATCAACTCTTTAGCCTTTAAGATCTAGAACACCCCAGAGAAATCAACAGCTGTTTCAATGATTACAGAGGCGCCAGAAAGAACTAAATTCGCATATCATCCTGGCCACCTACCTAGGAGGTATACACTTGTATAGCAGTTTTAGTATTTTTGAACGTGCTAGTATGGGATATTTAGGGTTAGTGTTAGGTGTAGGTTGAGGGGTAAAACCCAACTGAAGTTTTACAAGTTTTATAATCCTATACTCTTTTGGACCAAACATTACATTAAAAAAAGGTATCTCGTGCAGTGAATGTACCAGATCCAATGACTATCTATAACAGATGTTTTCTTTAGACTCGCATACACCCCGAGGGGCTAGTGCATGAATGTTTCCTGCAAGCTAGTATGTCAATGAACTTTTAAAGTTAAAGAAAAGACTGTAATAAACAGTGCGACCATTAATAATAACTGTAAAGATAAAGTGAAGTAGGAATAATAATAATAAAAAAAAATAAGAATAAAAAATGCAGTTAGGCCCTATAGGCAAGGTTTTCTTGATAGTTATCAAAAAAGAAATAAAAAAAATTGTTGTTAGGTCAAGAACTAGAGACTGTATTATACCACTCTTTCCAAGTATTCCAGATCCTGTCAATAATTGAGTATCTACCCACACTAGATGCAAATAGTTGTTCATAAGTACCATGAGTGTTGATTATTTGGATGGTTTCCTGTATATTAGGGGTCTTGGTGTCTTTGCAGTGCCAGACCAGATTAAGTCGGGCTGCTAAAAGCATGTGGGATATCAGATTCCTCAGAGGAGTCCACCCCCAGGGATAATAGTGCCATGCCCGGTGTTGGCTCCATTTTGAGTCTAAAGACCTGCGTTATGAGGTTAAATACTAGATTCCAGTATTGGGTTATATTAGGACAAGACCATAGAAGGTGTATTAAGGTACTGGGGTCCCCACAATTTCTCCAGCACAAGGGAGAAACACCTGGGGCAAATTTGTATATACGATGTGGGGTGAGATACCAATGTAACAAGATCTTCTGGAAGAGTTCCCAGAGATTAGCACTCCTGGTAGAAAAGTACGTTATATTTAATGCTCTTTGCCATTGGTCATCTAAATACACCTTATTAAAATCCCTCTCCCATGCTTGAATAATTAATGATGTTTTAAATTCCAGTTTGTTTTGAAGATGTATGTAGAATAATGTAATACCCTTAATATTCGTGGGTTTAGCTAGGTACTATTGGGCAATTTGCCATGGCAGTGAGGTAGTTAATTTACTGTACTGTTTCAGTAGATGTGAGATTTGGAGATATCTGTAGTGTTCAGATTGGGGAATTGAAAATTCCAGTTCTGAATGTTTTGAGTGCAGGGCCCACATATAGGTCTTTCAACAATAAAGTTCTACTAGATTGCCAATTAGCGAGGGAGATACCCGGTATGAGAAGTGAAAGAGCTAAGAGTGGGAATCTCAGTGTGGTTTGTTTGCAGAGGCGGCTCTTTAATTAGGAAAATTAGGCGGTCACCTAAGGCCTCGCACTCACAGAGGCCTCGCAGCCACCTAATTTACCTGTGATCAATCACCAGGGTGGCGTTCCACTATTTCCGGTGCTGCCCTATGCTTTCTGATCATCGTTGTCACTTCTGAATACAGAAGCACGGCTTCTGCAGAAGTGACAGCACAACTCTCCGGGCGGCTGCACTGAACTCTCGGGAGGTGGGGAGGGGTCTGACTTCGCTAGTGCCAGGCATCCATCCAGACACTTTACTTGCAAGTTGCTGGCGCCTGCAGCATCTCCCACGCCACGTTGTTGTTGTTGAGTAACAGAGCCAAGGGCGCTTTTCCCAGGCGCCTCCTCGGCTCTGATGTGTCTAATGACAGACCACATGAGGAGGAACCTGGGAGAAAGAACATCGTCCCTGCTGACCCTCCTCTCCTATTCATCCCATGTGATTGGCGCAGTACACATCCCTGATCCACACAAGCAACAGCAGTAATAACATGTTCTGTTTCGGGGTTCTTTTCCTTAACCCCTGCAAAGGGCGTGAGTGGGGCCTCATGTTTAAATTTTGCCTAAGGTCTCACAAAGCCTCTGTTTGTTTGTGTTGAGAGAACATATGTGCTCGGAGGATAAGCCATGCATCTATAGATGCCTGTATAGTAGGGCTAATGGTGGGGCATGATTGTGGAAGGAAAAGGACTGGAGATGAGATAATTATAGAGATTTCCTCCTATAATCTGGTGTTGTTCGAGTGTTGCCGATAGTTAAAGTGTATCTAAACCCAAAACAAAAAATGTAATATATTGCAGATTACAAGTTCTTGATATGGTGGCTGCATTTTTTTTTTCCAAGCATCTTTATCTTTTTTTTTTCATCTGGAAATCCTGCAAAGAACACACTTCTTGTCTCTGAGTGGCTATGCCACTCCTCTACTGTATCTATGGTAGGAACCAGGGTTGTCACCCTAGGCCAATGGTGGCAAACCTTGGCACCCCAGATGTTTTGGAACTACATTTCCCATGATGCTCATGCACTCTGCAGTGTAGTTGAGCATCATGGGAAATGTAGTTCCAAAACATCTGGGGTGCCAAAGTTCACCATCACTGCCCTAGGCTGTTCTCCTGCTATGAACTCCGAACATGTCCAAATCTCTTCATCTCCATTACATGGGGCCATCACATGAGGGCAATTAGTAGTTTACAGAAGACAGCTAGGAAGGAAGTTATTCTTTGGTGAAGCTCACAGGTCATGGCATTTCTGACAAGATCAACAGATAATTTCTGTATTTTTCAGAAAAAGTTCTTAAATTGAAAAAAAAAAAAAAAAGTAAACTGATACATCTACCACATCTAAGGACTCTAATGCCGCGTACACACGAAGGGACTATCCCGCGGGATTATCCGCTGGACTCAAGTCCACCGGACAATCCCCTCGTGTGTGGGCGTCGGCGGACTTTTTGGCGCCAAAAGTCCGGCGGACTAGGTTTTAAGTTTTGTTTTAAAATTGTCCGCTGGACTTGGCAGTCCGGCGGACAATCTGGCAGTCCGGCGGACAATCCCGCCGTTAGTAGGCTAGTCCACCGGACTTTTGAAATGAACGGACTTGCCGCTCATCGGAAAGTCCGTTCATTAAGCACGTGACTTCAGGTATACGTAGCTAGCGTAGGCAGTGAATGCCGCTGCGCTAGCTCCGTCACCTGGCATGGATTTAAAGGGACTCCCAAATCCATCTCAGACCCTTATCCGAGCACGCAGCCCGGCAGGCCAGGAAAGGGGTGGGGATGAGCGTGCCAGGTGACGGAGCTAGCGCAGCGGCATTCACTGCCTACGCTAGCTACCTATACCTGAAGTTACGTTCTAAATGAACGGACTGCTCCGTGTGTGGGCAAGTCCGTTCATTTTCAAAAGTCCCGCGGACTTTGTCCAGCGGATTGTCCGCCGGAGAAGTCCGGGCGTGTGTGGGCAAGTCACACGCTTGTAAGTCCGGCCGTGTGTGGGGAAGTCCCGCCGGACTAGGTCCGGCGGACAATCCGCCGGACTAGGTCCGGCGGACAATCCGCTGGACTAGGTCCGGCGGACAAAGTCCGAACGTGTGTACGCGGCATAAGCTGCACCATATTTTATTTTTGTTCTTGGGTTTAGTTATCATTTAAGGGTTAGTTTTCTCCCATTTGGTAAACATTGTAAAGTTTGCACTCATTCAGGTCATAGAGGAATCCTTGCAAATGTCTGAAAATCAAAAGTCGTTTTCACGCTCACTGCCCCGTTAAGCAGTTTGGATAAAAGCCCAAATCCAGCTCTTGTGGCCTGGGAGAATCTGTGTTCCTCACACCTGACGTAGCCACCACACCACCGCGCCAGTCTCTGCGAATAATCCCTGTTTTGTTTTGGCTGAGAAGCAGGCGCTAAGAAAAAAACGACTTTGAACTTTCCGCTTTAACACCCCAAAAATGAAAAGCCTATTAGTGTGAACGTCCTAGGAAAAAAATGCTGTTGAATTTATTTTGAAATCCATCACCACATTCATCTCTGGCACCTCTGCCAAGCAAAAAAAAAAAAGAAAGAAAGGGTAGGACCTGCCGTTGAAAGAAATAGTGCAAATGACCACTTCTCTGTAAATCAAGTTGATTAATCTTTAAAACTTTAGGCGAATATTTGAAGCTGAGCAGTGCAGCGTTTTGTCAAAGCAAGGAGCTTTTTGTCTGGGTGCAATTATCACTGGCAGCTTTGTAGTACGAGGCTTGGCTGCTGAAGTTAGGAGGTGTGAAAGCCTAAGTTTCTCTGCCTGTCATGCTTGTCAGGAAACACAACCTGCCCGGCTTAATTAAAAAAGGTGTGAAGTGCAAGATGTGATTGAACCAGTTAGATGTTCCAACTTTGCCACGCTGAGAAACTTTCATGATTCATCTGATCTTCTGGCTCTAAAACCTTCTTAATTTCAACCTCAAAATGGGGTTGGCACATTTTGTACCCTTACAACTCAAACAACTGCATCGTAATGCATATGCTGGTGACTAAATCAAGCTACATTGGGTTAGGGGCTACACATCAATATCTGATTTATTACAATATAGCAAGATTAGATATACCAAAGCTGTGCAGATCTGTGGGAGATGATCACAGATCTCGATGAGAGCTTCGCCTATGCATTCATTTGTGACCAACCAATGAAATCACCAGGAATGCATCCATATCTATTCACTAGAGCAGGGGTCTTCAAACTATGGCCCTCCAGTTGTTCAGGAACTACAATTCCCATCATGCCTAGTCATGTCTGTGAATGTTAGAGTTTTACAATGCCTCATGGGATGTGTAGTTCTGCAACAGCTGGAGGGCCGTAGTTTGAGGATCCCTGCACTAGAGTAAGGTGACCAAATTTTTAAAATGAAATCCGGGGACATATTGTTTTTTTTTTACTAGTAATGGCGGCAATCAGCGATCTCTGCCCATCGCCACTGCCGCCAGCCTCACAGCCTGTCAAGTCTTACTCTCCGGGCCCCCGACTACTACTGGGTGGGGAGCAGAGGAAAATCACTCTGCCAGGGAAGGCAAGGAGATAAACAGGCAGGCGGCTGGCCGGGACTTGAGCCAAGACAGAAGAACATGCGAGCAGAGCTGGATGGGCATGCACCCGAAGTTGAAGAAATATTTCCTCCGCTCCGACCAGCACATGACCATCAGAAAGGGGCACAGATAATGGAAAAAAATACACCCCCCTACGCGAGTAGGAGCGGCAGATTCAGATTTTTTTTTTTTAATTCTGCACCGACTGTCTTTGAAATTGCCCCAGCCCCTGTTCAAATCCAATCCGGGGACAAAACTGGCGACAGACTTGGTCCGGGGACAGGGTCCTCAATCCGGGGACTGTCCCCGGAAACCGGGGATGTCTGGTCACCCTACACTAGAGACCAGTGACATCACTGAGAATGCAGCCTATCCATTCACTAGAGATCAGTGACATCACTGACAATGCAGCCTATCTATCACTAGAGACCAGTAACATCACTGAGAATGCAGCCTATCCATTCACCATAGACCAACGATATTACTGAGAATGTAGCCTATTTATTAACTAGAGACCAGTGAAATCACTGAGAATGCAGTCTATTTATTCAGTAGAGACCAGTGACATCACTGACAATGCAGCCTATCCATTCACTAGAGACCAGTGACATCACTGACAATGCAGCCTATCCATTCACTAGAGATCAGTGACATCACTGACAATGCAGCCTATCCATTCACTAGAGATCAGTGACATCACTGACAATGCAGCCTATCTATTCACTAGAGACCAGTAACATCACTGAGAATGCAGCATATCCCTTCACCATAGATCAACGATATTTCTGAGAATGTAACCTATTAATTAACTAGAGACCAGTGAAATCACAGAGAATTCAGCCTATCAATTCATCAGAGACTAGTGACATCACTGAGTATGCAGCCTATTGATTCACAAGGACTAGTGACATCATTGAGAAAGCAGTCTATCCATTCACTAACGACCAGTGACATTGCCAAGAAGGCAGCCTATCCATTCACTAGAGGCCAATGAGATCACCAAAATGCAGCCTATCCATTCACGAGAGGCCAATGAGATCACCAAAATGCAGCCTATCCATTCACTAGATACCAATGACATCACTTAGGTTTCAGCCTATCCTTTTAACTAGAAACCAGTGACTTTACTGATAATGCAGACTATCTGTTCACTAGAGACTAGTGACATTACTGAGAATGCAGCCTTTCCATTCACTAGAGACCAATAAAAATTACAGGTATTGCAGCTTATCCATTCACCAAAGACCAATGACATTACTAAGAATATAGCCTATCCATTCACTACAGATCAATGACATTACAGAGAATGCAGCCCATTCACTAGAAACTTGTGATATAAGTGAGAATTTAGCTTATCCATTTATTGGAAAACCAATAACATTACAAAAAATGTAACATCCATTAATTAATGACCAATAGTATTACTGAGAGTACAGCCTGTTTATTCACTGTAGTGCATCTATATAATGTTTCATTTGTTGCTGCATATTTAATACATTTTACAAGTGTTTTAATAAAACTATACTTTTTGCTGTGTTATAGGTGGCAGCTTCACATTACATGAACTGGGTCTTGGTGAAGTTACTCCTCCACACGGGACACTGTACCGGACCGATATTAGCTTGCCACATTGTTATTCAATGTCTGGTGATAATGATGCAGACAATGAAGCAGATGGAGTATTATCTCCGGAGCACCCAGTCAGGCTGTGGGCACGGAACACCAAGTCTGGCCGAAGCTCTTGTCTATCTAGCAGAGCCAACTCCAACTTGACCCTCACGGACACCGAACATGAGCACACAGAAAACGGTAAGTGACCAGTTCTAGGTCTGACATTATTCAGTCACGTATCCACCTTTACTTTCATTTTTTTTCAAATTTTTAAATCTGCATCTGTAACTTGACAAAGGGCAAAGTTGGGTTTGGACAAATGAAAGGCCAAAATGATATTTGTTTTTTGTGGAACAACCGTTAAAGTGGAAGTAAACCCCCCTATCGTTTTCAGCCAAGGAAGCTGCCATCTTTGCCTCTGTTTAATCGTCAACTGCCACAGTGCTGCACATGTGATCCGTTATGACACCAGCCATTGGATGGTTTGACTGTTTGGTTGAGAGCACAGCCAATGTGCAGTTAGCATTCACGGCATGCCTTTTTTTTTTTAGACTGTTAAATCGATGGGTTTACTTCCGCTTTAAGTAGTATAATGTCTATGGAGCATTGGTAACAAGATGCTTTTTCACAATTTTGAGGTTTCCAGCTTTGAGTTCCGGCTGCAGCTATTTAAAAACTAGAATATTATGGTTTGACTACCGGTTCCCCATAACATTTAAACCAAACTATGAAGAGTGAGGAAGAGATAGAACTTTTATCAGGACTTATATTTGGACTATCACAACTTTGGAGACTTTCACTTGCTTCTTATTCTGACTATTCCCTTAACTTGACTGCCAGGTCCTGACTAACCACCCTTGTGTCTTTGTAGCCCTGTTAACATTTTGAAAGGAAATAGCGCATACCAGTGACGTGGCAATTTTTTTTGGGGGGGGGGGCAAAAACGGGTCTCAGACCTGCTTCTGATTGAGGATCAGTGTTTCAATAGCGATTATTAATTTGCTGTTGTAACACCTGGGGGGGCTCCTGCCGCAATGCTCTGCACCAAGAGCCCATCCTATTTTGAAGCCTATTAGAGCCTCAGGCTCTAATCAGGTGCTTCAAAAAACACCCCACCGCTGTAATTCATGCACCCGGCGTCCTGAAAGGGGCCGGGCGCATAAATAGGGGGTGGCGGTGTCCTGTCAGAATAGCGGCCGTGGATAGAGCATGGGGGTGGCGGCCATGGTCAGAGGGGGCGGCGCTCTAGCGCCCCTAATGAACGGGCCGCCACTGGCTCATACTGTTTTTTTGGCCCTATCTCCTCATCAGACAGGGCTGCCAGGCATTTCACAAACCATTCTGGAACATTTTTGCAACATTTGCCGTTCTGTAATGCACCCTTTTTGGAGCCGTTTTTCGGGATAACTATTGAATTAATTGGGACATTGTGTTCAGAAATTCCAAATTTTGGAGGTTCGCTAATTTTTTAGAACCATCAAACTTTGCGGAAATGTTCTCATCTCTACTGCTGTCACTGGGACAGGAAGTGAGGTGAAATCTCCCCAACCGGATTATGGGCAGTAATAAGATTTGACATAAGTATTTACTCTCCCCCCCCCCCCCCCCCCCCCCAAAAAAAAGGTTTTGACTGTAGTTAGGGTTTAACTACATGGCTATATGTGATACACTGATATCCAAGGGATAAGGGATGAGTACCCTGCTAAGGCCCTCAACTAGAAGGGGAAAACAGAAACCATGGTGGAAATTCTCACTGCTGGAATCTCCTGGAGCCACAAAATGTTTTATGTGATACCACCAATTGTAATATTACCACTGGGTCAATGAAGTCTTTACTTGGGTGTTTATTTCTTAATTAAATGGATTGAATATCTGATTGTGTAATGCTTATATTGGCATTTCTGTTTACAATTCAGGATTGAAATATAGTTGATCTTTTCAAATTTGTAAATTGGTGTTGGACAATTTTGGTAATTTTCTTGTATGAGAATTGATTTACCAATCAAGAGCAGAACCTATTTTATGTGACTTTGAACCATTGAAGGAGCAGTCACCACATCATTGTATAGATTAGGAAACTCCAGGATATCATCAGGAAAATATTAATTAGGCAAAGCCCCATTGTATTACAATCCCTGAAACTATTATGTATTGATATTCAGATATTACCTGAGAAATCAACTGAAGTTTAATTAGTGTAATTATGAAATGTATGTACCTTATTCTAGCCATATTGTTGGGCTAACATTTCCTTGACATATAGCGCTTTTAATATGAATTAATAGGTGATGGTATTTGGGATGTTGTAACCACATAAAAGAGTTCGGCTGTTGGTTGGGTTTACCAGTTTTGGCCACTAACTCTGGATTTTTTATGGTCTTCGTAGTCACTTTTTGTTTTAGATGTTTGAGATTTGGTTTGTTGTAATATTGTTTTGTATGTTATATATGCTGGTTGTTAAAACATTATTGCTATGTTTATGAAATGTAAGATTTCAGATTATGTGCTATACTTACTAATCCCAGCTGCAATGGTATCATTCAATCTGTTTGCCAAAATCAATTTGATTTACATTTTTTTTGTTAATACATTAAATTATATTAATACATTTTAATAATTTAAACATTATTAATTAAAGTGATATACCTTTATATTATATATTTATTTATTTTATATATATATATATATATATATATATATATATATATATATATATTTATTTTTTTTTTTTTTTGATCTTGAAGTTAGAAACGTAGTCAGATTTTCGCTGACTTGTTACAGTTGGGAAATCTCCCCCCCCCCCCAATAAAAGCCCCAATTGTATCCAAAATGACAAAAAATGTTTTGGCTAGAGGCGGAAATATGAGTTTTACAATGCAGTTTACATAGTTATTATAGTAATAAACTGGTTTTCTGAGAGCCAAATTCATGAAAAGTGCTATTCTCTGTGGATCTGTTAATTCTACACTCCTATATTATTATTATTATTATTATTATACACAATTCATGTAGTGCCAACAGTTTACGCAGAGCTTTACAATGTAGAGGTGGGACAGCACAATTACAGTACAGTTCAATACAAAAGGGACAGGAGAGCCCGGCTCGTAGAGCTTACATTCTAAAGGGAGGGGGTGGTGGTACAAAAGGAAATAGATGCAGGGAATGATTTGATGGGGGTGGCTCGGGGACAGTTGTTAGGTGGGTGTGGGATAGGCTTCCCTGAATAAATGAGTTTTCAGGGATCTCCTAAAGGTGGACAGGGTAGGGGCTGATCGGACATACCGGGGCAGGGAATTCCAGAGGATGGGAGAGGCTCTGGAGAAGTCCTGAAGGCGAGCATGAGAGGAGGCGACAAGGGAGCTAGAGAGCAGGAGGTCCTGGGAGGAGCGGAGGGGACGACTAGGGCGATATCTGCAGATGAGATTTATGATGTAGATGGGGGCGATGTTGTGGATGGCCTTGTATGTTATGGTTAGCATTTTGAATTTTATACGGTGGGGTAGGGGAAGCCAGTGAAGGGATTGGCAGAGAGGGGCAGCAGTCACGGATCGGTTAGTGAGGTGTATTAGTCTAGTAGCAGCATTCATAATAGACTGAAGGGGGAAAGCCATCTTAAGGGTAGGCCATTAAGTAGAGAGTTGCAGTGGTCAAGGTGGGAAATAATCAAGGAGTGAATGAGTTGCTTTGTGGTGTCATTAGTCAGGAAGGGTTGAATTCTGGGGATGTTGCGGAGCTTAAGGCGTCAGAATTTAGCCAGTGATTGGATGTGGGGGCTGAATATGTGGGGGACTTGGAGATTCCTGTTCATCTGGGAAACATCTGGTTGCATCAGGTTCAGTAGACATGCAACAAATTGTCTTTTTTTCATCTCTTGTCTCCTCAACCGGTTTGAGTTTATAAGTCAAATGCCAGGATGGCTAATGGTAGCAAGTCATGCTTATGCTAAGACTTATTCAACGAGTAAACTTTATAATACATACAAAGAACACATTATATTCAATAACGGTCCCTTGATGATGAATAAAGGCGTGAAGGTGGGATAAGTGCTTGACAGAGTTGGGTGTCTGTCTAGTCATTGGATAACTTATTGCTACTAACGGACCAGATATGATGCGTGCCTTAGAGAAACCTTCCATGGTTTTTGTGCTTAAAACATTTTCCTGTTGTTCTCTTTGATTGTCACATGCCTACATAAAGGATCCTGCATGGTTCCTATACATGTATGTAGTATGAGAAGGCTTTTCTGAGCAAAGCGTAAACCATGTACCTGCTTTAGTGTTTGTAACTCTCTTTAGCTATTCTTTTAATTCACTCATCCCTGCCAGGGGGGGTGACACGGCTATTTCCTAGATAGGTTTTGCGGTATGCTGGGTCTCTTGCCTGCTTATTGGACCTTGAAACAACATGCTCAGATGGCTTAGATCAGGGAACCTTAAACTTTCTAAACAAAAGTCTATTTCACTATCCTTCAGACCTTGGGAGGGCAGATTGTGAAGTATAGGAATTGAAAATGCCCTGGCATCAGTAGGACCTAGCACCTGTGTTTCATGGGAGAAGGAATAATGTCCCACCATTGGTATTTAGTGGAAGGAATATTACCCCAATGTTGGTATCAGTGGGAAGTATGGGACCATCATGATTAGCAGTGGGAGGAATAGTGCTCCAAGTGCATAGGTATCAGTGGAAGGAATAGTTCTCCATGATATCAGTGGGAGGAATAGTGCTCCATCATAGGTATCAGTGGAAGGAATAGTTCTCCATGATATCAGTGGGAGGAATAGTGCTCCATTATAGGTATCAGTGGAAGGAATAGTGCTCCATAATATCAGTGGGAGGAATAGTGCTCCATCATAGGTATCAGTGGAAGGAATAGTGCTCCATAATATCAGTGGGAGGAATAGTGCTCCATCATAGGTATCAGTGGGAAGTATAGGGCCAACATGAGTAGCAGTGAGAGGAATAGTGCTCCATCATAAGGTAGGTATCAGTGGAAGAAATAATGCCACCCTCATTGGTGTCAGTGGGAGGAAGAGTGCTCCGTCATTGGTATCAGTGGTAAGAACAGTGCCCTATTATTGAGAGAAATAGTGCCCCCTTGTTGATGTCAGTGGGAGGAATAGTGTCATGTTGTCAGTATCAGTGCAAGGAATAGTGCCCCGTTGTTGATATTAGTGGGAGTAATAGTGCTCCATCGTTGGTGTCAGTGGGAGGAATAGTGCCCTGGTTGTTGGTATTAGTGGGAGGAATAGTGCCCCATCAATGGTGTCAGTGGGAGGAATAGTGCCCCCCTCATTGGTATCCGTAAAAACAATAGTGCCCCACCATTGGTATAAGTGAGAGGAATAGTGCCCCCTTGTTGTTGTCAGTGGGAGGCATAGTGCCCTGTTGTTGGTATTAGTGGGAGGAATAATGCCCCATCAATGGTGTCAGTGGGAGGAATAGTTACATAGTTAGTCAGGTTGAAAAAAGACACAAGTCCATCTAGTTGAAACAAAAAAAAAAATATACAATCCCATATGTACAATCCTTCACCCACAGTTGATCCAGAGGAAGGCGAAAAACCCCAGCAGAGCATGATCCAATTTGCTACAGCGGGGGAAAAAATTCCTTCCTGATTCCCCGAGAGGCAATCAGATTTTCCCCGGATCAACTTTACCTATAAATGTTGGTACCCAGTTATATTATGTACATTTAGGAAAGAGTCCAGGCCTTTTTTAAAGCAATCTACTGAGCTGGCCAGAACCACCTCTGGAGGGAGTCTATTCCCCCTCATTGGTGTCCGTAAAAGCAATAGTGCCCCACGGCTGGTATAAGTGAGAGAAATAGTGCCCCCTTGTTGGTGTCAGTGGGAGGATTAGTGCCCTGTTGTTGGCATTGGTGGGAGGAATGGTGTCCCATCATTGGTGTCAGTGGGAGGAACAGTGCCTCTTTGTTGGTATTAGTGAGAGCAATATTATTATTATTATACACGATTTATATAGCGCCAACAGTTTACGCAGCACTTTACAATGTATGGGGGGGGGGGGACAACACAATTACAGTACAGTTCAATACAAAAGGTACAGGAGGGCCCGGCTCGTAGAGCTTACATTCTAAAAGGGAGGGGGTGGTGGTACAAAAGGTAATAGCTGCAGAAAATGAATTGATGGGGGGTGGCTCGGGGACAGTTGTTAGGTGGGTGTGGGATAGGCTTCCCTGAATAAATGAGTTTTCAGGGATCTCCTAAAGGTGGACAGGTTAGGGGCTGATCGGACAGACTGGGGCAGGGAGTTCCAGAGGATGGAAGAGGCAATAGTGTCCCTTCCTTGGTGTCAGTAGGAGGAATGGTGCTCCATTGTCGGTGTCATTGGAAGAAATAGTGACCCGTCGTTGGTGTCACTGAGAGGAATAGTTCCTCAAGGGCCACCCAAAGGCACAGACCACAGGGAGGACCTGCCCTGCCCTCTACTTCCCATGTAGGGAATCTAACCACCACTCTCTCCAGCTCCCAAAGCCTGAAAATATATTAGATTAATAACACTATGTAATGTCATTTGGCCCCCACTGGCTTAAAATCCTCAACTTTCATTTCTGAGTGAAGAGTATTGCAAGAAGTTAATATAAAGACAGATGGTCTGGAGTTCTGCTTTAGGCGGCCAGACATTCACATTTCTCTTCCTGAACAGAATTACAGAGCAGTGCGCTGCGGAGGGCGTGATTGTGTTCATTACTTCCGAAATATTGTTTATTTTAAGAAAATGAACATGTATTTACTTGTAAGTGACTGATCACAGCTATAAAGCAGCAGGAAATGAAATCACAATGTTTCCTATATGTTACCATTTTAGCATTTTTAAATCCTAACGTTCCTTCCTAAGCTATGAGCAAAGAACGGGAGAGTAATACAGAGGATGTTTTTAATAGATTGCAAACAGCAATACTAGCTGCTTTGTGTTATGAGATCAACATGTAAAACCCGAGTTATACGACATCGAAACCCAAGAGCAAACATGTACAGTATTGTAGCTTACGGATAGTGGTGGCTGCATTCAGATGTGGTGGCTGCATTCTTTTTCAGGCCAAGAACATTTTCAGCAAGTACAGAAAATACTAGGGGTGCAACGGATCAAAAAACTCACGGATCGGATCGATCCTCGGATCAGAGTCACGGATCGGATCATTTTTCGGATCAGCAAATAATAATTGAATTTTCAAAAACCTGTGAAAATTCCACCACTATATAGTCCCCACTGTAATATCCACGCCATCTCCCCCACTGTAATATCCACGCCATCTCCCCACTGTAATATTGCCTAGGTATCGCGGAGTATTGGCAGGGTGTAATGCAGAGTATTGGCAGGGTGTAATGCGGAGTATTGGCAGGGTGTAATGCGGAGTATGCAGAGTATTGGCAGAGTGTAATGCAGAGTATGCAGAGTATTGGCAGGGTGTAATGCAGAGTATTGGCAGGGTGTAATGCGGAGTATTGGCAGGGTGTAATGCGGAGTATGCAGAGTATTGGCAGAGTGTAATGCAGAGTATGCAGAGTATTGGCAGGGTGTAATGCAGAGTATTGGCAGGGTGTAATGCAGAGTATTGGCAGGGTGTAATGCAGAGTATGTTTACAAGTGATCGCTCTGTCATTTGACGGAGCAATCACATTGTAAACAGTCGCCGGGTGTACCAAGATGGCCGCCGCTCCGGAGCTAGGCCGAAGCCGCGGCCTTTCCTAAGGCCGTCGGGTGTACCAAGATGGCCGCCGCTTCGGAGATAGGCCGAAGCCGCGGCCTTTCCTAAGGCCGAGGCCGAGGCCGCGGAGCGCTCCGCGGATCGCGGGGTGTGCCGATCCGAACAGGGTGACCCGTTCGGATCACGGATCGGCGACCATCCGTTGCACCCCTAGAAAATACCTGTTTATATTTTCAGAAATTCAACTGAAATCACAGATTAATATTAGATTAAGATTAATAAAGGAAGGAAGGTGTTTGTATTCCAAATCATAAGAGCAGCCTAGTGTGCCAACCGTGGCTGCCCCTATAGATTCAGTGGTATTGTATTGACAAGTGTAGTCAACAAGGGAAGGTAAGTGTTATTGTGCCCTTATCATGCCTTGTGAGCTTAAAAGAAAACACAAATATCTTTATCGTATTATTTATTGTAAACTATTGTATTGTAGTGTAAACTACAAGTGCACCATGTAACGGAGATGAACAAAGGCAGATATGTTTGACGTCCTGCCTGTGTGACAATCACGGCTCCTTCCATAGATATGATGGGGAAAATACCGTATATACTCGAGTATAAGCCGACCCGAATATAAGCCGAGGCACCTAATTTTACCACATAAAACTGGGAAAACGTATTGACTCGAGTATAAGCCTAGGGTGAGAAATGCGCAGCTACTGTAAGTGGAAAAGAGGGTCAACAAGCCTCACTGTGCCCATTTGCAGCCATGGGTCCCCCGAACTTCAAACTTGGTAGTTAAGGGTTCCTAGATGCCCCCTAGCTGCAGCCAAAGGGTCCCGAAATGACATTGCTGCAGATGGACACAGTTGACCGACTTTGGGGCCGACTTTGGGGCCACCAAGTGACCCCGAGATATGGGCCCCCAAAGTCGGGTCGGAAAATGTCAAGCACTTTTCTGCAGCAGAGAATGACATTTTCCGAACTGACTTTGGGGCCCCGTATCTCGGGGTCACCTGGTGCTAGGAACCCCATCTTTGGATATGTTGTAGTGCTAGTTCCACTTGGTTTGCACATTTGGGGTTCCTAGCACCAAGTGGCCCCGAGATACTGGGCCCCAAATTCGGGTCGGAAAATGTCATTCTCTGCTGCAGAAAAGTGCTTGACTCAAGTATAAGCCAAGGGTGAGAGTTCCACCTTAAAGCCCCGTCTCTGGAAAAACTCTCTGTCCTTCTATCCCTGCCTCCCAACCCCTTTGTAACATATTGTAAATGTGAACGTGTGATTATTTTAGCAGTAGCAGAGATGTAACATCAATATAAAAGTGGCATAGTTGTAGATAAAGTTAAAATCAGTGGTTTTACAGATACAATATTCTTTTGATCC
Source organism: Lithobates sylvaticus (assembly GCA_028564925.1). Lineage (NCBI taxonomy): Eukaryota > Metazoa > Chordata > Amphibia > Anura > Ranidae > Lithobates > Lithobates sylvaticus. The sequence continues at coordinate 609,814,162 of CM053027.1, read as the reverse complement.
AGTAATGAATATGTTCCTCAATTAGAAGGAACAAGCGGGGCTGTTGGCCAAGATTGGCACCTTGGTGTCAGCAAAAATTCCCTCACCCTTGTAGAGATAGATAAAATGAACGATCACCTCCCTGTAGCCTCAAAGGGAAGATCCAGCAATTCGTCTACAAGCCAAGTAGGAGACGAGGGCCTGTTCACTCCGGAGGCTCCCAAATGTCTACCCACCATTGATTTATGTCAAAGATCAGAAGGAATTATTTTCATCTCTCTGCAACTAATATTTTAATTTTTATGAGAGATAAAATAGATTCCTCTGATCTTTGACATAAATCAATGGTGGGTAGACAGTGAGAATTAAAAAAATGTAATATCTTGTTAAACCTTTTTTATACTCGCCTAACCCCACCATCCGTGTTCTTCAAGGAGTGACAAACTTTTGGATCCAGTACTGTAGTCTGAACCCAGGCTGACTGGCCACCCCTTCTTTACATCATCGTGCTGCTTAAGGCTTTTGGATCCTGAGTGGACCCCTTAGATCAAGGGTCTCCAAACTTTCTAAAGAAAGGGCCAGTTTACGGTCCTTCAGACTTTAGGGGGGCCGGACTGAGCCCAGTGGGTGTAAACAATACTTGATCTTTGGTATTAGGGGGAGAAATAGTTGGTGCCAGTGGAATGGTGCCCCTATTGTTGGCGTCAGTGTGGGGGGGGAATGGTGCCCCCATTGTTGGCGTCAGTGGGGGGGGAATGGTGCCCCCCATGGTTGGCGTCAGTGGGGGGGCAATGGTGCACCCCCATTGTTGGCATCAGTGGGGGGGCAATGGTGCACCCCCATTGTTGGCGTCGGTGGGGGGGCAATGGTGCACCCCCATTGTTGGCGTCGGTGGGGGGGGCAATGGTGCACCCCCATTGTTGGCGTCGGTGGGGGGGGCAATGGTGCCCCCATTGTTGGCATCGGTGGGGGGGCAATGGTGCCCCCATTGTTGGTGTCAGTGGGGGGGGGGCAATGGTGCCCCTATTGTTGGCATCAGTGGGGAGGCAATGGTGCCCCCATTGTTGGCGTCAGTGGGGGGGGCAATGGTGCCCCCATTGTTGGCGTCAGTGGGGGGGTAATGATGCCCCCATTGTTGCTGTCAGTGGGGGGGAATGGTGCCCCAATTGTTGGCGTCAGTGGAAGGAATGGTGCCCCATTGTTGGCGTCAGTGGAAGGAATGGTGCCCCCATTGTTGGTGTCAGTGGCAGGAAGAATTCCTCAAGGGCCAGATAAAGGCAGGCAAAGGGCCGCATCCGGCCATAGGGCCACAGTTTGGAGACTACTGCCTTAGATGAACAGCCAATAGAAAGTGTCCATGTCATTGAGGCAGTGATGGGGTCACCCACATAACGACCCTCCTCCTCCGAAGTGAAGAAAGTAGAAGGCTCAGGACCTGGCGCAGATTTTGGTATTTTGGAAATTTTGACTAGGCCTCAGTGATTACTTTAAGTGGTTGTAAGATACTTCCACGCACGTGACGTCATTGCGATTTGGAAGTGCCCTTCATGTTGATGTGATTATGCAGCGCTGTATCTGCCTATTTTCTGTGTAAGTGCATTTTATACCTTTTAATAAAATTGTGGTATCTGGTTCACATTAGGTGGAGCATGTGTCTCCTTTTTATGTTTTTTTCTTGAGTGGCAAGTGCAAGGGAGTTTGGCATCAGAGGAAGTTCTGTCAACCGACACTGGGAGTCCTCTTTACCCTTAATGTGAGAACAATCTGACGTCTTTGGGTGCTTTTTCATTTGATCTACACAGGGCCGTTTTTAAGGCAGGGCAAAAGGGGCAGCTGCCCTGGGCCCAAGATTGGTTAAAGGGGCCCAAAGCAGCTGCCTCATACTTGCCAACTATCCCTTGAGGTTTTAGTCCCGTGCTGCGTCCCAATATCTAAGTGTGAAGTGCTGCTACTAATGCTGCCCAGCTCTGTCCTATTGTTGTGTACAGATGACTCTCCTGCAGACCCTGTGTTTACATGTAAATGACCAGCATTCATATGTAAATAGCAGTGGCATTCATAAGTAAAGAGCGGCATTGATATCTATACCATGCCCCCCTGAGGTGATATCCACAGTAATCTCTAACAACCAATCAACAAGCAGAAATCCTGTGCTGTAACTAGCAACTAATCAGTGAGTGGTAATGTGTGCTGTAACCTCTAGTAACCAATCAGTGAGCGGTAATGATACACTGTAACCTCTGGCAACCAATCGCAATAGCTGCCTGATCTGATTCAGTAAACTGATTTTGAGTCTAGCTGCTATTTATTGTATGTCTCAGAGCAGGTGGAGAGCGAAACTGCATGGGGGGCCCAAGAAAAGTTTTGCCCAGGGTCCAATCAATATTAAAGATGTCCCTGGATCTACTATCAAGTTGTGTGTCCTACAGTGTGCCAGGGAGCTTCCATTCATGTGCGTTATGAACTTTCTATTAATCTAGGAGATCATGGGACTCTGGTAAGCCTCCATACATTGATTTTTGATGTTAGTTTATTGTACTGGTGGAGGATGCACTGATTTATTTGATTTCACAGTGAAGAATGGTATTATCACATGGACTTTGAGTCACGTTTTTGTTTACTTTCATATGTTTTGTATTTTTTAATGTTAAAGAGGAGCACCAGGCTCCTCCCAAAAAAAAGTCAGCAGCTACAAATACCGTATTAGGTCACTTACCTGTCCAGGCATCCAGTGGTGTCCTCACCCATGCTGACTCTTCAATCGGCTATTGGGTGCTGGTGCCGCCATCTTGACTAAGGGAAACCGGCAGTAAAGCCTTGTTAAATTCCCACTTAGTTCGCTGTGGCAAACTGAGCCGGAAGTGGGAGCGGGCACCTGTCAAAACCAGGTACCAAGTGTCCTTCAAGAGGTGACAAACTATGGGACCCTGTACTGTAGTCTGCACCCAGGCTGACTGACTGCTGCTTCTTTACATCATCACGCCGCTGCAGGCATTTGGATCCTAAGTGGACCCCTCAGATGGACATCCAATAGAAAGTGTCCATGTCATGCAGGCAGCGACGTGGACACCCACAAAATGACCCTCCTCCTCTGATATGAAGAAGGTAGAAGGCTCAGAACCTGGTGCAGATATAAGTATTTTGGACATTTTGCCTAGGACTCAGAGATTAATTAAAGAAGTGGCAGGAAGAAACCTCCACGCACGTGACTTTATTGAAATTTGGAAGTGTCCTTCGTGTCGATGTGCTTATACAGCACTGTATCGGCCTTTTTTCTGTGTAAATGCATGTTATATAAATTTAAAGTCAGCAGTTACAAATACTGTACCTGCTGACTTTTATTATTTGGGCACTTACCTGTCCAGGCGTCCAGAGTAGACATGTGCACAACAGAAAAATTTGTTTATTTTCGTTTAGTTTCTTTCGTTTTCATTGATTCGTAACGATTCCTAAATTCGTAAGTTGTCAGTGTTCGTATTCGTAACAATTCGTAAATTCGTAAGTCGTCGGTGTTCGTATTCGTAACGATTCGTATTTTCGTAAGAGTTATTTTTTCGTTGATTCGTTTTTCCGTTAGTTTAATTTTCGTTTATTCGAAATTCGGATTCATTCGTATTTATTCGTACTTTCGTAAAATTCGTAACATTCGTAGATTCGTAATCGGAGCATAATTCATAATTTTATGTAATGTGTATGCTATTATTACATTTTAAGAGACACGGAAAATCACGAATCGAAAAAAAAAGGTACGAATGTACGAATTTTTTCGCTCAATCCATTCGAAGCACGTTAAGCAGCGCCATTGTAAGAGACATGGAAAATTACGAATCGCAAAAAAAAAGTTACGAATGTATGAATTTTTTTCGTTCAATCCATTCGAAGCACGTTAAGCAGCGCCATTGTAAGGGACACGGAAAATTACCAATTCAACAAAAAAAAAAGTTACGAATGTACGAATTTTTTCGTTCATTTTGATTTTCGTTGTTCCTGTTTTCGTTTTTCGGATTTTCTTCTTTCGTAGATTCATTGTTTCTAATTAGTTTTTTTCGGATTTTTGTTGTTTTCGGATTCGTTCGATTCGAACGATTCGTTATTCGTTAAAATTTTTAGCGAATCGTTCGTTCATTCGTACGATAACGAATGAACGAATATAACTAAAAAAAACGAAAAACTAAAAAAAAAACGAAACGAATTGCACATGTCTAGTCCAGAGGTGTCCTCACCTAAGCCGATTCTTCAAACAGCTGTTGGGTACTCATACCTCTCAACTTTTTGAGAAAGGAATGAGGGACACCTATCAGCAAAAGTATGCAGGGAAAGGACACACCCCTTGCCACGCCCCCTTAAAGGAGATTTGTACAAAAAAACAAGATTGATTAAACCCACAAGTGCTTTTGCCACCACTATTACTTTATATTGTCTTTTGGAATTTACAAATGCAGCAATTTAGAAATCAGTTGAAAGATTTAGCGCTGGAAAACACTTTTTGATAGATAAAAAGTGCATTTTATATATCTCTATATAGATCAGACCAAAATGAGGGCCAAATGAGGAGGAATGAGGGACAGAGGGACATTGCTCGAAATCAGGGACAGTCCCTCGAAATCAGGGACAGTTGGGAGCTATGGGTACTGGTGCCGCCATCTTGACTAAGGGAAACAGAGAGTGAAGCCCTGTGAACTTCCGGCTCCGTTCTATGGGATCCAGTACTGCAGACTGCACCCAGGCTGACTGGTGCCCCTTCTTTACATCATCATGCTGCTGCAGGCTTTTGGATCCTGAGTGAACCCCTCAGATGGACAGCCAATAGAAAATGTCCATGTCACCCAAGCAGTGACGGGGACACCTACATAATGACCCTCCTCCTCTGAAGCTAAAAAGGTAGAAGGCTCAGGACCTGGCACAGATTTAAGTATTTTGGACATTTTGACTAGAGCTCAGAGATTAATTAAAGAAGTGGGAGGAAGATACCTCCATGCATGTGACATCATTGCGATTTAGCAGTGTCCTTCATGTCAGTGTGATTATACAGCGCTGCATCTGCCTATTTATCCGTGAAAGTGCATTTTATAAAAATTAAAAGTCAGCAGGTACAAATACTGTACCTGCTGACTTTTAATATTAGGGCATTTACCTGTCCAGGCATCCAGCGGTGTCCTCACCCAAGCCAGTTCTTCAATCAGATATCGGGTGCTGGCGCCGCCATCTTGACTAAGGGAAACCGGCAGTGAACTTCCAGCTCAGTTCGCCGTGGAAAACTGAGCCGGAAGTGGGAGCGGGTACCTGTCAAAACCAGGTACCCGATCCCCCAAAAAGGTGCCAAATGTGGCAGCAGAGGGTGGGAGAAGGCAGACAAGTGGAACTTCCCCTTATGGGTGGAGCACCACTTTAACCGCTTCCCGACCGGCGCACAGCGATGTACGTCGACAGAATGGCACGGACATGCATAAGGGCGTACAGGTACGTCCCCTTTAAGATGCCCGCCGTGTCATCGAGGACACCCGTGAGTCCGATCGCGGGTCCTGCAGACTTGATCGCCGTGGGAGTACCCGCGATCGTCTCATGGGGAGATGCGGAAATAAACAGCATCTCCCCGTTCTGCCTAGCAACTAGTGACGCCGATCTCTGTTCCCTGTGATTGGAGCAGAGATCAGCATTCACTAGCTCACAGCCACACCCCCCCCCCCCCCCACAGTTAGAAACACGCCTCTAGGAACACTTAACCCCTACACTGCCACCTAGTGGTTAACCCCTTCACTGCCAGTGTCATTTACACAGGAATCGGTGCATTTAACCACTTTCAGACCGGACCAATTTGCAGCCAAAGGACCAGGCCCCTTTTTGCGATTCGGCACTGCGTCGCTTTAACTGACAATTGCGCGGTCGTGCGACGTGGCTCCCAAACAAAATTGACGTCCTTTTTTTCCCACAAATAGAGCTTTCTTTTGGTGGTATTTGATCGCCCCTGCGGTTTTTATTTTTTGCGCTATAAACAAAAATAGAGCGACAATTTTGAAAAAAATGCATTATTTTTTATTTTTTGCTATAATAAATATCCCCAAAAAATATATAAAAAAACATTTTTTTTCCTCAGTTTAGGCCGATACGTATTCTTCTACATATTTTTGGTAAAAAAAATCGCAATAAGCGATTATTGATCGGTTTGCGCAGAAGTTATAGCGTTTACAAGATAGGGGATAGTTTTATAGCATTTTTATTAATAATTTTTTTTTTATTATTAATGGCGGAGATCTGCGATTTTTTTTGTGACTGCGACATTATGGCGGACACATCGGACATTTTTGACACATTTTTGGGACCATTGTCATTTTTACAGCAATTAATGCATTTAAATGCATTGATTTCTGTATAAATGACACTAGCAGTTTAGGGGTTAACCACAAGGTGGCAGTGTAGGGGTTAAGTAGGCCTAGGGGTGTGTTTTTTTTACTGTGGGGGGGCGTGGCTGTCAGCTAGTGAATGCTGATCTCTGCTCCAATCACAGGGAGCAGAGATCGGCGTCACTAGTTGCTAGGCAGAACAGGGAGATGCTGTTTATCTCGGCATCTCCCCGTTCAGCCGCTCCGTGAGACGATCGCGGGAGTCCCCGCGGCGATCGAGTCCGCGGGGACCGCGGCCGGACTCACGGGGGTCCCGACCGGCGCGGGAGCGCGCCGCTCCCGGCGCGCTCCCGATGGCACGGACAGGCGAAAGGAGGGACGTATATATACGCCCTCCTGCCTGTACGTGCCATTCTGTCGACGTATATCGTCGTGCGCCGGTCGGCATGTGGTTAAATAGCACTGATTGCTGTATAAATGACAATGGTCCCAAAAATGTGTCAACAATTTCCGATGTGTCCGCCATAATGTCACAGTCACAATAAAAATCGCTGATCGCCGCCATTACTAGTCAAAAAAATATTATTAATAAAAATGCTATAAAACTATCCCCTATTTTGTAAACGCTATAACTTCTGCGCAGACCAATCAATAATCGCTTATTGCGATTTTTTTACCAAAAATATGTAGAAGAATACGTATCGGCCTAAACTGAGGAAAAAATCATTTTTTTATATATTTTTGGGGGATATTTATTATAGCAAAAAGTAAAAAATAATGTGTTTTTTTTTCAAAATTGTCGCTCTTTTTTTGTTTATAGCGCAAAAAATAAAAACTGCAGGGGCGATCAGATACCACCAAAAGAAAGCTCTATTTGTGTGAAAAAAAGGACGTCAATTTTGTTTGGGAGCCACGTCGCACGACCGCGCAATTGTCAGTTAAAGCGACGCAGTGCCGAATCGCAAAAAGTGGTCTGGTCTTAAGCCAGCAAAATGGTCCGGGGCTGAAAGTGGTTAAATGGCTTCTTTGGTATTTCACTAATCTTTGCACTATAATTACTTTGCTTAGCACAGTATTTTTTAGGAAGATACCTATGCCTGCAGTTCAGCTTTACTTTAGTAAAGGAACTTGTGTTTATATATATATTATATTATTTTTATATATTATATTATTATATATTATATTCAGTTTCTACTGTAAAGAGGCCCCAGAAGTTATTTGTTAATAAACCTTTCCTCCTACACCTCGAACACCTAAAATATAAATCCCTATTTCAGTAACAAGTGTCACCGGAGCAATTTAAAATTCTTTTACCTCTGCCGCAGAGAGTCTAATTTATGACCAAGTCACCGTTCCCAGGAAAGCTGTTAATGTATATTTTTAGGGCAGCTTACAAGAATTTTGTTTTAAAATTCAGTGATTCTCTCGTTTAAGTGTTCCTGTGAGAATGTAAGATACAGTTCAGTGTGAATCAAGGAATGAAATCTGGACTGTCAGACAGGAGAAGGTTCATGAAGACCATTTCATGTCAAAATGTTGCTTTTGGGAAGTGGTGCCCATAGCCAACGCTGGGGGTATGGAGGAGAGTGGGCAGCATTGGAGAGATAGAAAACAATGCTTTTTTTTTTTTTTTTTTCAGGCTGCAGGACACAGTTAGGCTTATGCAAGAATCTGAATATTCCGTATTAAATTATTAATCATGCTGCAGGCGTACCCTTGAATAAGATATACTGGAATCCTTATGTGGCTTTTTATATATTCTCCAGGCCTGAGAGTTATGCGGCGTACACACGGTCGGAATTTCCGATGGAAACAGTCCAATGGGAGATTTTCATCAGATTTTCCGACCGTGTGTATGCCCATTGATCTTTTTCTGTCGGAATTTCCGACGGACTTTGAATTGAGAACCTGTTCTCAATTTTTCCGAAGAAAAACCTTTTTATCGGATTTTCCGATCGTTTGTATGCAATTCCGACACACAAAATTCCGACGCATGCTCGGAAACAATTTGACGCATGCTCGGAAGCATTAAACTTCCCTTTTATAGTGCAGTCGAACGTGTTTTATGCCGCTGTGTTATTGACCGTCGGAATTTGGTGTTACCGTGTGTAGGCAACACAGCTTGAGCGGAATTCCGTCGGAAAAACCGTCAGAGTTTTTTCCCGACGAGAATTCCGATCGTGTGTACGCGGCATTAGAGGTGAGTAAAATGTTTTCTTTTTTCCAATTATTATTTTTTTATTTCTTTTATGATTTTTAAGCACATTTTTTTTTTTCTGGTGGCAACACCACTTTAAATACAGTATGAATGGATGCATAGCTCCCAACTGTCCCTGATTTCGAGGGACTGTCCCTGATGTCCCTCTGTCCCTCTTTCTTCCTCATTTGTCCCTCATTTAGGTCAGATTTACAGGGGGTCCCCGAGTTACGAACTCGTTAGGAACTGGCCGCCTGTACGGAAGTCGGAAATGTTCATAAGTCGGCCGCGCATGCGCAGACCGACAAATACGGAGATTTCCGGACATTTCCGATGTTCCGTCTAATGCCGTTCTGTGCATGCGCGGCAAATTACGGACATTTCCGGCATTTTCCGACGCTCCGTATGGCCACGCATGCGCGGAACGGCCGAAATACGGCGAAAACCACCGAAAAATGGCGGAAGGTCCCAGCAGCACCCCGTTCGTAAGTAGGGGTTGTTCGTAGGTCGGGTGTTCGTAAGTCGGGGACCCCCTGTATATAGCATTTTTATCTTTCAAAATGTGCTTCACAGTGCCAAACGTTTCATCCAATTTTTAAATTGCTGCATTTATAAATGGCAAAAGCCAGTAAAAAGGAATAGTAGTGGTAAAGAAAAAGTACTTGTGGGTTTAACAAATCATTTTTATTTTATTTTATATATAATTCTCCTTTAAGTGTGCATGGTAGGGTGTGTGCGCTATGCCTACATTATTTTTCTAATAGGTGTAGACTCCCTCCTGAGGTGGTTCTGGCCAGCTCAGTAGATTGCTCTACCCATGAACATCCGCTTGGAAGAAAACCATCGGGCCTTCATGAAAAAAACTCAAGAACCCACCTCTTTTAAGAAGGAGGACAACACAGGACGAATCAAGAGCCTGGAGGCGATGCAGTTCACATTTGTAGCGCTATACAAGTCATTCATTCATTCATTGCTTCAACCATTTCAGCCCCGGAAGAATTTACCCCCTTCCTGACAAGAGCACTTTTTGCTATTCGGCACTGCTTCACTTTAACTGACAATTGCGTGGTCATGTGACGTTGTACCTAAACAAAATTTACATATTTTTTTTCTTTTGGTGGTATTTGATCGCCTCTGCGGTTTTTATTTTTTGCGCTATAAACAAAAAAAGAGCGTCAATTTTGAAAAAAACACATTATTTTTTACTTTATGCTATAATAAATATTACCCAAAAATATATATAAAACAAAATATTTTTCCTCAGTTTAGACCAATATGTATTCTTCTACATATTTTTGGTAAAAATAAGCTTATATTGATTGGTTTGCGCAAAAGTTATAGCGTCTACAAAATAGGGGATAGATTTATAGCATTTTTATTATTATTTATTTTTTACTAGTAATGGCGGCGATATGTGATTTTTATCATGACTGCGACATTATGGCAGACACATCAGACAATTCGACACATTTTTGGAACCATTGGCATTAATACAGCGATCAGTGTGATTAAAAATGCATTGATTACTGTAAAAATGTCACTGGCAGTAAAGGGGTTAACACTAGGGGGTGGTGAGGGGGTTAACTGTGTTCCCTGCTAGGTGATTCTAACTGAAGGGGGAGGGACTAACTACAGGAAGTGACAGATCGTGGTTCCTAGCCAACAATAACACACGATCTGTCACTCCTGTCAGAACAGAACAGGGAAGTGTGTGTTTACGGATGGATATGGAGTGAGATTTGGTGATGTGACTACTGTGCTACTCACTGTTCTCCTTGCTGGAGAGGAATCTGTACCTGAGGACCTGCAGTGTAAGGATCCCCTTGCTATTGAGTTATCCATTCTGTGGATCTGTACTTTCTGAACCTCTCCTAATGCCGTTTGATTAGGCCCCTTTCACACTGGGGCGGTGAGCCGCGGTGACGGTAAAGCAGCGCTATATTTAGCGCTGCTTTACCGTCGTTTTCACCGCGGTTTTCGGCCGCTCGCGGTGCGGTTTTACCCCCCGCGAGCGGCCGAAAAAGGGTTAAACACCCCCCGCAGAGCGCCGCCGTAGCCGCGGTATTGCCGCGGTAACCGTGGTATTGCCGCGGTTTTACCGCGGTCTCCCATTGTAATCAATGGGAAGGAGCGGTATAGGAGCGGTGAACACACCGCTCCTATCCCGCTCCAAAGATGCTGCTAGCAGGACTTTTTTTGTCATCCTGCTAGCGCACCGCTCCAGTGTGAAAGCCCGCCGGCTTTCACACTGGAGTTAAAGGGGCAGGATTTTTTCATGCGGTGAACAGGCGCTATTTTTAGCGCTGCACCGCATGAAAAACGCCCCAGTGTGAAAGGGGCCTTATTCATCCACCAGTCATCGCAGAGCAGTTCTGACAAGAGGAAGCAAAGCCCTGCCTCTACCAAGATGGCCACCTCTCACAGAGACACAGTGCAGAACAAGGCATAGTAAGTCAGTAATGCAGAAACGTTTAGCTGCAAGAATACTATGGAGTGTTGATTAGTGATTTACCTTTTTTGAGCACAGTTTCCACAGCTCAGGTCCTCTTTAGGACCTCTATGCTAAACCTAAGTCATGCAAAGTATGCAGGTTTTCTCTGTATACTTCTGTAAAATAATGAGGACTCAGACGGCAGAAATGTATTTACTTGATGATGGGAGCTAAGAAGAGCTTCATGGGACAGGTATGAAGACTCATGTGGGGCATGAATGAAGCCTTCTTGACCCTTTCATAGTGTAAGCCGTGTTCTGGCTTGATTGGTAGACAAACTTTATTCACTTGCATGTGGCAGGAGCTGAATAATGTAATGAGCTTGTGCTTGCTAGAACTTTGTTAGAAGTAACCGGTGCCTCTGACTGCTAGTCTCAGGAGATATGGAGTGAGATTTGGCGATGTCACTACTGTGCTACTCACTGTTCTCCTTGCTGGAGAGGAAGCCGTACCTGAGGACCTGCAGTGTAAGGATCTCCTTGCTATTGAGTTATCCATTCTGTGGATCTATACTTTCTGAACCTCTCCGCTTGATTATTCATCCACCAGTCATCGTAGGACAGCTCTGACAAGAGGAAGCAAAGCCCTGCCTCTACCAAGATGGCCACCTCTCACAGAGACACAGTGCAGAACAAGGCAAAGTAAGTCAATAATGCAGAAAAGATTAGCTGCAAGAATACTATGGAATGGTGACTAGTGATTTACCTTTTTTGAGCACAGTTTCCACAGTTCAGGTCCTCTTTAGGACCTCTATGCTAAACCTAAGTGATGCAAAGTATGCAGGTTTTCTCTGTATACTTCTGTAAAATAACGAGGACTCGTTCACAGGCTGCACCAAAGAAAGGCCCCCTTTATGTTTATCTGGTAACTGTATAGCACCAGTTCAGAGCTTTCCAACGCTTGACTAATCCCATGCATTCACAAGCAAGTGCCTTTGCCTGTTCATAGATCACATCTACACATCAGAGCCCGGGGAGCAGGCAAGCGTGGCCTCCCCACTGCACCGCCGTGTCACTTCATGGAATTTCCATGGCTTCAAACAGATCAACAGATTGGAGGGCACATTATGAAACCCACAAAAAGCAGCGTCTCCGGTTTCATGCTTGCTGCTGCTGCTATTGTCGTGACAGGCCAAACACTGTTATCGCTGAATGCTCTTGCCTCCAAGATTTCAATGTGAAACTTTCCCAAACTGATGTTATAGATATACCACTGAAAAAAAAGAGAGAGAGCGAATATAAAATGTGCACGGTGGAATAAAAAGGGTTCTTAATTGCGTGTAAATTCCACTTTGTTATTTAGTCTTGATTGGGTGCACTGTAGCGGAGTGGATACAATAGGTACATTTTACGGCTGTGATACTATCAGCGGTCAGGTCATGGCACATTTCTTCATTCTCTATATCTATATAAACCACCACAGTACAGAATGTATTCGAATTCTGTTTAGTGAGATTGCTCATGTTCGGTAGGTGCAGTTTTATGTTTGAATAACTCTGTATTATCTTTATGTCTAGCGGTCAGGTCATGTTGAAGACATTTTTGCTTTATTGGGTGTTTAAAGTGGATCTAAGCTCAATCAGTAAAATATCAAATAGACTTTAACATGTCATTTCAAAGCTTCTGTTCCATCTCTTGCAATCTGCCAACTTGGGTATTGTGCCATAAAGGTCCTTGTTCAGACCGTCCTTCTTATATACGGTTGGCAATGCTTTGCCCCCCATCTTCCAGTTGTGCTCCGGTGTTGTCAACCTGTCACATGTGCTCCTGCTGAAGACTACAAACGGCTGTGCTGATACACACCGGTGTGCTACACTATTGTCACAATCAAAATCGCTCCTCACCGAACCGCATGCTGCTACAGCACCGTGTGGTTTGTCAAGCACAAAACCACATGTATTAGCAGATGCATGGGGGTGCCAACAACATTTATTGACACCACCACATGTCTGCTAAAGGGTTCTGCACATCTCAGGAAAGTGTGCAATTTTTTGTGCATACCCAACACACACAGATGTGAACCTAGCCTTAGGGCTCTTATGAGTTGAACAGTGCTGTCTGTCAACAGCTTTAATATGCCTGCCGAAGAAAAGGGCAGAGTGGTGACACCATTCAGTGTTTCATGAATTATGATCATGTCCAGTGGTCGGTTATGTTGGAGGTGTAGTGTTCTATGTATAGGAGGTGTAGTGTTCTATGTATAGGAGGTGTAGTGTTCTATGTATAGAGTGTAATAGAATTCTATTAGGATCATATTGGAGGTGTACAGTCCCTGTGTTACATACATTTGACTTGCAAACGACTTCTACCAAAAGAAGTGAGAGGAAATCTACCCCAACTAAGGAAAATTCAGTCCTGTTATGCCGCGTACACACAGTCGGAATTCTCGTCGGAAAAAGCTCTGATGGTTTTCTCGTCGGAATTCCGACGGAATTTTGCTCAAACTGTGTTGCCTACACACGGTCACACCAAATTCCGACGGTCTGTAACTCAGCGGCATAAAACACGTTCGACAGCACTATAGAAGGGAAGTTTAATGCTTCCGAGCATGCGTCGAATTGTCTCCGAGCATGCGTCGGAATTTTATGTGTCGGAATTGCATACACACAATCGGAAAATCCGATAGAAAGGTTTTCCGTTGGAAAAATTGAGAACAGGTTCTCAATCCAAAGTCCGTCGGAAATTCCGACAGAAAAAGACCGATGGGCATACACACGGTCGGAAAATCCGTTGAAAAGCTCCCATGGAAATTCCGACCGTGTGTACGCCGCATAAGAGTTATTATGGGAAAAAGGTGTCTCCACTGAAGTTTTATCACCAATTCTTGTTTCCACAACAACCCAACATTTACAAAATCCAATTGCCATAGGGACCAAAAGTGAGGTGGAATCTTTGTCATGTCATGTTGGAGGAGTAGTGTTCTATGTAGAGAGTGTAAAAGAATTGTATTTAGATCATGTCCAGTGGTTGGTCATGTTGGAGGTGTAGTGTTCTATGTATAGAGACTGAGTAATAGAAATGTATTATGATCATGTCCAGTGGTTGGTCATGTTGGAGGTGTAGTATTCTATATATAGAGTGTAATAGAATTATATTAGGATCATGTCCAGTGGTGGGTCATGTTGGAGATGTACAGGTGTTCAGTCCCTGTGTTACAAACATTTGACTTACAAACGACTTCTACCACCAGAAGTGAGAGGAAATCTACCCCAAGGAAGGAAAAATTTACTCCTGTAAGAGTTATAATGGGAAAAGGGTGTCTCCATTGAAGTTTTATCACCAATTCTTGTTTCCACAACAACCCAACATTTACAAAGTCCAATTGCCATAGGAACCAAAAGTGAGGTGGAATCTTTGTCATGTCATATTGAAGGTGTAGTGTTCTATGTATAGAGGTTAATAGAGTTGTATTATGATTATGCCCACTGGTGGGTCATGTTGGATTTATAGTGTTCTATGTAAAGAGTGTAATTGAAATTGTATTAGGCTCATGTCCAGTGGTCGGCCATGTTGGGGGGGGGGGTGTAGTGTTCTATGTATAGAGTGTAATAGAATTCTATTAGGATCATGTCCAGCGGTGGGTCATGTTGGAGGTGTACAGTCCCTGTATTACAAACATTTGACTTACAAACGACTTCTACCACAAGAAGTGAGAGGAAATCTACCCCAAGGAAGGAAAATTCACTGCTGTAAGAGTTATTATGGGAAAAAGGTTTATCAACAATTCTTGTTTCCACAACAACCCAACATTTACAAAATTCAATTGCCATAGGAACCAAAAGTGAGGTGGAATCTTTGTCAAGTCGGAGGTCTAGTGTTCTATGTATAGAGTGTAAAAGAATTGTATTATGATCATGTCCGGTGATTGGGCCATGTTTGAGGTGTAGTTTTTTATGTATAGAGTGTAATAAAAATGTATTATGATCATGTCCGGTGGCTGGGTCATGTTGGAGGTGTAGTGTTCTATGTATAGAGTGTATTAGAATTGTATTATGATCATGTCCGGTGATTGGGCCATGTTGGAGGTGTAGTTTTTTATGTATAGAGTGTAATAAAAATGTATTATGATCATGTCCGGTGGCTGGGTCATGTTGGAGGTGTAGTGTTCTATGTATAGAGTGTATTAGAATTGTATTATGCTCATGTCCAGTGGTTGGTCATGTTGGGAGGTGTAGTGTTCTATGTATAGAGTGTATTCGAATTGTATTATGATCATGTCCGGTAGTTGGTCATGTTGGGGGTGTAGTGTTCTATTTATAGATTGTATTAGAATTGTATTATGATCATGTCCGGTAGTTGGTCATGTTGGGGGTGTAGTGTTCTATTTATAGATTGTATTAGAATTGTATTATGATCATGTCCGGTAGTTGGTCATGTTGGGAGGTGTAGTGTTCTATGTATAGAGTTTATTCAAATTGTATTATGATCATGTCCGGTAGTTGGTCATGTTGGAGGTGTAGTGTTCTATGTATAAAGAGTAATAGAATTGTATTATGATCATGTCCAGTGGTTGGTCATGTTGGGAGGTGTAGTGTTCTATGTATAGAGAGTAATAGAATTGTATTATGATCATGTCTGGTAGTTGGTCATGTTGGAGGTGTAGTGTTCTATGTATAGAGTGTATTATGATCATGTCCAGTGGTTGGTCATGTTGGAGGTGTAGTGTTCTATGTATAGAGTGTAATAGAGTCGTATTATGATCATGTCCGGTAGTTGGTCATGTTGGGGGTGTAGTGTTCTATGTATAGAGTGTATTAGAATTGTATTATGATCATGTCCAGTGGTTGGTCATGTTGGAGGAGTAGTGTTCTATGTATAGAGTGTAATAGAATTGTATTATGATCATGTCCAGTGGTTGGTCATGTTGGGGGCGTAATGTTCTATGTATAGAGTGTAATAGAATTGTATTATGATCATGTCCGGTAGTTGGTCATGTTGGAGGTGTAGTGTTCTATGTATAGAGTGTATTAGAATTGTATTATGCTCATGTCCAGTGGTCGGTCATGTTGGGAGGTGTAGTGTTTTATGTATAGAGTGTATTAGAATTGTATTATGGTCATGTCCAGTGGTCGGTCATGTTGGGAGGTGTAGTGTTCTATGTATAGAGTTTATTAGAATTGTATTATGATCATGTCCGGTAGTTGGTCATGTTGGGGGTGTAGTGTTCTATGTATAGAGTGTATTAGAATTGTATTATGATCATGTCCGGTAGTTGGCCATGTTGGAGGCGTAGTGTTCTATGTATAGAGGGTAAAAGAATTGTATTATGATCATGTCCAATGGTTGGTAATGTTAGAGGTGTAGTGTTCTATGTATAGAGTGTATTAGAATTGTATTATGATCATGTCCGGTGGTTGGCCATGTTGGAGGCGTAGTGTTCTATGTATAGAGTGTATTAGAATTGTATTATGATCATGTC
Source organism: Lithobates sylvaticus (assembly GCA_028564925.1). Lineage (NCBI taxonomy): Eukaryota > Metazoa > Chordata > Amphibia > Anura > Ranidae > Lithobates > Lithobates sylvaticus. The sequence goes on along the minus strand of CM053027.1, from coordinate 609,797,736 downwards.
CGGTGGTTGGGTCATGTTGGAGGTGTAGTGTTCTATGTATAAAGAGTAATAGAATTGTATTATGATCATGTCCAGTGGTCGGGTCATGTTGTAAGTCTCAATGACGAATTGTAGACATAATACTGTAGCTTCATACCTTGTTTACAGCCATTGGTAACAAGGTCATATTGCCAGGAGTATCATTCTTCATGTAAATGGATTTAAGATTCATATTAATTAGAAATATCACAATGCATTAGCATGAAATGGGAGGTTAATTGTGAGTTTGACCCGAATGGTAAATTTAAACATCTACCTGTGATTTTCTTTTCAAGCCTTTACACCTTTTGTGATACAATCTTGCACTGGGTTGTTAAAAAGTTCCGTGGCATTATGAGGAGTTAATATTCTGGAGCGCGGCGTCTTTGCACGTAATTTGAATGGTATCAATTCTGACACATGTAAATGGAGGAGGAAATGAATCTTGTGAAATAATTCAGAGCTAATAACAATATTAATTTCTGGAATTATTCTTTGAAGATTCGAGACAGTCCTGCTGCCCAGTCTTCTCCGGCATCCTTATTTATCATTGTGGACCAAATAACAACTCTATGGAGATAATTTACAGCTGGATTAAAGAAAACCGGTGCAGAAATTGAGCTTTAATTGGTGTAAATGCAGCAAGAAATTTGATTGTTATGGGTAATCGGCCTAATTTTTTCTGTTACCCAATCAGATTTACACAGATTTCAGCTGTCAGAATCAAAGAATCTTTTTTTCTTGCTGTACCATATTTCCTTTGTTATAATAAATTTACAGATTATGGATACTTTCTTTGTAGATGTATTTCACTGCAATAGCACAGCCCCCCCCCCCCCCCAGAGCAAATAAGATGAGAACCAGTGTTCACTCAGTGTTGGGACAAGGTCATCCATCGCCCAGGGCAAAGATGCCAAACTGCGCCCCCCTCCTCCTCGTTCATGGTGTGCAAGCTTAGGGCATCTTACGCCCAGAAGTCACTCCTTATCTCTACTTCTGAGGGGCAACTGCCCTCCTGCCCACCCCTTGTCCTGGCCCTGCTCAGACTAATGCTGGCCATACGGGGGGCACAGAGTACAATAGCTCAATGGGAGAGATCCCTGTATCTAGACATGTGCAATTCGTTTAGTTTTTTTATGAAATGAACTGTTGGACTCACAGTGGTGTGTGTCTTGTTATTATTAATCATTAATACATGGAATAAATCGGTTACGAACAATTATCTATTTTTCAAGTGCATGTTTCATTTAAAGTCCCAACCCTTTACTTAACTTCTTACCAGAATCCGGGATGGAGGTAACCTTGGCTTTTTGTCATAGACCTCATTTAAAGTCCCACAGCCCCCCCTTCTTTCATTGTTACATTCGTTTCGTTTTTTTCCTTTTTTTTCGTTCGTTCGCTTCCGTACGAATGAACGAATCGTTCGAATCGAACGAATCCGAATAACGAATCGTTCGAATCGTACGAATCCGATTAACGAATCGTTCGAATCGAACGAATCAGAAAAGCAACGAAAATCCGAAAAACCAAACAACGAAAATCCGAAAAACGGAAAAAGGAACAACGAAAATGAACGAAAAAATTCGTACATTCGTAACTTTTTTTTTTTGTTGGATTGGTAATTTTCCGTGTCCCTGACAATGGTGCTGCTTAACGTGCTTCGAATGGATTGAACAAAAAAATTCGTAACTTTTTTTTTTCGATTCTAAACTTTTTTTTTTTCGATTCGTAACTTTTTTTTTCGATTTGTAACTTTTTTTTTTTTTTTCGATTCGTAATGAATGGATTGAACAAAAAAATGTGTACATTCGTAACTTTTTTTTCGATTCGTAACTTTTTTTTTTCGATTCGTAAATTATTAAAATGTAATAATAGCATACACATTACATAAAATTATGAATTATGCTCCGATTACGAATCTACGAATGTTACGAATGTTACGAATGTACGAATAACTACTAATGCGTCCGAATTTCGAATAAACGAATGAACAAAAATTAAACTCTTACAAATGTACGAATCTTTACGAATACGAACAACGACGACTTACGAATGTACGAATCACTACGAATACGAACAACGACGACTTACGAATGTACGAATGGTTACGAATATGAACAACGACGACTTACGAATGTACGAATTGCTACGAATACGAACAACGACGACTTACGAATGTACGAATCGCTACGAATATGAACAACGACGACTTACGAATGTACGAATCTTTTACGAATCAACGGAAACGAAAAAAACGAAACGAAAAAAAACAAATTTTTTTGTTGTGCACATGTCTACCTGTATCACAAATCGTTGTGTGAATGGGGGGAATCTTTCTTTTTTTTGTTCATTCTGCTGGTTGAGCAAACCAAAAAAAAAAACCAAGTGTGTATACCCTACCTAAGTGTAGTAATGTTCTCTGTGTCATTTGTTTTCCTTGTCATGATGGGGTCACATGTTGTGGCTGCATATTGTAGCGTCATGTTTTATTGATCCCCCCCCCCCCATGTCCATGTATTAAAACTTTTTGCTAAGTCCCTATTCGCCAGCTTCTTGTTTCGGGTCACACAGCGTCCAATCCATGACTCACCATTTCTTCTGTGTTGCATCACAAATAATAACCACAAAAAACTCTCAATGAAGGCGGGGAGTAACCTTTTCCCCAATCTACGCAAAACTAAAAAACAGTCAATCGCCCACTTGTTTCAGTCAGAGAGGGTCAGCACAGCAGCCAGGGAAACTAGCATTTTCAGAAGAGGATCACCAATGGCAGCCCCCATAGCTCTCTCATGACAGGTTCACTTGAAACATAACCCACCCAAAAGGTACACTATATTATTATATAAAAGTATTGGGACGCCTGCCTTTACACGCACATGAATGTTAATGGCATCCCAGTCTTATGCCCCGTACACACGGTCGGAAATTTCTGACCACAAAATCCGTCTGACTTTTTCCGACGTATTTTGTCCGACACTGGTGTTGCGTACACACGGTCGGACAAAGTTGTCGGAAAGTCCGATCATTCTGAACGTGGTGACGTTCGTTGCGTACGACGGAACTACGTAGAGGCTATTAGCCAATAGGTTTGGTCTCCTAATGTGATCTGAGCATGCGTGGCACTTCGTCCGTCGGAATTCTCTACACACGACCGGAAAAAGTCCAATCGGATTTTGTTGTCGGAAAATTTGAGAGCAGGATCCGATGGAGCCCACACACGGTCGGATTTTCCGACAACATGGTCCGATAGGACATTTTCCATCGGAATTTCCGACCGTGTGTACGGGGCATTAGTCTGTAGGGTTCAATATTGAGTTGGCCCCACCCTTTGCAGCTATAACAGCTTCAACTCTTCTGGGAAGGCCGTCCACAAGGTTTAGGAGTGTGTCTATGGGAATGTTTGACCATTCTTCCAGAAGAGCATTGTGAGGTCAGGCACTGACATTGGACGAGAAGGCCTGGCTCACAGTCTCCGCTCTAATTCATCTCAAAGGTGTTCTTTCGGGTTGAGGTCAGGACTCTGTGTAGGTCAGTCAAGTTCCTCCACCCCAAACTCGCTCATCCATGTCTTTATGGACCTTGCTTTGTGCACTGGTGCGCAGTCATGTTGGAACAGGAAGGGGCCATCTCCAAACTGTCCCCACAAAGTTGGGAGCATGAAATTGTCCAAAATGTCTTAAAATGCTGACGCCTTAGGAGTTACATAGTTAGTATTTGAATAAAGACACCAGTCCATCCAGAGTGAGTGTGCATGTCTACAATTATCCCTATCCCTGTACAATGCATCTCATTATTATTTATTAAAGGTACCCATATAGCGCCGTCAATTTACACATACATCACACACTGACATTGGTCCCTACCCTCAAGGAGCCCACAATCCAAGGTCCCCAACTCACATTCATATACTAGGGCCAATTTTGGACAGAAGCCAATTAACCTACCAGCATGTCTTTGGAGTGTGGGAGGAAACCGGAGTACCCGGAGGAAACCCACACAGGCACAGGGAGAACATGCCACAGGGAGAACATGCCAACATGCCAGGTAGACTCATGGTTGGAATTTGAACCAGCGACACTTTTCTCTGCTAGGTGAGAGTGCTAACCACTACACCACTGTGCCACCCTTCACTGGAAGGCCAAGCCCAACCCCTGAAAAACAACCCCACACCATAATCCGCCCTCCACCAAATGATTTGGACCAGTGCACAAAGCAAGGTCCATAAAGACATGGAGGAGTGAGTTTGGGGTGGAGGAACTTGTCTGAGTTCTGACCTCAACCTGATAGAACACCTTTGAGATGAATTAGAGTGGAGACTGCGAGCCATCCCTTCTCGTCCAACTTCGGTGCCTGACCTCACAAATGCGCTTCTGGAAGAACGGTCAAACATTCCCATAGACACACTCCTAAACCTTGTGGACAACCTTCCCAGAAGAGTTGAAGCTGTTATAGCTGCAAAGGGTGGGCCAACTCAATATTGAACCCTACGGACTAAGACTGGGATGCCATTAAATTTAATATGCCTGTAAAGGCAGGCGTCCCAATACTTTTGGTGATATGGTGTATTTTGGCTTGGCTGACTGCACACACTGCTCCTCCAGAGTCCATTTGGCTTTCTTCTGATTTATAATTTTCTTAGCAGTTGGATGTAGAGGTTAGCTTAAGCACCGGCTAAATTTGAGCCCCCTAGATAAATCTCTCGATGTTCGGGAAAACACTAGGCTGGCGGAAAAACCCAGATTGAAAACACAATTGAAAATAATCTTTAAAAGCGGGAGCACAGTTTGATGCGGCTTCACGGGAAGATTGAAAAAATTAAACAGCAAAGCTCTGCTTCCCAAAGATATTGGAATGGATTCTGCTAAGCAAAGATAGACTAAAAAAAATCCTTTTATCCATGTATATATATATATACACACACACACGGGCCGTATTTATCTGACTTACCCACATCAGTGCAAAGGTATACTTGAAGCACAAATTCAGCCTTTTCACATTTTTTTTTCCCATTAAGGTAGTATTAAACCCAAAAGCAAACATTTATTATATTGCAGCTCACCAATTCTAAAGCCTCGTACACACGATCGGATTTTCCGCAGACAAAACCTCTGACTTTTGTCCGAAGGTGTGTGCTAGACATGTGCAATTCGTTTCGTTTTTCGGTTTTTTTCGTTCGTTCGTTTTCGTACGAATGAACGAATCATTCGAATCGAACGAATCCGAAAAACAACGAAAATCCAAAAAAAAAACAAATTAGAAACAACGAATGTACTAATTGGAAGGCCGGGTACCGGCCTGAAGTTATGGGAGGAGCCCGGAGGGTATTTAAGCAGCCCAAAGGCCGCCGGTCTTTGTCGGTTTCCTGTGCGTGATACCTGATACGTCAGACATCTAGGACCGACTCGTTCGAGACAAGCGCTGTTGGTGCCGGTTCGTGAGCTCCGTTTTCGTCTGTCCGTCTCCTCTTGTTGCAGTCCCGCGTTCCGTGTTCGTAAGTCGTGTTGTCCCTTCGTGTCGCACTCGTGTCGCCGAGTCGCAGTTCGTTCAAAGAGTCTGGTTCGGCTGTCGCAGGTAGGGCTTCGGCTCCCATGTTTTACGTTCTCATGCACTGCTTATCATGTCACTAAACTGTGGTCTGCGTAGCTCACGAACCACGCACCGCTTGTCTCGAAACCTAAACACTTACTCGCACGTTTTTGGTTGTACACGATCGGGAGCCATCTAGCGGCACGCACATTCAGGGCCGCCGCCACGAAACACTCCGACCGATGCCGCATCCGGCACTCAAGGGTTCCCTTACACGGTCTTGCTACGCAGTCTTCGAATCGTTCAAACACGACTCACGCACGGGTGCCGTTCGCACTCACACGCATCGTTCATGTCCTGCCATTATTCGAATCAGTGGCGCCAGCGAGCGTGCCGAATCGCTATTCACATTCCGAAGCACTGTTGGCATACTAATTGTACGAATCACTTTGACCGTGTCGAAACATTTCACGTGTTAGCATGACAATCATTTCATCATTTCAAACATGGCTAACGTATCGGGCCATTTGGTCATGCTAAATCATTTCGCATCAGTTAAACAGGGCGTTCATGCCATCGCTTCGATCCTGGTCCGGTCGCATCCATACATGCTCCGATCGGGGCGATCCAGATGCACGACTACCCGGCCTCATTTCAATACATGCGCCAAGGGCGGAATCACATCACTGGTTGCGTACATTCCTGATTCTTGCCCCTGTCATGGTATATCATTTCTGTCACCTTACCACGCCCGGCATGAATGCAGTCACTACCTCGCACTAATTCGTGTCGGCGTGCCCCAGGCCGGCCTCATTTCAATACATGCGCCAAGGGCGGAATCGCATCACTGGTTGCGTACATTCCTGATTCTTGCCCCTGTCATGGTATATCATTTCTGTCACCTTACCACGCCCGGCAGGAATGCAGTCACTTCCCCGCACTAATTCGTGTCGGCGTGCCCTAGGCCCGGCCTCATTTCAATACATGCGCCAAGGGCGGAATCGCATCACTGGTTTGCGCACATTCCTGATTCTTGCCCCTGTCATGGTATCTCATTTCTGTCACCTTACCACGCCCGGCATGAATGCAGTCACTACCTCGCACTAATTCGTGTCGGCGTGCCCTAGGCCCGGCCTCATTTCAATACATGCGCCAAGGGCGGAATCGCATCACTGGTTTGCGTACATTCCTGATTCTTGCCCCTGTCATGGTATCTCATTTCTGTCACCTTACCACGCCCGGCATGAATGCAGTCACTACCTCGCACTAATTCGTGTCGGCGTGCCCTAGGCCCGGCCTCATTTCAATACATGCGCCAAGGGCGGAATCGCATCACTGGTTTGCGTACATTCCTGATTCTTGCCCCTGTCATGGTATCGCATTTCTGTCACCTTACCACGCCCGGCATGAATGCAGTCACTACCTCGCACTAATTCGTGTCGGCGTGCCCTAGGCCCGGCCTCATTTCAATACATGTGCCAGGGGCGGAGTCGCAAAAAAAAAAAAAAAGAGACTTTGACTCTTGTCCTTGTCATGTTATATCATTTCTGTGTCACCTTACCACGCCCCGGCGTTAATTGGCCACCTGCCTGTACGAATTCGCGCCGGCGTGCCCTAGGCCGGCCGCATTTCTACAAAAAAAAAAAAAAAAAGGGAGCTTGGAGTCGGACCCGGTGGCAGCTGGATGTCACAGTTCGGCCTCAGCAATACCCAGGCAGTTAGCCTCGTGTCACGGTTGCCTCATTCCTGTACGTGCTCCAGAGTCCGGCTCACAGGCACCCCCATACGGTACGAACAGGCCGGGCCCTGTCACGGGAAGTTCGTTCAGTTAAGGCAACATGTCAAGTCAGTCATTAGTGTTGTCATCTGTCATTTGATCCCACAGCGGTCTCGGCAGTCGACACAAGTCACTATCGCCTGTTGTTATCATCTACGTTGGGTTCCGTCGCTCTGGACGGCAGCGGTTTAGGCTCTTAAATAGGTACTTTCTCTCACACTCTCTCAGGTCAGTCGGATTCAGTAGGTCCACCTGCACCAGCTTGATCAGGGTTCCAGCAGGTAAAAAAAAAAAAAAAAACGCTGGGGCACGAGGGGCTCCTGCTTTCTCATGGCAGGTACGTAGATCATAGGTGACACATTCAAACTCATTGCTTGTCACCTCTTTATAGGCCCAGCCTGCAGACACGTGACCAGTCTACTAAGTAACGGGTCTTGGCAGCCGCCATGTCATCAGTCGGCAGCGATGACCTCACCACCCCGCTATCTCCGGCATCAGCCTCCGAGGCTGGCAGTGTCCAGTCCCTTAGGGCATGGACAATTCCCAGGCTGTCCGCCGAGCTGAGACGCAGAGGGATACCCTTCTCGGCCGCGGCCAGGAAGGCGGAGCTATTCAGGCTCCTCTTCCCACCACCGGCCGCAGCAAGCCCCAGCAGCCAGCAGGCGTCTCTGGAATCGATTTCAGCCGCCGTCGCTCAGCTACACACCCTCGTGTCTTCCCTGTCCTCCTCAATCGTTGAGGTCCAGGACAGGGTGTCTCATCTAGAGACTAGCCCGGCTGCCACGGTTCCGGACCCTGCGGTGGTCCCAGCCATCAGTGCACCGGCCGCAGGTAGTGAGCTTGCCACGACTACCGTTCACCCTTCCCACCTGGTGCCACCCAGCGTAAGGAAGGACATTTTAGAGGGCAGAGACGTTAACCTGGCCTCACTCATGATCTCGGTCCATGACTTGGCCGAGAACAAGGCCTACACCTGGGGGACGTCTCGGTGGTTTTGAAAGCGAAGGATCCGAGGCTCAACAGAAAGCTCACGGTGCCCGAGTTCACGCTCGCTTTCGGCATGTTTAGGGACGTGCTGTGCTCAGCCTCCCCCGGCAGACGGGAGGAACTGGACCTCTACCTCCATTTGATCGTAGACCTGGGCCACAAATACGGTGGCTCAGCGTTCTACGACTATCATCGGTCCTTCTCGGCCAAAGCCGCAGCCAGATTCTCACAGTTTCATTTGACAACGGACTGGAGCGTAGTGGACACGGAGTTGTTCTGCCGCCACTTCGCGGGTCTTCGCTCCCCGCTATGTGCTGTCTGTCAGTCAGCGTCCCACACCACGGTCTGGTGTGCCAACATAGCCTCTGTCCATCCGATAGCTAGCACGGCCTCTACCAGCACGAGCCAGGCTCAGCAGGCCCCGGCGCAAGGGCAAAAGGTGGACAAGTTGGGACGTCCGGTGCGGATGGTTGGGGGAGCCGCCATTTGCAACAATTTCAATTACGGCTCCTGCAATTTCAGCCAGTGCCGGCTCTTGCACGTTTGCACCCTATGCCAGAGGGCGCACCCCAGGATTCTATGTGAGGTCAAACAGAAGAACCACGACTAAGCCGGGTCAATGCCCTTTGGCTCGGTGTTTACTTGACCTCACACCCCACTCCGTCACTCGCCAGCTACCTCATCCGGGGTTTCACCGATGGGTTTCATACCGGGCTCATCACCCTGCCCCACTCCACCCACGAATGTCCGAACCTACGCTCAGCAGCAACAGATGAGCCAGCGATTGACGTCCTTCTGCAGACGGAGTTGGATCGGGACTTCTTGATAGGCCCGTTCAGTCAGTCTCCCTTTAACATCTGGAGGGTTAGCCCTATCAAGCTTGTACAGGGAATATTTTTTCAAATAAAAACGTCTGGTGTATGATCTGTCAGCGCCTCATTCTTCCGTCGCTCCCAGTCTCAACTCGCTCGTCCCCTCATCAAGTGGAGGGAGCGATATTGTTTTGCGACCAATTTGACCTTCGGGTCTAAGAGTAGCCCTTGGGCAGCCAGGGCAGATCTGGCCATGGGGGAACAGTTTCTTGGTAATTGGAACGGTGTGTCCCTGTTCATCCCAGTCGTGTCCACGCAGTCACCTCAGGTGGTGACCGATGCGGCGACATCCACAGGATGCGCCGCCATTTTTGGCCATTTGTGGTTCGCCGCCCCTTGGCCTCCTCAATTACTAGCCACACCAGGCTTCACTACCACGTCAGCCCTCTTTGAGCTCTTCCCCATCGTAGCAGCCGCTCACCTATGGGGTCACCATTGGTCTGGACAGACTGTGGCTTTCACAACAGACAATCAAGCCACAGCCAAGATCAGCAGCAAGGGCAGGCCTAAATCCAGGCCCGTCGTGTCCTTCCTCCGCAGACTGGTCCAGCTGTCCCTACAGCATCAGTTCAATGTTTACTGCTCATTCATTCCAGGGAAGTTTAACTCAGCGCTTATTGTCATTCTCACCTAGCACTGTCACACAGCACGATACGCCAGTACGTGGCCGGGGTGCCGCACTACTTGTCGCTTCAAGACCCCGCGAGGCCTTCGGTGTTCTCCTGCCACGCAGTGAGGGCTCTACTACGGGGAGTGCAGAAACACCAGCCGCCAGTCAGCCCGAAGCGGCTGCCTACCACGGGGGAGATCTTCAAGGGAATGTCTGACATCCTGGATAGGTCCCCTTTCGGTCTCCTCCTCAGCACCGTCCTGCAGGCTGCGATACACATGGCGTTTTATGGGTTTCTACGGCCAGCGAGTTCACTCGCAGCCACCCAGCCGGTCCAGCCTTGCATAGAAGTAGTCTCTGCCGCCACCAGGGTCACTACGTCCTTCACTTGGCGACATCCAAAACTCAGCAGCGAGGTTCCGGAGTAGATGTTCACCTGTACAGGACTCACAACAACTGGTGCCCAGTTGCCGTGTTAAACCGCTTGACGGCACTGCTATCCGACCGCCCAGGGTCCAGTCCGCTTCTACCCTTTCCGGTATAACCCCTCAACTCGTCGCAGTTCGTGGAACATGTCCGGGTCCTTCTCGGCAATCTTCAGTTGGACCCCAGCCAGTACTCCGGGCATTCATTCCGGATTGGGGCGGCCACGACGGCCTCAAGACAGGGGGTTCCGGACCATGTGATCAGGAACTGGGTCGGCGGAAATCGGCCTGCTTCTCTCGCTACATTCCTAACCCACAGTTAGAGGTGGCTCAGGCCTTCGCTCGTCTTACTCAGTGACATTACCTTTAATAAATAATTATCCCCTACCTGAAGGTTTTTGCCCCCTTATTTTGGTGTACCATACGGTAGACCAAGGCACACTTTCAGGTCTATTTCATGTTGGTGAGTTTTGTGTTGTTCCTATATGTCATCTTTACTCATGTCGTCCGTAGGGCTCTAGACCATAAATTGGAAGGCCGGGTACCGGCCTGAAGTTATGGGAGGAGCCCAGAGGGTATTTAAGCAGCCCAAAGGCCGCCGGTCTTTGTCGGTTTCCTGTGCGTGATACCCACCCACCCTCCCCTTTTAAAAGCCTCTTCCAAGTATTCTTACCTCAGACTGAATACTCATTCCACATGATTCCATAACTACTTCTTATCATTCTTTATCTAGGGTATGCCCCCTTATTTTGGTGTACCATACGGTAGACCAAGGCACACTTTCAGGTCTATTTCATGTTGGTGAGTTTTGTGTTGTTCCTATATGTCATCTTTACTCATGTCGTCCGTAGGGCTCTAGACCATAAATGAAGAAGATCCGAAAAACGAAAACGAACGAAAAAATTCGTACATTCGTAACTTTTTTTTTTTGTTGAATTGGTAATTTTCCGTGTCCCTTACAATGGTGCTGGTAAACGTGCTTCGAATGGATTGAACAAAAAAATTCGTACATTCGTAACTTTTTTTTCGATTCGTAACTTTTTTTTCGATTCGTAACTTTTTTTTTTCGATTCGTAACTTTTTTTTTTTTTTTTTTTCGATTTGTAATTTTCCGTGTCTCTATTGAACCAAAAAATTCGTACATTCATAACTTTTCTTTCGATTCGTAACTTTTTTTTTTCGATTTGTAACTTTTTTTTTCAATTCGTAAATTATTAAAATTTAATAATAGCATACACATTACATCAAATTATGAATTATGCTCCAATTACGAATCTATGAATGTTAAGAATGTACGAATAAATACGAATGCGTCCGAAAATTAAACTAACGAAAAAACGAATCAACAAAAAAAATAACTCTTGCGAATGTACGAATCGTTACGAATACGAACACCGACGACTTACGAATGTACGAATCGTTACGAATCCGAACAACGACGACTTACGAATGTACGAATCGTTACGAATCCATGGAAACGAAAAAAACGAAACGAAAAAAAAAGATTTTTTTTCGGAAACGAAAAACACGAAACGAAAAAAAACGAATTTTTTTGTTGTGCACATGTCTATGTGTGCCTGGATTTTGTCTTGCATACAAATGGCAAGGAAATACTCCCCACAACCATGTCAACCAGTCTCACACCTGGTCAACTTTGGCCATACTTCTCTTCTAATGCCGCGTACACACGATCAGACTTTCCGGCGGGATTGTCCGCCGGAAAAGTCCGGGCGTGTGTGGGCAAGTCCACACGTTCGGAAAGTCCGGCGGATTGTCCGGCGGACTTGGTCCGCCGGACAATCTGGCCGAAAAGTCCGATCGTGTGTACGCCGCATAAGTGAAGTTGTTTCTTTCCAATTTCAAAGAATAACTTTTCCAGTGGAAAAAAGAGAATCATGTTTTTTTTGACAGGCAGAAATGAATTAATAAATCCCAACAAACAGACCTTAGTAGTACAGCTCTCTATAATTCAAGAAGTGCAGACAGTATATGCCCTGACAATAACCTATTTTTGCAGACAGAAGAGGGCAGTGTGAGGATATTTATGAAAGACGCAGGAAAAAGTACCAAAAAATATGTTAATACCGTTCTCTAGGAGAAAATTATACTTTGATGTGCTGTATTTATTCTAGATAACGTTCTGAAATGTAGAATTCTGCCTCGGCTTCCCCTGCTGTGTTGCTGTTTTGCAGGGAAAATATAATGCGGTCTGATTTTCGCTTTCAGCAGGTGCGGCGTTTTGGTAATCTCACAAGTTATGAATTATGAGAAATTGCTTTAAAGCTAAAGAAGAACTCCGCTCTCCATAGTTTTGCAAGAATAGCTGGTTTCTAAGAATAAATTCTTCACGCTTTGGTCTCAGTTTCTGAAGTTGGGCGGCAATATGAACATTCGCCCTGCTTTAGGCCTCATTCGCACGGGTTTACCTATCCGTACTAAGGGCATTCCATAGATGAAGGAATCAATTTTCTCTTATTTGGCCCGCAAGCTGACTAATGCCCCGTACACACGGTCGGAAATTCCGACCACAAAATCCGTCGGATTTTTTCCGACGGATTTTGTCCGACATTGGTGTTGCATATACACGGTCGGACAAAGTTGTCGGAAAATCCGATAATCCTGAACGTGGTGACGTTCGTTACGTACGACGGAACTACGTAGAGGCTAGTAGCCAATAGCTTTGGTCTTGTAATGTGATCTGAGCATGTGTGGCACTTTGTCCGTTGGAATTCGCTACACACGATCGGAAAAAGTCTGATAGGACTTTGTTGTCGGAAAATTTGAGAGCAGGATCTCAAACTTTTTCCGTTGGAAATTCCGACAGAAAAAGTCAGATGGAGCCCACACACGGTCGGAATTTCCGACAACATGGTCCGATAGGACATTTTCCATAGGAAAATCCGACCGTGTGTACGGGGCAAAAGAGTTGTGTACAGGGCATATGGGGTGTATGGGTACCTTTGCAAAGGCTGAATTTCTGCCCTATTTATTTTTTTTACTATGGCCGAGTTTCTTTCAGATAAAAGTGGTCTCAATGGTGGATTCGAAGCAGGATCACTTTTAGAAGTGGCGGGAGGGGGAGATTCCCGGTCGTTCCCGGGCTTACTAAGGGATCGGTAAAGCCTGGGAGCGTTCCGTTGCGGCTTTTAGCTGGGCACTGAGAAAAGTGAGGCAAAGATGGCCGCCACTTGTCTCTATGCCCTTGGAGGACCGGAGCGACATCTGACGTCACTTCCGAGAGGCTTTTTTTTTTTTTTTAAACAAAAGTAAAAAAAAAAATCCTTTTGCTTTTAAAGGTAAATGAGAGATGTAGGGTCTATTCGACCCCAGATTTCTCAATAAAGAGGACCTGTCATCCTTATTTCTAGTACTAGGATGTTTATATTCCTTGTAATAGGAATAAACGTGATAAAAAAAAAAAAAAGAAACAGTGTAAACATAAAAAGCTAAATAATAAAAAAATAATAAAATCCCCCGTCCCTCCGTGCTCGCGCCCAAAAGCAAAAGCATCCTTATAGCTCCCAACTGTCCCTGATTTCAAGGGACTGTCCCTGATTTGGAGCAATGTCCCTCTGTCCCTCTTTCCTCCTCATTTGTCTCTCATTTTGGTCTGATCTATATAGTTGTCTATAAAATGCACTTTTTATCTTTCAAAAAGTGTTTCCCCAGTGCCAAACCTTCCATCTGATTTCTAAATTGCTGCATTTGTAAATTTGAAAAGCCAATTTAAAGGAATAGTAGTGGTTAAAAAAAAAGCCCTTGTGGATTTGATTAACCTTTTTTTTTTGGTTAATTCTCCTTTAAGAGGGTGTGACAGGGGGCGTGTCCTATGCCTACATACGTTTGGTAGTAGGTGTCCCTCATTACCATCTCAAAATGTTGGGAGGTATGTTGGGAGGTATGCATGCTGAAGTTGCTCAAGCATATGTAAACGGTGTTTAAAACACACATGTGAGGCGTCACCGCAATCAATCGAGCAAGAGCAATAATTCTAGTGCTAGACCTCCTCTGTAATTCCAAACTAGTAACCAGTGTCGCCTATGGAGATTTTTAAGTATCGTCGTTTGTCACCATTCCACGAGCGGGCGCAGTTTTAAAGCGTGACATTTTAGGTATCTATTTACTCGGCGTAACATCATCTTTCACAATATATTAAAATAATTGAGGTAAATATTGTGTTTTTTTTATTTATTTATTCATTAAAGTGTTGTTTTTTTATTATTGCGTTTGAAAGACTGCTGCACAAATACTGTGTGGCATGAAATATTGCAATATTTTATTCTCTAGGGTCTCTGCTAAAAAAAAAATATTATATATATATATATATATATATATATATATATATATATATATATATATATATATATATATAATGTTTGGTGTGCTAATGTATGTGTATATATATATATATATATATATATATATATATATATATATTGTTTGGTGTGCTATATTAGCAACTGTGCTAATATAAACAAGCATCTGCCTAGTGGCTAACCCCTTCACTGCCAGTGTCATTTACACAGGAATCAGTGCATTTGTATAGCACTGATTACTGTATAAATGACAATGGTCCCAAAAATGTGTCAAAAATGTCCGATGTGTCCGCCATAATGTCGCAGTCACGATAAAATTCACTGATCACCACCATTACTAGTAAAAATATAATTATTAATAAAAAGGCCATAAAACTATCCCCTATTTTGTAAACGCTATAACTTTTGCGCAAACCAATCAATAAACGCTTATTACCATTTTTTTTTACCAAAAAATATGTAGAAGAATACATATCGGCCTAAACTGAAGAAAAAAAAAAATTGTGAGAAGCTCACAGTGTGCAGCGAAATCAGAGTACAGGAGAGGAGCCGGTACAACTGTGCAAGACTCAAGGGAAGGCCGGAGGTCAGATTTAATTGCCTTATATCATTTAATTTGTCTTTTCTATGAATCCAGCTGATTTCCCATTGCAGGAGTGTCACCCATTGCTGGTATTCATTCGTTCTTTGAGGGATTTTATTCCCCTCCATGCAAAGTGTTTTGATGTGCGTCCAATACAGGATGTACCTGCTGTTCATCCATGTGGCGGAGGCAGCTGTGCATTGATCCTCCCATGATCCTCTCTTTCCTGCCAATACAAACCAACATGGAGCCATCTCTGGCTGGACCGTCCCCGAGGCCGGGACAAGGCAAGGATAAATATTTGGCCAATTACTGCTTAATCCTTCGGAATACAAACTGCATCCCCAAATCCGACTTCCGACCGTCCGGAGCTTGATGTCTTCATTAAAGGGTATGCACTCCCTGACAATGAACTGCTCCTATTTCTTCCTTTTCAGTCTATTAAATAGAATATAGATTGCGTTTTATCTGTTCGGTAAGGTTTGGATCACACCTACAGATCGGCACTTCCATGTGTTTATAACATGTTCCCGAGCGTTGCGTGTAGGGTGGCCCAAGTAGAACCTTCAGTGCCCCGGTGCAAGAATCCATGAATGGCCCCCCTGACCTTTCCATAGGTCCTAGAGCCCTCTCCATTGGGCCCGGGCCCTTTCCTCTGGTCCTGGGGCCCTTCCCTCTGAGCCCAGGGCGCCATTCCTTTCAGACCCGGAGGCCCTTGCCACTGATTCCAGGGCCCTTTACTCCCATCAGGGCCATTTATAAGCCCCAGTTCACATTGCTGCAACTTATCATGCGACTTGGACACATGAAGTTGCATGCCATGTCAAAACGCATTCATTTCAATGGGTGCCGCCCTAATCAACTTGACTCAAAGGTTCCTGCGCTACTTTTCTGTGACTTTGGTGCGATTTGAGTGCTATAGACTGCAATGTTAAATCACAAAAGTCACATGGAAGTCGCAAGGAAATCGCTAATTCCTGCTGTCTTTGTGCCCTCCAGAATGCCAGGGCCCGATTGCAAGTGCAACCTTGCAACCTGCCATTAAATCTCCCATTAATACTAATAATGGCGGCGATCAGCGATTTTTATCGTGACTGCGACATTATGGCGGACACATCAGACTTTTTTGACACATTTTTGGGACCATTGTCATTTATACAGCAATCAGTGCTATACAAATGCACTGATTCCTGTGTAAATGACACTGGCAGCGTTTCTTTCGTTTTCCGTTGATTCATAACGATTCGTAAATTCGTAAGTCGTCGGTGTTCGTATTCGTAACGATTCGTATTTTCGTAAGAGCTATTTTTTCGTTGATTCGTTTTTCCGTTAGTTTAATTTTCGTTTATTCGAAATTCGGACACATTCGTATTTATTCGTACTTTCGTAACATTCGTAGATTCGTAATCGGAGCATAATTCATAATTTTATGTAATGTGTATGCTATTATTACATTTTAAGAGACACAGAAAATTACGAATCGAAAAAAAAAGTTACGAATGTACGAATTTTTTCGTTCATTTTCATTTTCGTTGTTCCTGTTTTTTCGTTTTTCGGATTTTCTTCTTTCGTAGATTCGTTGTTTCTAATTATTTTTTTTCGGATTTTCGTATTTTTCGGATTCGTTCGATTCGAACGATTCGTTATTCGTTAAAATTTTTAGCGAATCGTTCGTTCATTCGTACGATAACGAATGAACGAAAATAACGAAAAAAAAAAAACGAAAAAAAAACAAAACGAATTGCACATGTCTAGTGTAAATGACACTGGCAGTGAAGGTGTTAACCACTAGGGGCAGTGTAAGGGTTAAGTGAGCCCTGGGGAGTGTTTCTAACTGTGGGGGGGGGGCGTGGCTGTGTGTGGCACGTCACTGATGTCTGCTTCGATCACAGGGAGCAGAGATCAGTGACACTGTCACTAGGCAGAACGGGGAGATGCTGGTTTACATTAGCATCTCCCAGTTCTTCCCCCCCGTGAGACGATCGCGGGTATCCCCGCGGCGATCGAGTCCGCGGGACCCGCGATCGGACTCACGGAGGTCCCGGCCGGCGCGCACGCGATGTCACGGTGCCATTACTAGTAAAAAAATATTAATAAAAATGCCATAAAACTATCCCCTATTTTGTAAACGCTATAACTTTTTCCTGTTTTCGTTTTTCGGAGTTTCTTCATTCGTACATTCGTTGTTTCTAATTTGTTTTTTTCGGATTTTCGTTATTTTCGGATTCGTTCGATTCGAACGATTCGTTATTCGTTAAAATTTTTAGCGAATCGTTCGTTCATTCGTATGAAAACAAATGAACGAAAATAACGAAAAAAAAAAAACGAAATACGAAAAAAAACAAAACGAATTGCACATGTCTAGTGTAAATGACACTGGCAGTGAAGGTGTTAACCACTAGGGGCAGTGTAAGGGTTAAGTGAGCCCTGGGGAGTGTTTCTAACTGTGGGGGGGGCGTGGCTGTGTGTGGCACGTCACTGATCTCTGCTCCGATCACAGGGAGCAGAGATCAGTGACAGTGTCACTAGGCAGAACGGGGAGAAGCTGGTTTACATTAGCCTCTCCCCGTTCTTCCTCCCCGTGAGACGATCGCGGGGTGTCCCCGCGGCGATCGAGTCCGCGGGACCCGCGATCGGACTCACGGAGGTCCCGGTCAGCACGCGCACGCGATGTCACGGCGCCATTACTAGTAAAAAAAATATTAATAAAAATGCCATAAAACTATCGCCTATTTTGTAAACGCTATAACTTTTGCGCAAACCAATCAATAATCGCTTATGGCTGTATGGGGTCCAATTTTTTATAACAGCAGCCCCGCTCCCACTGCTTGCATCAGGACTGAGGGCTCTTGATTTAGGTTGCTGTGATGATTCAGAAAGCTATGTACAACACCCTGCCACCCCCTTCCATCAGCCATAACCTGCTTGTGTTGCATAGAGAAGTACGGAGACCCAGGGCCTAAAATAAGGTGTGTAATGAAAAACGGAAAGGTCATATTTAATAAATTTAATTAGCATGCTGATAAGAGAGGGAAAGCAGGACCCGGCGAAGGAAAAAACAAAAGCCGATTATAGTTCAGCTTTAAGCCCTTTAGTGACATTTGCACATATTGCGGCCAGCTCTTCCCTCTCGGGATCCCTGGCATCACTGCTCTCTCTATCATCCAGTTAGTCAGCTTAATACATTGTTTTTAAATGATGAGCCATACATTGTCCTATTATTTTCCCTTTTATTCCAGCGCGAGCCATTAAATGGAGATACGCACCTTCAATTGCCTCCATTGCTTCTCCTCCAATCTTGCAGCGGCTGCAGTAAAACTCCCATATAGAGGGTGAGGGAGGGGGTACCGTGTCGGACGGACAAGAAGAATGGACGAGGAACGGTCTCTTCCTTCTCTACGCTCCGTCTAAACCTGGCTGAGTGTTTTATTTCATAGCCAGACATTTAAACGGGCTTTAACACTCATACGGAGCAATATACATCCCGCTACTGAGCCTATGAACGCTCGCCATTACATCCGATATCCTAACCCTCTTATATCTGGGGTGAGCCGGGTCCTAGGGTTCACTTATCTTTATAGAAAGTTCTTCAGTACCAGCCTGGTATATCCCCTTCCTGTACAGGCCCATTGTTCTGTTTTCAGTGCTCTGATAGTTTGACTGACAATGACGTCATCACGCAGCGCTGGACACAAACAGAGAAAGCTTTCTTTTGTTGGTAATTAATCACTTGCCGACCAGCCGCGAATTGCCGTAGCTGTACGTCGGCTCCTTTAAGAGCCAAAGCAGGCGTGCGCACCCACTGCACGGTGGTGGACCCGATGCCTGTGGCTGGCGGCCGTGGGAAAGAGAGCCAGAACGGGGATCTGTCAATGTTAACAAGACAGATCCCCGTTCTGACAGGGGAGGAGGGAGAGAGCTGTTGTTCCTAGTGATTAGGAACAGCGATCTCTCTCCTCCTCCAGTCAGTCACATTCCCCCCACGGTTAGAAACCCCCCAAAGGCACACATTTAATCCCTTGATCGCCCCCTAGTGTTAGAGTGTTAAAACCAACAAAGGGGCACTATTCCTCCCACTGACACCAACAATAGATCACTATTCCCCCCACTGATACCAACTATAGGGCACTATTCTTCCCACTGACACCAACAATAAGGCACTATTTCTCCCAAAAACACCAATGATGAGGCACTATTCCTCCCACTTACATCAACAATAGATCACTATTCCTCCTACTGATATCAATAATGAGGCACTATTCCTCTACTAATGCTAACGATGGGAGAATATTCCTTCTCCCACCAACGTTAGAGTGTTTTCTACTCCCACTTATCACAGTCCGGCCCCCCTAAAATCTGAAGAACAGTAAACTGGCCATTTGTTTAGAAAGAGACCCCTGCCTTAGTGTGTTGGGGTGTCATGCAATATGTTAAGATACCACACCACAGCAGAAAAGTTTCTTTCAGTCCTTATTGACAGTTGCTAATAAGATGCCCACCTCCCAATCCACTTATACTTACTCACTTATATGCAGATCCTACCAGGGTGCAGTGCTTGGGTCCAAGTGGCCAATCTTCACAGTCCTCTGAAGAGGAGGACATAAGAATCAGTGCCCCAATGAAGAAACAGAATGACAAGGGGAGTATGGGTGGGCTAGGAGGTGGCCTTTCAAGAGACGAATGCCTCGTACACACGATCGGATTTTTGTTCGAAGGTTGTTGGCTCCAACTTGTCTTGCATACACACGGTCACACAAATGTTGGCCAATAATTATGAACGTGGGAACGTGGTGACGTACAAGACGTACGACGAGCCGATAAAAAGAAAGTTCAATAGTCATGTGATATCGCCATTACTAACGCTAGTTTTTCAAGACTGAGCGCTTCCGGCTCGTACTTGATTCCGAGCAAGTTTTGTTGGCGGAAAATTTGAGAACCTGCTAGCCAACATTTGTTGGCGGAAAGTCCGACAACAAATGTTCGATTGAGCGTACACACGGTCGGACTTTCAGCCAACGAACGCACATCCAACATTTCCCGTCAGAAAATCTGACCGCGTGTACGCAGCATAATGCCCTGTACACACGAGCGGATTTTCCGTCTGAAAAATCTTGGATGGTTTTTCCAACGGAATTCCGCTTAAGCTTGGCTTGCATACACACGGTCACACAAAAGTTCTCTGAACTTTCGACCGTCAAGAACGCGGTGACATACAACACTACGACGAGCCGAGAAAATTAAGTTCAATGCTTCCGAGCATGCCTCAAATTGTTTCCGAGCATGCGTAGGAATTTTGCGTGTCGGAATTGCTACAGACTATCGGAATTTCCGATCAGAACTTTTTCCAACCGAAAAATTGAGAACCTGCTCTCAAACTTTTGCTGGCTGGCGGAAATTCAGCCCGCAAAAGTCCAATGGAGCATCGGTCTTTTGCTGGCCGAAATTCCGATCGTCTGTACACGGCATAAGAGTCTCTTTAACCGCCTCCCAAACAAGAACCCCCAAAACTGAAATATATTTATTTTGAGTGTAATATCTGACTAAAGGATATTTTTATGTGTTAAATTCTATAAGGAAAGGGGAAAAAATGTGTTTTATTTGTGGAGCACTGGAGATCCAAGGACAGAAATTTCTCTGCTGTCATCATTACCCGTAGAAAATGTGCGCTGGAGGATCCCCTCATCAACTTACAATGATTGCCGGAAACTCAGTGTGGAGCAACAATTCATTTGTCACGTAGCGATATGGCTGACGCAGAGTACTTATGATCCCAAGTGTACCGCTTTGTATTGTGCAGGGCAATGCATTAGAGTGGCGAGATGAACATTTTCTGGTGTTTTTACACTGCTCCTGCCAAGAGCCAAAGAACATAACGGAAACGGCCAGCTTCAGATGCTATAAAATGTGTGAAATAATAGCAAGGGCGTAGCGCTCAAGAAGTCAATGTCTGAGCAAAGAATGGTGCTTGTTATCTAAAAAAAAAAGGGAAGCCACGCCCCACATATACCCACGTACAATAAATTCTATTGTTTCAAGGACCCATATATACACCCCATATGACTCCATAGTTTGTCAGTAGATGTATGTGCCACTCAAGAACAATAATGTTTACTGTACCTTGGTATATTTGAGGGGACAAATAATTTTTTCATTCAATGTGGAACAATCCTTGGGTGATATAAGATGGACGTCTGTTAATTTGATCAGTAATATGTGCCACGTCCATAAACTATAATGTCTAGTTAAATAATATGAAAAATATGCACTTTATAGGCAGCACCAGTGGGAGGAGAGAGGTCCTGATTCTCATATAAATACTCGTATAGCGAAATCACCAGTAGGAGGAAAGAGGTCCTGATTCCCCTATATAGATCTTTATATCAATAGAGGGATCACCAGCAGGAGGAAGAAGGTCCTGATTCCTCTATATAGATCTTTATCTCACTAGAGGGATCACCAGCAGAAAGAAGGAGGTCCTGATTCCTCTCTATAGATCTTTATATCAATAGAGGGATCACCAGCAGGAGGAAGGAGGTCCTGATTCCTCTATATAGATCTTTATATCACTAGAAGGATCACCAGCAGGAGGAAGGAGGTCCTGGTTCCTCTATTTAGATCTTTATATCACTAGAGGGATCACCAGCAGGAGGAAGGAGGTCCTGGTTCCTCTATTTAGATCTTTATATCACTAGAGGGATCACCAGCAGGAGGAAGGAGGTCACAATTCCTCTATATAGATCTTTATATCACTAGAAGGATCACCAGCAGGAGGAAGGAGGTCACGATTCCTCTATAAAGATCTTTATATCACTAGAAGGATCACCAGCAGGAGGAAGGAGGTCATGATTCCTCTATATAGATCTTTATATCACTAGAAGGATCACCAGCAGGAGGAAGGAGGTCCTGATTCCTCTCTATAGATCTTTATCTCACTAGAGGGATCACCAGCAGAAGGAAAGAGGTCCTGATTCCCCTATATAGATCTTTATATCAATAGATATCACTAGAAGGATCACCAGCAGAAGGAAGGAGGTCCTGATTCCTCTATTTAGATCTCTATATCACTAGAAGGATCACCAGCAGGAGGAAGGAGGTCCTGGTTCCTCTATTTAGATCTGTATATCACTAGAAGAATCACCAGCAGGAGGAAGGAGGTCCTGGTTCCTCTATTTAGATCGTTATATCACTAGAAGGCTCACCAGCAGGAAGAAGGAGGTCCTGGTTCCTCTATTTAGATCGTTATATCACTAGAGGGATCACCAGCTGGAGGAAGGAGGTCCTAGTTCCTCTATTCAGATCTCTATATCACTAGAAGGATCACCAGCAGGAGGAAGGAGGTCCTGGTTCCTCTATTTAGATCTTTATATCACTAGAAGGATCACGAGCAGGAGGAAGGAGGTCCTGGTTCCTATATTTAGATCTTTATATCACTAGAGGGATCACCAGCAGGAGGGAGGAGGTCACGGTTCCCCTATATAGATCTTTATATCAATAGAGGGATCACCAGCAGGAGGAAGGAGGTCCAGGTTCCTCTACATACACTATGGTCAAACATTCCCATAGACACACTCCTAAACCTTGCGGACAGCCTTCCTAGAAGAGTTGAAGCTGTTATAGCTGGTGGGTGGGCCAACTCAATATTGAACCCTACAGACTAAGACTGGGATGCCATTACAGTTCATGTGCATGTAAAGGCAGGCGTCCCAATAATTTTGACAATATAGTGACTTGGAACTCCTATCCTCATATTGATTAGTGGTTCCAAATTAATAATAACTACTGCAGTAGGGAACAGACACAAAAGATACACTTCGCATCTTTCCAAATAACTGTTCTGTTTTATTATAATGCAATTGAAGGTTTTTATACACATAATTACGAAGGTATCACATAATATTACAATTGTACAATTGTATGGTAACAAGGGGCGTAACATAGGCAGGCTAATTCTAATCAGGACTCAAAAGAATGTAAACATGTAATGAAAACATTATTAGTGCCGTCTGCACAGTGAGGGCAGTGTGCAATGCATACAAAATAGAATACAATTATACACAGAACTTACAAATTTCCTTTACCTACAATATATACAATAAAATAAAATACATGTAAATAATAAATAACATATAAAGAAAGAATAATACAAAATAATACATAATACAATATAAATTAAATATTAAATAAAATAAAAAAATGTAATACATAAATGATAACACAGATCTATACTGAGACTATAATGCCCCGTACACACGGTCGGATATTCCAAAGGAAAAAGTCCGATTGGATTATGTTGTCGGAAAATCCGATCGTGTGTGGGCTCTAGTGGGCTTTTTCCATCGGAATTTCCGACGGAAAAAAATTTGAGAGCAGGATCTAAAATTTTCCGTCAACAATCTGACTTTTTCCGATCGTGTGTAGGGAATTCCGACGGACAAAGTGCCACGCATGCTCAGATCAAATAACGGGACCAAAGCTATTGGCTACTGGCCTCTATGCAGTTCCGTAGTATGCAACGAACGTCACCACGTTCGGAACGATCGGATTTTCCGACAACTTTGTCCGACCGTGTGTATGCAACACCAGTTTCGGACAAAATCCGTTGGAAAAAATCAGACGGATTTTGTGGTCGGAGTTTCCGACCGTGTGTACGGGGCATAATTCTAATCAGGACTCAAAAGAATGAATGCATGTAATGAAAACATTATTAGTGCCGTCTGCACAGTGAGGGCAGTGTGCAATACATACAAAATAGAATACAATTATATACAGAACTTACAAATTTCCTTTACAAACAATATATAAAATAAAATAAAATACATGTAAATAATAAATAACATATAAAGAAAGAATAATACAAAATAATACATAATACAATATAAATTAAATATTAAATTAAAAAATGTAATACATAAATGATAACACAGATCTATACTAAGAATATAAGGATAATAAAAAATAAAAATATATGTAAATAATAAATAAAATAAAATGTAAATAAATTATAATAAAATATAAATTAAATAATACATAAAAAACTGAAATAATAAATGAATTATGAATAACTTATGATAAAAGATGAATTAAATAAAACATAAAATAAACAAAAATAATAAATATAATAAGGGCAGACACAATGGACCATTTCTGCTGTCAATCTTTTATGTTTCTATGATGACATGCATGGAAGGCTTGAATTCTCTGGGTACCCAACTGTAATCCCTACACTAGGCCTACCAATGCCCTCTGATCAAAACAACCTTATCCTTCCATTCCTCCACACAATCTGCAGTGTACTTGCATTTTTTTTTACATTTAACACCCCATGGAATAAGTAGGTCTGAGAATTCCTTAGCCCCCCCCCCCCCCCCCCCAAAAAAAAAAAAAAAAAATGCTTGAGGGTTTTCTGACTATAAGGTACATGATAATCTTGGAAAAGGAAAAGGATTTCTAGAAATCGGGGTGCGTTAATTGTGACTTGAGCTTTAAATCCAGTTGTAAGAATGTATAGACGGTAATTACACATTGAGGGGTTGTGGTGCAGGTCTGTTATCAGTGCGGAGCAGAAGACGTAGCCCGGCTCAGCCTCCACAAGCCACCGGCAGATAAAAGATTCTCTGCCTTTCTTACCTTGAAGCAGAGGTAGTCAGCGCTGTATTGCATATTTGTGTAAATATTTTAATCTGGCTTGAAAAGAAGCACGGCGCAGCATATAATTATGCTAAGTATCCCCATACACTTGTAGACCTTTAGTCGGAAACAAGGAATTAAACCAGAAATCCCACACATTTCCTTTTCACAGCTTACCCGCCAGGTGCGAGCGCGGAGCAGCGTTATATGTCAAGTATGTGTGTAAAAACAATCTGTTCCACCCCGCCTTTACCTCCCTGGAAAATAAAGATTTGCTTCCTTTGTGCCCATACATGTCATTAACTTACCTGCCCATGGTAAAATTTAATTAGAGTCCTAGTAGAACACCAGGCTTGGAAAAATATATATGTCAGTTTCTATCTATTTATCTACAGTGCCTTGAAAAAGTATTCACACCCCTTGAAATTCTCCACATTTTGTCATGTTACAACCAAAAAACGTAAATGTATTTTATTGGGATTTTATGTGATAGACCAACACAAAGTGGAACATAATTGTGAAGTGGAAGGAAAATGATAAACGGTTTTCAACATTTTTTACAAATAATTATGTGAAAAGTGTGGGGTACATTTGCATAGCGCCCCCCAGAGTCAATGCTTTGTAGAACCACCTTTCACTGCAATTACAGCTGCAAGTCTTTTTGGGGATGTCTCTACCAGCTTTTCACATCTAGAGAATTACATTTTTGACCATTTTTCTTTGCAAGATAGCTCAAACTCTGTCAGATTGGATGGAGAGCATCTGTGAACAGCAATTTTCGTGTCTTGCCAGAGTCTCAATTGGATTTAGGTCTGGACTTTGACTGGGCCATTCTAACACATGAATATGCTTTGATCGAAACCATTCCATTGTAGCTCTGGCTGTATGTTTTGGGTCGTTGTCCTGCTGGAAGGTGAACCTCCGCCCCAATCTCAAGTCTTTTGCAGAGTCCTAACAGGTTTTCTTCTAAGATTGTCCTGTATTTGGCTCCATTCATCTTCCAATCAACTCTGACCAGCTTCCCTGTCCCCGCTGAAGAAAAGCATCCCTACAACATGATGCTGCCACCACGGTGGGGATGGTGTGTTCAGGGTAATGTGCAGTGTAAGTTTACCACCACACATACCATTTTGCTTTTAGGCCAAAAAGTAAATTTTGGTCTCGTCTGACCAGAGCAACTTCTTCCACATGTTTGCTGTGTCCCCCACATGGCTTCTCACAAACTGCAATCAGGACTTCTTATGGCTTTCTTTCAACAATGTCTTTCTTCTTGTCACTCTTCCATAAAGGTCAGATTTGTGGAGAGCACAACTAAAGCCCCATACACACGGTCGGAAAATCCGACCACCAAATCCATCGGGTTTGGTCCGACAGATTTAGTCCGACACTGGTGTTGCATACACACGGTCGGACAAAGTTGTCGGAAAATCCGATCATTCTCAACGTGGTGACGTTCGTTGCGTACGACGGGACTACGTAGAGGCTAGTAGCCAATAGCTTTGGTCTTGTAATGTGATCTGAGCATGCGTGGCACTTTGTCCGTCGGAATTCGCTACACACGATCGGAATTGGTGTGATCGGACTTTGTTGTCGGAAAATTTTTAGAGCAGGAGATACAACTTTGTCCGTCGGACAATCCGATGGAAAATGTCCGATGGTGCCTACACACGGTCGGAATTTCCGACAACATTGTCCGATAGGACAGAATCCATCGGAAAATCCGACCGTGTGTATGGGGCTTAATAGTTGTCCTGTGGACAGATTCTCCCACCTGAGCTGTGGATCTCTGCAGCTCCTCCAGAGTTCCCATGGGCCTCTTGGCTGCTTCTCTGAATAATACTCTCCTTGCACGGCCTGTCAGTTAAGGTGGACGGCCATGTCTTGGTATTTATTCACCACTGGGTTTTTTATTTTAATATTGTATTTATTATTTAGGCTGCTTTCACACCGGGGCGGTTTTCAGGCGGTACAGCGCTAAAAATAGCGCCTGTACACCGCCTGAAAAAACCGGCCCCATTCACTCCAGTGTGAAAGCCGGCGGGCTTTCACACTGGAGCGGTGCGCTAGCAGGACGGTAAAAAAAGTCCTGCTAGCAGCATCTTTGGAGCGGTGAAGGAGCGGTGTATTTACCGCTCCTATACCGCTCCTTCCCATTGAAATCAATGGGAAACCGCTGGGATACCGCCCGCAAACCGCCGCTGCAGCGGCGCTTTGCGGAGTTTTTTAACCCTTTTGCGGCCGCTAGCGGGGGTTAAAACCACCCCGCTAGCGGCCGCATACCGCGGGTAAAACGATGGTAAAGCAGCGCTAAATATAGCGCTGCTTTACCATCGCCGCCCCGCACCGCCCCAGTGTGAAAGCAGCCTTATTGTAATACAATTTTGCAAATAAGTAATTTTTCTTCATAAATTCAGACCATATTATTTACACAGATTTTGGTTATGTTTGGTAAACATAACCAAAATCTGTGTAAATAATATGGTCTGTGTGAAAGTTAGAGTCTAAGGGCTCTTTCACACTGACGGTCCGTATGTCCGTTTTTCATCCATCCTTTTTCGGATGAAAAACAGACATACATGCATCCCTATGGGATAGCGGGTGTCAGCGGATGAACATCCGCTGACACCCGATATTGTCTGTCTCCGCTATTGTCTGATTCTGCAGGCGGAAAACCCTATTTTTCTATCCGTCTGCAGAGCGGATCGGATGAACGCGGACAGACGGTCCGTGTTCATCCGATCCTCCATAGAGGAGAGCGGAGATCTGACAGGGCGGTCCCTGCACAGTGTGCATGGACCGCCTTGCCATCCGCCGGCTCAGCGGCAATCAGCAGAGCGATCCCCGCTGAGCAAGCTGATGTTCACGGGGCGGATCATTACGGATCCGTCCCGTGTGAAAGAGCCCTAAAAGCTATGGTACCAATCAATGAAAATTGATCACACCTGATGTACTAATGGTCTAACTTGTTTCTTAAGCCTGATTCACACTTGTGCATTTTGCAGTTTGCATATTGCAGGTGCATCTTGCGTTTTTTTCAATACACATCTTTAAACCATTGGAACCAAAAACCAGACAAAAAACCTTTCCATAAAATGCACAGATGTGAACTACATCTATAGGAAACCATGTTAAATGGACTGTAGTGTGTTTCTACAAAACTGAAAATGCACTAAAAAATGTATAGGTGTGAACCAGGCCCAAGGCCCTAACATGCCAAGACAGTACAAATATTCCCCAAATTATTCCTTTTAGGAAAGTAGACCATCCAAGGTATTTAGTAAGAGGCATGGTGAGTTTTTTGAAGTTAAATAAATAAATTAAATATAGATTTTTTTTTATACAAAAATGTCATATTAAGTTATTTCTCACACACCGCATAGGCATACTTACAACTACACCCCAAAACACATTCTGCTACTCCTGGTGATACCACGTGTGAGACTTTTTCACAGCCTGGCCACATAGAGAGGCACAACATCCAAGGAAAACCTTCAGCCATTATCTTCTTTAAGACCAGGCTTTCTTCCAATAATTTTTGTTTACAAGTAAAAACCAGTATTTTTGCTATAAAACTACTTAGAACCCCCCAAACATTATAGATTTTTGTAGCAGAGGCCCTAGAAAATAAAATGGTCGGTTTTGCAAATTTGTATGCCACACAGTATTTGTGCAGCAGTTTTTCAAACGCAATTTTACACACTAACGTACTTTATTGAATTTCAATGTTCAATGTACGTCACCGCGTTCTTGACGTTCGGAATTTCCGACCAACTTTGTGTGACCGTGTGTATGCAAGACAAGTTTGAGCCAACATCCGTCAGAAAAAAAAACATGGATTTTGTTGTCGGAAAATCCTATCGTGTGTACAGGGCATAAGGCTGCATTCACACTACAGCGTTTTGAATCGCAGGCAGATCTGCCGCGGATCTGCCCACAATTTTACAGCACCGAGGTGTGAATGACAAAACGCAGAATTGCATTTGAGATGCCATTCATTTGAATGACACCTCAACTCGCTGTGTGGGTCTGCCACATTTTCCGCTCGATAAAACGTACTGCAATCGCGGCAACCCACTTTGCAGGACCCATGCCGCTCCAAAAATAGTTTAGGAGCTACTTTGGGGTGATGCGGGTTACCGCAATTGCAGCACGTTTCATCACGCGACAAACGTGGCAGACCCACACAGCGCATTGAGGTGTCATTCAAATGAATGGCATCTCAAAAAAAGAGTTTCGTGTTTTGTCATTCACACCTTATCGCTGTCAAATCACAAGCAGTTCCACGGCAGATCTGCCCACGATGCAAAACGCTGTAGTGTGAATGCCGCCTTACAGAGACAGCTGTCAGTACAGACTGCAGTTTCACCTTCTCAACCCCTCCCCACACGGAGCTCTCACTGAGCTCAGTGGGGAGAACTGTCACAGAGACACATGTCTGTTTATACTGTGAAGGCTGTGATTGGACACATCCATCATGTGATTGGGAGGGCCAATCACAGCGCCCATATCTCATACATTTTCAATCGAAAAAATCACAGCGCCCATATCTCAATCTGTGCTTGGCTGTGTCGGAAGATCGCAGCCATCACAGGATCGCGCCACAGCGTGGATTCGAGGCCATGCATAGGCACTCATTCTCAGCTCAGAACGACAAAGCTCCCACCCCGCCGTTTATGTACAGTGGGTGGGATGGAAGCGGTTAAGGAAGATGACTGCTGGGGTGCTGCATATGCTTTCACTTGTGACTACAGCAGACTGTCCGCTAAATGCGATTGACTGCGTAATGTCAAGTAACTCTTGGTACAAGAATGTATGTCGATTTGATGTGACCGTAATGCTGTTTCCTGAATACCACAAGTAAACTACTTCTTGTGTGGACATTCCTTTACTTGGAGGTACAAATGTCTATGACTGGGAATAGGAAGAGATGCCGCACACCTCACCCGGCCCAAGTGGTTAGCAGGTACAAGCAGCCTCAGCTCGATTTATCCAGACCGCAACTCCAACATGTTTTGCCCTGCCCTTAGGGCTTAATCATGGAGAGATCTAACCAAGTGGTGGCTGGGTGAGGTGTGCGGTAGCCAGTTATTCTTATTTTTTCAGTTTGGACAGACCTTTCCTCAGCCTGCACCATCACTAGCCAGCAACATCAAACTCATTGGACCTTATCAGCCTAAGCGGGGACTCTTAAGCATTTATCATGGGTTACTATGACTGGGAATGTCATGTGGAGGCCTATGGCAAGGAGCAGGGCACAAGATGGTGGAGGGCTCGGCCTCAGCAGGAGGGACAGCATTCTCGCAGGGCTGGAGCAAGGGTAAATGCCAACCACAAAGCCTCTCCTACATATCTATCTATCTGTCTTTCTGTCTCTCTATAGTACATTTAAGCACAGAGGTAAGTAAGCAAACAAGGGGTTCAGTGTACATATAGGAGCCTTATGAGGAATAATATTAGGCTGCATTCACACCTAGTGATGCCCTATGCTCGAAAAAGGCACCAAAGTAGCTCCTGTACCCTTTTTTAGAGCTGAATCTAGCAAGTTTTTGAACAGCATGATTTTGCACATTTTATGGGCATTTTCTTAGAGCATTTGGGGTGCCATTAGGAATGAATGACACCTACATTTTACCACGTTTTTGGTGCGTTTTTGATATGCTCAGGTGTTGAGCCTAAGGGTTTCAGTGAGGATTAATATGAACGCAAGTATGAAAGATAGTGTTAGGGTTATAGGAATTATTAGTGTAATGCCCCTTACACGCGGTCGCAAATTCCGATGGAAAATGTCCGATCGGACCATATTGTCGGAAAATCCGCCCATGTGTGGGCTCCATCGGACTTTTTCCGTCGGAAATTCCGACGGAAAAAATTTGAGATCCTCCTCTCAAATTTTCCGACAACAAAATCCGATCAGACTTTTTCCGATCGTGTGTAGAGAATTCCGACGGACAAAGTGCCACGCATGCTCAGATCAAATTACGAGACCATAGCTATTGGCTACTAGCCTCTACGTACTTCCGTCGTACGCAACGAACGTCACCACGTTCGGAATGATCGATTTTCCGACAACTTTGTCTGACCGTGTGTATGCAACACCAGTGTCGGACAAAATCCGTCAGAAAAATTCCGACGGATTTTGTGGTCGGAATTTCCGACCGTGTGTACGGGGCATAAGAATTACCCATCCCTTAGAGGGATGGGTAATTTTAGGGTTATAGGAAAAGCAGGGACCGGCCAAATTTTGATCAATTTATGGCCATTCCCCTTCCAAAGAAGTTGATTTAATGATCAACTTCTCTCGAACCAGCTTGTTCAAAAAACGTCCTTTGATCGGTGCTGCAGTGCTGATCAGTGTATTCTGACAGCAAAGCCGTCCCTCCTGTCAAAATACAATAACACAGGGAGGAATATTCCTCCATCCATCTCGCTTGTGTTGATAGGGAAATCCGTTCAGTCCGCTGGCTGATCTATAAAAATGGATCCATGTTTGGCCAGAGTGGGATCGTGTTAGTGTTGGATTTGCAGGGAAGATTAGTGTAAAGGTTAGTGTGACAGTTACAAGGACAATGTCTGTCCTGATATTGGGATAGGTAAGGATCTGCCTGAGAAAGCAGAGACACTATTATATTAACGGGTAAAGATATTTTTTTTTTTAACAAGAAAGGGTAAAGATATTTTTAGAACCTCGCTTTAAAATTGTCTGCAGTTTCAAAAACTGCAAGGTACAAAATGGCTTTTTGTCAGGGCTGGGCTCCTGCTATTTATTAGCAGCTCTTTTCTTTCAGTGCACAGGGGCTGCTCAGCTGTCAGTTAATTGCCATCTACTCATTGTGTCCACAGTGACTCACCTGGCTACCATTACCTGTCTCATTAGTCCAGCCCACAGCCAGCCCCTTTTGGCTATTTATTCCCTCCTGGCCCTTGGTCTATAATTTCCAGTGCGTTCCTGTCTGTGTTCCTGTGTATGACTTGGCCTGGCTGACTTTTTTTCTGATTACTGCCTCCTGATTTTTTGGCTCCTGACAACACTGACTTCTGGTCTCCTGATCCAGGTTCATCTGATTACCCGCTTTGACTAAGCCCCAGTACACACGGTCGGAAATTCCGACTACAAAATCCGTCAGATTTTTTCCGACGGATTTTGTCCGAAACTGGTGTTGCATACACACGTTCGGACAAAGTTGTCGGAAAATCCGATCATTCCGAACGTGGGGACATTCGTTGCGTACGACGGACCTACGTAAAGGCTAGTAGCCAATAGCTTTGGTCTCATAGTTTGATCTGAGCATGCGTGGCACTTTGTCCGTCGGAATTCCCTACACACAATCGAAAGAAGTCCGATCGGATTTTGTTGTCGGAAAATTTGAGAGCAGGATCTCAAATTTTTTCCGTCAGAAATTCCAACGGAAAAAGTCAGATGGAGCCCACACACGGGCGGATTTTCCGACAACATGGTCCGATCGGACATTTTCCATCGGAAATTTCCAACCGCGTGTACGGGGTATTACAAACCCTGGCTTCTGCTTTTGAATATGTTCCTGAACTGTGTTATTTTTGCTATTTCATTAAAGGTGTGATTTTAACTGCACTTTCTGTCTCTGCCTGGTATATGGTTCCTGACACTTGTATAGCTAATATATAACACATTTTAAATGAAAGTGAAATTCTGCTATACAATTAAAAAAAACTGTTTACCGCTGTTCCACTATAGTACGTATAGCATATAGACAAAGTGCTGCGTGGGCAAACCGTTTTTTAAATTGGTTAAACAAAGGAAACCTCTCTAGAATATTAATTCCTCCTTCCATTTAATCATCACATATACAGTATAGGCTCTCTTTCCTAGAGCGAGGACAATTATACAATGTCCTCATGGGTCGCCCTGGCCAGTCCCAACCCCTGTCACATTCACACCAGAATGGGGCAGTGAATTTATGTAATCTATCTATCTATCTATCTATCTATCTATCTATCTATCTATCTATCTATCTATCTATCTAACTGTCTGTCTGTCTGTCTCAATCTATCTGTCTATCTATCTATCTATCTATCTATCTATCTATCTATCTATCTATCTGTCTATCTATCTATCTATCTATCTATCTATCTATCTATCTATCTATCTATCTATCTATCTATCTATCTATCTATCTATCTATCTATCTATCTATCGGTCTGTCTGTCTGTCTATCTATCTGTCTATCAATCTATCTGTCTATCTATCTATCTATCTAACCATACACTTTTTAAAGCAAGGTCCACTTTTAACTTCAGGGAACCTGCACCCACCGTGTATTCACACCCCTTGAAATGTTCCACATTTTGTCATGTTACAACCAAAAACGTAAATGTATTTTATTGGGATTTTATGTGATAGACCAACACAAAGTGGCACCTAATTGTGAAGTGGGAGGAAAATGATAAATGGTTTTCAAAATCATTTACAAATAAATATCTGAAAAGTGTGGGGTGCATTTTTATTCAGCCCCCCCCCCCGGAGTCAATACTTTGTAGAACCACCTTTCACTGCAATTACAGCTGCAAGTCTTTTTGTGGATGTCTCTACCAGCTT
Source organism: Lithobates sylvaticus (assembly GCA_028564925.1). Lineage (NCBI taxonomy): Eukaryota > Metazoa > Chordata > Amphibia > Anura > Ranidae > Lithobates > Lithobates sylvaticus. Next base: position 609,764,423 of record CM053027.1, on the reverse strand, counting down.
TGCACATCTAGAGAGTGACTTTTTTGCAAAATAGCTCAAGCTCTGTCAGATTGGATGGAAAGCATCCGTGAACAGCAATTTTCAAGTCTTACCACAGATTCTCAATTGGATTTAGGTCTGGACTTTAACTGGGCCATTCTAACACTTGAATATGCTTTGATCTAAACCATTCCATTGTAGCTCTGGCTGTATGTTTAGGGTCGTTGTCCTGCTGGAAGGTGAACCTCCGCCCCAGTCTCAAGTCTTTTGCGGACTCTAACAGGTTTTCTTCTAAGATTGCCCTGTATTTGGCTCCATCCATCTACCCATCAACTCTGACCAGCTTCCCTGCGGCCCAGTCTCCGAAGGGAGGGGATCATGCTCTGCTTCAGTATGTTGGCATTCCAGTGCCGGCAGCCCCAGACCATGACACTCCCACCACCATGCCTAACTGTAGGCAAGACACACTTGTCTTTGTACTCCTCACCTGGTTGCCGCCACACACACTTGACACCATCTGAACCAAATAAATTTATCTTGGTCTCATCAGACCACAGGACATGGTTCCAGTAATCCATGTCCTTAGTCTGCTTGTCTTCAGCAAACTGTTTGCGGGCTTTCTTGTGCATCATCTTTAGAAGAGGCTTCCTTCTGGGACGACAGCCATGCAGACCAATTTGATGCAGTGTGCGGCGTATGGTCTGAGCACTGACAGGCTGACCCCCCACCCCTTCAACCTCTGCAGCAATGCTGGCAGCACTCATACGTCTATTTCCCAATGACAACCTCTGGATATGGCGCTGAGCACGTGCACTCAACTCCTTTGGTCGACCATGGCGAGGTCTGTTCTGAGTGGAACCTGTCTATTAAACCGCTGTATGGTTCTTGGTCACCATACTGCAGATCAGTTTCAGGGTCTTGGCAATCTTATAGCCTAGGCCTGTGATGGCGAACCTTGGCGCCCCAGATGTTTTGGAACTACATTTCCCATGATGCTCAACTACACTGCAGAGTGCATGAGCATCATGGGAAATATAGTTTCAAAACATCTGGGGTGCCAAGGTTCGCCATCACTGGCCTAGGCCATCTTTATGTAGAGCAACAATAATTTTTTTAAGATCCTCAGAGAGTTCTTTGCCATGAGGTGCCATGTTGAACTTCCAGTGACCAGTATGAGAGAGTAATGCCCCATACACACGGTCGGAAAATCCGACCACAAAATCCATCGGATTTTTTCCGACGGATTTTGTCCGACACTGGTGTTGCATACACACGGTCGGACAAAGTTGTCGGAAAATCCGATCATTCTGAACGTGGTGACGTTTGTTGCCTACGACGGGACTACGTAGAGGCTAGTAGCCAATAGCTTTGGTCTTGTAATGTGATCTGAGCATGCGTGGCACTTTGTCCGTCGGAATTCGCTACACACGATCGGAAAAAGTCCGATAGGACTTTGTTGTTGGAAAATTTGAGAGCAGGAGATAAAACTTTGTCCTATGGAGCCTACACACGGTCGGAATTTCCGACAACATTGTCCGATAGGACATTTTCCGTCGGAAAATCCGATCGTGTGTACGGGGCATAAGAGCGATAACACCAAATTTAACACACCTGCTCTCCATTCACACCTGAGACCTTGTAACACTAACGAGTCACATGACAGTGGGGAGGGAAAATGGCTAATTGGACCCAATTTGGACATTTTCACTTAGGGGTGTACCCACTTTTGTTGCCAGGGGTTTGTGTTGAGTTATTTTGAGGGGACGTCAAATTTACACTGTTATACAAGCTGTACACTCACTACTTTACATTGTAGCAAAGTGTCATTTCTTCAGTGTTGTCACATGAAAAGATAGAATAAAATATTTACAAAAATGTGAGGGGTGTGATATTCTGTATGTATCAAAGTATGTTTTTGCACAGACAATGGAGTTACACTTTAAAATCTGGCATTAACACAATCATATGAAAGTACACGTACCGCCATGCTTGACGCAGCGTAACTGCGACAAAGCAAACCTTATTTAATTATAGTTCTGCCAGAAAAGCTAATGTGACACATGTGTATGTTCAATATAATTTGTTTGACCCTTCTCTTGTAACCCCCGTTAATTAATTTTGGTAATTGTATTTTTTTTTTTTTAGAAATCATATTAACAAGAAATAATCATCGCCCCAGTCAGGCCTTTTTTTTTTTTTTTTTCCCTCCCAAGAATTTGTACTTAAAAATAAACAAATGGCATTGGATACAAGGTACAATTATCTCATTAACGAGAAATGTCACACGAGACGCAGCTGCGCCTTCTAGAAGTCACTTTGTGGGAAAGAGCTGCCTGCGCGGTCCCCTGTGTCCTTCTATTCGTTTGAAATTTATGTATCGCGTTCAAATGGCAGTAATTATTCCAAAAGAGCTTGGCAAAGTCCTTTATGTCAAAGAGGATATAAGATCGGGAGGTGGAAGACTCAGGTAACGTGCGAACATCGGCTCTTACACAGATACATTGGATCAGCTCCCCTGCCGAATGAATCCAGACATGGCATGAATTTTGACAGCTTTAGGGCAACCCATTGACACAGGGAGCAACTAGACATGTGCACAATAGAAAATTTGTTTATTTTCGTTTCGTTTCTTTCGTTTCCGTTGATTCGTAACGATTCGTAATTTCGTAAGTCGTCGGTGTTCGTATTCGTAACGATTCGTATTTTCGTAAGAGTTATTTTTTCGTTGATTCGTTTTTCCGTTAGTTTAATTTTCGTTTATTCGAAATGCGGACGCCATTCGTATTTTCGTAGATTTAGTTACATTCGTACTTTCGTTAGATTGATTTATTCGTACTTTCGTAACATTGTTTTCGTAGATTCGTAATCGGAGCATAATTCATAATTTTATGTAATGTGTATGCTATTATTACATTTTAAGAGACACGGAGAATTACGAATCGAAAAAAAAAAGTACAAATTTTTTTGTTCAATCCATTCGAAGCACGTTAAGCAGCGCCATTGTAAGAGACACGGAAAATTACGAATCGAAAAAAAAAAAAAGTTACGAATGTACGAATTTTTTCGTTCAATCCATTCGAAGCACGTTAAGCAGCGCCATTGTAAGAGACACGGAAAATTACGAACCGAAAAAAAAAAAAAAAGTTACGAATGTACGAATTTTTTCGTTCAATCCATTCGAAACACGTTAAGCAGCGCCATTGTAAGAGACACGGAAAATTACGAATCGCAAAAAAAAAGTTACGAATGTACGATTTTTTCGTTCAATCCATTCGAAGCACGTTAAGCAGCGCCATTGTAAGAGACACGGAAAATGACGAATCGAAAAAAAAAAAGTTACGAATGTACGAATTTTTTAATTCAATCCATTCGAAGCACGTTAAGCAGCGCCATTGTAAGAGACACGGAAAATGACGAATCGAAAAAAAAAAAAAGTTACGAATGTACAAATTTTTTTGTTCAATCCATTCGAAGCACGTTAAGCAGCGCCATTGTAAGAGACACGGAAAATTACGAATCGAAAAAAAAAGTTACGAATGTACGAATTTTTTAATTCAATCCATTCGAAACACGTTAAGCAGCGCCATTGTAAGAGACACGGAAAATTACGAATCGCAAAAAAAAAGTTACGAATGTACGATTTTTTCGTTCAATCCATTCGAAGCACGTTAAGCAGCGCCATTGTAAGAGACACGGAAAATGACGAATCGGAAAAAAAAAGTTACGAATGTACGAATTTTTTAATTCAATCCATTCGAAGCACGTTAAGCAGCGCCATTGTAAGAGACACGGAAAATGACGAATCGAAAAAAAAAAAAAAAAGTTACGAATGTACAAATTTTTTTGTTCAATCCATTCGAAGCACGTTAAGCAGCGCCATTGTAAGAGACACGGAAAATTACGAATCGAAAAAAAAAGTTACGAATGTACGAATTTTTTAATTCAATCCATTCGAAGCACGTTAAGCAGCGCCATTGTAAGAGACACGGAAAATGACGAATCGAAAAAAAATAAAAAAAGTTACGAATGTACGAATTTTTTCGTTCAATCCATTCGAAGCACGTTAAGCAGCGCCATTGTAAGGGACACGGAAAATTACCAATTCAACAAAAAAAAGTTACGAATGTACGAATTTTTTCGTTCAATCCATTCGAGGCACGTTAAGCAGCGCCATTGTAAGAGACACGGAAAATTACGAACCGAAAAAAAAAAAAAAAGTTACGAATGTACGAATTTTTTCGTTCAATCCATTCGAAACACGTTAAGCAGCGCCATTGTAAGAGACACGGAAAATTACGAATCGCAAAAAAAAAGTTACGAATGTACGATTTTTTCGTTCAATCCATTCGAAGCACGTTAAGCAGCGCCATTGTAAGAGACACGGAAAATGACGAATCGGAAAAAAAAAAGTTACGAATGTACGAATTTTTTAATTCAATCCATTCGAAGCACGTTAAGCAGCGCCATTGTAAGAGACACGGAAAATGACGAATCGAAAAAAAAAAAAAAGTTACGAATGTACAAATTTTTTTTGTTCAATCCATTCGAAGCACGTTAAGCAGCGCCATTGTAAGAGACACGGAAAATTACGAATCGAAAAAAAAAGTTACGAATGTACGAATTTTTTAATTCAATCCATTCGAAGCACGTTAAGCAGCGCCATTGTAAGAGACACGGAAAATTACGAATCGCAAAAAAAAAGTTACGAATGTACGATTTTTTCGTTCAATCCATTCGAAGCACGTTAAGCAGCGCCATTGTAAGAGACACGGAAAATGACGAATCGGAAAAAAAAAAGTTACGAATGTACGAATTTTTTAATTCAATCCATTCGAAGCACGTTAAGCAGCGCCATTGTAAGAGACACGGAAAATGACGAATCGAAAAAAAAAAAAAAAGTTACGAATGTACAAATTTTTTTGTTCAATCCATTCGAAGCACGTTAAGCAGCGCCATTGTAAGAGACACGGAAAATTACGAATCGAAAAAAAAAGTTACGAATGTACGAATTTTTTAATTCAATCCATTCGAAGCACGTTAAGCAGCGCCATTGTAAGAGACACGGAAAATGACGAATCGAAAAAAAATAAAAAAAGTTACGAATGTACGAATTTTTTCGTTCAATCCATTCGAAGCACGTTAAGCAGCGCCATTGTAAGGGACACGGAAAATTACCAATTCAACAAAAAAAAGTTACGAATGTACGAATTTTTTCGTTCAATCCATTCGATGCACGTTAAGCAGCGCCATTGTAAGAGACACGGAAAATTACGAACCGAAAAAAAAAAAAAAAAGTTACGAATGTACGAATTTTTTCGTTCAATCCATTCGAAACACGTTAAGCAGCGCCATTGTAAGAGACACGGAAAATTACGAATCGCAAAAAAAAAGTTACGAATGTACGATTTTTTCGTTCAATCCATTCGAAGCACGTTAAGCAGCGCCATTGTAAGAGACACGGAAAATGACGAATCGGAAAAAAAAAAGTTACGAATGTACGAATTTTTTAATTCAATCCATTCGAAGCACGTTAAGCAGCGCCATTGTAAGAGACACGGAAAATGACGAATCGAAAAAAAAAAAAAAGTTACGAATGTACAAATTTTTTTGTTCAATCCATTCGAAGCACGTTAAGCAGCGCCATTGTAAGAGACACGGAAAATGACGAATCGAAAAAAAATAAAAAAAGTTACGAATGTACGAATTTTTTCGTTCAATCCATTCGAAGCACGTTAAGCAGCGCCATTGTAAGGGACACGGAAAATTACCAATTCAACAAAAAAAAAGTTACGAATGTACGAATTTTTTCGTTCAATCCATTCGAGGCACGTTAAGCACGTTATGTCAAAGAGGATATAAGATTGGGAGGTGGAAGACTCAGGTAACGTGCGAACATCGGCTCTTACACAGATACATTGGATCAGCTCCCCTGCCGAATGAATCCAGACATGGGATGAATTTTGACAGCTTTAGGGCAATCCATTGACACAGGCAGCAACTAGACATGTGCACAATAGAAAAATTTGTTTATTTTCGTTTCGTTTCTTTCGTTTCCGTTGATTCGTAACGATTCGTAAATTCGTAAGAGTTATTTTTTCGTTGATTCGTTTTTCCGTTTAGTTTAATTTTCATTTATTCGAAATTCGGATGCATTCGTATTTTCGTAGATTTAGTTACATTCGTACTTTCGTTAGATTGATTTATTTGTACTTTCGTAACATTGTTTTCGTAGATTCGTAATCGGAGCATAATTCATAATGTTATGTAATGTGTATGCTATTATTACATTTTAAGATACACGGAAAATTACGAATCGAAAAAAAAAAAAAGTTACGAATGTACGAATTTTTTAATTCAATCCATTCGAAGCACGTTAAGCAGCGCCATTGTAAGAGACACGGAAAATGACGAATCGGAAAAAAAAAAGTTACGAATGTACGAATTTTTTAATTCAATCCATTCGAAGCACGTTAAGCAGCGCCATTGTAAGAGACACGGAAAATGACGAATCGAAAAAAAAAAAAAAAGTTACGAATGTACGAATTTTTTTGTTCAATCCATTCGAAGCACGTTAAGCAGCGCCATTGTAAGAGACACGGAAAATTACGAATCGAAAAAAAAAGTTACGAATGTACGAATTTTTTCGTTCAATCCATTCGAAGGACGTTAAGCAGCGCCATTGTAAGAGACACGGAAAATTACGAATCGAAAAAAAAAAAGTTACGAATGTACGAATTTTTTAATTCAATCCATTCGAAGCACGTTAAGCAGCGCCATTGTAAGAGACACGGAAAATGACGAATCGAAAAAAAAAAAAAAGTTACGAATGTACGAATTTTTTTGTTCAATCCATTCGAAGTACGTTAAGCAGCACCATTGTAAGAGACACGGAAAATGACGAATCGAAAAAAAAAAAAAAAGTTACGAATGTACGAATTTTTTCGTTCAATCCATTCGAGGCACGTTAAGCAGCGCCATTGTAAGCGACACGGAAAATTACGAATCGAAAAAAAAAAATGTTACGAATGTACAAATTTTTTTCCATCAATCCATTCGAAGCACGTTAAGCAGCGCCATTGTAAGGGACACGGAAAATTACCAATTCAACAAAAAAAAAAGTTACGAATGTACAAATTTTTCGTTCATTTTGATTTTCGTTGTTCCTGTTTTCGTTTTTCGGATGTCCTTCTTTCGTAGTTTCGTTTCCGTTGATTCGTAACGATTCGTAATTTCGTAAGTCGTCTGTGTTCGTATTCGTAACGATTCGTATTTTCGTAAGAGTTATTTTTTCGTTGATTCGTTTCTCCGTTTCGTTTATTCGAAATTCGGACGCATTCGTATTTTCGTAGATTTAGTTACTGTCGTACTTTCATTAGATTGATTAATTCGTACTTTCGTAACATTCGTAGATTCGTAATCGGAGCATAATTCATAATGTTATGTAATGTGTATGCTATTATTACATTTTAAGAGACACGAAAAATTACGAATCGAAAAAAAAAGTTACGAATGTATGAATTTTTTTGTTCAATCCATCCGAAGCACGTTAAGCAGCGCCATTGTAAGAGACACGGAAAATTACGAATTGCAAAAAAAAAGTTACGAATGTACGAATTTTTTCGTTCAATCCATTCGAAGCACGTTAAGCAGCGCCATTGTAAGGGACACGGAAAATTACCAATTCAACAAAAAAAAAGTTACGAATGTACGAATTTTTTCGTTCAATCCATTCGAAGCACGTTAAGCAGTGCCATTGTAAGGGACACGGAAAATTACCAATTCAACAAAAAAAAAGTTACGAATGTACGAATTTTTTCGTTCAATCCATTCGAAGCACGTTAAGCAGCGCCATTGTAAGGGACACGGAAAATTACCAATTCAACAAAAAAAAAGTTACGAATGTACGAATTTTTTCGTTCAATCCATTCGAAGCACGTTAAGCAGTGCCATTGTAAGGGACATGGAAAATTACCAATTCAACAAAAAAAAAGTTACGAATGTACAAATTTTTCCGTTCATTTTGATTTTCGTTGTTCCTGTTTTCGTTTTTCGGATGTTCTTCTTTCGTAGTTTTGTTTCCGTTGATTCGTAAACGATTCGTAATTTCGTAAGTCGTCGGTGTTCGTATTCGTAACGATTCGTATTTTCGTAAGAGTTATTTTTTCGTTGATTCGTTTTTCCGTTTCGTTTATTCGAAATTCGGACGCATTCGTATTTTCGTAGATTTAGTTACATTCGTACTTTCATTAGATTGATTTATTCGTACTTTCGTAACATTCGTAGATTCGTAATCGGAGCATAATTCATAATGTTATGTAATGTGTATGCTATTATTACATTTTAAGAGACACGGAGAATTACGAATCGAAAAAAAAAAGTTACGAATGTACGAATTTTTTCGTTCAATCCATTCAAAGCACGTTAAGCAGCGCCATTGTAAGAGACACGGAAAATTACCAATTCAACAAAAAAAAAAAGTTACGAATGTACGAATTTTTTCGTTCAATCCATTCGAAGCACGTTAAGCAGCGCCATTGTAAGAGGCACGGAAAATTACCAATTCAACAAAAAAAAAAAAGTTACGAATGTACGAATTTTTTCATTCATTTTGATTTTTGTTGTTCCTGTTTTTGTTTTTTGGATTTTCTTCTTTCGTAGTTTCGTTGTTTTCTAATTTGGTTATTTTGGATTTTCGTTGTTTTTCATATTTGTTCGATTCGAACATTCGTTATTCGTTAAAATTTTTAGCGAATCATTTGTTCATTTGTACAATAACGAATGAACGAATATAACGAATTTTAACAGAAAACGAAAAAAAAAACGAAACGAATTGCACATGTCTAGCAGCAACAGGAGAATTTTGTACATAGTATAAACCCTTCAAAGTAATAACTATCTGCCAGCGCGGTCTCTAGAACATCAGAGCAGACTTAATGGGGTTGATTTACAAAAACTGGAAATGGAAAAATGTGGTGCAGCTTTGCATGGTATCCAATCAGCTTCTAACTTCAGCTTGTTCAATTATACTTTGACCAAAAAAAAAAAAACCTGGAAGCTGATTGGTTTCTATGCAGAGCTGCACCAGATTTTGCACTCTCCAGTTTTAGTAAAAAAACCCTGTTCTGTCTACATACAATTAGCATTTTGTTTAAAAAAACTTTTTTTGGAATATTTGTTCAAATTTCTAATGCCGCGTACACACGGCCGGAATTTCCGATGGAAACAGTCCGATGGGAGCTTTTCATCGGATTTTCCGACCGTGTGTATGCCCATCGGTCTTTTTCTGTCGGCATTACTGATGGACTTTAGATTGAGAGCCTGTTCTTAATTTTTCCAACGGAAAACCTTTCTATTGGATTTTCCGATCGTGTGTATGCAAAATTCCGAGGCATGCTCGGAAACAATTTGACGCATGCTCGGAAGCATTAAACTTACCTTTTATAGTGCTGTCGAACGTGTTGTATGTCGTGGTGTTATTTACTGTCGGAATTTGGTGTGACCGTGTGTAGGCAAGACAGTTTGAGCAAAATTCAGTCGAAATTCAGACGGGAAAACCATCAGAGCTTTTCCTGACGAGAATTCCGATCGTGCGTACGCAGCATAATAGTTAATGGGCTCAACAGACAATTGTTTTGGTGAGGAATATTGAAGGGGAAAGATAGAAATTTCTTTTGAGTTTTCGTAAAAAATTTTACTTATTGTAGAGCGCATGTGCATCCCAAAATCACACATGAATTTCAAACATCGACATGGTAGTCAAACTAATTTATTTAGGGTTTTCATATGAAATTTGACAAGCCCTTTATGGTAGTATTGAATGCTTTGGCAAATATTTTTTTTCAGAATTTCTGTACAAATATTTAAACTAAATTCTACTGGTGTATTGACCTTTAGTCCCTTGAGATAACTGGTATTTTTTACTTTTGTCCCTGCAGAGATAGCTGTATGATGGTCCCACTACAGACTTTGATTTTGAGATTGTGAGCCTCATCTAGGGCCAACCCCACCTTCCTATGTAAGAGGGCCTCAGCCAAACATGGCTCCAGGCTTGGAGCTACAAATCATATCATCAGCAGCACACGTACCTAACTGCTCGTCCTTTGCCCTAGTACTCCCTAAGCCAGGGGTGCCCAACCAGCGGAGCCCTCTGATGTCGCCCACGACCTTTCTGCTCTGGGATGGCAGGTCGACAACCTGCAATCTGGACTTGCCGACCCATCATCCCAGAGCATCAGTGTTGTGAATGGAGCCAGCACTTGAGGATAAAAGGCAGGGCCCATAATGTAAAGCCGGCTATATCCGTGTCCGCTCTGCATATGCAGAGCGGACACGGACCTGTCATCTGCCCGCTCTGCTCATTTTGGCCTGCGACCAGTTACCAAGTTGCTTAAGTGGCCCTCGATCTTCAAAAGGTTGGGCACCCCTGCCCTAAGCCCTTCTCTGCAGAGTGCCCAGGTGGCCCCTCCAGACTCCTCCTCACAGTCCCTCTCTAGCAACTGAAAAATGTCCTCTTACCAGTCCCTCCATGCTTGCCATCCTGCTCACAGTATCAATTAGAGGGCCAAAGGCCTGTTAAAACCAATTTATCGGGGTGCAGTGGGAATATTGTCCCTTACATTGGTGACGAGTGGTCAGAATGCCACCCTTACAGACAGCTAAAAAGATAATTTTTGTCAAGCAACTGGCTCTTCTAAGTAGCACTGGCCCCCAGGACTATGTGGGCACTATTAAATAGAAGGTCAATCAGCCACAACCCAAGGAGAGTAAGCCCTTACAACCTCTGGAGGAACCCTAGTGCTCCACAGAACCCTGGTTGAGAATTGCTGCATTTGACTAAGTGATGGTTTTACTAGCCTAGATCATGTCACAGGTGAAACCAGATAATTACCACCACATCCCGAATAGACAATAGATACCATTAGGGAATTAATATAAAGGGACTTTCAAGGTGGGAAGTCTTTCAAATAAATATACCCACAAGGACATACATAAATAAATTGTTGACCTTTATTTACATATTTTCCTGAAAAGAGCTATAAAACCCTTAATTGTCCCTAAAATCATCCAGATTACATATAAAAACATATATCAACTCTGCAACATAAATCACACTACATTTGGTGTTTGTCACTGTTGGAACTTTTTGGAGATTAGTGGAGAAATGTATCCATCTCTTCAATAGCGGGCTGCTTATGTATCATAGATCTCTATGGGGGACATTGCACAAAGTAGTACAGGATCATAGGGTCTCTGCATATGGAGGTCTTTTTGGTGTAATTCCCAATAACTATCTCAAGATATTTTCTGTCTTTTCATCTTCATGTATTCTGAGCTGATTTTTTTTTATGTTTTTCCGGAGCGGGGAATTTCAGAGGCTAGGTGGCTTTATTATAGTTACATAGTTAGTCAGGTTGAAAAAAGTCCATGCAGTTCAACCAAAAAAAAAAAAAACATACAATCCCATATACACAATACTTCACCCACAGTTGATCCAGAGGAAGGCAAAAGCATGATCCAATTTTCTACAACAGGGGAAAAAATTCCTTCCTGATCCCACGAGAGGCAATTGGATTTTCCCTGGATCAACTTTACCTATAAATATCAGTACCCAGTTATATTATGTACATTAAGGAAAGAATTCAGGCCTAATCTACTGAGCTGACCAGAACCACCTCTGGAGGGAGTCTATTCCACATTTACACAGCTCTTATAGTAAAGAAACCTTTCTGTATTTGGAGATTAAATCTCTTTTCCTCTAGACGTAAAGAGTGCCCCCTCGTCCTCTGTGATGACCTTAATGTGGATAACTCAACACCAAGTTCACTATATGGACCACTTATGTATTTGTACATGTTGATCATATCCCCCCTTAATCTCCTCTTCTCAAAAGAGAATAAATTCAGTTCCTCTAATCTTTCCTCAAAACTGAGTTCCTCTATGCCTCTTATCAGTTTGGTTGCCCTTCTCTGCACTTTCTCCAGTTCCCCGATATCCTTTTTGAGAACTGGTGCCGAAAAACTGACCTGCGTATTCCAGATGAGGTCTTACTAATGATTTGTACAGGGGAAATATGATATCTCTCTCTCTGGAGTCCATCCCTCTCCTATTACAAGAAAGGACCTTGCTCACTTTGGAAACCACAGCTTGCCATTGCATGCTATTATTAAACTTATGATCTACCAAAACCTCCAGATCTTTCTCCACTATGGATTCCCCCAATTGTACTCCCCCTAGTATGTATGATGCATATTCATAGCCCCCAAGTGCATAACTTTACATTTATCAACATTAAACCTAATTTGCCACACAGCTGCCCGATTAAACAGTGCATTGAGGTTGGCTTGTAAGGCCCCTTTCACACAGACGGTCCGTTCAGGTCCGCCTGTCAGTTTTTTAGGCGGACCTGAATGGACACTCCATAGACCTCTATGGAAGGACGGATGTCAGCGGTGAAATGTCCGCTGACATCCGACCCGCTCCGATCTGAAAAAGTGTGACGGAGGAAAACCCTATTTTTGTGATGACGGACCCCCATAGAGGAGAGCGGCATTCTGACAGGTCCGTCCCTGCACAGACTGCAGAATCAGACCTGTCATCTGCCTGCTCAGCGGGGATCGACGGAGCGATCCCCTGCTGAGCAGAGCGGGCTCCGTACACGGACACGTCCGTGTGAAAGAGCCCTAAGTTGGAGACATCCTGTACGAACGTTATTTCACTGCATAGCTTGGTGTCATCTGCCAACACTGAAATGTTACTTTTATTCCCAGACCCAATGTCATTTATAGAAATGATAAGATTATTAAAAAGTAAGGGTACCAACACTGAACATTGGGGTACACCACTGATAACCTTAGACCATTCAGAGTAAGAATCATTAACCACTACTCTCTGAATTCGGTCTTTTAGATAATTTTCTATCCATTTACAAATTGATCTTTCCAAGCCTGTAGACCTTACCTTACACATTAGCCGTGTGTGGGGAACTGTGTTAAACGCTTTTACAGAATACAAGTATACCACGTCCACAGCCACCCCTTTGTCCAAGGTTTTACTTACCTCCTCATAAAAGGAAATCAGGTTTGTTTAAAAAATCTGACTTTCATGAACCTATGCTTAAAGTGGGATTCCACCCTAAAGTGGAACTCCCGCTTTTCGGAACCCTTCCCCCCTCCGGTGTCACATTTGGCACCTTTCAGGGGGGAGGGGGGTGCAGATACCTGTCTAAGACAGGTATCTACACCCACTTCCGGGCATAAACTCCCACGGGAGTTTACGCAGCTTCCTGTCCCGGTGCGCTGTCTGCCGGGACACACACGTGTCCCGGCAGACAGCGCTGAAGATTCTCATTTCTCCGCGCGACTCGCGCATGCGCAGTAGGGAATCGGGAAGTGAAGCCACTTCCTAATTCCCTCGCCGAGAATGGCGCCGGCTACAGCAGAGAGCCGAGCGATCGATCGGCCTCTGCTGCCGACACCGCTGGACCCTGGAACAGGTAAGTGTCCATTTTTTAAAAGTCAGCAGGTGCAGTATTTGTAGCTGCTGGCTTTTAAAAAAAAAATTTTCAGTACAGTCCCGCTTTAAGCAACAGACAGCATGGATTCCTGCAAGAACAAATTTTTCCAGCAATAACTCATCTATGTGATCTTTTATTAAACTCTCCAATATCTTCATGACTATAGAAGTTAAACTAACATTTCTATAGTTACTTGGTAAAGACTTTGATCCTTTTTTAAATATAGGCACCGCATTGGCTCTACGCCAATCCAGTGGTACCATTCCAGTCATTAACGAGTCCCTAAAAATTATAAACAAAGGCTTTGAAGTGACAGAGCTCAATTCTTTTAGGATCCTTGGGTGGATGCCATAAGGTCCAGGTGCTTCATCCACCTTTATTCTGTTTAAATATTTCTGGACCATATCACTTTTGAGCCATTGTGGATCATTTGCGGCTGTGTCAATACCATCCTTATTATGGACATGAGCTCCTCCATGCTCCTTTGTATACACAGAGATGAAGAAAGTAATGATAGTGTTCCTTCATTTTTATTATTTATACCTTTTTTAACTTTGGCCGTGAGCCACATAGGTTTTATTTTTAGCCTTTTAAACGTATTGCCCATGGGAATATGCTTTGCAGTGAGTTCACATACAGTCTTTTTGAAGAATTCCCATTTCTGTTCTGTGTTCATTGATGCCAATATTCCCTCCCAGTCTAAGTCCTGGAGACCAGCCCTCATTCTTAGAGAATTTGCTCTCTTAAAGTTAAGTGTTTTTATCTTTACCGTATGTGTTTGTTGCTTACAGCTAACATTAAATGAAATCATGTTATGGTTACTGCTACCCAGATGTTCCATTATATGAATATTGGTAATAAGCTCTGCATGGTTTGAGATTACCAGGTCCAGCAGAGCGTCATTCCTAGTCGGGGCCTCAGTAAACTGGACCATAAAATTGTCTTGTAATAGGTTTATAAATTTGTGCCCTTTAACTGTCCCAGCAGTGCCATTACTCCAGTCAATTTCCAGGTAGGTAAAATCCCCCATTATTAACACTCTCCCAGCTCCTGCAGCCATTTCCATCTGTGCAAGGAGCTCAGTCTCCACCTCCTCTTTAACACTGGCAGGTCTATAGCAAACTCCAATGATAACCTTTGTAGTACTCACACCCATGTACAGTTCCACCCATAATGCTTCAGACTCGTCACTCTCTCCATCAACTAGGTCCTCTCGCTTTGAGATCACTTCTCACATAGAAACAGACACCACCACCCCTCCGTTTTACCCTGTCTTTCTTAAGGAGAGCATAGGCAGGAATATTAATAGCCCAGTCATGTGAAGAATGAAGCCAAGATTCAGCAATGGCAATTAAATCATAGTTCTGATGCAACATCATATTATATTAAACATAAACCCTCTGTTATTCCCTGAAGAAGCCTTTGGGTGAAACACTTTGGGATCCTTTACTCGTCCACAGCAGTCTCTTGGATAATTTTCAACATCTCCCAAACTTTAGTAACATGGGACGGTGTTGTTCTTTCACGATTACCCATTTGGGTGGTGTTTGATTCAATACATCAAAGATATACAACATATGGCTGGGATGAAGCAGGTGGAGGTTTTGTTGCAAAGCTGATAGAATTTAATTTTTTCTGTCTTTTTTCCCTTTATTTTCACCTGGGGAACCTGCCAGTAACATACACCCTGTCCTAAGGTGACAGCACTTACATACCCTACCGTATCTTTAAAGAGAAGATGAGACAGGGCTATGATAACCCTCCTCTTCTTCATAGCATAGAGAGAAGGTGTTCTGTAGTCCTTAGAGAGAGAGAGGCAGACAGCACAGGAAGTTATCAGCTCACAAGATTTCCGGCAGGATCAACAAATATTTTTTGCATTCATTGTACACACATACCAAAATAATTTCAGTGGTATATTTAACAAACCAAAGGGGACCAGATTAGAGAAGTTTATTGTTAGGGGTTTACGTACCCTTTAACCTCTTGCTGCCCATGTAACACATATGTACAGCAGCCAAGAGGGTGGTTTTTAACACCCACATGCCACACATCAGAGGTTTCTGTGCTGAGATCACGATCACTATGCACTCCCAGTACAGTAACCAAGCTCTGAATCACAGATCTTGGTTTCTAGTAATGATCATGAGCTGGTAAGACCAGCTCCTGATCATATGACCACTGTGACAGCCAACCACAGTGGTCACGTGAGCAGACAGACCTTCCTGCCCCTGGACGTACACAGTGCTCACGTGATCAGACTGACATTCCCTGTAATCTGGGACTGTAATCCTAGTTAAAAAGCAGTCAGAGCTGGGAGGGAAGGGGTTAAGGAGCTATGGCCTCCAGAGGTGGTTTCACACACAACAAACTTCTGGGGGCAAGGGATAACTGGTCCCCTACTGTGCACTGTAGTTCCATCTATCAGACCCAATGTCACTACAGGACACAGTGGGGAAGTTGGTGGATGGAACCACGGTGTGTGGCGAAACATATAGGCATCTAACACTCCCAGAAGCATCAAATGTGAAGAGTCTGTTGTTTTTAGTCACCAATGACCAGCTATTTGTAGCATGTCCCATTTCCCCATTCCCAGTACACACAGCCAGGCGCACAGCACTTCCTTCATTCTCCCACTGGCTCAAAAAACAATCTAGGGGTTCTTTTTAGGTTTTTATTGGGAATAATGAACATGGATAGGGATAGGGAGTATGGAACAACCCGATACACTGCAAACGGAACAATTTGAGGACTCAGATTCTGGCTGCACTTTACAACTCCTGGCTACACTTCACAAACTGAATATCACACAGGGTTCCTAATGCTGCTGGTGACTTGTATTCCCTCAAGAGTCAAAAGCCACACACAAACACTTTCCTTTAGCTTCGGGGGGTCTACTCACTTAGCCACAGGATCACCACTTGCATCCTGTCAATATCCACCCGGCTCTATCCAATGAGGATGAGATATATACCATTACTCACATCACCAAAGGACAGTTGGACTCTTTCCCACCAACTTCCTTCCTCTCTCCAGTGAGCTTCCTCATGACCCAACTTGATCCCTGGGTATGGATCTGCAAATAGGACCCCAGATAAGCCTAGCTGGGACAACAGTGTCCTCCTCACAGCTCTCTCAAGGATCCTGCACCAGAAGGCAGAGCTCCAGCACAGGGGTCTCCTCCTGCAGGACGGGACCCAGGTAAAATGCATACTGCTGCCCAGGCCTCAGACTATTTATGAGCTCTCTCACCACCTTCTGAGAATACCTCCCCAGGGATTGGCTAAAGTTTCAAAAATATTCAGGTTGCCTGTTCTGTTCTCCCTCTCACTATGCTTCCAGAACACTTTAGAAGACAGGGGGAAATAACAGAATAGAAGCCTGTGACACACTGAGCAGCCCTAGGCAATCAGCCCCTGCTCCGCTGCTTACAGAGGAACTAAACAAAATTTACCTAGCAGCCTACTCTATACTAGCAGGGTGCTACACATTGCTGTGAAGCAAACAACATAAAAGCACTATATAGTTCTCTATTAATAATGCTATTCAGGTAGGGGGAAACTTGACTCAATGGAATAAACACTTCAAAAAAAGTTATCTACCTGGAGAAGATGATAGAATCACACCTGTTATATGTATCAAAGTATGTTTTTGCACAGACGATGGAGTTACACTTTAAAATCTGGCATTAACACAATCATAGAATAAAACAGATTTCCTTTGTGCCTAAATATTAAGCATTTTATTCATATGACAAAAAAAAAAAACACAACAAACATGAATATCAATGTAATTCATTAAGCCTCGGGCGCTTCTATTATGAAAGTTGCAGCACCCCAGTGGAAACTCCATTCTCTCATTTCTTGGGATTACGCGCAAACGGCGCTGGGGATCAGCAGCTCTATCAATGACAGATGGTGGTGTAAAGCGTTTCCTCGGGCGTTACGTGTAAGGAGTCTTGTGGGACTGCTTACCAAGCTCATTTCCGAGCCTTTTTATCTCACATTCCATGTAGCTAATTCCACTAGTCATTCATTTTAAAATAAACGAATTTATTAAGCTAAATAACATGTTTTTGGATCATCTTCCGTATGTATCTACATAACCATCGCAAACTTTGTTTTATCACCAGAGCGAATGCTTAATACTACTGTGTATTGGGGATTTCTTAAAGGAAAACTCCGCTTTCGAAAAAAGATATACAGTATCTCACAAAAGTGAGTACACCCCTCACATTTTTGTAAATATTTTATTCTTTCTTTTCATGTGATAACACTGAAGAAATGACACTTTGCTACAATGTAAAGTAGTGAGTGTACAGCTTGTATAACAGTGTAAATTTGCTGTCCCCTCAAAATAACTCAACACACAGCCATTAATGTCTAAACCGCTGGCAACAAAAGTAAGATCACCCCTAAGTGAAAATGTCCAAATTGGGCCCAATTAACCATTTTCCCTCCCCAGTGTCATGTGACTCGTTAGTGTTACAAGGTCTCAGGTGTGAATGGGGAGCAGGTGTGTTAAATTTGGTGTTATCGCTCTCAACGTGGCACCTCATGGCAAAGAACTCTCCGAGGATCTGAAAAAAAGAATTATTGCACTACATAAAGATGGCCTAGGCTATAAGAAGATTGCCAAGACCCTGAAACTGAGCTGCAGCACGGTGGCCCAGACCATACAGCCATTTAACAGGACAGGTTTCACTCAGAACAGGCCTCGCCATGATCGACAAAAGAAGTTGAGTGCACGTGCTCAGCGTCATATCCAGAGGTTGTCTTTGGGAAATAGACGTACTGTAAGAGTGCTGCCAGCATTGCTGCAGAGGTTGAAGGGGTCGGGGGGGTCAGCCTGTCAGTTCTCAGACCATACGCCACACACTGCATCAAATTGGTCTGCATGGCTGTCATCCCAGAAGGCAGCTTCTTCTAAAGATGATGAACAAGAAAGCCCGCAAACAGTTTGCTGAAGATAAGCAGACTAAGGACATGGATTACTGGAACCATGTCCTGTGGTCTGATGAGACCAACATAAACTTATTTGGTTCAGATGGTATCATGCGTGTGTGGGGGCAACCAGGTGAGGAGTACAAAGACAAGTGTGTCTTGCCTACAGTCAAGCATGGTGGTGGGAGTGTCCTGGTCTGGGGCTTCATGAGCGCTGCCAGCACTGGGGAGCTACAGTTCATTGAGGGAACCATGAATGCCAACATGTACTGTGTCATACAAAGCAGAGCATGATCCCCTCCCTTGGGAGACTGGACCGCAGGGCAGGCAGTATTCCAACATGATAACGACCCCAAACACACCCCAAGACGACCACTGCCTTGCTAAAGAAGCTGAGGGTAAAGGTGATGGACTGGCCAAGCATGTCTCCAGACCTAAACTCTATTGAGCATCTGTGTGGCATCCTCAAACGCAAGGTCTCTAACATCCACCAGCTCCGTAATATTGTCATAGAGGAGTGGAAGAGGACTCCAGTGGCAACCTGTGAAGCTCTGGTGAACTCCATGCCCAAGAGGGTTAAGACAGTGCTGGAAAATAATGGGGGCCACACAAAATATTGACACTTTGTGCCCAATTTGGACATTTTGACTTAGGGGTGTACTCACTTTTGTTGCCAGCAGTTTAGACATTAATGGCTGTGTGTTGAGTTATTTTGAGGGGACAGCAAATTTACACTGTTATACAAGCTGTACACTCACTACTTTACATTGTATCAAGGCATCATTTCTTCAGTGTTGTCACATGAAAAGATAGAATAAAATATTTACAAAAATGTGAGCGGTGTACTTACATTTGTGAGATACTGTAAATATTTTAAAGTTAGGGTGGGGCTCATGTGTGTAGTGATATTAAAGGGGTTCTCACCTCTTTAAACTGTGGCTAAAACAAAGAAAGCAAAGGGCAAATAAATAGTCATCAGTATGGCTTGTGGTCTCCCTTCAATTGATCTTTCCCCATTACTGACGTACTATGTGAAGCACACCCCTTAAGGAGAAGCCACTGGTGAATTTTGGTCCTTATTCCCCCTTATTCTTTAGCACTTGGAGCCATCTACTCACAGGATCATCGGTTACCTCTTGTTGATATCAATCAGCACTTGCAAATAGGCCCCCCAGCTAAGCCTAATGGGGACCTCGATGTTTTTACAAAGGCTTCCCTAGCACTCCAGCCCAGCAGCAGAGCTCCTGCACAGGGGTCACCTCTAGCAGGACTGGACCCAGGAACTCTGCACATGTGGCCTCTAATTAGGCACACCTCCCCATGGATTGGCTGAAGTCCCATAAATATTCAGGCTGCCTATTATGTTCTTCCTCCCACTATATTTCTAGAATCCTTTAGAATACAGGGGGACGTTTTCAGAGCAGCAGCCCGTGAAGCACCGTGCAGCCCTAACCTATCAAGCCTTGCCCCACTGATTTCAGAGGAGCTACCTAAATTTACCTAATAGCCTACACTACACTAGGAGGGTGCAACATATGTCTCGTTGTGAACTGTATCTATGTATGAAGGCGGCTATCTTGGTATAGGCAGGGCTTTGCTTCCTCATGTCCTCCAGCAAGGAAAACAGTGAGCAGCACAGTAGTGATGCACTCAAATCTCACCCCAAGTCTGGTAAGACTAGCAGTTAGAGGCAGCAAACCCCCAGATCTCTTACTGCAGGTATACAGATATGCGATTGAAAGGCACAGGTGTGTCTAGGCACCCTCACTAACTTGCCACCCACACTGCAAGAGTTAAACGCTTAGTTTTTAAGTCTTGTGCCCCGCAAACACGGTCGGATTCTGATGGAAAAAGTCTGATCAGATTATGTTGTCGGAAAATCCGATCGTGTGTGGGCTGTAGCGGACTTTGAGAGCAGGATCTAAAATTTTCCGACAACAAAATCCGATCTGACTTTTTCCGATCGTGTTTAGAGAATTCTGATGCACAAAGTGCCACGCACGCTCAGAAGAAATTTGGAGACGAAAGCTATTGGCCTCTACGTAGTCCCGTCATACGTCTTGTACGTCACCTCGTTCGGAACAATCAGATTTTCCGTCAATTTTGTGCAACCTTGTGTATGCAAGACAAGTTTCGGCCAAAATCCGTTGGAAAAAATCCATAAGTCATAGGCATAGGCATCTACAAGGCATAAGTGTAGAAAAATAATCTACAATACATTTCTTATTTCTTGCACCAGCAGCCTTCCTCCACTCCTTGTGGCCAGATGCCTGAAGCCGCTTTTGTATGGCACTCTGGGTGGCGGTGGCGCTCTGATGTTATCTCGTTCAGAGCTTGTTCACACCATTGACAGTGCATGAATTAGTGCAAAAACACACGTTTCGCCGCACAAAAACACGTTGCCTTCTGCAAACATTAATTCTTAATGGTGCCCCCACGCATCTGAGAAACGTGCATGCGTTTGTGGTCACAGTTCCATTCAGTTTGGCGTAGGATGATTTTAAAAATTTCAGCTGCAGTCCTCTACCCCTAGACCTAATAAGTAATTAACTGCAGTGCGGGTGGCTCCACTGCAAGGGTAGTTTTTGTTTTAATCCTGTTCAGCTTTAAACATGAAGTTTAAATGTTATACATACTGTAAACTAATTCAGGAGAATCAGCTTACCTACCACATATTTTATTTTTTATTTACCATGCCTTCATGTCCCTATATCCCTATAGTTGCCGGTATCCTCAGCCTAAATTTTGGTTTTGTGTACAGTGTAGTGATGGATTAGAACTGGGGTTTCCTCCCACCTCTTGTCCCAAAGACAACGGTTACACCAAACAGGAATGTAGCAGAGGTGTCGCAGCTCCCTACAGGAAGTTAGAGGCTCCTTGGATTTCTTTCAGTATCTTTATACTTGCCGTAATTTTAAAGCAACAAAATATAGAGAAATTAAGATGTTGTTTAAGAGGTGTACTGAATAGTTTTCTTTTTTCCCCCCCCAGACATACACTTTAATTTATTTATTGTAACTACAAACCTGAAAAGTTGATAGGAAATCATTAGGCAAATAAACAGAAGTTAAGGTTTGGATCAATCTTTTTGGTGGAGTGTTGTCATTAGAAATTAGTGTGAGCTATAGTCCTGTTTTGCAGTTTCTTAATCTTTTCTTTTTTCGTCCTTCTCCTTAACCTGCTGCCAGTATAAATATAAACTTAAACCCAGCAATGGACTCGGCTCTTTTATTGCTGCTCTTCAGGGATAAAATTGCAGCTTTTTGGATGAATAGTGGAGTTATAAAGCCCAAAACTTATGACCAACCACTGCAAAGATCTATGGTGTTTCGTTTTATAGGCCTCATGCACAAAGGGTGTTTAGCCCTGGTTCATTAAATCCTGGTGGCATTACGCAGGCAGAAGGTCTGGCGCACTATCCTGCCCCACTGCCGGCAGCCTGTAAGACTCCATGGCAGGCTTAAAGCTGCTGCGGTTGGAAAGGGCACCGAGTGGTTCCAGTGAGAGTAGTATGTAGTATGTGCCCAGGGACTAATGCTTTTGCATTTTGGATTTCCGTCCCTGGGTGCATGCTGCCCTACAAATTCATATCACACAATGCGCCACCCAGCCACCTTCAGCTGCAGCCTCTCATAAGCCCCATACACACGCTCGGATTATCCGAGGACCAGGTCCGTCGGATCATGTCCGTCGTACTTTGTCCGATGTTGGTTTTGCGTACACACGGTCGGACAAAGTTGTCGGAAAATCCGATCATTCTGAACGTGGTGACGTTTGTTGCGTACGACGGGACTACGTAGAGGCTAGTAGCCAATAGCTTTGGTCTTGTAATGTGATCTGAGCATGCGTGGCACTTTGTCCGTCGGAATTCGCTACACACGATCGGATTTGGTGTGATCGGACTTTGTTGTCAAAAAATCTATGCAGCAGGAGATAGGACTTTGTCCGTCGGACAATCCGATGGAAACTGTCCGATAGTGCCTACACACGGTCGGAATTTCCGACAACATTGTCTGATAGGACAGAATCCATCGGAAAATCCGACCGTGTGTATGGGGCTATAGAGTTTTACAGGCTTTCAGCAGCGGGTCTGGATGCTGCACATGTACCTTTTACCAACACCAAAATGCACTAAGACTAAATGCCCATGAGGCCTCATGCTGTTGTTCATCATCATCACGCAAACTCATGTGTTGGTCCCGCACGCATATGAAACAGCGAACACACCACACATGTGAGTTATTGCCGCGAACGCCAGAGTGAGAGCAATAATAGTAGCTCATCTGGATTCGCAATTCTAAATTGGTAACCTCTAAAGGGGTTTAAAATGTTGCCTATGGAGATTTTTAGTTACCATAGTTTGGTGCTGTTCCATGGGCATATAGTTTTAAAGTGTGACATGTTAGGTATCTATTTACGTGACGTAACATCATCTTTTATATTTTATCAAACAATTGGGTATTATAATGTGTTCGTGCATTTGCATATTGAGTATTTTTTCCAACCACCCACCATTTTATTCTCTACGACCTCTGCTTTAAAAAGATCCCAATATATAAATATAAATATATATATATATATATATATATATATATATATATATATATATATATATATATATATTTACACAGTTGTGCTCATAGGTTTGCATACCCTGGCAGAATTTATGATTTCTTGGCCATTTTTCAGAGACCTCTACAGGCTAGACAATGGCACAGTGACTGCCATTAGGTATCATGATCAAATCCTTCGACCCATTGTCAGACCCTAGGCTGGTGCAGTGGGTCCTGGGTTCCTCCTGGTGCACGACAAGGCCCGGCCTCATGTGGCGAGTGTATGCAGCCAGTTCCTGGAGGTTGAAGGAATTGATACCATTGAATGGCCCCCACGCTCGCCTAACCTAAATCCAATAAAACACCTCTGGGACATTATGTTTCGGTTCATCTGACACTTCCAGGTTCTACCTCAGTCTGTTCAGGAGCTCAGTGATGCCCTGGTCCAAATCTGGGAAGAAATACCCCAGGACACCATCCATCGTCTCATTAGGAGCATGCCCTGATGTTGTCAGGCATGTATACAAGCATGTGGGGCCATACAAATTACTGAGGACCATTTTGAGTTGCTGCAATGAAATTTCAGCAAAATAGACTAGCCTGCTGCATAATTTTTTCACTTTGATTTTTGGGGTGTGTTTGAATTCAGCTCTCTCTGTAGGTTGATAATTTTAATTTCCATAAAACAATGTGGCATCCTTTCGTTCCTAAGACATTACCCAGTCCATATCAGTATAGCTATCCAGCATATTTTTCCCCATTGAAATCTGATGTGTTTTCAAAATGTCCCTTACAATTTTTTGAGCAGTGTATATATATATATATATATATATATATATATATATATATATATATATATATACATACACTATTTATATATAATGTTTGGGTGTTCTAAGTAATTTACTAGCCAAAAAAAAAGTTTTTTACATGTAGGAGAGGAATGTCAGATATGGCCCGGACTGGAAGTAGTTAAATATGTGTGCAAAAAATGCAAACATGGATTTGGCAACAAAAAAACTTAAGGCCTCATGTACACTGCTGCTGGTAAACGGACGTTCAGAGGCAGTTGGACGCTTTTTTCAGCTGCCCCTGAACTCATCCAATGTTATCTTATGTGTACATGTACACAGGTTCGTTTAATGTCGTTTTTAGGCAGTTGCTTTTAGAGGCTTTTCTTTGAAGGCAAAAAAATTAGTTCAGACGCCGAAGTTTCCGATGTTTCAGACGCACAACGCCGATAAACGCGGCTAAATTCGGTACTGGCGTTTAGCCGCGTTTTCATTTACAAGCGTTTTTAAAGTTGCCCTATTTAAAATGATAGAAAATGATGAAAAAAACACAATTTAAAAAAAAAAAAACTTGTAATTGCTTGCTATGCCTCATAGACCATTTATATACCCCTAATGAGCCCATGATCCAATCCAATACACCACTAGCATTGCTGTAGGCCAAAGTATAATTGGAATTTGACCTATATGTTGTTAGATTTCAACCAAATGACCCCACCATTGAGCTTCTCCCCGACTTCATCAAACATAGTTGCATGGAATTTAATATCTGGCTTTTTTAATTGCATTTTTCCCTCATGTTAAATTCTAGGTAGCTTCGACAATGATTAGGGTTAGGGTTTTCACCTTGAAGAACAAGTTACAAGAACAAGTTTAGGGTTATGGTAAGGGTTATGGTTTCCCGTTAGGGTTAGTGTTTCCCATTAGGGTTAGGGGGTTATAGTTAGGGTTAGGGTTTTCCCCTTGAAAAACAAGTTTAAGGTTAGGGTTAGGGTTTCCAGGTTAGGGTTAGGATTAGGGTTTCCCATTAGGGTTAGGGGGTTATGGTTAGGGTTAGGAATTTTCCCCTTGAAGAACAAGTTACAAGAACAAGTTTAGGGTTATGGTAAGGTTTATGTTTTCCTATTAGGGTTAGGGTCTCCGGTTTGGGTTAGGGTTAGAATTAGGGTTTCCCATTAGGGTTAGGGGCTTATGGTTAGGGTTTTCCCCTTGAAGAACAAGTTAGGGTTAGGGTTTCCAGTTAGGGTTTTCCTCTTAGGGTTAGGGGGTTCGGGTTTTTCCCTTGAAAAACAAGTTTAGGGTTATAGTTTTCGGTTAGGATTAGGGTTGGGGGTTATGGTTTTCACCTTGAAGAACAAGTTAGGGTTAGGGTTTCCGGTTAGGGTTTCCTATTAGGGTTAGGGTGAGGGTTTTCCCCTTAAAAAAACAAGTTTAGGGTTAGGGTTTCCGGTTAGGGGTTAGGATTAGGCTTTCCCATTAGGGTTTGGGGGTTAGGGTTGGGGTTAGGGTTTTCCCCTTGAAGAACAAGTTACAAAAACAAGTTTAGGGTTATGGCAAGGGTTATGGTTTCCCATTAGGGTTAGGGTTTCTGGTTAGGGTTTCTGGTTAGGGTTAGGATTAGGGTTTCCCATTAGGGTTAGGGGGTTATGGTTAGGGTTTTCCCCTTGAAGAAACAAGTTAGGGTTTCCGGTTAGGGTTTCCTATTAAGGTTAGGGGGTTATGGTTAGGATTTTCCCCTTGAAGAACAAGGTTAGGGTTAGGGTTTCCGGTTAGGGTTTCCGGTTAGGGTTAGGATTAGGGTTAGGGTTTCTGGTCCTCGCACACGATTTCCGACGTCTTTCCAGCCTCATCAACAGCAAAGTCAGGAGCATTTCCTCCCATATGCTCATTATGGGATCCATAGTAAAAGCACCGAAATTGAGGTAGAGACAAGTACACTGCTGCTCTCTCAGCTGCTGCTACTCACTCCGGTCTCACAGAATGGCTGAAATAGTTAAATAATACTGCTTTACTTTGGGAGGGTCCTATGATTTTATCTTAAATAAACACAAAATGCTGCTAAACGCCAGCATGCAAACTCTGCAAAACTGGCGTTTTTAAAACGCCTGTTTCAAGCAGTCAAAAAAATCGTTCTAAAGAGGTTGCCTCAGGGTACATTAACCACCTGCTTACTGGGCACTTAAACCCCCTTCCTGCCCAGACCAATTTTCAGCTTTCGGCGCTGACGCACTTTGAATGACAATTGCGCGATCATACAACACTGTACCCAAATGAAATTTTTATAATTTTTTTCCCACAAATAGAGCTTTCTTTTGGTGGTATTTAATCACAGCTGGGGGTTTTTATTTTTTGCTAAACAAACAAAAAAAAATGGAAAAATAAAAATAAAAATCATGTTTAATAGTTTGTTATAAAATTTTGCAAACAGGTAATTTTTCTGCTTCATTGATATGCGCTGATGAGGCGGCACTGGTGGGCACTGATAGGCTGCACTGGTGGGCACTGACAAGGTGACACTGGTGGGGACAGATAAGTCGATACTGATGGGCACAGAAAAGATGGCACTGATGGGCATGGATGGGTGGCACGGATGGGCACTGATAGATGGCACTGATGGGCACTGATAGGTGGAACTGATAGGTGGCACTGATGGGCACTGATAGGTGGCACTGATGGGCACTGATGGGCACTGGTAGGTGACACTGATGGGCACTGGTATGTGACACTGATGAGCACTGGTAGGTGACACTGATGAGCACTGGTAGGTGACACTGATGTGCAGCACTGTAAAGGCACATGGCACTGTGGGCACTGGCACTGTGGGCACTGACAGATGGCACTGTGGGCACTGACAGGTGGGCACTGGGAGCTAGTGGACACTGGAAGGGGGCACTTTTATAGGGCACAGGTGGGCACCATGGACCCTGGGCACATTGCAGTGAAAGGGACTGATGTCCCTCTCACTGCCTCCGGTGATCGGCTTTTTTTTTTCTCCTCGCACTGTCAGCGCGAGGAGGAAAAATAGCCGTTTACTGGCTCTGTTATTATCACATGATCAGCTGTCATTGGCTGACAGCTGATCACGTGGTAAGGGGTCGGGATCGACCCCTTACTCGGATCTGTGATCCAGCGAGTCTCAGAAACTCGCTGATCACAGAGCGCGCCACGCGTGGCCGGGGCAACGTCAATAGACGTCGTCCCGGCATCTTAGATCCTCGCTGTAGCCGTCATTCGGCTATAGCGCAGATCTCAGGTGGTTAAGCCTAAGAAATGTCCATCTCAACTCAGCAGGTTAGGAGATAGGCAATGGTAACCATTACCAGCCATAGACACAATTTCTGTATTCGTCATACTTTTTCTGCCATTCTAAATATGCAGCTTTTTAGATCAACAGAATCCAATGTACAAAAATGTAGAAATTCACCTAGCATGAAATTCTTTGCAGCTGTACAAAGTGCGTCGAACAAACTTCCCAGCGCGGTCCGCTGCCTTAGTGTAACACTTCATTATAGCTTAATGTCATGCCAGATTGGCACCATGATATCGAATCTGGATTAGGCAAGTGTGTTAAATTTGCATTAACACTTGCCAGGACGTGTGATTACCAGGGGATAATTGCGCTGTTTGAGTGCTTTTAAGGCGAGTGACATATTGACGAAAATGAAACGGCGCTGTTTACTTTCTCATTATTTTGGCAACTTTCAATAATTTTGTGTTATTTTCGACCGGCCTTGACTTTTTATGAGTACGTGCAGCTGCCGCACACAAAAAAAAAAAAAAAAAAATATGCAAAGTTCACTTTTCTCTATCTTATTATCACATTGGGGGACTCAGGGTTCGCCGGCTGTTTGGCTCCGGCGCTGTTCTGTTGCTAAGTTTAAAGCTTTTTAAAGGGAGGGCTTTTTTAGCAGCTGAGCCATGGGGGGAAAAATAAATATACGTTTGAAAAGTGGCCCAAGAACTTGCTAGCGATACTAATTACTAGACAGAGGACTCTTGCCACATACGTTCCTGGCAGGTTATAATCACAAATTCATTGTGAAAGGGCTGTGAAATCTTACAATGGTTAAATGATCCTAAATACTAGGAGCGCGCGCAGATACACCGGGTGAACGTTTCAGAAAGTTCTAATAACATTTAATGTGCGACTTCCATTTTGTTAGAGATTAAAGTGGTTGTAAAGGCCAAAGGTTTTTCTACCTTCGTGTATTCTCTGCATTAAGGTAAAAAAAACTTTTGCATGCAGCACCCCTTTACCCTTACCTGAGCCTGATCTCGATCCAGTAATGTGCACAAGAGCAGCAGCTCTCTCGGCTCTCTCCCTCCTCATTGGCTCAGAGATAGCAACAGGAGCCATTGGCCAGTAAGAACAGAGTTTAGCACTACTCTTTGTGTCAATGGACACTCAGGACCAAGCACATAAGAGTGCCTCCATAGCAGCTTGCTATGGGGGCGCACAGCTCGGGGGAGGAGCCAGGAGTGTCGGTGGGGGGCCCCAAGAAGAGGATAATCAGGGCTGCTCTGACCTCTGCCCCAGGTTTTGTGTTTCAGGGTTTCTCCTTTCTCTTGCAGCATCCTATGGAGCCACCCTTGCACGCAGGGTTGCATTTCGCTGCACTGTGTGCATCGATAGAAACACACAGCCCCGTATCCTAGGACAGAATTTTCCAGCCGGAGCATCATTTGGATTCCCTTGGGGACGCAGCTTGTTTTGGATCAGCAGCATGCCCTGCCTTGGTACAGGCCGGCTACCAAACCATAACAACCAATGAAGTGCCAGGAAACGTGATGTTCCACCCAAGCCCTGATCCAAGGCAGGCTGTGGGCAGGGCTGCCTCCAGCTATCAAGAAAGGGCAGAGTGCACCTCCATTCAGACCCGCTCCACCTCTCACCCTCTACCATGGGCATAGCTCCCAACTGTCCCTGATTTCGAGGGACTGTCCCTGATTTGGATCAATGTCCCTCTGTCCCTCTTTCCTCCTCATTTGTCCCACATTTTGGTCTGATCTATATAGTTGTATATAAAATGCACTTTTTATCTTTCTAAAAGTGTTTCCCAGTGCTAAACCTTTCATACAATGTCTAAGTTGCTGCATTTGTACATTTTAAGAGCCAATATAAAGGAATAGTAGTGGTAAAAAAGCGTCCTCGTGGATATAATTAACCTTTTTTTTTTTTGGTTAATTCTCCTTTAAGGGGTGGCAGGGGGCGTGTCCTATGCCTACATACGTTTGTTAGTAGGTGTCCCTCATTCCCATCTCAAAATGTTGGGAGGTGTGCAATTGGGGGGGGGGGGGATTCTGATGCATTAGGGGACCCTGATGTATAGGGGTTGCAGGGGAAGGGCGATTTAGGGGGTTCTGATGGAGGGGGGACCTCTGATGGGAAGGGTGGGGCTTCTAATGTGATGAAAATATTCTATGATGGTAGGGCTACTACTGGTATGATAGTGTGGGGGTTCTGACGTAAAGGGGGACTCTGGGGTATACAGGGGATCCTGATGTATGGGAGTTCTGATGCATTGGGGAACTCTGATGTATAGGGGGGTCTCTGATTGGAAGAGTGGTCCTTCTGATGTGATGAGAAGATTCTTTGATGGTGGGGCACTGTTGATATGATTGGGAGGCAAGTGGAGAAGGGGGTTTAGGGGGTTCTGATGGGGGGGTGGAACTTTGATATATAGGGGGGACCCTGATGTATAGGAGAAACTCTGATGTATTGGGGGGTATCCGATGGGAAGGGTGGGGCTTCTATTTTAATGACAATATTCTATGATGGTAGGATACTGCTGATGTGATGGTGTGGGGGTTCTGACATGATCCGGGGGTTCTGATGTATAGGGGGGACCCTGATATACAGGGGGTAGTCTGATGTTTGGGGGACACTGTTGTATAGGGGGGCTTCTGGTGTGATGAGAGGATTCTATGATAGTAGGATACTGATGTGATGGTTTGGGGGTTCTGACGTGATGAGGGCTCTTATGTGTAGGGGGGACTCTGATATACAGGGGGTACTCTGATGTTTGGGGGACACTGAGATTGTGAGGAGAGAGAGATTGTGAGTTTCTACGAGCTTGGAACCACGATCTCGCATCTCCGATAGTCAGTCCCCACCTCCCACAGTTAGAACACACACATAGGGAACACACTTAACCCCTTGATCGCCCCCTAGTGTTAGCCCCTTCCCTGCCAGTGACATTTACACAGTAATCAGTGCATTTATAAAGCATTTTTTTTCAATCGACCCAAAAATTTGACAAAAGTGTCCGATGTGTCCTCCATAATGTCGCAGTCTCGA
The DNA here is from genome assembly GCA_028564925.1 of Lithobates sylvaticus. NCBI lineage: Eukaryota > Metazoa > Chordata > Amphibia > Anura > Ranidae > Lithobates > Lithobates sylvaticus. The sequence continues at coordinate 609,734,346 of CM053027.1, read as the reverse complement.
GAAAAATCGCAGATCACCGTCATTACTAGTAAAAAAAATTATAATGAAAATGCCATAAATCTATCTCCTATTTTGTAGACGCTATAACTTTCGCGCAAACCAATCAATATACACTTTTTGCGATTTTTTTATTACCAAAAATATGTAGAAGAATACATCTCCATGCTCCCTGTGATTGGAGCAGAGATCAGCATTCACTAGCTGACAGCCACACCCCCCCCCCACAGTAAGAAACACACCCCTAGGCATACTTAACCCTTACACTGCCCCCTTGTGGTTAACCCCTTCACTGCCAGTGTCATTTATACAGAAATCAATGTATTTAAATAGCATTGATTGCTGTATAAATGACAATGGTCCCAAAAATGTGTCGAAAATGTCCAATGTGTCCACCATAATGTCGCAGTCACAATAAAAATCGCTGATCGCCGCCATTACTAATAAAAAAAAATATTAATAAAAATGCTATAAAACTATCCCTTATCTTGTAAACTCTATAACTTCTGCGCAACCAATCAATAATCGCTTATTGCGATTTTTTTTTACCAAAAATATGTAGAAGAATACGTATCGGCCTAAACTGAGGAAAAAAAATGTTTTTTTTATATATTTTTGGGGGATATTTATTATAGAAAAAAATAAAAAAGAATGCTTTTTTTTTCAAAATTGTCGCTCTTTTTTGTTTATAGCGCAAAAAATAAAAACCGCAGGGGCGATCAAATACCACCAAAAGAAAGCTCTATTTGTGGGGAAAAAAAGGACATCGATTTTGTTTGGGAGCCACGTCGCACGACCGCGCAATTGTCAGTTAAAGCGACGCAGTGCCGAATCGCAAAAAGGGGCCTGGTCCTTTGGCTGCAAATTGGTCCGGTCTGAAAGTGGTTAAAAAAAAATAAAATTATTACAGCAAAAATTACAAAATATTGTGTTTTTTTTCAAAATTGTCGCTCTTTTTTTTTGTTTATAGCGCAAACAATAAAAACAGCAGAGATGATCAAATACCACCAAAAGAAAGCTCTATTTGTGGGAAAAAAAGGACGTCAATTTTGTTTGGGTACAACGACGCACGACTATGCAGTTGTCAGTTACAGCGACGTGGTGCCGAATCGCAAAAAAATGGCCTGGTCATTGAGCAGCCAATTCTTCCGGGGCTGAAAATGGAAACTTGTATGCTTGGACTTCAGCTTTAGTGTGTACAATGTTTATACCAACATATTTGCATTGCTTATTGTTGGCTTTTTATTTTATAGCTGAGACAGGTCATTCAAATTCACCTCTTTTATTAGAAAGAAAGTGAAGTAGCCGAAACACAATTACCATTTATGTCTGGCTGTATTTATTAAATTAATAAAGCAAACAGAAGTTTAATCATTTCAAAAGTTAAGGTTACTATTTTGATTTGATATATTTTTTTGTTTGTTTTAATGTAAGCAATTGCATTACTGCCTTCTTGTCCCTAGATGTCGCCATTGCAGATGATCCAAGTGGGAACCATCTGGTTGATTAGATTGATCCCCATTGGGAGATAGTTGGTGCTTTTAATGAAGAATGCTGAAGGCAATGTTTGCAATTAGTTGGCCTAAGGCTACTGCCCTTGGCAAGGTGATATTCCTACCCTCTATGGACAAAGTGAGGTGAAGTTTTAATTGTTCTTCCGTGCTAAGCCCCTAGACACCAATAAATGTGAGTTTGAGCTTTCCCATTGTCCACAGAGCGATGAATAGGAATTATATTGTAGATAGGTAGCTTAGCATCAGACGGAGGAGCTCAACACCGGTGGCAGAGGACATCATTTCAGAGATGTATGAGGGCCTCTAGTGTGCTCCAAGAGTAATGCAGTTTAAAAGTGGAGGCTATGGCATTCAATAACAATTTGAATTCTAAAGGTAATGCTTGCACTCAGTTGACCTAAGGCCACTGTCCTTGTCATTATGACAGTCTTGGCCACTATGGACAACGTGAGGTGAGATTTTGACTTTGCTTCTTTGTTAAACCCCAGACACCCTGGAACGAGAGCCTGGGTCTTCCTACTGTCCACAGTGCCTTGAATGGACATGGAATTATTGGTAGGTAGCTTAGAATCAGATGGAGGAGCTCAACACTGTTGGTAGAGGACATCATTTCAGAGCTATATGAGGACCTCAAGTGTGCTATAAGAGTAATGCAGTTTAAAAGTGGAGGCTATGCTACTCAATAACAATTTGTATGCTAAAAGCAATGCTTGCACTCAGTTGACCTAAGGCCACTGTCCTTGTCATCATGACATCCTTGCCCTCTATGAGCAAAGTGAGGTGAGATTTTTACTTTGTTTCCTTGCTAAACCCCTAGACACCATCGAAAGTAAGCCTGAGCTTTCTTATTGTCCACAGAGCCACGAATAGGCATGGTATTATAGGTAGGTAGCTTAGCATCCGACAGGGAGTGCCACATCAGTGGTAGAGGACATAATTTCAGAGATGTATGAGGACCTCTAGTGTGCTCTTAGAGTAATGCAGTTTAACAGTGGTGGCTATGGCATTCAATAACAACTTGTATGCTAAAAGGCAATACTTGCACTCAGTTGACCTAAGGCCACTGTCCTTGCCATTATGACATTCTTGCCCTCTATTGGCAAAGAGAGGTGAGATTTGTACTTTGCTTCCTTGATAAACCGCTAGACACCATGGAAAGTGAGTCTGAGCTTCCTCATTGTCCACAAAGCCATGAATAGGGGGTGTCAGCAGCGACCATAGATAGATTCATGCAATGCATGAATCTATCTATGGTATATAGAGAGTGACAGGAGAGGGGGGGCGGCGCTCCTGCGCCCTTTATGGACGCACCGCCCCTGCCCGAACTGTGGCCCGTGGGAGTAGAAAAGGATATTAATCAAAAGAATAGTGCCCCATCTTTGGTGTCAGTGGAGGGATAGTTCTCCGCAGGGCTTTTTTTTCTCATGGAACAGGTGCAGGAACTCTCCCTTTCCAATTCACCCCTTGTCTCTGCCCCTACCCACCTCAAAACACTGTTCCCCAAATATTTTATGGTGCGGAATAGTGTCCCAAGGGCCAGATAAAGGCAAGCAAAAGGTCACATCCAACCCACGGGCCACAGACCGGAGACCACTATCCTAGGACAAGAAGTATGTTAAAAAAAGCCTAAAAAAATAAAACAAATGCAGCCACCACATCTAAGGACAGGTAAGCTACAATATATTACATTGTGTTCATGGTTTTAGATATACTTTAACCCCTGTAATATTAGTGATATTAGTGAATTCTAAGCCCCCGTAGACCGGACAGAAATTTCGACCACAAAATCCGTCTGATTTTTTCCGACGGATTTTTTCCGACACTGGTGTTGCATACACACGGTCGAACAAAGTTGTCGGAAAATCCGATCATTCTGAACATGGTGATGCTCGTTGCGTACGACAGAACTACGTAGAGGCTATTAGCCAATAGTTTTGGTCTCATAATTTGATCTGACCATGCGTGACACTTTGTCCGTTTAGTATGGAGGGACTTCTCAGTGCTGACAGTTGCTTCCCCAGATTCAGAACCTGGGCTTCCAGGGAAACAATGTGCTTACATTTTGCACAGCAGTATTCACCCTCGATCAGATGATCAAGGAATGCATACATGCCGCAAGATGTACACCGAGTTGCCTCTCCACACCCGCCGGCATCGTACCTCTGCACACGATAGACCGGACCACAAAATCCGTCTGATTTTTTCGGATTTGTCCGACACTGGTGTTGCATACACACGGTCGAACAAATTTGTCGGAAAATTTGAGAGCAGGATCGGATTTTGTTGTCGGAAAATTTGAGAGCAGGATCTTTTTTTTTTCATTCGGAAATTCCGACGGAAAAAGTCCGATGGAGCCCACACATGGGCGGATTTTCCGACAACATGGTCCGATCGGACATTTTCCGTCGGAATTTTCCGACCGTGTGTGCGGGGCATAAGATCACTTACAGTCCTTATAAAAGCTTGTTGGACTATAAACAATCATAGGCCTCTGAAGCCTGTAATTTGCATCCATCTTCACCTTCAAAACTCCGACTCAGCTAAAACCGAACCAACAACCATTTACTGAAGATGCCGTTGGTTCTTTTTTTATTTATTTTTTTTCTCTTTTATGTAAAGCGTTAATTGTTTGTGTCACAACCATGTTAACATGTTGTAAGTGTCTTTATAATTGAATTTCTGGTATCTGCCTATCAATCCGTTTCCCCGCGGACTTCAGGCAAGGACAACGGAATAGCAAAACCTACATTTCAATGGAACTCCCCATGCAAAACAGTTCAACACAAATAATCGCATTCTGCTATTTCCTGGCAGACTTCACCTGGGCTCCCGCACCCGCTGGGAGAGAAAATTGATGATTTTGGTAGAGCACTTTGAAGGTATTAGAAAACATATTTAAATCAGAGAGTCTGCAGCCTGCTTGGCGCTTCCAGGCTATTTTGTTTTAACAGCAAGGACAGAAAACCCTGAAACACAAACCGTACAAAGATTTTATGATTTTCTATATACAAATAAATCAGTGACTCCGAGCCGAGGCCGGGAGTACTGGATGCTAGCAGGAACAATGCAAATTTCAACATTCTAGAATATATGTTCTCTCCATCACTTAAAATGGAATTCTTTATACAGATGCCATTGTCTTAAGTGGGATATTATAGTGTTCAGTGTGATGGCAAGATATTTCCAAGCTTGGCACGGTGTATATAATGTGCAGCAAAATGACAATACATTCACATGGTTACCTGATGTCTGCCATACATCATTCTTGGGGAACCTTTTTATTTAAATGCTAAAGCAAACGTACACTGCTGTCAAAGCTGGAAATTAGCCGCTTCAGTAGCAGCCTGTATATACTCCTTCCATTCCAGGTTATTGTTCAGTTTGTCAGTGGGAGAAATAGTAACCTGTTAATGGCGGAAGAGTGCCCCATCAATGCTATCAGTGGAAGGAATAGTGCTTCACCATTGGTAATCACTGGGAGGAATAGTGCCTCATCATTGGTGTTAGTGAAAGGAATAGTGCCTCGTCATTGGTGGTAATGGAAGTGTTCCACCATTGATATCAGAGGGAGGAATAGTGTCACATGTCCCATCATTGGTGTTAGTGGAAGGAATAGTGCTCCATCATTGGTGTCAGTGGGAGGAATAGTGCCCCATAGCTGGTGTTAGTGAAAGGAATAGTGCCCTATCATTGGTATCAGTGGGATGAATAGTGATCCACCATTGTTATCAGTAGGAGGAATAGTGCCCCATCATTGGTATCAGTGGGAGGAATAGTGATCCACCATTAGTATCAGTGGGAGAAATAGTGCCCCATCATTGGTATCAGTGGGAGGAATAGTGATCCACCATTGTTATCAGTTGGAGGAATAGTGCCCCATCATTGGTATCAGTGGTAGGAATAGTGCCACATCATTGGTATCAGTGGGAGGAATAGTGCCCCATCATTGGTATCAGTGGTAGGAATAGTGCCCCATCATTGGTATCAGTGGTAGAAATAGTGCCACATCATTGGTATCAGTGTGAGGATAGTGGAGCCACCATTGTTATCAGTGGAAGGAATTCTGCCACATCATTGGTATCAGTGGGAGGAATAGTGATCCACCATTGTTATTAGTGGGAGGAATAGTGCCCCGGCATTGGTATCAGTGGGAATTAAGCGTGCCACATCATTGGTATCAGTGGGAGGAATAGTGTGCCATCACATTGGTGTTAATTGAAGGAATAGTGCTCAATCATTGGAATCAGTGGGAGGAATAGTGATCCACCATTGGTATCAGTGGGAGGAATAGTGCCCCATCATTGTTATCAGTTGTAGGAATAGTGCCACATCATTGGTATCAGTGGGAGGAACAGTGCCCCGGCATTGGTGTCAGTGGGAGGAATAGTGCCACATCATTGGTATCAGTGGGAGGAATAGTGCCCCGGCATTGGTATCAGTGGGAGGAATAGTGCCACATCATTGGTATCAGTGGGAGGAATAGTGCCCCGGCATTGGTATCAGTGGGAGGAATAGTGCCACATCATTGGTATCAGTGGGAGGAATAGTGTGCCATCACAAAAAAATGTTTTTGCTGTACCTCCCTGGAGTTTAGGCAGGGTTGCTCCTCACAAATTTACTTTCCAGAAGTAGTTATCCTGGTTGATTGAGATCTATTGATTTTTCCCTAAGTTTGGCTTGTAGCACTTTTCTCTTCTACCACTAGGTGGCCGGGTACTTGGTGGTATTAAATATGAGAAGGGCAACACAAGGTCAGGTTATGGGTATGTGGAGTATCTCAGCCAATGGGCAGTGGTTTTCTTGAATCCCTTGGTCAGGTGATCTAGGTTCTGTTCCACCTGGACGACTGTCTGGGTTAGGGTTGCCACCTTTTCTTCAAGCCAAACCCGAACACTTTAGAGGCGCACGGCATGGCACCCCAACCGCGGTGCTATTTTGCAGCGATTGTCACCCGACAAATCGCGGGAAAATCACGTAAACAGAATTGTGGGATGCCTGTGGGATGCCTTTGTGATTGGGGTGCCATTATCCCCATTCTCTCCTATTACAAATCTCATTTCCCTACCAGCACAAATCCTCCTCCTTCCAATACCCCCATGGCAGCCGACAGGGGGTATCACGGGGCCCCAGTACACAGGGGGATCCAGACAGCAGAGGGTTCGGAGTGGGGGACAACTACAGAGGAGGGGGGACAATTACAGAGATTGATGGGGGAAATTACAGAGGAGGGGTGCAAATACAGAGGAGGGGTTAATTACAGAGCTAGGGGGCAAATACAGAGATAGGGAACAATTACAGAGGAAGAGGAGTGCAAATACAGGAGGAGGAGGGGGTGACAAATACAGAGGAGGGGAGACAATTACAGAGGAGGGGAGACAATTACAGAGGAGGGGAGACAATTACAGAGGAGGGGGGGTGCAAATACAGAGGAAGAGGATGCAAATACAGGAGGAGGGGGTGGCAAATACAGTGGAGGGGGTGGCATATACAGAGGAAGAGGAGACAATTACAGAGGAGGGGGTGCAAATACAGACAAGGGGGGGGGGAAATTACAGAGAAGGGGAACAATTACAGAGGAGGGGGTGACAAATACAGGAGGAAGAGGATGCAATTACAGAGGAGGGAGGACAAATACAGAGGAGGGGGGACAAATACAGACAAGGGGGGGAAATTACAGAGGAGGGGTGACAAATACAGGAGGAGGGGGTGACAAATACAGGAGGAGGAGGGGGTGGCAATTACAGAGGAGGGGAGACAATTACAGAGGAGGGGGGGGGGTGCAAATACAGAGGAAGAGGATGCAAATACAGGAGGAGGGGGTGACAAATACAGTGGAGGGGGTGGCATATACAGAGGAAGGGGTGGCATATACAGAGGAAGAGGAGACAATTACAGAGGAGGGGGTGCAAATACAGACAAGGGGGGGAAATTACAGAGGAGGGGGTGACAAATACAGGAGGAGGAGGATGCAATTACAGAGGAGGGGGGACAATTACAGAGGAGGGGGGGCAATTACAGAGGAGGGGGTGCAAATACAGACAAGGGGGGGGGGAAATTACAGAGAAGGGGAACAATTACAGAGGAGGGGTGACAAATACAGGAGGAGGGGGTGACAAATACAGGAGGAGGGGGTGACAAATACAGGAGGAGGAGGGGGTGGCAAATACAGGAGGAGGAGGGGGTGACAAATACAGGAGGAGGAGGGAAAACACAGAGGAGTCAAAACATAAGAGAGAGAGGCGACAGGCAGCTGCTGGTGCAGAAGTTTTTAATAAAATAAATGCTTAAAAACAATCCACTCACTCTCCATGTCAGAGCTGTATATGTCAGTCTGTGAAGTCGGCTGTCCCATCCTCCCCTCCAATCAACGCTGCTGTTATCACTGGAGGAAACAGAGAGCCACGGGAAACTCATGTGAACTGTCAGCCTCTGATGATGGAGGCGTGGTTAAGCCTCCGGAACGCTCTGATTGGTCACAGCATCCCAGGCTGACAGCTCACTGCAGTCTCCCCGCAGCTCTGTGTTATTGGCTTTCTCAAGCGATTCAGTAATAACAGCATCGTGGATTGGAGGGGAGGATGGGACAGCCGACTAAGTTCACAGACTGACAGTGAGTGGATTGTTTTTAAGCATTTACTTTATTAAAAACTTCTGCACCAGCAGCTGCCTGTCGCCTCTCTCTCTGTTTTCATTGCTCTGTATTTTGCTCCCCCTGCCCGCCGCTACAATCCCCCTGCTGTCCGGGTCCCCCTGTGTGCTGGGGCTTGTAAAAGGCGGCCCCATGGTAACCCCTGTGAGCTGGAAATGTGGTGTCCGGGTGTGAGGCAGAGGGAAACCCGGGCACAGCCTCCTAAACCCGTACTGTCCGGGTCAAAACCGGACAGGTGGCAACCCTAGTCTGGGTGGATGTGTGTTGTATTGCCCAGGCTGCTAGGCCGGAGATGGGGGCTATCCTGGGCACATCTGGCTGCAAGCCTCACTGAGTGTGTATCCAGAAGCAAGAGAGCAGCGCAGGGTTGGGACTGCGGCTTGCAGTCCAACCAGAAGTGACGGTTCTGCCGGCCAGAGAACCTGTCTTGGTTGGAGGTAGAGGGGATGCTGACGCCAAGAGACTATCCGCCTAATTAACAGGGGCTACAGTGAGTAACTGAAGCAAGTACCAAAGCAGCATTCTCACCAACCGGGAATGGTGAAGAATCTGGAAATTTCAGTGGGTATCAAGCCAGGGACCCAGCCAGCGGAGGTGACGCTTGCAGAGCAGCTTGTGTGTCAAGCCAGGGACGAGCAGGTCAGTGGGGTTGAAGCTTGAGAGGTATCTGGAGTGCCAAGCTAGGGACCCAGCAGAGAAGCGGGGGTGACGCTTGAGAAAGATACTACCGTGAAGATTGGAGGAGCTCAAGAGATTCAGTGGCAGTGAATCAGTGGGTCTAGTGAGAGACCGGGAGCTCAGTGGGCTGAAGAACTACAAGGAGCAATTGTAGTGAAAGTGAAAAAACTGTTACGTTTGTGTTAGGAACTGTTAAAGACTGTTGCAATAGTAGACAGCATTCCTACACGTGCAGATGTGGCTTCTTGCTGGATGCCTTTCCCTGCATGGCTGTCCTCCTATTGAAGTCTCGGAGTCTGCGAATTAATCTTGCAACTACCTAAGGGTGTCCTGGCCCTAACCCTCTCTCCTCCCACTTGCATTCAAGAAGTGTCTGGCGCCCAATAACTTTAACTACTCTGAACCCACTATGCCTCACAACCCACTACATACAGAAGGATGTCAGCTATCCCTGGCCCTGGAGGGTCTCATTAGATCAAAGGAGGCCTGGGACCTTGCTACATTGTTCATAGGATAATTGCATTACGTTACGTGCACTACACTGTTTTTATTTTTTATGATTCATCTTGGCAAAGATATGCCTTATTGCTGTTGGCATGCAGTACTGCCACCAAACACAGCTTATTCAAGTGAATGGGGTGAATGGGGTCATGCTGCAACCGCACTATTCAAATCAATGAGTAGTGAGCTGAAGCAGGAGTCCTACCAGTGGTAGTATGGAGTCTGGTCACAAGCCTTGTTCAGCAGCAGCCAGATAGACTGGTGCAGGGTCAGGATCAAGTTCATGGTCAGAAACAGGCAGAAGTTGGTAATGTGCTGGCAGCGAGGTACCAAGTCAGGAGGTGGAGACCTAGTCAGAAATACAAGCTTGAGGTTGGTAACACAAGCGAGCAGCAGACATAACAGACAGGGGTGATCCAATAGAGATGTCAGACGTAGCCGGGGTCAGAAACAAGGTTAGAAGACTTTCAGGAAACAGGAACCAGAGCTGAAGACAATCCAGCACTAAGGCCAGGCAGACTCTCAGTTTAAATAGGCTGCTGGGTGTCACGATCTGTGGATGCTTGCGCACGCCTATATGCACACGCTCCCAACCAACTCACATATGAGGATCTCTCTAAAATCTGACTACAGTGTATTACTTATTAGACTATTGATTGAACTTTCTGACTCTACCACAGTTGTAATGTTTTTTGTATGACATTAGAAGTGCACCTATTGATTTTACTTGTTGGCTGGAATTGCCCTTTAATCACGAGGGAAATCTTTATGTATTATAAAATTGCTGAAACGGGGTCTTTTCAATCCATCTTTATTTAAGGCAGCCAGAGAAGAGAAGATGAGAAGGGAGAGGAGGGAAGGTGAGAGGGCTTGAAAGGTGAGAAGGTAGGTTGGAAAAGGAAAGGGGAAGAGAGAATATAGGAGGAGAGAGGAGGCAAGGAGTGTGGAACAGGCTAAATGAGGAAAGTGAAGAGAGTAGGCGAGGAGAGTGAAGAGGGTAGGTGAGAAGAGGAGATAGGAGAAGGGAGCAAAGAAGAGTGTGGGTGAGGAAAGGGGAAACGAAGGGAGGAGGGGGTAGATGAGAATAGGAGAGAAGAAGGGAAGAGAGAGGAGGAGGAAGTTGAGAAGAAGGGTGTAGAGAAGAGTGTAGGCAAATGGGAGGATAAGAGGGTATGTGGAAAGAACAGAGGAAGGGAGATGAAGGGGAGAAGGATGTAGAGAAGAGGGAAGGTGGGCAGAGGAGAGAAGGGAGGAGAAGGGTGTGGAGAAGAGGGTAGGTGAGGAGAGGAGAGGGAAGGGGAGGAGGAGGGTGGAGAGAAGAGAGGAAAGGCAAGGAGAAGGGCACGGAGAAGAACAGAAGAGAGTAAGGCAGGAGAGAGAGAAGGGAGAAGGATGTAGAGAAGAGTGTAGGTGAGCAGAGGATAGAGAAGGTGAGGAGAAGGGTGCAGAGAAGAGGCAAAGTGAGGAGAAGGGGGTAGGTGAGGGAAGAGGAGGAGAAGGGTGTAGCGAAAAGAGTAGGAGAGGACAGAAAAGAAGAAAAGTAAGGAGAAGGGTGTGGAGAAGAAGGTAGGTGAGAAGAGAGCAGAAGACAGTAAGGCAGGAGAGAAGGGAGAAGGATGTAGAGAAGAGGGTAGGTGAGCAGAGGATAGATACGGTAAGGAGAAGGGTGTAGAGAGGAGGAGAAGGGCATAGAGAGGAGAGTAGGTGAGTAGAGGACAGAAGAGAAAAGAGGAAAGTTGAGGAGAAGGGCATGGAGAAGAGGGTATGTGAGAAGAGAGTAAATTAGGGGAGAGAAAGCAGAAGAAGAGGAGAAGGGTGTTGAGATGAGGATAGGTGAGGAGAGGAAAGGGGAGGAGGGTGTAGAGAAAAGAGTAGGAGAGGAGATAAGACAGGAAAGGCAAGGAGAAGGGCGTGGAGAAGAGAATAGAAGAGAGTAAGGCCGTGTACACACTGGCGGAATGTCCGACAGAAAAAGTCAAACAGAAGCTTTTCATTGTATATTTCGATCATGTGTATGCCTCATCTGATTTTTTTTTTTTTGACGGACCCAGAAATGGAACATGTAAATATTTTCTGATGGAACCAATTCCTATGGGGAAAACCGTTCGTCTGTATGCTGTTCCGACAGACCAAAAACGACGCATGCTCTGAAGCACGTATGAGACGGAAGGCTATTGGCTATTGAACTTCCTTTTTCTAGTCCCGTTGTACGTGTTGTATGTCACTGCGTTCTTGACGGTCGGACTTTGGTGTGATTGTGTGTACGCAAGACAGTTTCAGCGGAATTCCGTCGGAACTCCGTCGGAAAAACCAGCAGAATTTACTCTGACGATAAAACCGGTTGTGTGTACAGGGCATAAGGCAGGAGAGAGAGAAGGGAGAAGGATGTGTAGGTGAGCAGAGGATGGAGAAGTGTGTGGTGAAGAGGGAAAGTGAGGAGAAGGGGGTAGGTGAGGGAAGAGGAGGAGAAGGGTGTATGGAAAAGAGGAGCTAAGAAGAGAAGAAAAGTAAGGAGAAGGGTGTGGAGAAGAAGGTAGGTGAGAAGAGAACAGAACACAGTAAGGCAGGAGAGAAGGGAGAAGGATGTAGAGAAGAGGGTAGGTGAGCAGAGGATAGAGAAGGTGAGGAGAAGGGTACGGAGAAGATGGAACGTGAGGAGAAGGGGGTAGGTGAGGGAAGAGAAGGAGAAGGGTGTAGCGAAAAGAGTAGAAGAGAAGAAAAGTAATGAGAAGGGTGTGGAGAAGAAGATAGGTGAGAAGAGAAGAGAACAGAAGACAGTAAGGCAGGAGAGAAGGGAGAAGGATGTAGAGAAGAGGGTAGGTGAGCAGAGGATAGAGAAGGTGAGGAGAAGAGGGAAAGTGAGGAGGAGGAGATAGGTGAAGGAAGAGGAGGAGAAGGGTGTAGCGAAAAGAGTAGGGGAGGAGAGAAAAGAAGAAAAGTAAGAAGGGTGTGGAGAAGAAGGTAGGTGAGAAGAGAACAGAAGACAGCAAGGCAGGAGAGAAGGGAGAAGGATGTAGAGAAGAGGGTAGGTGAGTAGAGGATAGAGAAGGTGAGGAGAAGGGTGCAGAGAAGAGGGAAAGTGAGGAGAAGGGGGTAGGTGAGGGAAGAGGAGGAGAAGGGTGTAGCGAAAAAGAGTAGGAGAGAAGAGAAGTAAGGAGAAGGGTGTGGAGAAGAAGGTAGGTGAGAAGAGAAGAGAACAGAAGACAGTAAGGCAGGAGAGAAGGGAGAAGGATGTAGAGAAGAGGGTAGATGAACAAAGGATAGAGAAGGTGAGGAGAACGGTGTGGAGAAGAGGTTAAAGTGAGGAGAAGGGGGTAGGTGAGGGAAGAGGGGGAGAAGGGTGTAGCGAAAAAAGTAGGAGTGAAGAGAAGAAAAGTAAGGAGAAGGGTGTGGAGAAGAAGGTAGGTGAGAAGAGAACAGAAGACAGTAAGCCAGGAGAGAAGGAAGAAGGATGAGGAGAAGAGGGTAGATGAGCAGAGGATAGAGAAGGTGAGGAGAAGGGTGCGGAAAAGAGGGAAAGTGAGAAGGGGGTAGGTGAGGGAAGAGGAGGAGAAGGGTGTAGCGAAAAGAGTAGGAGAGAAGAGAAGAAAAGTAAGAAGAAGGGTGTGGAGAAGAAGGTAGGTGAGAAGAGAAGAGAAGAGAACAGAAGACAGTAAGGCAGGAGAGAAGGGAGAAGGATGTAGAGAAGAGGGTAGGTGAGTAGAGGATAGAGAAGGTGAGGAGAAGGGTGCGGAGAAGAGGGAAAGTAAGGAGAAGGGGGTAGGTGAGGGAAGAGGAGGAGAAGGGTTTAGCGAAAAGAGTAGGAGAGAAGAGAAGAAAGGTAAGGAGAAGGGTGTGGAGAAGAAGGTAGGTGAGAAGAGGATAGAGAAGGTGAGGAGAAGGGTGTAGAGAGCAGAGTAGGTGAGTAGAGGAGAGAAGAGAAAAGAGGAAAGGTGAGGAGAAGGGCACGGAGAAGAGGGTATGTGAAAAGAGAAGAGAGTAAATTAGGGGAGAGAAAGCAGAAGAAGAGGAGAAGGGTGTTGAGATGAGTGTAGGGGAGGAGAGGGGAGTTGGCAGGAGAGAGAAGGGAGAAGGAGAAGAGAAGGATGTAGAGAAGTGGGGTGAAGAGAGTGGAACAAAGAAAAGAGGGGAAGGGAGAAGAGAGTAGGCGAGAGGAGGGGAAGGTAAGGAGAAAAGTATAGAGTAGACAATGAGGGGACAGCAGAGAAAAAAAGGGTAGGTGAGGGCCGGAACATGAAAAAGGACAGTATATAGTGTTAATTAACAGGCTTTATTCTCTGTGATGTCACTGCTGTCTAGCTATTCCATAGGCTGAATTTCCTCTTTTCTGCAATGTCAGACAGGTTAGGTATACAAGCAGATAAGTATCTCTTCACATTTTAATTTTTCCGTCTCAAACTTTAGATAAGCCTTTCTTCTCCTGCGAGTTGGATTACTTATCCTTGTATATCTGATGTAGATGGATGAGATGAGAATTAGAGCCAAAAATGATGAAAAAAAAACAAAACGTATTTGATCCGCATTCAGTAGAATGTACAATGGGACAGCCAGAACAGACTATTATGTTTCGCAAAGGAGCTTCGTGCAGATGTGATATAAATAGAAATTGAAAGAACATTAGTAACCTGCAATAGTTTTCTCCAAATTTGAATTAAAATGGTGCATGTTCAATTAGCGTACAGCTGACAACTGTCGTGGATTCTGCTCTTCTTGACCTTGCAGGAAAACCATCCTTCCCTTATGAAATTACTGGGCTTTGACAAGTTGGATCGATAGAAGCACTGTGCACTTGATAGCTGGTTACCATCTGGCTGAAAGGAAGCAGGTGCCTCATTATACAAATCTAGTACACCAGATCTCTAGACACTAGGAAATATCTTCAAAGGTTCTTAAAAGGGAAGAGCAGCTTGAATAGTTTGGATTTCAAACAATGTTTTGGCATCACTATTTGGTGATGCGCACGCTATAGTAGACGTAGCTTTAAAAATTTACACCCCACCATAATCTCTTAAAACTTATAAATAGAATTAGGGGGCAAAATAGTACTTACTTTGTTTGGAGAGCTAGCAGTCATTTGACCAAACGCCAGGTTACATGATCCATAATCTGGAGTAAAAATAATATATATATCAGGGCTTGACAAATTTGCTTGGAATCTAGGAGCCAGCTAAAAAAGTTCGGAGCCAGGTTTTCTTTTTTTTAACGACATGGAGACGAGTGAGGAGAAGATGGCCCCCGCCTCTCTCCAAGTCATTGCAGGGCAGAAGCGACTTCAAATTGTCACTTCTGCCCATAGGTCTTAAAAGGGACATTTTATAATTTTTTTTCAAATGGCAATTTTTTTTGCATTTTAGTGTAAATATGAGATCCGAGGTCTTTTTGACCCCCAGATCTCATATTTAAGAGGTCCTGTCATGCTTTTTTTCTATTACAAGGGATGTTTACATTCCTTATAATAGGAATAAAAGTTACACAATTTTTTTTTCAAAAGAACAGTGAAAAAATGTAAAGTTAAAATAAATAAGAAAAAAAAAATAATTTTAAACGCGCCCGTCCCGCCGAGCTTGTTTGCAGAAGAGTAGCGCCCGCATATGAAAGCGGTATTCAAACCACACATGTGAGGTATTGCCGTGATAGGTAGAGCGAGAGCAATAATTCTAGCCCTAGACATCCTCTGTAACTCAAAACATGCAACCTGTAGAATTTTTTAAATGTCACCTATGGAGATTTTAAAGGGTAAAAGTTTGTCGCCATTCCACGAGCGGGAACAATTTTGAAGCGAGACATGTTTGGTATCAATTTACTCGCCGTAACATTATCTTTCACAATATAAAAAAAAATTGGGCAAACTTTAAAAAAAAAAGTATTTTTTCCCAAAAAAGTGCGCTTGTAAGTCCGCTGCGCAAATACGGTGTGACAGAAAGTATTGCAACGAACGCCATTTTATTCTCTAGGGTGTTAGAAAAATAAATATATATAATGTTTGCAGGTTCTAAGTGAAGGAGATAGGCAGGCAGTCAAAACAAAACCGCTCCATTAGCATTGCTGGGTGTCATACCAACGGCCACCACAAGAGGGCGCCAGATTATAGAAGGTACTATAGGACTGCACAAGGCCGCAAAGACGGGGCCTCAATTACCGGCCGGCGCGGCACATCGCGTTCGCGCGGGCGGCGCGGGGGGGTGCACTATGGAGACAGGATACCCCCAGCTGTGCTGCCCCAGGCGCCAGGTCGCTAATTCTAGTCGCCAATGCGACCTGGCGCCCGGTATTCATCGAGCACTGATATATATATATATATATATATATATATATATATATACATACACACACACTATATTGTCAAAAGTATTGGGCCTGCCTTTACAAGCATGTGAACTTTTAAAGTGGTTGTAAACCCTGTAAAAGAAATTTGTAAGTTCTGAATATAATTGTATTCTATTTTGTATGTATTGCACACGGTACTTATAATGTTTTCATTACATGTTTGCATTCTTTCAAGTCCTGATTAGAATTAGCCTGCCTATGTTACGCCCCTTGTTACCATAAACGTACAATTGTAATATTAATGTGATACCTTCATAATCATGTGTATAAAAACCTCCCATTGCATCATAATAAAGCAGAACAGTTATTTGGAAAGATGCGGAGTGTATCTTTTATGTCTGTTCCCTACTGCAGTAGTTATTAATAATTTGGAACCACTAATCAATATGAGGATAGGAGTTGCCTATCTATAAATTTCCATGTCAGGATGGCGAGCTTTGCCTAGGAGGGGAAATACAGGTGACCCTAAGATTCCGAAACAAGGAGCTTGAGACGATCAGGGAATTTCTGATAATCAGCTGGCTGAGCTAAGCCTTTTGCTTACAGTTGAGTTATCAGACTTCCTTGATCGGTAAGGCATTTTCGGGACACACCACTTTTACCTACAGGTAAGCCTATAATAAGGCTTACCTGTAGGTACTGGAAATATCTCCTAAACCTGCACGGCTTAGGATATATTTGCCATATACGTTTGTGCCAACGTCATTGGCGCATGCACACTGAAGAAAGGGCACGACCGTGCCCTTTCTTCAGCAGCGTGCCATGACCGTCGGCTCCCGCGCACATGCGTGGGAATGACGTCACGCGACTACGGCCAGTCACAGAGCCGGAGTCCACGGCACAGAAATTAAGAGGGGTGAAGATGGACGCGGGGACATCGGGGACAATGCAGGCTTTGGCTTGTTTGCAGGTAAGTGGCACATAATGGGCTAGTATGCGACGCATACTAGCCCATTATGCTTTGACTTTGCAGGGAACAAAAGAGGAAGTAAAACCCATCAGGGTTTACTTCCTCTTTAATGGCATCCCAATCTTAGTCCGTAGGGTTCAATATTGAGTTGGCCCATCCTTATATATATAATGTATGTAAACACTATATTGCCAAAAGTATAGGGACACCTGCCTTTACACGCACATGAACTTTAATAGCATCCCAGTCTTAGTCCGTAGGGTTCAATATTGAGTTGGCCCACCCTTTGCAGCTATAACAGCTTCAACTCTTCTGGGAAGGCCGTCCACAAGGATTAGGAGTGTGTCTATGGGAATGTTTGACCATTCTTCCAGAGGTGCATTTAAATGGTCGACCCAAGATTTCTAAAGGCATTCACATTTTTTGACCTTGTCCAGGAGAACCGCTTCTTTTCTGGTGTGAATCATGGCTCTGGTAACTCTATTTTTTGTTTCCAGGACAGTTAGGTGTGGGGTTTTCCAGACCTTCGTGATGGTTTGCTTTGCAGAGGTCATAATCTGAGTAATTTGAACTGAAGATAAGTTACATTGGGAGGTTTCTTATTAAGTAAGGCTAAGGTTGGGTCGGGGGCTATGGCTTTACCAGCAAGGTTGGAAAGGATATGGAAGATGTCCGTCTAATATGATTGGACTAGCGGACAGCTCCACCAGATATGGAGGTGCGTCTCATTGTCCAAACAGCCTCGGAAACAAGCAGGGGAGCATGACGGTAAATATTTGGTAATCCCGGAGAGGACCAGGTACCAGCCCATCAGTATTTTGTAATTAGTTTCAGAGGCTACAACATTCTGTGAAGCCGACTTTGTGGTGACCCAAGTATTGGACCAGTCGGTGGTGTCCAATTGGAGGCCCAAATTGGATTACTATTTTTTCACGTAATGTAGGGATGTGTGTGGTGGTGGGTCTAACAATTGTAAATAGAAAGAGGATATTAATCTCCGTGCATAAAGATCTTTTTTCCAAATGCATTTAAAGTTGGTCATGTCGGGTAGAGAGGAGTCTGTGCGTAAGCATGGAGATAAAAAGTGTTTAAGTTGGAGATAGCGAAAGATTTCGGAATCAGGAATTCCATATGTTTCATTAATGCCGCGTACACACGGTCGGAATTCTCGTCGGAAAAAGCTCTGATGGTTTTCCCGTCGGAATTCTGACGGAATTTCGCTCAAACTGTCTTGCCTACACACGGTCACACCAATTTTCCGACGGTCAATAACACCGTGGCATAAAACACGTTCGACTGCACTATAAAAGGGAAGTTTAATGCTTCTGAGCATGCGTCAAATTGTTTCCGAGCATGCGTCAGAATTTTGCGTGTCGGAATTGCGTACACAAGATAGGAAAATCCGATAGAAAGGTTTTCCGTCAGAAAAATTAAGAACGGGTTCTCAATCCAAAGTCCGTCGGAAATTCCGACAGAAAAAGATGGGCATACACACGGTCGGAAAATCCGATGAAAAGCTCCCATCGGACTGTTTCCATTGGAAATTCCAACCGTGTGTACGCGGCATTACAGTGGGAAATGTTTTAAAGATGTCAGGGGTTGTGAATTTGTGAGCCCGGATTAGGTTGGCTGCCGACCATCGAAGGGGACGTCCATGGTAAAAAGCGGGGTTTCGCAAATAAAATAGAAGAGAATTGTGGGGAGATTGCAATATAAATTTGGTTTTGAGATTATCCCAAATCCGCAGGGAGTGACAGGTGATCGGGTTCTTCATTCTCTTGCAGTCGCACGGGCGAAGCCACAGTAAGTTGGCCACGGAAAGGGGATCGCACTCTACCGATTCCACTGCTACCCAGAGTGGTGTTTCTTGGGAGGCATGTATTTTGGTAGATAGGCTATTTGGGCCGCCTGGTAGTATTTGGTGAGGTATGGTAGACCTAGGCCGCCTTGCAGTTTGGGTAAATACATAATAGATCTCGCTACCTGAGGTCTGGTCTTGCCCCAGACATAGGCGAGGACTCTGCGTTGTAGTATTCGAAGGAAGTGAGATGGCACTTGGATTGGTCTTCATTTTAATTTATAATCCATTTTGCCAAAATCGCAAATTTTCACCAAAATCACCCAATTTTTGCTGAGATTTCAGGCAAATTAAAACTCTCCATTTCGCTCATCCCTAATAACTATGAAAGGAAGCTGGAACCTCCACTATTCTTTTACAGGTTCTAAAATCTGAAGCCAAGACTTACTTTTTTTTAACGTACAATGGTAGATGTCGCACATGCAGACGGCAACAGATGGGACTCGCAGTCTGCCTCGCTGGCTTAGAGCTGACAGCTGACTTTGGAAGGCTTGTGGTTGTGCAGCACTTCACTGCTCAGTCATGCTCACCATAAAATCTGCTTTTGTTTGTTCCACTCTCTGTCCACAGCGTCCCGTCATCTAAACAGACTTGTATTGGAGTGGCTCCCAAATGACACTCGTGTATGACACAAGATGCTTCCAGTATGAAATCTGCAGGTGCCTCACTTATGTTGTGCATTTTGTTATTTAAGCATAGAAGGGAAACTCCAATTTTTACAACATTTTCTCCAATCAATCACATATATTTGCCAAAATTACTTTAAAATGGACTGTTCTCAGGGTGGTGTCTACCATAAGGAGACCATGGGTCAGTGCCTAAGGCAGTAGGGTTAGAAGGGGAAAGCAATAAGCCTTAAAATGTACAAATTCTAAAAACTTTTTTCGTAGTGCGTTTCCCTTCTTTGTGGCTAAATTCAAAAAGAGAACTGTAGGGGTCCCCCCTTACAGTGTAACGGAACTCTGCTAGTTCAGATATAAAGAGGGAACTCTGCAGATTCTGATGTAAAGGGGGACTCTTGTGATTAACTTTATATTGGATTGATTGGAAATGTTATTTAACCGCAAAATATATGTATAGTTTATACTGTAAAAAGAAATTGCTGTGCTCCGCTAAAGGGTTTGACTTGAAGAAAAGGTGGCAACCCTAGTCAATGAGCCTCCTCCATATGACAGTGTTGGGTAAGGAACCAAGTCCTACATACTCAGAGGAGGGGGCAGAGGTCACATGCTACCATCCTGACCCCTGCACTCTATACGTTATGTTGTACATTACATAGTCCTGACAAAGGTGATCATTGTCTCAACAGTTGCTGATCTTAATGAAGTCATATGAAATTATATCCTTTTTGTGTGCATAAAAGCATAAGTAATATAAACGCTTATTTTTTTTTTAAATGATCCTTTGTCCTGAGGTTTATATGTGTCTGTGAGGCTGGCAGTTGTATTACAGTAGTTAAGAATATTTTGTGGGTACAAAGACCAGTATATGTGTGCAGTATATAGAGCGACTAGCTACAGATTCTGTTTAATAATCCCCCTTTAAGCCCCTCCCACTGTTAGTAAAATTTGCCTATGCATACTGTCCTCCTTGGCATGCATAGCACGCCGCAGAGCTTATTTTTTTTATTTTATCCTAGGGTGCCCAAGGTCTTTCATAATCCTAGTCATGCCCACATTTTGGGCTTTTTGGCTCCTACTGAGCCCTTTGACTGCTCCTCAGCATCTTTATTTTAGAAGCCTTGGGCTTTTAATGTGTCCCAGTCAGGTCTCTAAAAAACTCCCAATGGCAGGTTTCTATAAAAGTAGAGGTCACATATTCCGCTCTCTGGTGGCTTGTGTCTTAGACATGTGCACAACAAAAAAATTTGTTTATTTTCGTTTCGTTTTTTTCGTTTCCGAAAAAAAATAGTTTATTTTCGTTTCGTTTTTTTTTCGTTTCCGAAAAAAAATTGTTTATTTTCATTTTGTTTTTTTCGTTTCCGTTGATTCGTAACGATTCGTAAATTCGTAAGTCACCGGTGTTCGTATTCGTAACGATTTGTACATTCATAAGAGTTATTTTTCATTGATTGGTTTTTTCGTTAGTTTAATTTTCGTTTATTCGAAATTCGGACGCATTCGTATTTATTCGTACTTTCGTAACATTCGTAGATTCGTAATCGAAGCATAATTCATAATTTTATGTAATGTGTATGCTATTATTACATTTTAAGAGACACAGAAAATTACGAATCGAAAAAAAAAGTTACGAATGTACGAATTTTTTCGTTCAATCCATTCAAAGCACGTTAAGCAACGCCATTGTAAGAGACACGGAAAATTACGAATCGAAAAAAAAAAAAAAAGTTACGAATTTTTTCGTTCAATCCATTCGAGGCACGTTAAGCAGCGCCATTGTAAGAGACACGGAAAATTACGAATCGAAAAAAAAAAAAGTTACGAATTTACGATTTTTTTCGTTCAATTCATTCGAGGCACGTTAAGCAGCGCCATTGTAAGGGACACGGAAAATTACCAATTCAACAAAAAAATAAAAAGTTACGAATGTACGAATTTTTTCGTTCATTTTCGTTTTTCGGATTTTCTTCATTCGTACATTCGTTGTTTCTAATTTGTTTTTTTTTCGGATTTTCGTTGTTTTTCGTATTCGTTCGATTCGAACGATTCGTTATTCATTAAAATTTTTAGCGAATCATTCGTTCATTCGTACGAAAACGAAAAAAAAAAAACAAACCGAATTGCACATGTCTATTGTGTCTCTCACCTTCCCTTCATTCCAGTGCTACAGCCTCCAAGAGAAACTCTGGCATTCAACATTCCGGGAATGTCAGATGCCTACAGTATGTCTCCTGCCCAGTGTCATAGTTCCTATCTCTGATGCCTACAGTACGTCGCTATAGGACACAACAGTGATGTAGCGATCATGAGGATAGAGCCACTGTATACGGTGGGCAACATCGTGTATCGAAAGTGATAAATGCCAATCAGCCTTATGGAGCCTGTGGCACTGGAATGGAGGGAAGGTAGGAGACAAAAGCCACCAGAGATGTGGGTAAAAGATCTGCAGTTGGGAATATTTTTGGAGATCTGACAGGGTCTCTTTAGATATACTTTAAAGTCAACCTTTTTTTTTTTCTTTTTTTTTTGTAAAGAGTAGGGAGGGTTTTTTCCATCTGTATGTTATTAGGGAGATTTTCCTTCACTTCCTGTCCTGTAGACTCTATGCAAAGTGAGAGGATATCTCTTCAAGGTGCGGATTATCCCCTCTAATGCCCCATACACACAGTCGGAAATTCCGACGGAAAATGTCCGATCGGACCATGTTGTCGAAAAATCGGCCCGTGTGTGGGCTCCATCTGACTTTTTCCGTCGTAATGTCCGAAGGAAAAAATTTGAGATCCTGCTCTCAAATTTTCCGACAACAAAATCTGATTGGACTTTTTCCGATCATGTGTAGAGAATTCCGACGGACAAAGTGCCACGCATGCTCAGATCAAATTAGGAGACCAAACCTATTGGCTACTGGCCTCTACGTAGTTCCGTCACCACGTTCAGAATGATCAGATTTTCCGACAACTCTGTGTGTATGCAACACCAGTGTCGGACAAAATCCGTCGAAAAAAAATCAGACGGATTATGTGGTCGGAATTTCCGAGCGTGTCGCATTAGAGTAATGCCGCGTACACACGATCGGAATTCTCGTCGGAAAAAACTCGGTTTTTCCGACGGAATTCCGCTCAAGCTGTGTTGCCTACACACGATCACACCAAATTCCGACGGTCAATAACACAGTGGCATAAAACACGTTCGCAGCACTATAAAAGGGAAGTTTAATGCTTCCGAGCATGCGTCGAATTGTTTCCGAGCATGCGTCGGAATTTTGCGTGTTGGAATTGCATACACACGATCGGAAAATCCGATAGAAAGGTTTTCTGTCAGAAAAATTGAGAACAGGTTCTCAATTCAAAGTCCGTCGGAAATACCGACAGAAAAAGACCGATGGGCATACACACGGTCGGAAAATCCGATGAAAAGCTCCCATCGGACTGTTTCCATCGGAAATTCCGACCGTGTGTACGCGGCATTAGTTATCACGGGAACAAGTGTCCCTATTGGAAGATTTCATCTTTATTCCTGTTCTGGTTGTAGGTCCAAATTTTGTATTGACCCTCACTTTCATTTCCTATGATATTGGTGATCAGAACAATTCGAGAGGAGGGAATCTCCCTAGCGAGGACACAGTTTTACCACTTCAATACTGTGCCATAGCCAAAAGAAGGCTACAGCAGGGCTCTATTATTCTGGGACGGTGTCCACGGATGTCCACCCAGAACATGCCCCTGGGGCACGCATTGGGTGTGCTCTGTAATCGCAATGTCCTTTAGCCACAGCTGATCACAGATCCAAGTAAAGAGCCAATCACAGCGACCCTTTACCATGTGATCAGCTGTGTTCAATCACAGCTGATCACATGTAAGCAAACATGTTGATTATCGGCATTCCTTTCCTCACCTGCTGTCACAGTGTGAGGAGAGGAGAGCCAGAAACCGGCAAGTCTGACGGGGCACATTTACACTGATAATCAGGGCATTGATCATCAGTGCCCTGATTATCAGTGCAGTCCCAACAGTGCCAATCAGTGAACATCAGTGCAGCCCCATCAGTGCACATCAGCGCAGCCTCATCAGTGCACATTGGTGCAGCTTCATCAGTGCACATTAGTGCAGCCTCATCAGTGCACATTGGTGCAGCTTCATCAGTGCACATTAGTGCAGCCTCATCAGTGCACATTGGTGAAGCTTGATCAGTGCGCTTCAGTGCAGCCTCATCAGTGCACATCAGTGCAGTTTCATCAGTGCACATGGGTGCAGCCTCAACTGTGCACATTGGTGTAGCTTTATCCGTGCAGCCTCACCAGTGCACATCGGTGCAGCCTCATCAGTGCACATCAGTGCAGCCTCATCAGTGCACATCAGTGCAGCTTCATCAATGCACATCGGTGCAGCCATATCAGTGCAGCTTCATCAGTGCACATCGGTGCAGCCTCATCAGCGCACATCAATGAAGAAGAAATATTGCTTATTTGCAAAATGTTATAGATGAAACTATGAAACATTTTTAGTTTTTTTTTTAAACTTTTCAGTCTTTTTTTTTGTTTAGCTAAAAATAAAAAAAAACAGCGGTGATTAAATACCACCAAAAGAAAGCTCTATCTGTCTCAAAAAAATTATGAAAATGTCATATGGGTACAGTGTTGTATGACAGCGCAATTGTCATTCAAAGTACGACAGCGCTGAAAGCTAAAAACTGGCCTGGGCAGGAAGAGGGTGAAAGTGCTCAGTATGAATCTTTGATATAGTGCTAACAATACCTAGAACGCTATAGCCTTAAGAAAATAAAAAAAATAAATAAAAAACAGCCTACTTATCACAAGCCTAATTAACATTTATACAATTATAAACATTCATATGCAATTTTGTGGTTGTTGGTAATGAGAAAAAAAAGGAAGAAATTGGTAACTGCGGAGGGGGGTATAATGAAAAGTAGAAATTAATTAGTGGCTAATAAAGAACATCTTAAATAAGGTAAATTATCCATGCTAGTGTTGTTAACACTAAAATTAAGAAAATTAAAATGTGTGAATGTGCATCGAGCAAGTAAGGCCCGGAGCGAGAGGAATAAAATGGAAAGGATGGTGAAGAGCCGCCATGACAGGGTGATAAGGGTATGTAAATAGGGGGTCAAGGAAGTGTAGGTAGATAAATGGGGGAGAGTTTGTATTGGCCAGGAGCAACAGGATGGGGAGGGGAGTGGTAGTTGATTGAAGTTGGAGTTGGGGTCTCCCAGGCATCAGTGGAGGGACAGGTGACAAAGCAGGCAGTTTCCACGCTGCTGTTTGTCACTTCCACAGAGAAGAAGGCCGACGGCGACAGGATCCTGGCCCAGCTGCGGGCAGCTGCTGCATCCAAGGGGCCCGAGTGGCTGCAAAGCCAGGTAGCAGCCCTGTTGGAGGACCAGGCATCCAGGTCGGCTGTGGGGGGAGGGGGTGAGAATTATTCAAGGCAGCGTTTTCCCTGGCATTTTTTGGGGCATTTCGGATTAGCAAGCTGGTCAGCCCATCTCGGAAGGTCCCGGGGGGGGAATATTGGTGCAGGATGTGCTTTGTAGCGGGGACCGGTTGCAAGTCTTGGTCAAAGACAGACCTGACGGGCAGGGGAGTGTGGGTGCAACTGTTTACACTGCCAGGTACCCCAGTGTGTCCGGTGAGGGTGGTGCGGGAGCCAGCTTGTAGGCAGGTGCAGTCTATATTCCCCACAGTCGCACTAGAACGAAGTGGCAACGCAGAAGAGTTGTGGGGAACTTGGTTCCTCTATGATTTTCTCAGTCACAGGGAGACAGTCCAATTGGGTGCTGGCACCTTATGTGACTTTGGTGGCCATCTTGGGTCAGGCAGAGTCTATTTAAGACTCCAGCTCCTGGGTTTGGTGCGCTTTATGCAAGAGGCTAGTGTAGGGACAGGTTTCCCATCTGGCAGGTACAGTGCTTAGAGATAGGAAAAAGTTCTGGGGGAGGGGGGACAGTGCAGGGACTACATCTACCTCGTTTCAGGAAGCCTCCCCTTTGGGTGTGGACCAGCCAGGCCACATTTCACACCTTGTTGGTTGCAGACGCTGATGGCATCCTTCAAGTCTACAGACTGCTGTTACAGTTCGTAAATGTATCTCTGGACTGTCATGCCTACCCGATGGGCCTAGTTGTACTGTGTTGAACCTTTCTACAATATATTGCACTTGCCTATCTTGGACTTGTGTGCCTGCCATACCACGCTGCACCTTGCTCACAAGTTTCCTTAAACTTAAAAGACCGAAGAAAAATCGTCTGAGTGCCGCCTACTGAGTGCCTACCTACAGGGGTGTCTCCATTGGATACTGGCTGCTCCTCTTTGTCAGTGTCCCCTGCAGTAATAGCTTCCCCCACTAGATGTCCTCAGTCGTCCGGCTTGAATGATGGCCAGCTTCATTCAACTGGGAAGACTGAGGACATCCTGTGAGTGCAACCTACTAAGCACCTACCCAGAGGCGGGATCCCCAGTGTGCTGTGCATTCACATACAATTATGCAGAGCGGTGCTGACATTGTCAGATTAGCACAGCTCTAAGTAACTTTGAGGGCCACCCACCAGATCCATAGGGAAAGTTATGTGTCACATGACTGGATCAAGGTCATATACACATATATATATATATATATATATATATACACACACATTTACTGTATATATATATATATACTATGTTGTCAAAAGTAGCACATGAAGTTTAATGGCATCCCAGTCTTAATCCGTAGGGTTCAATATTGAGTTGGCCCACCCTTTGCAGCTATAACAGCTTCAACTCTTCTGAGAAGGGTGTCCACAAGGTTTAGGAGTGTGTCTATGGGAATGTTTAACCATTCTTCCAGAAGCGCATTTGTGAGGTCAGTCACTGATGCTGGACGAGAAGGCCTGGCTCTCAGTCTCTGCTCTGATTAAACCCAAATGTGTTCTATCGGGTTGAGGTCAGGACTTGCTTTGTGCACTGGCAAAAATCATTTGGTGTAGGGGGGATTATAGTGCAGGGTTGTTTTTCGGGGGTTTTGCTTGGCCCCTTAGTTCCAGTGAAGGGACAATTTCATGTTCTGAAATTTTGTTGGAACATTTTGGGGACGGCCCCTTCCTGTTCCAACATGAGTGCGTACCAGTCCACAAAGCAAGGTCCATAGAGACATGGATGAGCACGTTTGGGGTGGAGGAACTTCACTGGCCTGCACAGAGTCCTGACCTCAACCTGATAGAACACCTTTAGCATGAATTAGAGTGGAGACTGCGAGCCAGGCTTTCTCATCCAACATCAGTGCCTGGCCTAACAAATGTGCTTCTGGAAGAATGGTCAAACATTCCCACAGACAAATAAAAATTAGAAAAGGCGCGCTAAATAGTCCCAATTTAAGTATGCAAAATCCTTGATTGTTCAGCATAAAAATTCTAATTCCATATATGAGGATGATATATGAAGATCCCTCCCACAATGACACCACAGTGATTCACATCATATAAGTGCACCGCCACCTTAAGAAAAACTTGCTTACCAGAAAGCAAGTAAAACAGGCGTGTGGCTATAGCCCAGCCAATGCCTTGCACTTATGCTTGTATGGAGAATTGGCCACAGGATGGATCGCTGCACTGGGTCTCACACACCTATCAACCACTGTGGAGTCCGGTCCCATCACATTCAGTTATGGATCCAGAAAGAAAAACTGGCCAAAGTGTAATATTGTCTGCACTGTGAATACTTCTGTCACTTTTCCTCCAAGCCTAACTGTTTTCTTTGGTTGAGAACTCAAAAAAAACATATTTTCAGTCATTGTAACCACTACGTGGTTTTTCAGCTCTTTAGCGCACCCTTTGGGCTACTTCTGCTAATTTCGTGTTAGTAGAAGTTTGGTGAGTTTTGATTCACGCTTTTCATTTCATGCTTTTCATTTAGCGCTTTTCAGTTCATTTCTGAGCGGCCGTTCGTCAAACAGCCATGTTGCAGAATCGGAGGAGATAACGTGTTATTTATTATTGGCCTTGGAGTTATTGCTTTGACCCAAGTCCAGTCCAGGAACAGGAGGAGGAGGAGTTCTTGGACCAAAAATTGGTTGCTTTATTAATGGTGACCAATTATGTCATATGCCTTTGCTGCGGGAGCTCCAGGAGAATAATCCGGATGATTTTCTGAATTATCTCCAGATGACGGACCCCTGCTTTCACCAACTCTTGGCATTGTTGACCCCCTATATTAAGAAGCAGGACACATGCATGAGGCTTTTATTTTATCTTTTGGTTGAATAATAATGATTTGAATCGTTATATTTTCTATATTTTTGGGTGCATAGAATGCACTTTTTGGTTAAGTTCTATTGGCAGATAGCATGTCTAATTTTATTTGTTTTCTTTTTTTAATGCACAATAAAAAAATTGTGTAGAATAATACTTGGCTATGTGTTTTACTTCAAATGACAGTTTGGGAGTCGGCAGTTACATTTTAAAAAATACAATGTAAAATTAACAAGGGACACCAACATAGTTGTATCGATCGGTACAGAGAGGAGAGAAGCGGAGAGGGAGAGAGACGGGACCAGCGCTGTGGGCTGGATGTGTAGTGCCCACAGCGCTGGTCAATACACTGCCACCACTGTGCAATGCTCTGCCACCACTGTGCAATGCTCTGCCACCACTGTGCAATGCTCTGCCACCAACCACTGTGCAATGCTCTGCCACCAACCACTGTGCAATGCTCTGCCACCACTGTGCAATGCTCTGCCACCACTGTGCAATACTCTGCAACCACTGTGCAATGCTCTGCAACCACTGTGCAATACTCTGCCCCCACTGTGCAACGCTCTGCAACCACTGTGCAACGCTCTGCCCCCACTGTGCCATGCTCTGCCCTCACTGTGCAACGCTCTGCCCCCACTGTGCAACGCTTTTCCCCCACTGTGCAATGCTCTGCCACCACTGTGCAACGCTCTGCAACCACTGTGCAACGCTCTGCCACCACTGCAATGCTCTGCAACCACTGTAATGCTCTGCAACCACTGTGCAATGCTCTGCCACCACTGTGCAATGCTCTGCCACCACTGTGCAACACTGCAACACTGCAATACTCTGCCAATACTCGCCAATACTCGCCAATACTCTGCCAATACTCTGCCAATACTCTGCCAATACTCTGCAAATACTCTGCCAATACTCTGCCAATACTCTGCCAATACTCGCCAATACTCTGCCAATACTCTGCCAATACTCGCAATACTCGCCAATACTCGCCAATACTCTGCCAATACTCTGCAATAAATTTTAATAGAAACAAAGAATTTTTATTTATTTTTTTTACCGAATTTTCAGTATATTTTGATTTATAGCGCAAAAATTAAAAAACCCAGTGGTGATTAACCACTTCCCGACCGCCCCATGTACATATACGTCGGCAGAATGGCACGTACAGGCAGAACCA
Source organism: Lithobates sylvaticus (assembly GCA_028564925.1). Taxonomy (NCBI): domain Eukaryota; kingdom Metazoa; phylum Chordata; class Amphibia; order Anura; family Ranidae; genus Lithobates; species Lithobates sylvaticus. The sequence continues at coordinate 609,705,871 of CM053027.1, read as the reverse complement.
CGTACCTGTACGTGCCATTCTTCAGGCGCGTGGGGGGTCCGATCGGACCCCCCCCCGGCCGGCGGGGACGGTCGGGATCGCTTCAGGAGCGATCCGGGATGAGGGGACGGCCAGTGGTTTCTGGCCACCCCCTCGCGATCGCTCCTGGCGAATCAGATGCTTCCTCTGTCTGTGTCAATCAAAACACAGACAGAGGAAGTGATGTCACGCTCGGTGCGCCGGTCTATGTGACCGGAACGCCGAGCTGTCAACATGTACAGGTTAGTGCACCAACAGTACACTGACACCAGTACACATAGGCACACAAAACACCCCCCTGTCACCCCCAGATCACCCCCCAGATCACCCCCTCCCCCCCCAGTCACAGTGTCACTAATTGCAGTGATCATTTTTTTACTGATCACTGCATCTAGTGTCAGTGTGACTGTAATAACTGTCAGTGCAGTTAGTTTTAGGTCCAAGGTAGCCCCCTACCCCCCCCCCCAATAAAGGTTTAACCCCTTGATTGCCCCCCAGGTAACCCTTTCACCCCCTTTTGCCAGTGTCACTAAGCGATCGTTTTTCTGATCGCTGTATTAGTGTCACTGCTGTCGCTAGGTAACCATTTTTTTTTTTAGGTAACCGCCATGTTTATATAGGTTCATAAATAGGTTTATAGGTCAGGTACCCCCATATTACAACCTAAATAAAGGTTTTTAACCCCCTGATTGCCCCTAGAGTTAACCCTTTCACCAGTGATCACTGTATAACTGTCACTGGTGACGCTGGTTAGCCAGTTAGTTATTTCGTTATTTAGGTTCCCCGTCAGGTTTTTATATAGCGTCAGGTACCCCCATATATTACCTAATAAAGGTTTTAACCCCCTGATTGCCCCTAGTTAACCCTTTCACCCCCTTTTGCCAGTGTCACTAAGCGATCGTTTTTCTGATCGCTGCATTAGTGTCGCTAGGTAACCAGTTTTTTTTTGTATTACTGTTACGGGTGACGCTGGTTAGTTAGCTTGTTTTTTATACTGTCAGGGCACCCGCCATTTATTACCCAATAACGGTTTAACCCCCTGATCGCCCGGCGGGTGATATCAATTAGGTTTTAGGGTCAAATAAGGTCTGCGTCGCCCCAGGTTAGTGCCAGTACCGCAAACACCCACGCGCAAAGCATACACCTCCCTTAGTGGCACAGTATCTGAACAGATCAATATCTGATCTGATCAGATCTATACTAGCGTCCCAGCAGTTTAGGGTTCCAAAAAAAACCGCATTGTTAGCGGGATCAGCCCAGATACCTGCTAGCACCTGCGTTTTCCCCCTCCGCCCATCCCAGCCCACCCAAGTGCAGTATCGATCGATCACTGTCACTTACAAAACACTAAGCACACATAACTGCAGCGTTCGCAGAGTCAGGCCTGATCCCTGCGATCGCTAACATTTTTTTTGTGGTAGCGTTTTGATTCAGTCGCTTCAGTCAGGAGCTTTTTTACCTGTGAATCTCAAAAAAATAAAAAAAAATAAAATAGTTGTCGTTTTATTGTTCTCTCTCTCACTCTATTCTCTCTCTATTGTTGCTCTTTTTTTACTCCATTCTATTCTGCAATGTTTTATTATGTTTTATTATGTTTTATCATGCTTGCTTTTCAGGTATGTAATTTTGTTTACTGTGTTTTAGTGTTAAGCATTTTTTTGTTTTCAGGTGCGCCATTCAGTTGCAACGCGGATTTATTTATCTTGACAGCAACAGCGTTTGCTCCCACGATACATAAAGCCGCGACTCCAACGCTGTAGGAGGTGATTTCACCACCACAGTTAAAAAAAAGAGCATATATGCCGAAGCATGGGGGCAGCAGGGGGGGGGAGGAGCGATTGGCTCCTAATGCCACGTACATACGGTCGAAATTCCGACCGTGTGTACACGGCATAACTTTTGCGGGAGGATGCCCCCATGCATCGGCATATATAAATGGTGCATGTATGCCCATCATTAGAAGTGGGTGGATGAAGGGAGGTATTCTAATGGTGGGCATACCCACCAATCAATCTCTTTTTTTCGTTCAGCCAAGAGGCTGCATGAAAAAAAAAAGATTACAATATATGTCCAGTATGTTGCTGGACTTTGAATGGTTATACCAGAATGATGCCTGCAGGTTTAGGTATCATCTTGGTATCATTCTTTTCAGCCAGTGATCGGCTTTCATGTAAAAGCAATTCTAGCGGGTAATTAGCCTCTAGACTGCTTTTACAAGCAGTGGGAGGGAATGTCCCCCCTCCCGGATATAAACCGCGCCATTGGGAAATTGGGAAAGCATTTTTATCACACCAATCTTGGTGTGGTCAGATGCTTTGAGGGCAGAGGAAAGATCTAGGGTCTAATAGACCCCAATTTTTTCAAAAAAAGAGTACCTGTCACTGCCTATTGCTATCATAGGGGATATTTACATTCCCTGAGATAACAATAAAAATCATAACAAAGAAAAAAAATGGAAGGAACAGTTTAAAAATAAAATAAAAAAGCTAAATAAATAAAAAAAAAAACAAAAAAAAAAAAAAAAAAGCACCCCTGCCCCCCCTTCTCTTGCGCAAAGGCGTACACAAGCGTTGGTCTGGCGTCATATGTAAACAGCAATTGCACCATGCATGTGAGGTATCACCGCGAAGGTCAGATCGAGGGCAGTAATTTTAGCAGTAGACCTCCTCCGTGAATCTAATGTGGTATCATGTAAAGGCTTTTAAAGGCTTTTAAAAATGTATGTAGTTTGTCGCCACTGCGTGTTTGTGCGCAATTTTAAAGCATGTCGTGTTTGGTATCCATGTACTCGGCCTAAGATCATATTTTTTATTTCATCAAAAATTTGAGCAATATAGTGTGTTTTAGTGCATTAAAATAAAAAAAAGTGTATTTTTTCCACAAAAAAATGCGTTTGAAAAATCGCTGCGCAAATACTGTGTGGAAAAAAAAAATGCAACACCCACCATTTTAATCTGTAGGGCCTTTGCTTTAACATTATATATAGTGTTTGGGGGTTCAACGTAATTTTCTTGCAAAAAAAAAATATGTTTTCATGTAAACAAAAAGTGTCAGAAAGGGCTTTGTCTACAAGTGGTTAGAAGAGTGGGTGACGTGTGACATAGGCTTCTAAATGTTGTGCATAAAATGCCAGGACAGTTCAAACCCCCCCCAAATGACCCCATTTTGGAAAGTAGACACCCCAAGCTATTTGATGAGAGCAATGTTGAGCCCATTAAATATTTTTTTTTTTTGTCCCAAGAGATTGAATAATGAAAAAAAAAAAAAATATATATATTTTTTTTACAAAAAGTTGTCACTAAATGATATATTGCTCAAACATGTCATGGGCATATGTGGAAATACACCCCAAAATACATTCTGTTGCTTCTCCTGAGTACGGGGATACCACATGTGTGGGACTTTTTGGGAGCCTAGCTGCGTACGGAACCCCAAAAACCAATCACCGCCTTCAGGCTTTCTAAGGGTGTAATTTTTTTATTTCACTTCTCACTGCCAATCACAGTTTCGGAGGCCATGGAATGCCCAGATGGCATAAAACCCCCCAAAATGACCCCATTTTGGAAAGTAGACACCCCAAGCTATTTGCTGAGAGGTATGGTGAGTATTTTGCAGATCTCGCTTTTTGTCACAAAGTTTTGAAAATTTAAAAAAAGAAAAAAAAATGTTTTTTTTCTTTACTTTCTTCATTTTCAAAAACAAATGAGAGCTGTAAAATACTCACCATGCCTCTCAACAAATAGCTTGGGGTGTCTACTTTCCAAAATGGGGTCATTTGGGGGGGTTTTGTACTTCTCTGCCATTTTAGCACCTCAAGAAATGAAATAGGCAGTCATAAATTAAAAGCGGTGTAAATTCCAGAAAATGTACTCTAGTTTGTAGACGCTATAACTTTTGCGCAAACCAATAAATATACGCTTATTGGCATTTTTTTTACTAAAGACATGTGGCTGAATACATTTTGGCCCAAATGTTTGACTAAAATTGAGTTTATTAGATTTTTTTTTATAACAAAAAGTAGAAAATCTCTTTTTTTTTTCAAAATTTTCGCTCTTTTTCCGTTTATATCGCAAAAAATAAAAATCACAGAGGCAATCAAATACCATCAAAAGAAAGCTCTATTTGTGGGAAGAAAAGGACGCAAATTTCGTTTGGTTACAAAATTGCATGACCGCGCAATTACCAGTTAAAGTAGTGCAGTGCGAAATTGAAAAAAGACCTCTGGTCCTTTGGCTGCCAAATGGTCCGGGGCTGAAGTGGTTAAATACCACCAAAAGAAAGCTCTATTTGTGTGAAAAAAAGGACACAAAATTCATTTGGGTACAGTGTTGCATGACTGAGTAAATGTCATTCAAAGTGTGAGAGCACCGAAAGCTGAAAATTGGTCCAGTTAGGAAGGGGGTTTAAGTGCCCAGTGGGTAAGTGGTTAAAGAAGAAGAGAATTGTAGAATTTGGAGATTTCATAATTTGCCGCATCACAAATGTTAATTCTCCATTACAATCGCTAGTTTACAAGACCGACCGCATCTGGCTCGCCCTTGCTTCCGAGCATGCGTGTTTGTACTTTGAACTTTTGTCCAACGGACTTGTATACACACGCTCGGAAAATCCGACAACACACATTTGTCTGCGAAAAAATTGAAAACCTGCCATCCAACATTTGTCTGTGGAAAATCCGACAACAATTGTCCGATAGAGCGTACAAACGGTCGGATTTTCCGCCAACAGCCTGTCATCACACAATTCCCATCTGCATTTTAACTGTGGGCGCAGCCAGGCACCCACTGGGCATGAACGAGCTGTGCCACGCACCGTGACTGGCCGCGCAATTATCTGGGACCTGTCACGTGTCCCAGATGATTGACAAGAGGGAGGAGGGAGAGGCGAGGGGAGGGGTGTCAGGAGCCCAGGCGCCGAAGGAGGCAGATTATGAGGGACCCCCTAGCAACAGGCATTTAGACGTGAGTAAAAAAAAAATAAAACATTTCCTCCAAATGTTTATTTTTTATTTTTTTAAGCACATTAATTTATTTTTTATTTTTTGGGGGGCAACTCCACTTTAAGACTGGGATGCCAATAAAGTTCATGTGCGTGTAAAGGTGTCCCAATACTTTTGGCAATATATATATATATATATATTTTTTTTTTTAAGCACCTAGTGGTTAATACAGGAGGTGTTGTGCAGAATTAAAACAAAATAAGCCTATGGTTACTTTAAAATAAGGTCTGTACCTAAGTACAACTGTATAAACAGATAGGAAGAATCTATGGCTCCTTGTTTTGTCTCCTGCAGTGTAAAAAGTAGAGTTTTCCTTTAAACAGATTTCTTTTCCCGGGCACAGTCCCACGGACACGTTGTTCAGTTAGCGATTCATCCGGCGGCTCTCATATTACAATACAGCCTCTGATCTATTACTTCCATGTTTCTTGTTTATCTGTCTGAATGAAGGATCTTTTGGAGTTGAAACTAGTCCCCAAGGAAGATGGCAAAATAATAGAACCTTCTAGAAAAATAAAAACAAATCTCTTTATTCGAGCGCCGACAAAACTCTTTCCCCCTGCAGCAGTATCCTAGGCAGCCTGGCACTGCAATGACTTTCTGATGGTTTTTTATTTTTTTCTGATTTTACGTTTTTTTTTTTCTTGTTTTTTTTTTTTCGTGTGTGTGTGTTATATAACTGGGGAAACAAATTGGTTTTCCGAATAGAGCTCAACAAAGTAAATAAGTGGACCAGAGGGTACCTAAAGAGATTCAAAATGAAATAAATAGTGGAAACGGATTGGCATTTGAATTGCTTATTAGAATGTAAAGGGAAGAAAAAAACACAGCGGCGGAAACTGAGTGGAGATGCTGGAAAAAATAAATTCAGCTGTAGAGTTGAATAAGTTGAGAATAAATCAACAATAAGGATAGATTGTTCACTGAAAAAAATGGACTATTCAAGGAATAAGCATACTATCCAGTGTGAAAATATATATATATATTAATATGTTTGTGTATATTTATATATATATATGTATGTGTATATATATATATATATATATATATATATATATATATATATATGTATATATATATATATATATTAATATGTTTGTGTATATTTATATATATATATATATGTGTATATATATATATATATATATATATATATATATATATATATATATACACACACACACACACGTGTGTATATATATATATATATTAGGGCTGGGGAATTTAAAGATGAATTCCTCGATTAATCCTTAATTTTTTTGATCGATCAAAATTCTTTTGATCGGTACTCACCTCTCCGCCGGCTTCCGAGTCTTCAGGGAGTTCTGTCGGAGAGATCCGGTGACGTCACAGACATCGACGTCACCGGACTCCTCCCCCCTTCCCCAAGTGCTTCTGTAACGACATATTCGGCGACCCATCGCAGTTTGCTACGGAAGTGACGTTCCGTCGCCGCCATCTTGCTACACCCCACACTCGTCCACAGTAAGGATACACTAAGAAGGGGGGAAAGCGGGCATCTTGTTACACCCACCGGAGTTTTGCATTTTAGACATATTTATAACAGTAAAGTCACTTTCTATAGTGAAATACAGTACTTAGAACTCCGTCTGACTGCTTAGATGTTGAATTTTAAAAGCAGCAAACTTCTGTCAGATTAACAAACCTGTGAGATGACCAGGGTTGCCGCTGCTTTTAAAATTCAAGATCTAAGTAGTCAGACGGAGTTGTAAGTACTGTATTTTACTATATAAACTGACTTTACTGTGCGTTATAATTAATCAAAATTAGTCGATTAATAAATAAAAAAAAAAAAAAAAAGATTAATCGAACACAAAAATGTGTAATCAGTAACAGCCCTAAAAATATATATATATATATATATATATATATATATATATATATATATATATATATATATATATATATATATATATATATGTGTGTGTTTATATCTGTATATATATATTATATATATATATATTTATTTTATAATTATATTTTTTATTTTTATTATTTTTTTTTTACATAGATTTGTGAACATATGTATGTATATGTGTGTATATATATATATATATATATATATATATATATATATATATATATATATGTATATATAGTACAAATAATCCACTTTATGTATTATTATTATTTTAACATATAAAAAAAAATAAAAAATCAGTTATGCACCAAAGACTGATTTACAATTTCACACAAGGAGTTACACAGTCGAGCAACTCTTTCTATAGATGTCCATCAATAAGTTTGCCTTCAAAGGAGATACATTGAGTGCATCATAAATTCCAACGCGTTTCATGAATCAGTAGTTCATTTCCTCAGGAGTTGATGCTACTGCGTGACAGGGTGTCGATCATCTACTATGATTTTATTTACTGTTGATCCTGCCAGTAGACCCATTATCTTTCCACTTCCTGTATTAGGGTGACAGTGCTGTTAATTGTGCTGTGAAAATGTATGGGAGCTTGTCACCCTGTGGACAGGGTAGTCGAAGATGTACAGTAAATGTGGTTATAAATGTACTTTAATTGGGAGAAAAGCAAGTTAAAGCTCAAAGTAAGCTAACACTTTTTTTATTGGTTTTATTTATTTTTTTAATATACAAGATTACAAAAAGCAATCCCAGAGTAGCAGGCTATAAGTGCAGTTTCAGCACTAGGTTCTTTATTCTTTTGCAGAAAATGTTTAAACCATATGAATAAAAGCTGACCATTCTAAGCATCCCCAGCAGTGTTGTATGGGTTTTCTTAACACTTTCTCTGGAGATGAAGTGTACTAATAACAGATAGACTGGCGGGATCAACAGTTAATAAAACTGTGTTTCAGGAGTAGGGATGAGCCGATGTTCGAGTCGAACGTATATTCGACTCGAACATTGGGTGTTTGCCTGTTTGCCGAACAGCAAACAATATCCGGTATTCCAGATTGTGGACTTTATCGTTTGTTTTCCGCTATCTATTTTTTTAAAAGCTGAGGCTTGTAGTGCACCAGATTTTATTTTCACTTTTTATACTTTTTTTATCATTATTATTTTCTTGGTACTATTTGTTTTACCATACCTACAGTGATACAATTTTTTTCATCTGTATGGTCACTTTGTCACTATTTGGGATATTCAGTTATTTATTCTCCTTGCAATTCCCTTGCACTTTCAGAACCAATTTTTCGGTTCTTTATTCACACATCTTGCACGTTGCACTGTGCACTTTATACTGCTTGATCTATGGAAGATTTCTTGTTCACTATTTTATAATCCATTACCATCATCATTCTTTATCCCAGCACTTATATTTATTATAGCACGGTTATTACAGCACGGATATTACATTTATTGAAGATTTTACTTATTGATTGGTCACTTTCATACACGTCTTATTTGCATTCACTATTTTACGTATATTGTATTAAGGAATTGTATTTATTTATATTTGTATTTATATATATTTATTTTTGTCAAAGGTCACTTATCTTTCGGATTCTCTTTTTAGATTATTTATTTAGATTATTTATCTAAGGGTTAGCGCCACATACCCTATCATTCATTTTTACCTTTACAAGTGTGAGATCACTTATATGTCGGCTGCTTTCCTCTTTCTTTTCATTTGCTTATAGTAGTTTTTGGTTGAGCGCACTGGTTACCCCTTTACTCTAAATATCCGGTATTCGCGGCAAATTCGAACACCGTTAAAGTCTATGGGACACTAACATGAAAAATAAAAAGTGCTCATTTTAAATGCTTATATGCAAGTTATTGTCATAAAAAGTGTTTGGGGACTGGGTCTTGCCCCAGGGGACATGTATCAATGCAAAAATTATTTTAAAAAATGTCTGTTTTGTCGGGAGCAGTGATTTCTTTAATGCTTAAAGTGAAACAATAAAAATAAAATATTCCTTTAAATATCGTGCATGGGGGCTGTCTATAGTATGCCTGTAAAGTGGCACAGTTTTCCTGTGTTTAGAACAGTACCGCAGCAAAATTACATTTCTAAAGGAAAAATTGTCATTTAAAACTGATCGTGGCTGTAATGAATTGTCGGGTCATGGCAATATAGATAAAACTCATTGAAAAAAAGAGCATGGGAGCAAGAGCACCTCCAGTCCATTACCTGGCCCTTTGGGTCTGGTATGAATATTAAGGGGAACCCCGAACCAAAATTTAAAAAAAAAATTGCATGGGGGTCCCCCTAAAATCCATACCAAGCCCTTCAGGTTTGGTATGGAAATTAAGGGGAACCCTGCACCAAATTTTTAATAAAATGGTGTAGGGGTCCCCCACAAAATCCATACCAGACCCTTCAAGTCTGGTAGGGAAATTAAGGGGAACCCTGCACCAAAATTTAAAAAAAAAGGCGTAGGGGTCCCCCCAAAATCCATACCAGACCCTTATCCGACCACTCAACATTGCAGGTCGCAGGAAAAGAGGGGGGGCCAGAGAGCACCCCCGTGAACCGTTCCAGGCCACATGCCCTCAACAGGGGGAGGGTGCTTTGGGGTCTGACCGATCAGTCTGTCTGATGGGGATAAGGGCCTCATCCCCACAACCCTTGCCCGGTGGTTGTGGGGGTATGTGGGCGGGGGGCTTATCGGAATCTGGAAGCCCCCTTTAACAAGGGGACCCCCAGATCCCAGCCTCCCCCCCTATGTGGATTGGTAATGGGGTACAATGTACCCCTACCATTTCACAAAAAAAGTGTCAAAAATGGTAAAAAAGACAAGAGACGGCTTGGGACAAGTCCTTCATTAAAAAATAAAAAAATAAAAATGTCCCACGATGTAAATTTACGCTGCTCGACGGACCGAAAAAGAGAAAAAAACAGTGGCAGTCGTTCTGCCTCCATGGGAGGCTCCCGCCGACTGATGCTTCTTCTCTGTGACAGTTCTTATATAGTTGAGGGTGGGGCCACCCGGTGACGTAAACAGGTGACCCCTGACGCCACGGGGAAGCCACAGGGAAGCCGTGGATCTGGGGGTCCCCTTGTTAAAGGGGGCGTCCAGATTCCGATAAGCCCCCTGCCTGCATACCCCCACAATCAACCATTGGGCAAGGGTTGTGGGGATGAGGCCCTTGTCCCAATCAACATGGGGACGAGGTGCTTTGGGGTCAGACCCCAAAGCACCCTCCCCGTGTTGAGGGCATGTGGCCTGGTATGGTTCAGGAGGGGGGGGGCACTCTCTCGTCCCCCCTCTTTTCCTGTGGCCTGCCAGGTTGCGTGCTCGTATAAGGGTCTGGTATGGATTTGGGGGGAGACCCCTACGCCATTTTTTTTAATTTTGGTGCAGGGTTCCCCTTAAAATCCATACCAGACCTGAAGGGCCTGGTATGGATTTTAGGGGGACCCCCACGCAATTTTTTTTAAATTTTCGTTCGGGGTTCCCCTTAATATGCATACCAGACCCAAAGGGCCTGGTAATGTACTGGGGGGGGGGGCATGCTCTTTTTTTTTATGAGTTTTATCTATATTGCTTAGACCCAACAATTCATTACAGCCGTGATCAGTTACAATTTTTCCTTTAGAAATGTAATTTTGCTGTGGTACTGTTCTAAACACGGGAAAAATGGGCCACTTTACAGGCGTACTATAGACAACCCCCAGGCACAATATTTAAAGGAATATTTCCTTTTTATTGTTTCACCTTAAACATTAAAAAAATCACTGCTCCCGAAAAAAATCATCCGTTTTAAAAAAAAAATTGCATTGATACATGTCCCCTGGGGCAGGACCCGGGTCCCCAAACACGGTTTATGACAATAACTTGCATATAAACCTTTCAAATTATCACTTTTGATTTTTCATATTCATGTGTTCTTCCGAATTTTTTGCCTGTTCGGTATGTTCTGGTGCGAACCGAATCAGGGGATGTGCAGAGTGCAGAGTTTAGGAGTGCGCTATGTACAGAGTGAAGGGTTCAGGAATGCATTACAGAGTGCTGGCCATATTCAGCCCATGAGCCTTATGTTTGACATATGTAGCTTAATGGATAAGGATTGATTTTTTTGTTTCCCCCATTGCAGAAAATAGGACCTCTCTTTTAGGCCTGATCCACACCTATGCATTTTTTTAGGTTGCAGGTTGTTTATTCAGTTTTTTTTTTTTTTTTTTTATCGGTTGATCTTGGTACTGTAAATCGCTGTATATCTTGGTACCATTTCATGTACAGCTATTGTACATATTCAGTAATCAGATTAGATGAGCCTGGATTCAGTGAACAGTCTAAATATGCTCATCCTCCCTGAAGGTCACTAGTGCAGACCAATACACAAGGCCAAAGCCATAATAATTGGCGCTTCTTTTATGAAGCACCAACTTTGAACCCCGCTTAATGCGCTGGTCTCTGTCCTGAGGACACACTGAGCCATGCACATTACTTGTTCACGCTTCGCGTGGCTCCCCGCAATGTTTTCAAGTAGCAGTAAGCGCCGCGTTTAAACGTGCGGCCTACTTGATCTAGAGGCTCGCTAATGAGCTAATGAATCTTGTTTCTGCATCGGTCAACTTGTAAAGCCTGCTGAAGAATCAGAATAAATATTATAGAACATGTCTGATTGTACCCTTCAGTCCTTCACACATGCATTATCAGGACCCTGTTATAGAGGATTCTGGCCAAAAGCATATTATCTCCCTTTAATGCATAAGAGACAAAATTTGCATATTGCGGTGCATTTGGTGTTCAGTACATGGTAATATTGAACTAGAGGAAGAATTGCACATCGAGGATGTGTTTGTTTATTATAAGCAGCCTTGGAACTGTCCCTGGTTGCCACCATATATGGCTCTGTCCCACGTGATCATGGTTTTTCCTCGTTGCCATTGTGACCCCCAGTGCATTCCCCCCTGTGTCAGTCTGACTTGGGAGGATAGTACTGGGGGACAGTCTGACCTGGGGGGGATTATAAGTGGGGTCAGACTGACCTGGGGGGGATTATACGTGGGGTCAGACTGACCTGGGGGGACTATACTGGGGAGACAGACTGACCTGGGGGGGGGCCATCAGAAATGTTTGGGCCCCTTACACAGCTTTAGGACTGCCCCCCCCCCTCGAGCCTGACCACCAGCGTTCCCCAGGGCTTACCCACAGGCCATCCTACTGAATGCGCACACCGGCCACCTCACCTTTACGCACTCAGCCCCCCCACACCTGTATATTTGTCAGCCCCCCCCCCCACACCTGTATATTTGTCAGCCCTCCCCACACCTGTATATTTGTCAGCCCCCCCCCACACACCTGTATATTTGTCAGCCCCCCTCACACCTGTTTATATGTCAGCCCCACCACCCCCACCTGTATATATTCCAGCCCCCCCCCCTTTCCTTCACAGCCCCTACTTGTAAAGAAGGTCTTCCTACCTAGTCCCAGCTCAATTTCACAAAGCAGACATGTTGCTGAGAAGCATAGTACAGGCAGATCACACGAGGGGTGCACATGCACATAATTGCCAGAGGTGGCAGTAAAGAGCTCGATGTCTGAGCTCAATGCCACAGAGAGCAGCAGACGCTGTGATATTGTTTCTGTAATGCACAGCACGGCTCCCCTTCACCCGCCCTGCCTTCTTCTGGCCCAGTGGACCCTTAAGGCCCCGGGGCCCCTTACAGTTGTAACGGCTGTACCCCCCTGATGGCGGCCCTGCTGGGGGGTTTATATTGGGTAACAGTCTGACCTGTGGGGATTATATTGGGGGACAGTCTGACCTGTGGAGTTTATATTGGGGGACAGACTGACCTGGGAGGGATTATATTGGGGGAACAGATTGACCTGGGGGGATTATACTAGGGAGACAGACTGACCTGGGGAATTACACTGGAGGACAGACTTACTTGGGGGGATTATACCAGGGGGACAGACTGACCTGGGGAATTACACTGGAGGACAGACTGACCTGGGGGGAATTATACTGGAGGACAGACTGACCTGGGGGGGGGGGGGGGTTATAGTGGGGGACAGACTGACCTGGGGCGGATTATACTGGGGAACAGACTGATCTAGAAGGGATTATATTGGGGGGGACAGACTAACCTAGGGGAATTATACTGGAGGAGAGACTGACCTAAGGGGATTATACTGGGGGACGGACTGGCCTAGAGGGGATTATATTGGGGGCAGATTGACCTGGAGACCTGGGGGGGGGTTATACTGGGGGAACCTTGTTTTATTTAACCATGACCCTTAAGCCCCTCACATGGCTCACATAAATTTGGCCACACCCACTGTACCCCATTGCACACTGCGCTTGCGGCATTACTTGCCCTTGGCACAATAAAAACACTCCCAACTCTTCATTGTGGTGCACTAAGCACACCACATTTTTTTTTTTTTTCATATCAAGCAATGGGGCCCAACTTGCCCCTGGTCACAGTAGTCCTATATGGTTGGTGGGGGAAGGCCTCAGTTAATAACAGAGTGTAGTTTAAGTAGCCATTGAAGGCTCATTAGTTAGTATACCAGTCTGATACCATTGAGTGCATTTAAAGGATTGTGCCATTGATTGCTGTGTTTTAATAGATAAAGCTTAAATAAAGGCTTTCCAACTATAAAATAACTTTTGAACCCGTATTTCATTTTGTAGAGAGGCAGAAGCAGATTCTATTTAAAAAATTGTTGGTAATTTTTCCATTATATAGTAAATTAAAAATGTAAAAAATTTAAAACCACAGTAGTTATTACATACCATCAAAAGAAAGTTTTATCTGTCTTAAAAAAATGATGTACAATTAATTTGGGTTCAGTGTAGTATGACAAAGTATTGTCAATCAAACTATCACTGCACTTAAAAATGAGACATGAACAAGGGTGTACCAAGCTGGTATTTAGGTGGCAGGAGAATGGCTTAGTGGTTAGCACTTCTGCCTGGCAGCACTGGGATCCTCAGGTTGAACCCTAGTTTGGATGCTATCTGCATGGATTTTGCATGTTCTCCTGGTGCTTGCGTGGGTGTCCCCTGGGTACTCTGGTTTCCTCCCACGCTCTCACTCTCTTCCCTCCCAAACTTTCTAAACAAAGGGTCAGTTTTCTGTCCTGCAGACTTTAGTGGGGCCGGACTAGGGCCAGTGGGAGTATAAGATGTCCTGGCATCCAGTAGGAGTAAACAATATCCTATTATTGGTGTCATTGGGAAGAATTGTGCCCCATCGTTGGCATCAATGGAAGGAATTCCGGCCCATCGTTGCTGTCAGTGAGAGGAATTGTGCCCTTTCGTTAGTGTCATTAGAAGACATAGTGCCCATCGTTGGTGTCAAAGGGAGGAATTGTGGCCCATCATTAGTGTAAATGGAAGGAATAATGACCCATCATTGGTGTCAATGGAAGGAATTTTGCCCCATCATTGGTGTCATTGGAAGGAATTGTGCCCCATCGTTGGTGTCAATGGAAGGAATTGTGCCCCATTGTTGGTGTAAATGGAAGGAATAATGTCCCATCATTGGTGTCAATGGAAGGAATTGTGCCCCATCGTTGTCAATAGAAGAAATTGTGCCCCATCGTTGTCAATAGAAGGAATTGTGCCCCATTGTTGGTGTCAATGGAAGGAATTGTGCCCCATCGTTGGTGTCAATGGAACGAATTGTGCCCAATCGTTGGTGTCAAAGGAACGAATTGTGCCCAATCGTTGGTGTCAATTGAAGGAATTGTGCCCAATCGTTGGTGTCAATGGAAGGAATTGTGCCCAATCGTTGGTGTCAACGGAACGAATTGTGCCCAATCGTTGGTGTCAATGGAAGGAATTGTGCCCAATGGTTGGTGTCAATGGTAGGAATTGTGCCCAATCGTTGGGGTCAATGGAAGGAATTGTGCCCAATCGTTGGTGTCAATGGAAGGAATTGTGCCCCATCGTTGGTGTCAATGGAAGGAATTGTGCCCAATTGTTGGTGTCAATGGTAGGAATTGTGCCCAATCGTTGGGGTCAATGGAAGGAATTGTGCCCCATCGTTGGTGTCAATGGAAGGAAATGTGCCCAATTGTTGGTGTCAATGGAAGGAATTGTGCTCCATTGCTGGTGTCACTAGGAGGAATTTTGGAATTTTGTTAAAGACCCCCTGGCTGCAGTTTGGAGACCGCTGATCTAAAACATGCTGGCAAGTTTCTAGGCCATAGTATGCTTGTATGCTTGTGAGATAGGGACCTTAGATTGTAAGCTTCCTGGGTGCAGGGACTAATGAATATGTGAGGTGCTGCGTCAATTGTTGGTGCTAAAAAAAAAAAATAATATTAATAACAAGTGGTCAAAAATGATTAAAAGTGATCAAATGAGAGCCCACACCTGCTTTGACTGCTCATGAAATCAGAAAGTCAAAATAATTGAACGATCAAACTGAAGCATGGGGGGGGGGGGGGGGGTGTTGCTTTACACCTGTGCCAGCACAGCCGCCCTGCTTTACTCTCCTCATTCTGTATCGTTTCTTGCCTAGTTCGGCATCAGCACCACAAGTCATAGATGACCTGTTTACAAGTAAGGCACAGGGCTCGCACTCCAATAATGGATATTGATTGCTTCCTGACGATGATTTGAAGGGCGGCAGATAGTGATCAGACCCCGCTACACCTCTGGGAACCTCCACCCCGGAGCCGTACAAATTGAACTTGATTGAAATCTTGATCTTTTTTTTTTTTTTTCCCTGACACAGATTTGGCCCATTCTGTTTTTTATTTTACTTATTTTTTTTTTTTTTTGTGTGCCCGTGATTGCTCACCTGGAAGCAGCTCTGTAATTTTACAGCTAAGAGCTGTGTTTAAAGGACTTGGAGTGGGCACAATCAGCGCGTCTGCTCTCGGCTCATGTTGCCGAGTGGCACGCGGGCGCAGCTTAAAGGGAAAGTCATCATCAGAAGGTTGCAAAAGCCGCTTTATCTTTAATTGCAGTCTAAGGCAGCATCTTGTGTGGTTTACTATTACACGATGGAGACAGTTTGGCTGAGGTTCTTCATTACCCTGCCAGCTGCTAGTGCTTTGTTTCTTTCTTTTTTTCCTTTCTTTTTTTTTTTTTAAAGGTTCATGCGCTCTTGTAGTTAATTATTTATAAATATATTCTAGTAAACCCATTGAAAAGATGGTTAGTTTACAATGATCAGTAGGTCCAGAGGTACAGACAGCGGCAAGTCTTCATTTTTCCTGTAAAAGTTTGGCAAGTCCGTTCATTTGGAACTCCGTTGGGAAGACCGTCGGAGTTTATTCTGATGGAAAGTCCGGTCGTGTGTGCGCGGCATTAGAGAGGTTGATTGTTAGAGGTTACATACACTTTAGCCACTTTCGAACCCAACTTGTTATGCCGCGTACACACGATCGGAATTCTCGTCGGAAAAAACTCTGACGTTTTTTTCCGACGGAATTTCGCTCAAGCTGTGTTGCCTACACACGATCACACCAACTTCCGACGGTCAATAACACAGCGGCATAAAACACGTTCGATGGCACTATAAAAGGGAAGTTTAATGCTTCTGAGCATGCGTCGAATTGTTTCCGAGCATGCGTCGGAATTTTGCGTGTCGGAATTGCATACACACGATCGGAAAATCCGATAGAAAGGTTTTCCGTCGGAAAAATTGAGAACAGGTTCTCAATCCAAAGTCCGTCGGAAATTCTGACAGAAAAAGACCGTTGGGCATACACACGGTCGTAAAATCTGATGAAAAGCTCCCATCGGAAATTCCAACTGTGTGTACGCCGCATTAGAATGCTAGAACATCAGCAACAGCCAAATAATCAGCAGTTTCAAGAGTTTAGCAACAGCAGCCTCCATAATTCTCCCATGACAGGTGCACTTTAACTACTTCAATACCGGGCACTTACACCCCTTCCTGCCCAAGCCAATTTTCAGCTTTCAGCGCTGTCGCTGTTTAACCGCCTGAGATCCGCGCCATAGCCAAATGACGGCTACAGCGCGGATCTGTTGTGCAGGGACGACATCTATTGACGTTGTCCCGGCAACGAGCTGCCTGCGCGCCCCCTGAAGGGCGCGCGCGGCGCGCTCTGTGATCCGCGAGTCTGTGAGACTCGCTGGATCACAGATCCGAGTAAGGGGTCGATCCCGACCCCTTACCATGTGATCAGCTGTCAGCCAATGACAGCTGATCATGTGACAGTAACAGAGCCGATATCGGCTTTTTTTCCTGCTCGCGCTGACAGCGCGAGGAGAAAAAAAAGAAAACGATCACCGGCGGCAGTGAGAGGGACATCAGTCCCTCTCACTGCAATATGCCCAGGGTCCATGGTGCCCAACCTGTGCTAATAAAAGTGCCCCCAGTGCCATCTGTCAGTGCCCCCAGTGCCATCTGTCAGTGCCCACAGTGCCATCTGTCAGTGCCCACAGTGCCATATGTCAGTGCCCACAGTGCCATATGTCAGTGCCCACAGTGCCAGTGCTGCACATCAGTGTCACCTACCAGTGCTCATCAGTGTCCCCTACCAGTGCCCAGTGCCACCTATCAGTGCCATCTATCAGTGCCCATCAGTGCCATCTATCAGTGCCATCCATCAGTGCCCATCCGTGCCACCCATCCGTGCCACCCATCCGTGCCCATCAGTGCCATCTTTGCTGTGCCCATCAGTACCGACTTATCTGTCCCCACCAGTGCAGCCTATCAGTGCCCACCAGTGCAGCCTATCAGTGCCCACCAGTGCCACCTATCGGTGCCCACCAGTGCCGCCTCATCAGCGCATATCAATGAAGCAGAAAAATTACCTGTTTGCAAAATTTTTATAACAAACTATTAAACATGATTTTATTTTATTTTTTTAATTTTCCATCTTTTTTTATTTGTTTAGCAAAAAATAAAAACCCCAGCTGTGATTAAATACCACCAAAAGAAAGCTCTATTTGTGGGGAAAAAATTGTAAAAATTTCATTTGGGTACAGTGTTGTATGGCTGCGCAATTGTCATTCCAAGTGCGTCAGCGCCAAAAGCTGAAAATTGGTCTGGTCACGAGGGGGGTTTAAGTGCAAAGTAATCAGGTGGTTAAATGACAATTGCGCGGTCATGCTACGTTGTACCCAAACAGAATTTTTATAATTTTGTTCCCACAAATAGAGCTTTCTTTTGGTGGTATTTGATCACCTCTGGGGGTTTTATTTTTTGCTAAACAAATAAAAAAAAAGACCTAAAATTTTGAAAAAAATTCAAATTTTTTCTTTTGTTTCTGTTATAATATTTTGTAACTAAGTACTTTTCTCCTTCACTGATGAGCACTGATAAGGTGGCACTGACGGACACTGATAAGGCAGCATCAATGAGGTGGCACTGATGGGCACTGACGGGCACTGACGATGGGCACTGATATGCAGCACTGATGGGCATTGATAGGCGGCACTAATGAGCACTCATGGGTGGCACTGATGGGCACTGATAGATGACACTGATGGGCACTAAAAGGCTGCCCTGATGTGTACTTATGGGTGGCACTGATAGGCGGCACTGATGGGTACTAATGGACAATGATACGTGGCACTGATGGGCACTGATAGATGACACTGATGGGCACTGAAAGATGACCACCATTTTATTCCATAGGGTGTCTGCTAAAACAATATATTTATTGTTTGGGGGTTCTGAGTAATTTTCTAGCAAAAAAAATTATGATTGTTTACATGTAGGAGGGAAGTGTCAGAATTGGCCTGGGTGGCAAGGGGTTACCATAAGTAATATACAAATAATTATTATACTTTGTTTTTAAGGTAATTTACTATATTTTCAAAATATGTACTCAATCAGGTGGCTTAATGGATAAATTGCTGAAGTTTGAAGTTCTAACTTCCAACCAGTAATTTCACAGTAAATAAGATAAATAATAAATGGTTATGTTATAACATATAGTATAATAATATATGATTTAGCTTTAATAATAGTATATTTTCAACAGAATCAGTTTCTCCCTCTTAACTGTGTGAGAAAAACATGGGATTGTGGGTAAATCTTATACACATAAACACGTGTTTTTTTCCTTGTAGATAAGAGGGCTGGGCTGCTCTATGACACTGCAGTGAGAGGCGTGCCTCCACTGCAGCATTGTTATTGGACAGCTGGGGCCAATGGTACGACCCTCGAAGCTCGATTTTGGCAGGTGAGGCCCTGATGGTATCAGCTTCTAACTTCAGCTTGTTCAATTAAGCTTTGACAATAAAACCTGGAAGCTGATTGGTTTCTATTAGAGCTGCACAATTAATCGTCAAGAATCGTTATCGCAATTTTTTTTTCCCGTTGCGATCTTGACAAAAGTTTTTCAATATTCTGTCTATGCAAAGAATTCTCTCTGCTCTTCTGAAACCACAGCCATCAAAAGAAAGAAAAAAAAAAAAAAAAAAAAAACGAGCAGTCTTCCAAGAATCACAACATTTTTTAGTAGTGAAACTTAAGTATAAACATTGTAACAATTTGTCAATGGAATAGACTTCAGTGTGTAAATGAAGAAAGTTTAACCACTTAAACAC
The DNA here is from genome assembly GCA_028564925.1 of Lithobates sylvaticus. Classification (NCBI taxonomy): domain Eukaryota; kingdom Metazoa; phylum Chordata; class Amphibia; order Anura; family Ranidae; genus Lithobates; species Lithobates sylvaticus. Next base: position 609,686,423 of record CM053027.1, on the reverse strand, counting down.
TAAACCTTTTTCTGACATTTGTTGGTTTCAAGTTAAAACCTTTTTTTTTTTTTTGCTAGAAAATTACTTAGAACCCCCTAACATTATATATATATATTTTTTTTAGTAGAGACCCTAGAGAATAAAATGGTGGTTGTTGCAATATTATATGTTACACTGTATTTGCGCAGCGATCTTTGAAATGCAATTTTTTTGGAAAAAATTACTTTAATGAATCTCAGGGCGGGAGGACGTCATATGACGTCCTCCGCTTCTCTGCTCTCTAGGGAGCGCACGCGCGCCGCCGTCAGCACGTGCCCGCCGTGTCACTGGGCACCCAACACGCGATGTCTGCCGGGCACCCGCGATTGCCCGGTAACACAGCGGGACCATGGATCTGTGTATGTAAACACACAGAACCACAGTCCTGTCAGAGGAGAGGAGACCGATGGTGTGTTCTCAGTACACAGAAACACCGATCAGTCTCCTCCCCTTGCGAACCCCCTCCCCCTACAGTTAGAATCACTCCCAGGGAACATGTTAACCCCTTCAGCGCCCCCTTGTGGTTAACCCCTTCCCTGCCAGTCACATTTATACAGTAATCAATGCATTTTTATAGCACGGATCGCTGTATAAATGTGAATGGTCCCAAAAATGTGTCAAGTGTCCGATATGTCTGCCGCATTGTCGCAGTCACGATAAAAATCGCAGATCGCCGCCATTACTAGTTTAAAAAAAAAATATAATAATAAAAATGCTATAAATCTATCCTCTATTTTGTAGGCGCTATAACTTTTGTGCAAACCAATCAATATACGCTTATTGCGATTTTTTTTTACCAAAAATATGTAGAAGAATACGTATCGGCCTAAACTGAGGAAAAATAAAGTTTTTTTATATATTTTTGGGGGATATTTAGTATAGCAAAAAGTAAAAAAATATATATATTTTTTTAAACTTGTCCCTCTTCTTTTGTTTATAGCGCAAAAAATCAAAAACCGCAGAGGTGATCAAATACCACCAAAAGAAAGCTCTATTTGTGGGAACAAAATAATTACTATTTTATTTGGGTACAGTGTTGTATGACCGCGCAATTGTCATTCAAAGTGTGACAGCGCTGAAAGCTGAAAATTGGCTTGGGCAGGAAGGGGGTGAAAATGCCCTGTATTGAGGTGGTTAAAGATGGTTCCATCCTTCTGGAAAGTAAAGCCGGCGAAGGCTTTGTCAGGGGGAGGTAATAAGTACCTGGAAGTATTACCGTCACTCATTACTTGGCATGCATGCATTTAATATAGGAAAATATAAGTGAGGCTAGGTCCACTTTAAGAAACCGATCGTAAAGATGACCTACAAAATAGGAATATCTAGACCTGACGGCTGTGTATTCCCTTTTGCTTTCTGCGTGAAAAAGTGTTGTTTCCTAATTTCCCTGGAGATCTGCTGATCATTGCTTTGTTCTAATTAACTATTTATGGGGGAAGTCAAGGGCTATTTTCCAAGTGGAATCTAGAATTAACCCAGAAACTTTATTTCTGAAGCTCCACCATTATATCCCCCCCCCCCCCCCATTTCTAAGCAATGCTTTCCATGATCCCTTCTGTGTAAACAGATGTTTATCATTGTGATTCTTCTGTGTGCTTTTCTTCAGTCTTATCTCATTTATATTCAGTATTTATGTCTTTATTTATTTATTACAGCCATTTATACAGCGCTGACAATTTCTGTTGATCTCTGCAGATAAACAATATAGGGCTCAATGCAAGGGCACATAGAAAACAAATTTTGCTTTTGGCTTGTTTATTCAGCAAAAACTTTGTCATTACTTAAAATAAAGATAACAAATATATATATATAGATATATAACACAAGGTGGTCTTCAAAATGTTTCTGCACTTTTTTATATTTAATACAGTTAAAAAAACCACCTCAATACAGGGCACTTTCACCCCCTTTCCTGCCCAGGCCATTTTTCAGCTTTCAGCGCTGTCACACTTTGAATGATGATTGCGCGGCCATGCTACACTGTAACCATGTGAAATTGTTATAATTTTCTTCACACAAATAGAGATTTATTTTGGTGGCATTAAATCACTCCTGGGTTTTTTTTTTTTTCCTAAAAAAAAATAAGAAATTACCAAAAAAATAGTTTTTCTTAGTTTCTGTCAGTACATTTTGTAAATAAGTAATTTTTCTCCTTCACTGATGGGCACTGATAGGCTGCACTGATGGGTGCTGATGAGGTGGCACTTATGGGCACTGATGAGGCAGCACTTATGGGCTCAGTGCAGGTGGCACTGATGAGGAGGCACGAATATGCCGCACTTATGGGCACTGATAGGTGGCACTGATGAGCAGTGATAGGTGGCACTGGTGGGCACTGGGCACAGATAGGCGGCACGGATAGGCAGCACTGATGGGCACTGATGGGCATTGATGGGTGGCATTGAGGGGCAGCAGTGATGAGCATTGATGGGCAGCAGTGATGGGCATTGATGGGCAGCACTGATAGCCAGCACTGACTGGCATCACTAATGGCCACTGATTGCTGGCACTTGTGAGCACAGATTGGTGGCAATTGTGGGCACTGATTGCTGGCAGTGGTGGGCAATCATTGCTGGCACTGGTGGGCACTTAATTGTAATCAGGGCACTGATGATCTGTGCCCTGATTACATACCTAGCTGTCCCCTGTGAGGAGATGCCGCTGATCGGCTCTCCTCTCCTCACACTCTGTCAGTGTGAGGCGAGGAACGCCGATTACCAGCATCTCCTTGTTTACCTGTGACCAGCTGTGATTGAACACAGCCGATCACATGGTTAAAGAGCCACGGCCGCGGCTCTTTACAAAGATCAGGGTCGCACCGTGTCCTGGCAACACGGCGTGGCCGCGATCGCGATATTGAGTTGGCTCACCCTTTGCAGCTATAACAGCTTCAACTCTTCTGGGAGGTTTAGGAGTGTGTCTATGGGAATGTTTGACCATTCTTCCAGAAGCGCATTTGTGAGGTCAAAAAAAATCGCAATAAGCGTATATTGATTGGTTTGCACAAAAGTTACAGCGTCTACAAAATAGGGAATAGATTTATGGCATGTTTATTATAATTATTTTATTTTTTTACTAGTAATGATGGTTACTTAGTATGAACAGCAGATCTGTCTCCTCTCTCCTGACAGAACAGAGATCTGTCTTAGGCTTCATGTACACTGGATGTTTTTACAACCTGTCCTGAACGATTTAACTTGACAGATAGTAACCGACGTTTAAAACGTCTGTTTTGCCGCGTTTACATGCCGCGTTAGAAGCGTTTAAAAAAAATATATATATATTTTTTTCAAATAGACAAAAGTGAAAAACACTTGTAAACAAAACACGGCTAAGCGCGAGTTTCTGCGATTAGACCTGTTTGGCACTTGAAATGCCTGTAAACTCAGCTTCTGAAAGCATTTTTTTGCATTCCAAAAAATGCCTCTAAACTCAACTGCCTAGAAACGACTGTAAACGACAATGTGAACATGGACAGATAAGATAACATAGAGGAGAGTTCAGGGGCAGTTGGAAGAAAACGCCCAACGGCTCCTAAATGACCGTTTAGCAGCAGTAGTGTACATGAGGCCTAACACTGACAGCTCTCAGTTATGTCGCTCTCAGGAGTGATTGCAGGTGCCTGGCGGACATTATGGCCGCCGGGTACGTGCATCGGCTCCATCGTCGTGCCGCGGGCGTGTGCGCGTGCCCCTTAGTGGTCTTAAAGCGGCCGACGTACAGCTACGACGGCTCGCCCAGGGGAGTCAACCTGCCGCAGTGTGACTGTGGCAGTTGGTCCTCAAGTGGTTAAGGGAAACCCACGTCGAATAATAAAAAAAAAACATACCAGGACACATGCCCTCAACATGGGGGGTGCTTTAGGGCTCCCCCTCCCAAAAAGCACCTTGTCCCCATGTTGATGAGGAAAAGGGCCTCTTCCTCACGACCCTGGGCGGTGGTTGTGGGAGTCTGCAGGCAGGGACTTATCAGAATCTGGAAGCAGATGAGTCATGGTTGTGAAGGACGCAGCGGCTGCCTGCTCCTTAACAACCATGTTACAACAGATACTTGTTTGTTAACCGCTTGCCGACCGCTTCTCGCAGATATGCTGCGGCAGAAGGGCACGTACAGGCAGAATCACATACCTGTACGTTGCCCTTTAGAAGCGCCCGCGGCAACCTCAGTGAGTGTGACCACGGGTCCCGTGGACTCGATGTCCGCGGGAATACCTGTGATCGTCTCACGGAGTGGAAGAACGGGGAAATGCTGATGTAAACAAGCATTTCCCCGTTCTGCCTAGTGACAGGACACTGATCACAGCTCCCTTTAATCGGGAGCGGTGATCAGTGTTGTGTCACACACAGCCCCTCCCTTCCCCCCACAGTTAGAATCACTCCCCCTAGGACACACTTAACCCCTGCAGCGCCCCTCCTGGTTAACCCCTTCACTGCCAGTCACATTTCCACAGTAATCAATGCATTTTTAATCGCACTGATCGCTGTATAAATGTGAATGGTCCCAAAATAGCACCAAAAGTGTCCGATCTGTCTGCCATAATGTCGCTGTCACGATAAAAATCGTCGATCGCCGCCATTACTAGTAAATGCCAAAAACCATCCCCTATTTTGTAGACGCTATAACTTTTGCGATTTTTATTTACCAAAAATTTGTAGAAGAATACGTATCGGCATAAACTGAGAAAAAAAAAATTGTTTTATATATTTTTGGGGGATATTTATTATAGCAAAAAGTAAAGAAAATTTGATTTTTTTTTTCAAAATTGACGCTCTTTTTTTGTTTATAGCGTAAAAAATGAAAAACTGCAGAGGTGATCAAATACCACCAAAAGAAAGCTTTATTTGTGTGAAAAAAAGGACGTCAATTCAAACATCCAAGATTTTTCCGAAGGAAATTCCGCTCAGGTGTACAGGGCATGAGAATCTATGGAAAAACGTAATAACGTTATAATAATCATAAAAAAATAAATAATAATAATAATAACACAGCACAAAAAATTACACTTTTCTTCAACATTGATCAGTATTAGTTAAAAACAAATTGAAATAACAAGCATATATATATTATTGTATAATTTAGCCTATTTAAAATTATATTTTTTTGGCACAAAGCAATACAAAGTCTTTCAGAAATTAAATAAAGATTTTTTTTTTCAATGTTCACTTTTTTTATGCAACACTAAAAAAAAAACAAAGTGAATATAAGCAACAAAAAGTTAAATATTAATGGATAGAAAAATAGAAAAAATAAATAAATAAATAAAAAATGAATATAAAAGGTGAAGAATGAATTAATTATGGTTGATTAGAGTAAACTAAGGATTTTAAAAAGTGTGCATTTATTATTCGTTTGCAAATGAGCCTGCAAAGCATTGCTGCCGAGCTTAGTGCAATGTACAGTTTTTTGGGTTTTTTTACGTGTCAGGTTGCTTTACTTGACATTGTATACAGATTGAAGCTTACCCTAATAAAAGAATAGATAAATAGATAACAATGTATTTCTTGATCTCACATCTGAACAATGATTTTAAACACTGGATCAGAAGGTCTGTTTTTTACCTGCAGCAGCTTTTACAGCTGTTTTATTTACACAGCAACTCCCGGATGTCATTTTGACAGCCGGGAATTGGCAGAACGTGGAAAGGGCGGGTGGGAAATCTGCAGTAGGGCATACTACACATGTCCTGTGTACTTCAGTTATATTTTTTTGGGGGGGCATTTGTAACACAACCAGTGCTCACAACTGGTTAAGGTGTCTATACTTATACTCACCCAGGATTCACATGTAGCGCCGAAACTTTATTAAAGTGTGCGCTATAATCCAAATTTAGTCTTTTCCAGAACTGTAACAGAGTTCTGGGGGTTAATTGTGCAGGTTTTTACTTTGGCGTCAGTTTGGCTGGGCTGCACTGGAGTTCTGCCTGGTCATAGGTGCAGTGAGGTACCTGTGACAGACTGAGAATGGAGCCTGGTTGGACGTGTTGGGTACCAATCTTTCTCAGAGCCAATCAGTGGGCACGTCTGGCCCCGCTGTGTAGTCTGGGAAGGGGTATTTAAAATGCTGAAGTCACGTGTTCAGGGTTCGGCTTGCTCTTCTGTTCCTGGTTCCGGTCTGGACCAGCCCCGTGAGGGGTCCCGGACCCAGGAGTGTCTGCTGCCCTGTAAGCATGGTCACCCTGACCAGCCCCAGAGGACCTCATGGTCTGGGGTGGGGATCCGTCCGTTCCCGAGCCTTGGAACTGGCTAGTTCGGGGCCCAGTAACTGAAGGAGGATTCGAAGGTGTCCCGGTGTGCTCTCGGTATTGGAGGGACACGGCAACTTGTACAAGTGACCAGGGGAGGACTCTTCGGAGGAGGGCCAACAAGCTGGCTGCTCGGTAAGAGCCTGGGAGCAGAAGTTGTATGGACACTAAAGAATCCACACTTCTCACAGTATCGCCAAGCTGGCTGAAAGATTCAGGTACTGTGAGAAAGGTTCCTAACTTATCTTCAGTTACAATCTAGTCTGTGGCAGAGACTTTGAAAAGTTTTCCGAGTCACTTGTTGGTTGCTAAATCTACGGTTAGAGGTTTATCCAGCAGTGAAGCGCCCAGTTGCGAGTGGCTACTCTCTGGGCTAACTAAGAGACATTCAATTGATGTCAGCAGTTCTAAGTGCCTGAGTTTTATCACCCGTGCCCTCTATTCCCAATTGAGAGACTGTGTTACAGTTGGATGTTACCCCTGCAAATAAAAATCCTAAAAAGGACTTTTTCTGTCGGCTTATGAAGTTACTGGGTACTAACCCTGGGAACCCCTAGACAAAACGAACGTCGAGCTACAACGAGGAGGAGGTAATTGGTAAGCCCAGAAAAAAACAGCAGCTCCTTCGGGGGTCAGTGCTACACACACATTGGATTTAAAGCGGTTCGGCACACATTTCATTTAGTAAATCTCTTTGCCTTCCAAATCAGGCAAAGAGTACTAAATGAAATGTGTTTTTTTTTTTTTTTTTTTACTTACCTTGTAATTGATGACTTCCTGTCTTCTGTCTCTGCGGGGGTGGGCGGGGTCTGTGCGGGGATCCTCGTCACGCCGCACTGTCTCCTGGGATCTGGTGTCATTGATCCCAGGAGCCTGTGCGGGCATCTTCCGAAATCTCGCGAGATTTCGGCCACATCTTCCGAAATCTCGTGAGATGTCGGCAGATGTGCCGTTACTGCGCACGCGCGAGTAACGGCGGTGCATGCTGGGCCATCTAAAGTGCCTGTGGGGTTTCACATGCCCACAGGCAAGATGACCCCCAGCAGACAAGAAGAAGATAAAGAATTTTATCGGAGGAAAACCGACGGCGATCGAGATGGAAGATGGAACAGGTAAGTCCCCCAATTGAGCTATATGGCCTTGGCATATAGCCCAAAAAAAATAAAAAAAATAAAACCAGTGCAGAACCGCTTTAACTGGAAAATATGTAAATCCAGGGTAAAAGTTGTGTTCCAAGTGTACTTGCGGATAACGACCACACGCATTATCTCTGCAAACTAATACTCCATGCTGACACATTGCATGTCGTTATCCTTTCATATACTGTATGGTTTTTTACTGACAATTAATTAATTCCATGAGTAACGGGGAAAAATAGTATTTAGGAAAAACCTGACATTTTGTCATGTATCTAGAGCTGACATCTATTAAAAGGTAAGATCAGTGGGGATCCAGTAAGCAGCCATCCTGGGAGAAGAAATAAAATGAAATAGGACAGTGTATATGTAACTGTAGCCTAGAAGCCATTAGCACAAATGTATCATAAGTTAATGAGGGCAATCATTATCTGCATTTTTTATAATGAGCTTTACCGTACATCCTGCCGCTCAGCCAGCGATCACTTCAATGTAACTCCAGAACTTTTAATCGTTTGCTGAAATACTTTTAGCTTGTGGTACTTTTAGAAAGCAATCTTATCAACTTTAAAATAAATGATGAAAAAAATATAAAAAAAATGTTATTCAATTTTTTTTTTATAATTGAATACAAGAAAATAATTTAATAAATGACATCATTTTAATAAATATAAAAAAAGTTATTCAAAATAAAATATGTAATTTAATACAATAAAATAATAAAAATAATAGTTTATTAAAATATATATTTTTAATAAAATATATTTAAAAAGGTTATTAAAACATAAAATATGTAATTTAACACAATTAAAGAATTTAATAAAATATCTAAAATGAATGAAAATATTAGAAATTAAAGCACAGATGAATACATCTCATCACACACATATTCATCATATATATAGATATATATTTATCTACCTATAGATATAGATAGATAGATAGATAGATAGATAGATAGATAGATAGATAGATAGATATCTATATATATGTATATCTATCTATATCTATATCTATATCTATATCTATATCAGATAGATAGATAGATAGATATATCTATCTATCTGATATAGATATAGATATAGATATATATATCTATCTATCTATCTATCTATTTTATATATATATATATATATATATATCATTTTGAAAAAAATATTAGAAATTAAACCACAGATGAACACACATGCATAGGACCTAGTGCCAAAAGATTTGCAAAGCAACAGAGCGTTAGATTTTGGCAAAAGTCTTTCACAATGGATGGCTTGATGGATGGTTTTCTGGAATTTGCCATTTTATTGTACATTATTTTCGCCAAGATAGTAATTGATTAAACATACTGGGATAGGGTTTAATCTGGGCACCAGATAAAGCTATAAAGTCACAAAAAAATACTATATTTATGTATGTGTATGTGTATATATATATATATATATATATAAACAAAAAAAAATTTAATAAAACAAAAAAATAAAAGAATGTAAAAAAATAAATAAATTTAATAAAATATATAATTTTTATGAAAATATTAGAAATCAAAACGCTAATGAACACATGTGCATAGAAGCTAGTGCCAAAATATTTGCAAAGCAACAGATCGTTAGATTTTGGAAAAGGTCTTTCACAATGGATGGCTTGATGGATGGTTTTCTGGAATTCGCTATTTTATTGTACATTATTTGTGCCATGATAGCAATTGATTAAATATACAGGGCTAGGGTTTCATCTGGGCACCAGATACAGCTATAAAGTTACTAAAATATAATATATGTATGTATATATACAGGGGGTCCCCGGGTTACAAACGAGATAGGGACTGTAGGATTGTTCTTAAGTTGAATCTGTTTGTAAGTCGGAACAGGTACATTTTTTAAGTGTAGCTCCAGCCAAAAAATCTATTTTTATGTTTTTTAGATAACATAGAGAAGGGTTATCACCCCTGTAACATTTTTTTTGCTGTCTGTGCCCCTATTCAGAAGATTTCACCTCACCTTCTGTCCCAATGACAATTGTATATTGAAAATTTTGGGTTGTTAGGGAAACATTGACTGGTGATAAAGCATCAGTGGAGACACCTTTTACCCATAATAACTCTTACAGGAGTGAATTTCCCTTTCTATGGGGTAGATTTCCTCTCACTTCCTGTTGTCTCCCTCCGTTTGTAAGTAGGAGTCATTTGTAAGTCGGATGTTTGTAAGTCGGGGACCCCCTGTATATATATATATATATATATATATATATATATATATATATATATATATATATATATATATATATATATATATAACATATATTTTAATAAAAAATACTAAAAATGGCTATTAAAAGAAAAAAATGTAATAAAATAATGTAAAAAATAAAATAATTTAATAAAATATATAATTTTTATGAAAATATTAGAAGTCAAAACACAGATGAAAACACGTGCGTAGGATCTAGTGCCAAAATATTTGCAAAGCAACAGATCGTTAGATTTTGGAAAAGGTCTTTCACAATGGATGGCTTGATGGATGGTTTTCTGGAATTCGCTATTTTATTGTACATTATTTGTGCCATGATAGCAATTGATTAAATATACTGGGCTAGGGTTTCATCTGGGCACCAGATAAAGCTATAAAAGTTATAAAAACATACTATACAGTGTATGTATATATGTTTATGTATGTGTATATATATATATATATATATATATATATATATATATATAATATAATTTTAATGAAAATATTAAAAACAGTTATTAAAAATAAAATATGTAATTTAATACAATAAAATAATTAAAAAAATATATATTTAATAAAATATATAATTTTAATGAAAATATTAGAAGTTAAAACAGTCTTCCAGTTTGGGTCCTGGAGCCTAGAGGCTTTGTATGAACTTATGAGAGATAAAGCCTCCAATCCTAGGTCAGCATTTTGTGGACAACCAGCACCCTTATTGGACAGGTGTGCACTGCCCTTGTGAGTTAGGCACTGGCAATAGAGTTCAGGGCTTCATTCTAGGAGACAAGGCAGCTCCACCCAGGCAGGGGAGGGAGCCAGTGCAGCTGAGTGCAGCCAGAGTCGGTCTATGTGTGCACTAGGGTGTGTGTTTGAGAAATGCCTGCAGAAGAGACAGAATTGCCTGCAGAATGGAGCCAGAGTGAATGAACCGTTGCCTGTGTGACTGGAAGCCTCTACACTTTTTAGGGAAGAACCAGTAAAAACAAGCAGCTCATATGGTGGTAGCACTACAACTGGACATCGGAAGGCATCGGAGGCCCATTCTGGCCTCAATGTCAAAATGTATCACCACCTGTCATGGTTTTCTGTGTGTTGACAGTGCATTCTACATTCTAGCTTAAGGAAATAAATTACAGGATAGACCACATACTTCTTTATTTAAAGTGTATGTATTGCCCACACTTTTTTTTTTATTTGGTTTGATTAAGGAAGGTCTAAAAAATATTTTTATTATCAGTGAAAATGCTGCTTCTTGCTCTCCCACTACAGTGGTCTTTGCTGGCAGAGCAGAGTAACAGCCACACCCTCCTTTACTAGCAACCTGTCAGATGCGGGTATGGAGATTGAGATTCTAAGAGGGCTCCCCTTGCGGCTAAGTGCAGCGTGCCCCTGGAGTTGGGATCAGGGGAAAAAAATCACGGTTTGCCAGCTGCTTGCTTGCAGTCGGATGAGCTTGGTCACTGAGGGAAGACTGTAGCAGGCTGAGCTGAACTTGCTGTGTTTGGGAAGTGGAGGAACCAGGGGCCAGGCCAGAGGTCATACACGGATAAGTCAGTCCAGAGCATAAACAGGGGCGAGCCAAGGTCGTACACGGAAGACAGGAACAAGCAGAGTCCAGATGCAAGCCGAAGGTCAAACCGGGTGATCAGGAACAGAAGCAAGGTCCAGATGCAAGCCGGAGGTCAAAACCGGGAGATCAGGAAGCAAGGTCAAGGCAACCTGGGTCAACAACGGGGAATCACAGATCAGGAAACAGGGTCACAAGGCACACAGGGTTGCTGAGCTAATCCAGCAATGTCCTGTTGTCAATGGCTGGCTTAAATAGGGCCATTGGCGCCAGCGTCTGTCACGCCACTTGCGTGCCATTGCGCATGCGCAGTATTGTGCGTGCCTGTGCGCCGATGCACGCCGGTGTGCGCCAGTGCGCGCTGATGCATGTCTTAGAACCCTCTGTGAGCATCCATGTAGGTTCTGGCCAACATTGCCAGTTCTGTGACGGCCATGTCCCTGACGCAACCTCACAAAGATTTGTACTGCAGGTAAGAGAAGGGGGGCGTGTCTGACCAGGGCTGTTACTGAGAGCTGATTACTGAGTGCACTGGGTCTTTTCGGGTGTCTCATGGACATCTTAGTCCCACGTAGACAATCTTCCAACTGCTGTAACAGGAAAGTGTGGGTAAGCCCCTGTACACACGGTCGGAAATTCCGACCACAAAATCCGTTGGATTTTTTCAGACGAATTTTGTCCGACACTGGTGTTGCATACACACGGTCGGACAAAGTTGTCGGAAAATCCGATCATTCCGAACATGATGACGTTCGTTGCGTACGACGACACTACGTAGAGGCTAGTAGCCAATAGCTTTGGTCTCGTAATTTGATCTGAGCATGCGTGGCACTTTGTCCGTCGGAATTCTCTACACACGATCGGAAAAAGTCAGATCGGATTTTGTTGTCGGAAAATTTGAGCGCAGGATCTCAATTTTTTTCCGGCGGAAATTCCGACAGAAAAAGTCCGATGGAGCCCACACGCGGGCGGATTTTCCGACAACATGGTCCGATCGGACATTTTTCGTCGGAATTTCCGACCGTGTGTACGGGGGCTAAGACTCGAAAAATGGAAGTTGCCCCAGTTGTGACTTCAACTGGCCTTTAGAAACAAAGTTTCTAAAACAGGTTTATAACACATGAATACATAATAATGAAAATGTTCTCCTGTGAGCTCACCGAGCAACCAGCTCTGTGGGGAGGCGGGGCAGTGACCCCTCCGAAAATTAGTGCAGGCCAATTTTTACTAAAATTGATAGAAGCAAACTGCAACCAGGGAAGACTTTCCTTGTTCTTTGTGGTCCCGACAACTGTGTGAACAGACTTCTTCTGCCTTTGAATTCTCTACATCTACATTTTTTTTTTACCCAGTGGCTTGTCACTCTGCAGTTTTCAGCATACGGGATGATAGTCTTGCAGAGAAGCCCATCATTAGAGCAATCATCATATATATGCCCTATGTAATGTATACCGCAAGTCATTAGGGACCTCTAGAGATCAGCGACTGCCTGGAACAGAGAGAAGCTGCCTATTGCAGGGCGTTGGGCATTCATTTCGCTGATTGATACAGCGATTTCTCCCAGGGTCACCAGGAGCGGTAATGATATTGGCTTCTCAGCAAGTACACTGTAATCCAGAGTTGAAAAATGGGGTTGTATTAATGAGATGTCACACAACATGTGCAAAGAAGGAAAAAAAAAAAAAGACAGAGCCAGTGGCAAGTCTATCACCATTAAATACGTTATTGGCAAGGGCTAAGGCTTTCAGATCAAATCTACAAGAACTAGGTTAACCTTTTCACGGCCACCGGGACCTAGGAATATACTACTCATAGCCCCCGTACACACGGTCGGACATTCTGATCCCCAAATACGTCGGATAATTTCCGACGGATTTTGTCCGAAACTGGTGTTGCAAAGTTGTTGGAAAATCCGATCATTCCGAATGAGATGACGTACAAAACGTACGACGGGACTACGTACAGGGCAGTAGCCAATAGCTTTCATATCCAAATTTCTTCTGAGCATGCGTGGCACTTTGTGCGTCGGAATTCTCTACACACGATCAGAAAAAGTCTGATCGGATTTTGTTGTCGGAAAATTTTAGATCCTGTTCTCAAATTTTTTCCGTTGGAAATACCGATGGAAAAAGACCGCTAGAGCCCACACATGATCGGATTTTCCGACAACATTGTCATGGTTATGCAGTAATCTTTCCCTGTTTGCTTACCTCTCCTCCATGTGTTCAGACTAAGAGGCCAGCCACTCTCACCTGGTGGTTTTTATAACCTCTCCTCTAAGCATGGCTCCACCCCAGGCCCTATCAGGGAACCCTATATTAACCTGTGCACTGCAAGCCAGTGGTGCTGATCAACCATTGTGTATCCGTGGTGTGTTCAGGTTCCTGGTTCCTGCTTGCCGTGTGCTCTATGTTTGGCTCTGTTACCGACCTTGGTGTGTTCTCAACGATTCCTGTCTGCTTGTGACCTTGACCCTTTGGCATGTCCCCGACCATCCCTGTCTGCCTGTGACCCTGAACCTTTGGCGTGTACTCTGTTGTTCCTGTTTACCCTGACCTCTGCCTTATCCCCTTACTATCCTTGTCGTTCCAGCCTGCTGCTTCCTTCTCCTGTAGTCTACTGTGAGTGTGAGCTGTGAGACCCTGGGGGCCACGACCTGGAGCCAGACTGCAGCGAAGTCCATCCTCACCACTAGAGGCTCTGGTGAACACCTGCTGGCTCTTAGACTGTTTTAGTGATCCAGTAGACCTGTGTCCTGAATCTCCCTGTGTACAATCCGCAGCAGGCAGTCCTAAGGTCCACTACCTAGCGGTGCACTTCCGACTCCTACTGAGTGCACCTGTCACCTGGTCTCAGGTGACCTGACAAACATAATCCGATCTGACTTTTTCCATCGGAATATCCGACCGTGTGTACGGGGCATTAAAGGGAATGTGTAGTGGCTTTGTACAGAACTGCTTTATTCAGGACTAAAATATATCTGACATATTCATAATATGCATTCTGTTCTGGAGTCTAGCTTAAGGCTCCTTTTTCACAAATCCATCTCCATCTACAGCACGAGCTGTTTACAGGCTCTGTAGCTAAAGCTGCAGTTTATGCACAGAGGTGGACCCATCCAAGCGAGTCCTCTATTTAGACTGACATTTCAATTAAACAAAGCCAGCCATAAGGCAGACATCCACTTCTGTGCATAGTGCTCTGGGAATCCTTTGGCGATCAACGCAGGGCTCTGTACAGAGGGAAGGATCTCTCTGTTTCTTATCCCTGCAGGAATAAGGAACAAAGAGATCTTTAGTAAAAAGCAGCACACATTACACATTGTTAAAGAGGAACTGCAGTCTGCTCACATAATTTGTAATCTTTGCCATTCTGAAGTGTACTTCCAACCACTTTGCATATTATTTTATATCTACTTTGATTCTGTACTTGACAAATATGCTACATAAATCTCCCTCCACTGAGTCTGGCTGCAACCATTTTAACTGTGGGAAGCTGAAGCTGCTTGCCTGTTCACTGCCTGGATTTACACAGACACACAGAGACACACTTCCAGCTCTGCGGCTCTCATTTTCCCACTTATGACTCATCCCCTAACCCTTCCTGGCAAGTGGGTCTCAGGACCCACTTCCTGATTGGCTGGGAGGAGAAGCAGGAAGACATTAGCAAATATTAATTTGCTAATGTCACACAACTGGGTGGGCTCGGGGTGCATTGCTCTGCGCCCCGAGTCCACCCTTTTTTAAAGCCAATTAGAGCCTCAGGCTCTAATCATGTGCTAAAAAAAAAAAAAAAAAAAACCCCATTGAAATCCATGCGTCTGGTGCCCTGCTTGTAGATTAGAGGGGTGGTGCCCCTGATAGAGTATCGGCCACTGCTGATTGGCCGTCAGGGTTCAATTTATTTTGCACATGACTATTGCTGTCTGAAGTGCCCTATTGCGCATTCTGCCTTTGGACTTACCTGGGACACCACGGAGTGTGTAGTAACTTGTAATAAAGCGGGTTAAGGAATCATATAAGCATAGCTCCCAAATGTCCCTGATTCCTAGGGACTGTCCCTGATTTGGAGCAATGTCCCTCTGTCCCTGTTTCCTCCTCATTTGTCATTCATTTTGGTCTGATCTCTATAATTGTAAATAAAATGCACTTTTTATCTTTCAAAAAGTGTTTCACAGTGCTAAACCTTTCATCCAATTTCTAAATTGCTGCATTTTTAAATGTCAAGAGCCAATATAAAGCAGTTATAGTGGTAGAAAAAAATCACTTGTGGGTCTAACAAATTTTTTTTTTGTATATATCTCTTTTAATCACTTCAGCCCTGGAAGGTTTCACCCCCTTCCTGACCAGAGCATTTTTTGTGATACTGCACCGCGTTATTTTAACTGACAATTGCGCAGCCATGGGACGCTGTACCCAAATAAAATTGATGTACTTTTTTTCCCACAAATAGAGCTTTCTTTTGGTGGTATTTGATCACCTCTGTGGTTTTTATGTATCTAAATAAACAAAAAAAACCTGACAATTTTGAAAAAAAAAACAATATTTTTTACTTTCTGCTATAAAACATATCCAATAAAAAGAATGTAAAAAAGTTTAATTTCTTCATCAATTTAGGCCAATATGTATTCTGCTACATGTTTTTGGTAAAAAAAAAATCCCAATAAGCGTATATTGATTGGTTTGCGCAAAAGTTATCGCGTCTACAACCTATGGGATAGATTTATGGACTTTTCATTTTTTTTTTTATATTTTTTACTAGTAATGCATACCTCCCAAATGTCCCGGATTTGGAGGGACTGTCCCTGATTTGGAGCAATGTCCCTCTGTCCCTCATTCCTCCTCATTTGTCCCTCATTTTGGTCTGATCTACATAGATGTATATAAAATGCACTTTTTATCTATCAAAAAGTGTTTTCCAGAGCTAAACCTTTCATCCGATTTCTAAATTGCTGCATTTGTAAATTCCAAAAGCCAAGGAATAGTAGTGGTAAAAAAAGCACTTGTGGGTTTAACCAATCTTGGTTTTTTTTGTACAATGTAAGGGGGCGTGGCAGGGGTGTGTCCTATGCCTGCATACTTTTGCTGATAGGTGTCCCTCATTCCCATCTCAAAAAGTTGGGAGGTATGATTTTTTGCAGGACTGCGACATTGCAGCGGACAAATCTGACACTAAGTGACACTTTTTGGGGACCAGTGACACCAATACAGTGATCAATGCTAAAAAAAATTGCACTGTCATTGTATAAAATTACACTGGCAGGGAAGGGGTTAACATCAGGGGGCGATTAAAGGGTTAAATGTGCTCCTAGGGGGTGCTTGCTAACTGTGTGGGGGATGGTTTGACTGGGGGAAGAGAGAGATCTGTAATCCTGCTTGGCAGGAACACAAGATCTCCCTCTTCCCCACTGATAGAATGGCGATCTGCCTTATTTACATAGGCAGACTGACGTTTTGCCTCTCTACAAGCGATTGCCAGGTTCCCAGCGGACATCGTGTCTGCCGGACCCACTAATTGGCTCGCAGGGTCGCAGGGGGGGAGCAGATCGCAGGGGGGGGGGGCCAGACCCCGAAGAAGCAAACTATGTACAGGTACGTTGTTTCGCGCAGCTGGGCTGCCCTGCTATATGTGCGTTGGGCACTCCGGAAGCAGTTAAGGGGGCATAGCAGGGGGTGTCTTATGCCTACAAAGCTTTGGTAATAGGTGTCCCTCGTTCCCATCTCAAAAAGTTGGGAGGAATGTATAATGCGCCGTACACACGGTCAAAATTTCCGACGGAAAATGTCCTATCGGACCATGTTGTCGGAAAATCCGACCGTGTGTGGGCGCCTTTGGACTTTTTCCATCGGAATTTCCGTCGGAAAAAATTTGAGATCCTGCTCTCAAATTTTCCGACAACAAAGTCCGATCGGACTTTTTCCGATCGTGTGTAGCGAATTCCGAAGGACAAAGTGCCACGCATGCTCAGATCACATTACAAGACCAAAGCTATTGGCTACTAGCCTCTACGTAGTCCCGTCGTACGCAACGAACGTCACCACGTTCAGAATGATCGGATTTTGACTTTGTCCGACCGTGTGTATGCAACACCAGTGTCGGACAAAATCCGTCAGAAAAAATCTGACGGATTTTGTGGTCGGAATTTCCGACCGTGTGTATGGGGCATAAATGTGTTGTGGAGCATTGTGGATTATTTTTAATTGCGCCCCAATGTGCTTCTACAGAGCACCAGATGGGAATGCCCTGTGTGTTGCAGGGCCGGGCTTTTGTGCATGGAGGTGTTCAAAATGAATAGGCTGCCCAACGCAACCCGCCTGAATGACCAGAAAACCTTTGCGTTGTGGTGTGAATGGGCCCTTAATAAAATAAAGGATAACCAAACGGGTTCATCCTTCACCTTTATTGCCTCTGTAACTGCTCCATAGAGGCTTTATTCCGACAGGCAAGTGAGCAGGCCTCAATCTCTAAGATACAATTACTTCGACAATCTAATCCCTCCCACTTATTACTGCAAGCCTGGTCGTGATGATAAGGAGCCCTGCTAAGATTTAGCCCACGTCTCCTATCTCCGCATTATCAGCCTTATCATATCGCACCTTCATTCCGCATTGTGCTTATTTGATGTCACGTCGTTGGAAAAAATATATATTCTGGCAGGTTTAGTACAACGGCAATTACAAGCACATTTTACACAAGCCGATATAAAGCAGACCTGAGAAGAAAAACGAAGGCGAATGGCGTCACAGGCGGATGATGAGCCCTAGGGGCCGGCGCTTTCTAATCTTCATAGGTGGCGCCAGCTTTGGAGAATATTTTCCTGGACATTTTGGAATTATTCTTGATTTGCATGAACTATTATTATAAATAATTATAATATATACGCAGTATATAATATATATATATATATATATATATATGTGTGTGTATATATATATATATATATTTATATGTATACAGGGGGACCCCGAGTTACGAACTCGTTAGGGACTGGCCGCCTGTACGGAAGTCGGAAATGTTCGTAAGTCGGCCGCGCATGCGCAAACCGACAAATACGGAGATTTCCGGACATTTCCGATGTTCCGTCTAATGCCGTTCTGCAAATTACGGACATTTCCGGCATTTTCCGACGCTCCGTATGGCCGCGAATGCGCAGAACGTCCGAAAGACGGCGAAAACCACCGAAAAATGGCGGAGGGTCCCCGCAGCACCCCGTTCGTAAGTAGGGGTTGTTCGTAGGTCGGGTGTTTGTAGGGGACCCCCTGTATATATATCAAAAAAGTGAGTACACACCCCTCACATTTTTGTAAATATTTTATTCTATCTTTTCATGTGACAACACTGAAGAAATGACACTTTGTTACAATGTAAAGTAGTGAGTGTACAGCTTGTATAACAGTGTCATTTTGCTGTCCCCTTAAAATAACTCAACACTCATTAATGTCTAAACCGCTGGTAACAAAAGTGAGTACACCCCTAAGTGAAAATGTCCAAATTGGGCCCAAAGTGTCAATATTTTGTGTGGCCACCATTATTTTCCAGCACTGCCTTAACCCTCTTGGGCATGGAGTTCACCGGAGCTTCACAGGTTGCCACTGGAGTTCTCTTCCCCTCCTCCATGATGACATCACGGAGCTGGTGGATGTTAGAGACCTTGCGCTCCTCCACCTTCTGTTTGAGGATGCTCTGCAGATGCTTAGTAGGGTTTAGGTCTGGACACATACTTGGCCAGTCCATCACCTTTACCCTCAGCTTCTTTTAGCAAGGCAGTGGTCATCTTGGAGGTGTGTTTGGGGTCGTTATCATGTTGGAATACTTCCCTGCGGTCCAGTCTCTGAAGGGAGGGGATCATGCTCTGCTTCAGTATGTCACAGTACATGTTGGCATTCATGGTTCCCTCAATGATCTGTAGCTCCCCAGTGCCGGCAGCACTCATGCAGCCTCAGACCATGACACTCCCACCACCATGCTTGACTGTAGGCAAGACACACTTGTCTTTTTCCTCCTCACCTGGTTGCTGCCACACACGCTTGTCACCATCTGAACCAAATAAGTTTATCTTGGTCTCATCAGACCACAGGACATGGTTCCAGTAATCCATGTCCTTAGTCTGCTTGTCTTCAGAAAACTGTTTGCGGGCTTTCTTGTGCATCATCTTTAGAAGAGGCTTCCTTCTGGGATGACAGCCATGCAGACCAGTTTGATGCAGTGTGCGGCGTATGGTCTGAGCACTGACAGGCTGACCCCCACCCACCCCTTCAACCTCTGCAGCAATGCTGGCAGCACTCATATGTCTATTTCCCAAAGGTAACCTCTGGATATAACGCTGAGCACGTGCACTCAACTTCTTTGGTCGACCATGGCGAGGCCTGTTCTGAATGTAACCTGTCCTGGTAAACCACTGTATGGTCTTGGCCACCGTGCTGCAGCTCAGTTTCAGGGTCTTGGCAATCTTCTTATAGCCTAGGCCATCTTTATGTAGAGCAACAATTCTTTATTCCAGATCCTCAGAGAGTTCTTTGCCATGAGGTACCATGTTGAACTTTCAGTGACCAGTATGAGAGAGTGAGAGCGATAACACCAAATGTAACACACCTGCTCCCGATTCACACCTGGGACCTTGTAACACTGGCTGTGTGTTGAGTTATTTTGAGGGGACAGCAAATTTACACTGTTATACAAGCTGTACACTCACTACTTTACATTGTAGCAAAGTGTCATTTCTTCAGTGTTGTCACATGAAAAGATAGAATAAAATATTTACAAAAATGTGAGGGGTGTACTCACTTTTGTGAGATACTGTATATATATTATTTAAGCTCACCGGCCACTTTATTAGGTACACCTGTTCAGTTGCTTGGTAACACAAATTGCTAATCAGCCAATCACATGGCAGCAACTCAATGTATTTAGGCATCGAAAGATGATTTGCTGAAGTTCAAACTGAGCATCAGAATGGGGAAGAAAGGGTGCCAGACAGGCTGGTCTGAGTATTTCAAAAACTGTTGATCTACTGGGATTTTCACACACATCCATCTCTCTGGTTTATGGAGAATAGTCAGAAAAAGAGAAAATATCCAGTGTGCGGCAGTTGTGTGGACAAAAATGCCCTGTTGATGTCAGAGGAGAATGGGCAGACTGGTTCCAGATGATAGATACATATTACAGGAAGTCAAACTCACTGGATTACTGCACAGATCTGTAAGACCCCTTTCACACTGGGGCGTTTTGCAGGCGCTACAGTGCTAAAAATAGCGCCTGCAAAGCGCCCTGAAAGAGCTGCTGCTGCTGTGCTGCTGGCAGGATGCTAAAAAAAGTCCTACTAGCAGCATCTTTGGAGCGGTGAAGGAGCGGTGTGTATAACGCTCCTCCACCGCTCCTGCCCATTGAAATCAATGGCCAGCGCGGCTATACCGGCGGCAAAGCGCGGCTGCAGCAGCGCTTTGCAGGTGGTTTTAACCCTTTCTTGGCCGCTAGCGGGGGTAAAAGAGCCTCGTTAGCGGCCGAATAGCGCAGTGAAATTGACGGTAAAGCGCCGCTAAAAATAGCAGCGCATTAACGGCGACGCACCCACCGCCCCAGTGTGAAAGGGGCCTTAGAAATATACAAAGGGCACCACGATTCAAGAAAGAATGTACATGATGAATGGATTTAGGCAATATTTGATTATTCTGGAGATCATGCTAGGTAGCAACATGCATTGAAATAGTAAAATCACATTTTTATTCCAAATTATACATAAAATCTTTTTTAAAAAAATTGTTAAAATAGCATGTGACTAAATAAATGTATGAAAAAAATCTGATGAAATAAATGTACAAATATTACTAATGCCACCATTTACTGTATATGCTACTCCATAAGCCACCATCTCACTAATTTCATAAATCAAAGTTATTATTATTATTATTATTAATATATAGGATGTATATTATTATACAGTATTTATATAGCATCAACAGTTTGCGCAGCACATTACATTATAAAGGGAGACAACAATACAATTTAATACAAAAAGGTTAGGAGGGCTTTAGTAACAAATCCATGGGTGTTGTATACAGTGTATTATACGAGCAGCACATCTCTCAGACTGCAAGGTCTGCTTTATCAGGAGGAAATAGAATTACTGTATGTATCAAATAAATATTTAAAAATGTAACAGCTTGAAATGCTAAGAAAACAAGCGCAAGGTCAGCCAAGGACAAGGCCAGTCACCAAGTTACTCCTACATTGTACTGAAGTACTCGGAGATCAACATTAGGGTTGCAATGCATTGGAGTTGATAGAGAACTGTCACCTTTGGTCAATCAATAATATATTAAGATCAGTAATGGTATTGGCTATGGAGAGGGGTTTCTGAGGTTTTCCACAATCTGGTGATGTTTAGTTTAACTGCGAGCAATATGTGTATTATGATGGATCTAGTGTTTAGTGGGAATTTCTCTATGCCTACGTGAATTAGAGCTAGGGTAGGGCTGGGGGCAATGGGTATCCCTGAGATGGAGGATATCATGAATATTTGTCTCCAAAATGAGATAAGGGATTTGCAATACCAGAGTATGTGGGCAATGGTACCTGTGCTGCCACATGTCCTCCAGCACCTAGGTGGGCTTCTTGGGTATATTTTTGAGAGATGATAGGGTGTTAGATATCATCTATGGAGGTTTTTTTTATGATAACCAGTGGTTGGAGCAATGGGAGGCTGCATATGTTGTTCTAAAAGCTTGTTGCCACATGTTAGGGGTAATGCGTTCGTTCAGTTCGTCAGCCCATTTTGTTAGAGTAGTAATTTGTGAGTAAGGGCAGTCTTCACTCAGGAGAGCAAAGAATAGAGATATACCTTTTTGGGTTATGGGGAGCGTGTAAAAAATGTATAAATGGGTTTGGGGGTTGTGACTGACTAGGGTAGTTTGGAAGATTTAAGAAAGTGAGAGATCCTCATATGTGTGTAAGATTCTGAGTTTGGGAGTTTGAATTCCCTTTGGAGATTTTCTAATGTTTTTAGGGATAGCCCACTGAAGAGGTTGAGTATATTTGTGATGCCAGAGGTGCACCAGTGGGAGACCTTAAGGTCAGGTATTTGTTTGGATAGCGCACTAATAGGGACCGGTAAAAAGAAGGGGAAAAGTAGATGAAGTCCCTTTCCGATCCATGTTGGCATCTCCACACATCAAAAAGGTCTGATACTTAAAGAAACTGGTTTAGGGCGGGTCGATGCCAAAGTTCGTTGATAGAGGTGTCCATGAATGGGTCACCAACTATGTTAAAGTCACCTCCTATGATGACACTGCCTCTTTTAAGATTGTCCAGTTTTTTATGTAGGCGTTTGTAGAAGCAAAGTTGCCTAGTGTTGGGGCTGTAGACATTGACTAGGGTGAAGGTGGTTTGGCCGATGGTGCAAACCAGTATTAGGTAACGACCTTGTGGGTCAGCATAGTTGAGATGGAGTTGAAATTGAAGAGTGTCTTTGATTTTATGTCTTTGATGTTACAGTGTTTTTCTTTTTGGGGCCGGAAGCAATAATAGTTTGGTCCTAGCCTTGCAGCTTGAATGTGGGTGTTTTAGTCAATTGCGTTCCTTGCTCAAAAAGTATGTCAGCATGTTGTTTGGCAGTCTACTTTTGTAGAGTCGCCCTTTTCTGTTGGCTGTTTAATCCTCTGACGTTCAGTGACACAATTTTGAAGGGCATAGTGGTTGTGTCAAAGAGAAAAAAAACGTATTAATAAGTATCTGTAGCTAAGTGGTCTGCTGGCGATAGAGTGTGCAGAGACAGGCCTAAGTTAGACAGGTAGTTCAAACTATAAACACCAAACAAGCAAACAGTTCAACTTGAAAGTAGAACAAGGAGTGGGTGGCTGGTCTAACTGGTGGGTATAGGTGGATAAAAAAGGAAAGCTTAAATAAGCTCAATGTGCAGTAATTACTGCTAACAACTCCGTTAGTTATGAGACCGTTGGTGTGGAGGAAAGGCTTTGCGGATTGGGCCGCATCTACCCAGCTTGGTGTTAGAGTGGGTATTGAAGGGCGAGAATTTTGCATCAAGCATCTTGGAGGGACCACTCGGTTTCCATATGAGAGGCAGAAGAAGTGTTTGGCGTTGGAGTTTCCTCAGGGATGAGATGCCAGTATCTCAGCAGTTTGAGGCCTCCTGAGAGTGTTCTAACCGTGTGGGTTTTGCTTTGGTGTGTTTTTTAGTAACTTAGTGGGGAATGCCCATTTGTAGGGAATGTGGTGGTTTTGTAGCGCTTTGGTGATGGTGGCCATCTGTCGGCGGTTATCCATTGTCACTTTTGGTAGGTCGGCAAACAGAATGATTGTAGTGAAAGGATCCGGGAGAATTGGGGTTCGCTTTGCTGCTATCATCACTTTCTCTTTGGTGGTAAAAAAGTGGATGCGGGCAATCACAGCTCTAGGTTTTGCTTCAGGGAGATGGGATGGCTTTGGGAGTCTGTGAGCTCTATCGATCTCTAGGTCACGGTCAGTTAGGTCTGGTACAAGGGTGCGCATCAGAGATTGTAGGTATTGGACCAGTTCGTTTTTCTGGATTGACTCAGGAATATTGCGGAACTTTATATTATTCCGGCGGGACTGGTCTTCTAGGTCCGCGAGCTTTAGGTTAATTAGTTGCAGTTCGTCCTCGTGTTCAGTGTATGCCTCTACTAGTTCGTTATGGGCATTGAAAAGATCCGCCATTTTAGTTTCTACATGTTGAATACGCTGGTCTTGTGTTTGTACAACATTAGCCAGAGAGGACACTGTGTCTGAGAGATCTGTGTACAATGTGTGCCTCAGTGATATCAACATGTTTTTCATGGTCATCTCTTATATGAGTTGGTCTGAGGCAGGGAATGAATCTATGGCAGAGGGTTGTTGTGGGTCAGGGAGAGGCAATGTGAATACATATGTATTAGGTTGTGCAGGAGGTGTCTCATCACGGCGGGGTTTTGACTTTACAGGGCTGGCTGTGGAAGGTCAGTCAGGGGGAGACCACTCACCATCTACTGCTGCTGTGGATGAGAGGTCCAGCTGCTGTGTTTGGCTGGGTCCAGTGAGAGAGGGGAAGAGCTGTGCAGCGTGTCTCCGCGTGCTGCCGGTGCCATCTTGGCATCTCCTTGCATCTGACAAGGGGAAGATATGTGTGAGCTTTTGCGGGTGTTTGATGTCTTTCCTGCGCTTCAACATGCTGCCAGAGGATTGTGGAGTGTCCCGGGGTGGAGGTGGAGCAATTCTCGCCTGTTCATGTTGCCGTGGGGCCACTCAAAGCTGGGTAGTTAGCAGAGCTGTAGGGCTAAGCTGACATCCATTTTGTCGGCTGCTAGAAATTTACTTAGAACCCCCACTCATTATGTATATATATATAATTCTTTTAGAAAAGATGTCACGTGGTATTTGCGCAGCGGCCTTTCATACGCAATTTTGTGGGAAAAAATACACTTTATGAACTTAAAAAAAATTAAACAGTAAAGTTAGCCCAATATTTTTTTGTATATTGTAAAAGATGATGTAACACAGAGTAAATAGATACCTAACATTACAGGGGGTCCCCGAGTTACGAACTCGTTAGGGACTGCCCGCCTGTACGGAAGTCGGAAATGTTCGTAAGTCGGCCGCGCATGCGCAGACCGACAAATACGGACATTTCCGGACATTTCTGATGTTCCGTCTAATGGCGTTCTGCGCATGCGCTGCAAATTACGGACATTTCCGAAGTTTGCCGGCATTTTCCAAAGGCTCCGTATGGGCGCGCATGCGCAGAACGGCCGAAAGACGGCGAAAAATGGCGGAGGGTCCCCGCAGCGCCCCGTTCGTAAGTAGGGGTTGTTCGTAGGTCGGGACCCTATATGATTTAAAATTGCGCAAATTCATGGAATGGTGACAAACTATGATACTTCTAAATCTCCATAGGCAACGCTTTAATTTTTTTTAACAGTTACAGAGGGGTTCTTTTGCTAGAATTATTGTTCTCGCTCTGACGATCGCGCCAACATTAGTGCATTCTCATCAGTGCCACCCCATCAGTGCCGCCTCATCAGTGCCCATCAGTGCAGCCTCATCAGCGCACATCAGTGAAGGAGAAAAATTACTTACTTACTAAATTTTCTGACAGAAACTACCCAGATAGCAAGGATAACTTGCCAAAAATTTGTGGCAATGTTGAATTATAAGTCTGTTAACTTGCTGCACATCTTCCCTGGCAATTTGTACACTTGCAGAGCACTTGAAGCACAAGTTCTAGTTGACACTTTTCCAATTTGTAGCAAATTTGCGTGGCAAGTCTCTAGCAAGAGCAAAGTTGCAGTGGTGAGTCTACAGCAAGAGCTCTGCAAGTATACAGCATGAAAATTCAGCCACAGTGACCCCCTGTGGTGGGATGACTATTGCACAGCATAACTGAACCAGAACTTGCAGCAGACTTGCAGAATGTTTGCAAAAAAAGTTGATCTGGAGTCATGCAATGCGGACTTGCTGCAATTGTGCAACAAACTTGTGAAGCCTGGCAAGTCTAGCAATAGCTTAACAAGTAATTTTCAAACTTGCAGCACAATTGTTTGCTATCTGGATAAGAAACTTTTTTTCTTATTTTTCTTTTTTCTTTCTTTTTTTTTTTTAGCAAAACAGCAGTGATTAAATACCACCAAAAGAAAGCACTATTTGTGGGAATAAAATTAGTAAAAATTCACATGGGTACAGTGTTGCATGACTGCACAATTGTCATTCAAAGTGCGACATCAATGAAAGCCGAAAAATTCCCTGGGCATGAATGGGGTCAAAGTGCCCTGTATTGAAGTAGTTAAAGTGGTGTTTCCACTAAACAAAATAGTTTAAAAATCATAAAAAAATTATTGGAAAAAAAAAAAGTTTTTACTCACCTCTAAATGCCTGTTGCTAGGGGGTCCCTCGTAGTCTGCCTCCTTCAGTTCCCGGGCACTGACATCACTTCCCCTCGGCACCGCACAGTCATCAGGGACCTGTCACGTGCCCCAGATGACTGAGCGTCGTATTACGGCGCATGGTGCCGCTCACGCATGCGCAGTGGGTGCCCGGCTGTGAAGCCACATCCAGGTGCCCACAGTAAGGATGCCGACGCCGCGAGCGGAGCTGGGAATGAGGGGGGCTTCGTTCCCCCTCATCGCTGGACCCTGGGACAGGTAAGTGTCCGATTCTTAAAAGTCAGCAGCTGCAGTATTTGTAGCTGCTGACTTTTAAAAAAATTTTTTTTATGGGCACACCTCTTTAAGTATCTTTTTTTTTGTATTACTTTGAATTCGTATAGATCCATTTTGTCTTGGTGTGGCCATGGATACACATTTACACCAATCAGGTTTCATTTTTCAATTTCCCCAAAAAATTAGACAAGGAATCTGATAGTTGCCCATGGGGCATCCCTAGCCTTTGAGGCTGCCGCAGGCACATTAGATTAATGAGGTGTCTATGACACTTGATTCACGTGGGCACTCCACATTTTCAATCAGGGCCAGATTTCTGCAAAGTAAACATAAGACTCGGCCTAGGGGGTGGCCAACAAAAAATGTCCCGTCAACCTGCTAATTCACTGATGGCATCCCTGAGGTGGGTATGAGATTCTATGGTTATATGTACTGAGTGCATTGGAGTGTACTGGGATGAATGGTTGAGTGCCCCCTTAGTACACTATGCTGTACTTGACATACTCCATGCTGCTCCACTCTGGATGCTGTGCAGTATGGTACATTCTCTTCACAGTGTCACTCTGAAAGCTGTGCTCTGTATTATATATTTAGTACAATTAATCATCAAAGTATTGTATAATATGTAATATGTACCACTGGGACTACCAAATGTAAAATATATGCAGCCCTGAAAAGTTCTGGCGTCAGTTGGAACAATGTTGGTGAACAATGCATCATCATTGGTATTAAGAGGAATAATAACGGCACTTCATTGGTATCAATGGGAGGAATAGTGCCCCGTCGTTGATGTCAGTTGAAAAAAATAGTGCCCAATTATTGGTGTCCATTGGAGGAATAGTGCCCCATCATTGGGTTCAATGAAGGAATATTGCCCCATCATTGATGTAAGTGGGGGGGGGGTAGTGTCTCATCGTTGGGGTCCGTGGGAGAAATAGTGCCCCCATCGTTCGTATTAGGGGAAGTAATAGTGCCCCTTCCTTGGTAGCAATGTGAGGAATGGTGCCCCCTCATTATTGTCAGTGGAAGGAATAGTGTCCTATCATTGGTGTCAGTGGGAGGAATAGTGCCCCATCATTGGTGTCCATTGGAGGAATAGTAACTCATTATTGGGATCAATGGAGGAATAGTGCCCCATGACTGGTGTCCATTGGAGGAATAGTGCCCCATTATTGGGATCAATGAAGGAATAGTGCCTCATCTGTGGTGTCAGTGGAAGGAATAGTGCACCATCATTGATGTTAGTGGGAGGAATAGTGTCCTATTATTGGTGTCAGTGGAAGGAATAGTGCCCCTTTGTTGCTATCAGTGGAAAGGATAGTGCCCCTGAATTGGTTTTAGTGGGAGGAATAGTGCCCCATCATTGGTGTCCATTGGAGGAATAGTGCCTCATTATTGGGATCAATGGAGGAATAGTAACCCATCACTGGTGTCCATTGGAGGACTAGTGCCCCATTATTGAGATCAATGGAGGAATAGTGCCCCATCATTGGTGTCAGTGGGAGGAATAGTGCCCCATCATTCGTGTCAGTGGGATGAATAGTGCCTCATCATTGGTGTTAGTGGAGGAATAGTGCCCCATCATTCGTGTCAGTGGGAGGAATAGTGCCCCATCATTCGTGTCAGTGGGATGAATAGTGCCTCATCATTGGTGTTAGTGGGAGGAATAGTGTCCTATTATTGGTGTCAGTGGGAGGAATAGTGCCCCTTTGTTGCTATCAGTGGAAAGAATAGTGCCACTGAATTGGTTTTAGTGGGAGGAATAGTGCCCCATCACTGGTGTCCATTGGAGGAATAGTGCCCCATTATTGAGATCAATGGAGGTATAGTGCCTCATCATTGGTGTCAGTGGGAGGAATAGTGCCCCAACATTGGTGTCAGTGGGAGGAATAGTGCCCCAACATTGGTGTCAGTGGGAGGAATAGTGCCCCCATCATTCGTGTCAGTGGGAGGAATAGTGCCCCAACATTGGATTCAATGGAGGAATAGTGCCCCATTATTGGTGTAAGTGGTAGGAATAGTGCCCCATTATTGGTGTAAGTGGGAGGAATAGCGCCCCATTATTGGTGTCAGTGGGAGGAATAGTGTCCCATCGTTGGGGTCAGTTACAGGACTAGTGCCCATTGTCCATGTCAGTGATAGGAACTATGCCCCACCATTGATGATAGTGGAGGGGAATAATACCCCAAGGGCCGGGTAAAAGCAAGCAAAGGGCCGCAGTTTGGAGGCCCCGGACATATAATATTGTATAATATAGGAGGATAGTTTGTATAGTTTCCAGGCTGTTGCTACATTTTGGTAACTAATGACTATAATTGTGATAATTGTAAAGTCCTCACTGGCAAATGTGAACTTGATAAATTAGAGTTATCGAACCGAGGGAGGAAGAGGATAAATTAATGAGTATCAGGACAATGAAGTGTGAGGGATGTAGTAATTATGGTGTCACAGTCCGCGGTAATGCCGCACTTAACACAAAAAGGCAGTTGAGAGCAAAGAGACACAAGTAATAATATTGTGAGATAATTAGTGTTAATTAAGCAAAAATAGTGATCTTTGTTCGTCCTGTTCAATGATTGTTTTCCCTTTTTTTTTTTTTCACTCTGACATTTATTTAGCCTTTTTACAACATTTTTCTATTGTACTGGTAGTCATCTTGCAGCATTAATGCAAATCCTAGAGGGGGAGAAGAAAGAGTATATTTTTAAGTTGTAACCGTTCCCTGTCTATACCAATTGGAGAAAAGGGAAAAAAGGACCAATCAATGTTCATCTTTCTTTTTTATGGAAAAACCTGATTTCTGGACGGGAGAGATAACCTGATTTCTTTAAAACCAGCTCCAGGCAAAAAAAACTAATATCAATGATGGGGCGCTATCCCCTCCAACTGATATCAATGATGGGGTGCTATCCCTCCAACTAATATCAATAATGGGGTGCTATCCCTCCAACTAATATCAATGATGGGGCGCTATCCCTCCAACTAATATCAATGATGGGGTGCTATCCCTCCAACTAATATCAATGATGGGGCGCTATTCCCCCAACTAATATCAATGATGGGGCGCTATTCCTCCAACTAATATCAATGATGGGGTGCTATCCCTCCAACTAATATCAATGATGGGGCGTTATTCCCCCAACTAATATCAATGGGGCGCTATCAATGATGGGGCGCTATTCCCCCAACTAATATCAATAATATCAATAATGGGGTGCTATCCCTCCAACTAATATCAATGATAGGGTGCTATCCCTCCAACTAATATCAATGATGGGGTGCTATCCCTCCAACTAATATCAATGATGGGGTGCTATCCCTCCAACTAATATCAATGATGGGGTGCTATCCCTCCAACTAATATCAATGATGGGGTGCTATCCCTTCAACTAATATCAATGATGGGGTGCTATCCCTCCAACTAATATTAATGATGGGGTGCTATACCTCCAACTAATATCAATGATGAGGCGCTATCCCTCCAACTAATATCAATGATGGGGTGCTATCCCTCCAACTAATATCAATGATGGGGTGCTATCCCTCCAACTAATATCAATGATGGGGTGCTATCCCTCCAACTAATATCAATGATGGGGTGCTATCCCTCCAACTAATATCAATGATGGGGTGCTATCCCTCCAACTAATATCAATGATGGGGTGCTATCCCTTCAACTAATATCAATGATGGGGTGCTATCCCTCCAACTAATATCAATGATGGGGGCTGGCTATACCTCCAACTAATATCAATGATGAGGCGCTATCCCTCCAACTAATATCAATGATGGGGTGCTATCCCTCCAACTAATATCAATGATGGGGTGCTATCCCTCCAACTAATATCAATGATGGGGCGCTATCCCTCCAACTAATATCAATGATGGGGTGCTATCCCTCCAACTAATATCAATGATGGGGTGCTATCCCTCCAACTAATATCAATGATGGGGTGCTATCCCTCCAACTAATATCAATGATGGGGTGCTATCCCTCCAACTAATATCAATGATGGGGTGCTATCCCTCCAACTAATATCAATGATGGGGTGCTATCCCTCCAACTAATATCAATGATGGGGTGCTATCCCTCCAACTAATATCAATGATGGGGGTGCTATCCCTCCAACTAATATCAATGATGGGGTGCTATCCCTCCAACTAATATTAATGATGGGGCACTATCCCTCCAACTAATATTAATAATAGGACACTATCCCTCTAACTAATATCAATGATGGGGTGCTATCCCTCCAACTAATATCAATGATGGGGTGCTATCCCTCCAACTAATATCAATGATGGGGTGCTATCCCTCCAACTAATATCAATGATGGGGCACTATCCCTCCAACTAATATCAATGATGGGTTGCTATCCCTCCAACTAATATCAATGATGGGGCGCTATCCCTCCAACTAATATCCAATGATGGGGCGCTATCCCTCCAACTAATATCAATGATGGGGTGCTATCCCTCCAACTAATATCAATGATGGGGTGCCATCCCTCCAAATAATATCCAATGATGGGGCACTATGCCTCCAACTAATATCAATGATGGGGCACTATGCCTCCAACTAATGTCAATGATGGGGCGCTATCCCTCCAACTAATATCAATGATCCCTCCAATTAATATCAATGATGGGGTGCTATCCCTCCAACTAATATCAATGATGGGCTGTTATCCCTCCAAATAATATCCAATGATGGGGCACTTTGCCTCCAACTAATGTCAATAATGGGGCGCTATCCCTCCAACTAATATCAATGATGCGGCGCTATCCTTCCAACTAATATCAACGATGGGGCACCATTCATACAACTAATACCAATGATGGGGCGCTATTCCTCCTCCTTTTGGCCACAGCTGCTATGTAATTGTTTTACTCCCACTGATCACCAAGCTTGGAGGCATTGTTGGCTTCAAGTGATGCTGGCTCCCACTGGCTTCCCCCCTCCCCAAATCTGAAGGACATAAACTGGCCCCTTGTTTACAAAGTTTGGAGACCCCTGCTATTGCTGATCTCTGGAATGAAAAATAATTTAAAAAAAATAAAAAATGTTTTACTTCCCTAAACCCACGGTCACATGACTTTCAGCTCCTGATCCTTCACTCTTGTTCTGTTTTCTTCTGGTGAAGTCCTTCTTTGGGTGTCCTCTTCCTGCATGATGTGGATATTTCCTCTTCGCTCTCAAGTGGCGGGTCCTATCATGATGAGAAGTGATGTCATCATAAAAGGGGACAATAAGGGGACAATAAGGTACTGCAATTGGTGAGGGATAACCTTCAAATCTGGTTTGACCGTCCCTGCAGCAGGAATTGCCACTGGCGGGGGACACAGATGGGGGGGCTTAGGTGAGCACATCTTTCTTCGCCATGTAAGACAGAAAGCTGGTGCAAGCGTATACCCATTATGGGTTTCCCACATAAGGGATGGACAGAGTTCCACTAGCCCTAACTTGCATATTAGTCCAGCAGTTTCCTGGTGTGTTCTGCCCTGAAATAACACCACCCCTCCTCTTTTTTTATGGCCTCTGCTCAATGGAGCCACACCCACGAGGAGCTTAACTACTCCACCACCATTCTACTATTCTTCTAAATCAGCCTTTCTCAACGTTCTGAACACAGAGGAACCCTTGAAATAACTTTCTGGTCTCAGGGATCCCCTGCTAAAAATGACTATGTCTACAACTCATGATACATTAGTGTGATGGTCAGTGGGGAGAAGAGAATGCTCCTTACACTTGTGGTCACTGGGAAGAAATACCTTCTTATAGAATGCTAAAAAGATTGATGGTGTCAATGGAAAGTTATCGGAGAGGCAGAAATTGCTTATTGCTCAAGGAACCCCTAGTAACCTCTAGAGAAGGGGTCTCCAAACTTTCTAAATAAAGGGCCGGTTTAGACTTTAGGGGGGCCGGACTGTGGCCATCGGGAATAGAAGATGTCCCAGCATCAGCTGGAGTAAACAATGCCCAATCTTTGGTCTCATTGATAGGAATTATCATCTACATGCAGGGCGCGGATGCATGGATTTCAATGTTTTGAGGATCTAATTTGCCTCAAAAAAGGATGGGCTCGGGTCGCAGAGAACTGCGCCCTGAGCCCACCCAGTTGTGCGACATTTGCGAATTAATATTCGCTAATGTCTTCCTGTTTCTCCTCCTGGCCAATCAGGAAGTGGGTCCTGAGACCCGATTGGAGTCCTAATGCTGCGTACACACGATCGGAATTCTCGTCGGAAAAAACTCTGACGGTTTTTCCGACGGAATTCTGACGGGATTCCGCTCAAGCTGTGTTGCCTACACACGATCACACCAAATTCCGACGGTCAATAACACAGCAGCATAAAACACATTCGACAGCACTATAAAAGGGAAGTTTAATGCTTCCGAGAATGCGTCAAATTGTTTCCGAGCATGCGCCGGAATTTTGCGTGTCGGAATTGCATACACACGATCGGAAAATCCGATAGAAAGGTTTTTCCGTCGGAAAAATTGAGAACAGGTTCTTAATTCAAAGTCCGTCGGAAATTCCGACAGAAAAAGACCGACACACGGTCGGAAAATCCGATGAAAAGCTTCCATCGGACTGTTTCCAGCGGAAATTCCGACCGTGTGTACGCCACATTAGACTTCCTGGCCAATCGGGTCTCAGGACCCACTTCCTGTTCGTCCGGGAGGAGAAGCAACGCCTTCCCGGCTCCATAGAGCTCGCACTGGGCACCGGCCTCCTAGCAGAGCCCATAGCTCCAACGAGCGGGTCCTCCCAGTCAGATGCCTGGGCCAGGAGCGGATGAGATTGCCAGTGTGGGGTGTAGTGTCAGTACCGAGGCCAGCCTGTGCAGGGGTGGGGGGCGGTATGTGCAAGGGAGAGGGGCAGGTTTGCTTGCAGCCCCCCCATATATTGAGCACCAGCCACCCCTGACCCCATTTAAGATGTCATGGGGAGGAATTGCGCCCCATCATTGGTATCATTGAGAGGAACTGCACCCCATCATTGGGCCCCATCGTTGGTGTCATTGTGAAGAATTGTGCCCTATTGTTGGTGTCAGTGAATGAAATACTGCCCCAAGGGCCAGATAAAAGAAAGCAAAGGGCCACATCCGGCCCCAGGGGCGCAGTTTGGAGACCACTGCTCTAGAGGAACCCTTGGCTTTCATGGAACCCTGGTTGATAAACCCTGTTCTAAATGATTGGCAGCACTGAACCTTACAGAAGGAAGAAAAACAACCTAAATAGATTTTTGTTTTACTTAATATTTTTAAATATATTATTGTGTCGATTAGTTAATCAAATATTCAACATCGAAGCAAGCCCTGCCCGAAAAGATGAAAATAGAGGAAGTCAGGCAGTATTTTTCTCTTCCATCACGAATCTCGGTGACATGCGGAGCTGACATCTGAGGTCGGCCTGTGCAATCAGGTCACCTCCTCGGCACAGTGTGACACGGTGATTGCGTGACCAGCCAAGTCTTGGTCGAGGGGCTTTGTTATTACCTCTGCCTCTTGACATGAGACTCACATCACAAGTTAATAGCAATTACTGTTTCTTGGATGCAGACCTGATGTCCAACAACTCTGAAATGTTCGGCAGAGAATGCCAGGTCATTGATGTCTCACTGAGAGCTCGTTTGTGAGCGAGCGGGCTGGACAGAGAGCGTGCCAAGTCCTACAATGTCGTGGCAGACGCTGGACTCGGGCTTGTTTTGTTTTCACATGTGTCTAATGCTTATTCTGGGCTACTTTCAAAGCAGACCGATGATTAATATTTAGGAAAATAATAGACTGTTTTGAAGCCCTGTTGTGTACACCTGACTAATGCTGGCTGCTAATGCGGATCCTTTGTTTTCAACAGCAAAAAAATCCAACCACCGGGGCAGAGTAATGCGCTGCCCAAACATGACATTTCCGTTTTTAGCTGGGCATCGGAAGCTGGCTTCTTCTATTGCTCTCAAAAATTCAGCTTGTTAGGCCCCTTTCACACCGGGGCGTTTTTCAGGCGGTACAGCGCTAAAAATAGCGCCTGTTCACCGCCTGAAAAAATCCGGCCCCTTTAACTCCAGTGTGAAAGCCGGCGGGCATTCACACTAGAGCGGTGCGCTAGCAGGACGGCAAAAAAAAGTCCTGCTAGCAGCATCTTTGGAGCGGTATAGGAGCGGTATAGGAGCGGTGTGTTCACCGCTCCTATACCGCTCCTTCCCATTGATTTGAATGGGAAACCGCGGTAAAACCGCGGCAATACCGCCGCCCCCAAACCGCCGCAAAGCGCCGCTACGGCGAGGCTCTGCAATCCACTGGCTGGTGTTCCATGTGGTGCTGACATGGATTTCCATTTTTTGGAATACTTTTTCGGCCGCTTGCGGGGGGTAAAACCGCACCGCGAGCGGCCGAATACCGCGGTTAAAACGGCGGTAAAGCAGCGCTAAATATAGCGCTGCTTTACCGTCACCGCGGCTCCCCGCCCCAGTGTGAAGGGGGCCTTAGTGTCTCTGTCTCCAGACACAAGACAGTAACCAAGGTGTCATGGTTTTGCAGTTGGATTACCAACAGAATAATATTGGAAGCTGGAATGGCAAATTTTTGACAACTTCAGCACACTTTAGACCCCAAGCAGGCTGTTTGGCCTAACAGCAGAGCTCCGTCCAACAGCACCTCCCTAGGCCTTAGCCCTAAGAAAGCACGAGAGTACATGGCATGTCCCAAATATTTATATCCTTCCCCCAGCATGCATCAGTGGCAGAAACCTCCTACTGGATTGGCTGAAGGAAATATAAATACTCACAACTTAGTTTTGTTTGTGTACTCTCATACTATGACCAGTGATACCAGTGACATTGAATGGTGACAGTGAGAAATCACAAGCCAATTTATGCTTAAAGTGGTTGTAAACCCTTACAAACCACCTTGACCTACAGGTAAGCCTAGATTAAGGGTTACCTGTAGGTCCAATAAATATCTCCTAAACCTACATGGTTTAGGAGATATTTAGAAAAAAACAGGCATCGCTGTCTACGGCGCATGCGCCCTAGACAGCGGCAGGCAGGCGCACTGAGCATGCCGAGATCACGGCGATATGCCGCTCTCGTGCGCATGCGCGGGAGTGACGTCATCGCCGATCCAGCGAATGACAGCGCTGGAGCAGCAAGACCCTGAAGTCACTCCGGGATTGATGGCGGCAGAGGAGGTCATGGACGAGGGTCGCTTCGGGGGCTTTGTTCTCAGGTAAGTTATTCATAATGAGCTAGTATGCTATTCATACTAGCTCATTATGCCTTTGCCTTGCAGGTTCTGTTTTTTTTTTTTTTTTTAAAGGAGGCTTTACTTCCTCTTTAAGGTAAAACCAGGTGAAAAACTATACAATCAGTCTGAGCTAACTACAGTCCAGCCAAAAACTAAATTGACACAGTAGCCCTTGTTTAGGATGAGGCGGCTACACTTGATGTGGGGGGTGTACTCACTTTTGTGAGATACTGTGTGTGTGTATATATGTGTATATATGTATATATATATATATATGTATATATATATATATATATATATATATATATATATATATATATACACATACACATACACACACACACACACACACACACACACACACACACACACACACACACACACACACACACACACACACACACACACACACACACACACACACACACACACACACACATACATATGTGTATATATATACACACATACACATATATATATATAGATAGACATAGATAGATAGATAGATACATACATACACAGATAGATACATACATACATAGATAGATAGATAGATATATATATATATATATATATATATAGATAGATAGATATAGATATAATATGAACTCAGCAGTCCTTTTAAATATTCCAGCATCCGTTTTTCCCAAATTTAATTTCGCCGTGACGTCGTTTGCCGGTCCCTCTATGTTTTTTTTTCCATAACTCATTCCCGTGACTTGAACATAGGCCAGGCCCGCCGCAGATAGCTGAAGAGTTTGTAAACGGCTCTCAGCAGCAGCTGCGCGGTAAGAGAGAGCCGCCGTGAAAGCCTGCCTAACCGTTCCCCATATTTCCCTATAAACGCGGCTTTATTACTTGCAGATTGCAGTAGCTGCTGATAATAGCATTGCCCTCTTCCTGTGTCAATTGATGCTTACACTGACACCGAGTGGTAACATGAAGATTATGGGTTTGTTGCAGCAGTAAATGGACTTTTAAGCCGGGGGTAGTGTTCTATAACCACTTTGTGTATTTTAAGATGCCGTCACCTAATCATTGTAAAAATAAAAAATGCGTGTTTAGGAAAATATACCATTGCCCGCGGTGTGTCTGGAATATGTTTGAAGGGGGGATCGATGCCCAATGTGAAACGTTTGTTTTAACTCCCCTACCTCTCAGCGTTCGCTTTGTAATCGTATTTATTAATGGAATCGGAAACATTCTATGTCATTCGTACTTTTAATCGTTTGCATCAGTCAAAGCTCCCCGAGGAGCTTGCAATCAAATGTCACTAGCCAGAAGTTTTAAGACATTAAAGCAGAATTCCATCCAAGCGCCACAAAGCAAAAAAACGCAATTTAGTTCATTTTTTTAATAATGAGCGAACTCCCCCATCTATCCATGTCTCCATGCTTAAGACCTCTTTCACATTGAGGCAGTTTTCAGGCATTTTATCGCTAGAAATAGCGCCTGTAACGTGCCTGAAAACTGCCTCCCATTCTCTGCAATGGGTGCTTTCACACTGGGGGCGGTGTGCTTTGCGGGAAGCAGCACCTTTGGGGTGGTTTGGGAGCGCTCCCAAAACGCCCCTGCCCATTGCAATAAATGGGCAGTGCTTCCCGAAAAGTGCGCCTGGAATGCACCCCACTAGCGGCTGAAAAGCGTTGCAAAAAGTGCCACTTAAAGCGGAGTTCCGACGATTATTTAATTTTTTTTTTAACCACTTCAATACAGGGCTTTTAAACACCCTTCCTTACCAGAGCACTTTTTGCGATTCGGCACTGTGTCGCTTTAACTAACAATTGCGCGGTCGTGCGACGTTACACCCAAACAAAATAAACGTCCTTTTTTTCCCACAAATAGAGCTTTCTTTTGGTGGTATTTGATCACCTCTGCGGTTTTTATTTTTTGCGCTATAAACAAAAGAAGAGCGACAATTTTGAAAAAAAAACACAATATTTTTTACTTTTTGCTATAATAAATATCCCATTTTTAAAAAAAAAAAAAAATGTTTTTCCTCAGTTTAGGCCGATACGTATTCTTCTACATATTTTTGGTAAAAAAAATCGCAATAAGCGTATATTGATCGGTTTGCGCAAAAGTTATAGCGTCTACAAAATAGGGGATAGATTTACTGAATTTTTATTTTTTATTTTTTTACTAGTAATGGCGGCGATCTGCGATTTTTTTTTTTTCGTGACTGCGACATTGCGGCAGACACTTCGGACACTTTTGACACATTTTTGGAACCATTCACATTTACACAGCGATCATTGCTATAAAATTGCAATGATTACTGTGTAAATGTGACTGGCAGAGAAGGGGTTAACACTAGGGGGCGCTGCAGGGGTTAATGTGTGTCCCTATATGAGTGATTCTAACTGTGGGGGGAGGGGACTCAAGGGGAGGAGACCGATCATGTGTTCCTCCGTACTGGGATCACATGATCGGTCTCCTCTCTGCTGACAGGACGTGGAGCTGTGTGTTTACACACACAGCTCCACGGTCCCGCACGGTCCCGTTGTTTTAACAGGCAATCGCGGGTGCCCGGCGGACATCGCGGCCGCCGGGCACTCGCACCGGGTCCCGAGCGATGCCGCGGGCGCGCCCCCCAGGCGGGCGGGAAAGCGAGGACGTCATATGACGCCCACCCTGGATGGGAGATCCACCTTGTGGGCGTCATATGACTTAGGGCGGTATTGAAGTGGTTAAGTCAGCAGCTACAAATACTGCAGCTGCTGACATTTAAATATGGACACTTACCTGTCCAGGGCACCCGCGATGTTGGCACCCGAAGCCGATCTATCCCTTGGCTCTTGGGTGCTGCCGCCGCCATCTTCGGTAAGGGAATCAGGAAGTGAAGCCGCAAGGCTTCTCTTCCAATAGGATCACCTGACGTTTTGGCCATTTGGGAAACAGGTATCGTATCACAGACCTGCTTCCTGATTGGTGGGGAGGAACTTTGGTTTGATAACAAAAATTAATTCGCTATGGTCACACAACTGGATGGCCTCAGAGCTCTGAGGCCACCCTTTTTTGAAGCCTATTAGATCCTCTGGCTCTAATCAGGTGCTTCAAAAAAAAAAAACACACCGCCGCATTGGAATCCATGGTCCGGTGCCACTGATATGTAGATCAAGTGGGCCGGACGAATGGATAGGGGAGGCGGTGCCCGTGCGCCCCTATGGATGGGCCGCCACTGGTGTGCTTAGCTGAGAAAACCCCTCATCCCCTCCTGCAGGCTCCTGTGATGTATGACAGAATTTTGGCCTAGGCCAGAAACCAGGAAGTAGCTGAAGAAATGTAAAAAAAAAAACTATTTTAAAATAAGTATGATATATTTTCAAATCTATTTGCTGTAGCTAGCAGAATAAGGACTAAAAAGTAGTCATTGCTGATTGAGAGAGTGAAGTTCCACTTTAAATGATATTAAACTCTCAGTTTTTAAGCACTTTTAGCAGCTGATTTAATCTCATATTGCAGCTTCTCTCCCTTTTAATCCATACCTATGTTTAAGCTGGTTCCTGTACCAGAGTGGCTCCTTTCTCTTGCAACATCCTATGAAGCCAGCCTTGCATACTGGGAGTAGAGCTGTGATTCCCTACACTGTGTGCATCAATAGAAACACAGAGCCTCATAGCCCAAGATGACAAGGCACCCCCCCCTGCTAATTCCTCCGCCTCCCATCTCCGAGCTAGCAGACTGTCCACTGTTAAAGCATAACTAAACTCTCTCAATCAAACTTACCTGATTTTAACCCATATGCTGCTAGCAATGCACATCCCTGTCACCTCATCAGTGCCGCCTTATCAGTGCAGCCTCATCAGCTCCTATCAATGCACATCACTGTCACCTCATCAGTGCCTCCTCATCAGTGCCGTCTTATCAGTGTAGCCTTATCAGTGCTTATCAATGCACATCACTGTCACCTCATCAGTGCCCATCAGTGCTGCCTCATCAGTGACACCTTATTAGTGTAGCCATATCAGTGCTTATCAATGCACATCACTGTCACCTCATCAGTGCCGCCTCATCAGTGATGCCTTATCAGTGACACCTTATTAGTGCAGCCTCATCAGTGCCTATCAATGCACATCACTGTCACCTCATCAGTGCCCATCAGTGCCCCCTTATCAATGACACCTTATCAGTGTAGCCTTATCAGTGCTTATCAATGCACATCACTGTCACCCCATCAGTGTTGCCTCATCAGTGCCTATCAGTGCTGCCTCATCAGTGACGCCTTATCAGTGACGCCTTATTAGTGCAGCCTCATCAGTGCCTATTAATGCCCATCAGTGCCGCCTTATCAGTGACACCTTATCAGTGCAGCCTCATCAGTGCCTATCAATGCACATCCCTGTAACCTCATCAGTGCCCATCAGTGTAGCCTCATCAGTGTCCATCAGTGCCGCCTCATCAGTGACGCCTTATCAGTCCCCATCAATGCACATCACTGTCACCTCATCAGTGCCGCCTCATTAGTGACACCTTATCAGTGCATCCTCATCAGTGCCTATAAATGCACATCACTTTCACCTCATCAGAGCCTCCTCATCAGTGCCGCCTTATCAGTGACACCTTATCAGTGCAACTTCATCAGTGCCTATCAATGCACACCCCTGTAACCTCATCAGTGCCCATCAGTGTAGCCTCATCAGTGTCCATCAGTGCCGCCTCATCAGTGACGCCTTATCAGTGCCCATCAATGCACATCACTGTCACCTCATCAGTGCCGCCTCATTAGTGACACCTTATAAGTGCATCCTCATCAGTGCCTATAAATGCACATCACTTTCACCTCATCAGAGCCTCCTCATCAGTGCCGCCTTATCAGTGTAGCGTTAACTGCGTTCCCCCACGTTTACTCTTAAAATGCTAATGCTACAGAGTGTACACCTCCACCTGCTTCTTATTTTAACAAACTTAAGTGGCGTTGATTGCCAGTCAGGAAGCCCAATGGAAGAAGCGGAGTCCTCCAGCACGCACAGGGAGGACCGCTGCCACTTTGGTCTGCGAAGACTGCGCCATCGAGCCCCGTTCTAAAAGATACCCAGCTCAGACCACCTCCTTTTTTTTTTCTTTTATTATTTTTCCTCCTCCGCACATTGAAATGCGGAGGGTTGGTTCGCACAGGAGCTTGTTGAACTCCATTGTTCCTCCAAGCCACTTCAGATGCGCGCACAACTACGAGAAGGAGTACTTATGAGAGTGGATTAAAGGCAATGCTAGCTGAAGTTGCCAATGTAAAGAGATGTCATTCAGTAAGTCTGAGCTTCATTCCCTCACTTAGACATTTTGAGTTCCATTCCCGAGTCTCGGGTCACGCCGAGAGCGACGTTAGCTTTTTTTTTTTTTTCTTCATTTCGCCTCTTGAGCGGAAAGCGGTGATGGAGAGCAGACAGGCGGCGGTTGTGGGAATACGTGGGAAAAGAGGCTGAGGGCTCACAGGTTAAGTGATTTGCTCCTGTTTGCCGAAAAGTAGATTCACTTTAAATGGAGCCGCTAAATAAATACACCAATCAAAGGAGCCTATGAAGTGGCCAGATATCTCTTTATTACACGCTGAAGAGCTGAAGTGCTGCCATGGTCATGCAAGCACTTGTCAACCGGTGCCCCTCTTTGACTTCAGATCAGTCCCCCACCCCCATCTTTACCTCTATTTGTTCTATATACAAATCTGTATGAATAAATGTACTATTTAAAATTGATTATATAAAGTTAAGGACTTCGGGCCCATTCACACCTGAGCGTTTTTAAAAGCTCGGAAAACGCTACTCTTAAAAGTTCCAAAACGCCCAACAAGAAAATTCCCATTAATTTAAATGGCCCCTGTTCGGGGGGCTACCCCAAAGCACCCTTCCCATGTTGAGGGCATGTGGCCTGGTACGGTTCAGGAGGGGGGTGCTCTCTCGTCCCCCCTCTTTTCCTGCGGCCTGCCAGGTTGTGTGCTCGGATAAGGGTCTGGTATGGATTTTTGGGGGGACCCCACGCCATTTTTTTTATTTTGGCACGGGGTTCCCCTTAAAATCCATACCAGACCCTTCAGACCTGGTATGGAATTTGGGGGGACCCCCACGCAATGTTTTTTTAAATTTTGGTTCAGGGTTCCCCTTAATATTCATACTAGACCCAAAGGGCCTGGTAATTGACTGGGGGGGGGGGATCCCATGCCGTTTTTAATGACTTTTATCTGTATTGCCGGGACCCGACAATTCATTATAGCCACTAGTAGTTTTAAATGACTTTTTTTCCTTTAGAAATGTCATTTTGTTCAGGGACTGTTCTAAACACAGGAAAAACGTGCCACTTTACAGGCATACTATAGACACCCCCCAGGTACAAAATTTAAAGGAATATTTCACTTTTATTGTTT
The DNA here is from genome assembly GCA_028564925.1 of Lithobates sylvaticus. NCBI lineage: Eukaryota > Metazoa > Chordata > Amphibia > Anura > Ranidae > Lithobates > Lithobates sylvaticus. The sequence goes on along the minus strand of CM053027.1, from coordinate 609,644,465 downwards.
CACTTTAAGCATTATTAAAATCACTGCTCCCGAAAAAACTGACGTTTTTAAAACTTTTTTTGCATTGATACATGTCCCCTGGGGCAAGACCCGGGTCCCCAAACACTTTTTATGGCAATAACTTGCATATTAACCCTTAACCCTGTCGCCTGAAGCCAAACGCCTGAAGCTCAAAAAAGTACATGAGCTTCTTTTTAGGCAGGTTACAGGCGTTTTTCTGCTTTTTACGTTGGTGACCTTTGGACCTGTACAAAAAACGCCAGAAAAAACGCCCCAAAAAACGCCAGAAAAAACGCCTGAAAACGATACCCTTCAGGTGTGAATGCAGCCTAAATAAAAATGAATTTATTTTATTTTAAATAACATTTCCAGCCAGCAGGTGGGGCTTTAGAATTATTTTCAAATGTTTACCAGGCAAACATTAGCTGCTTTGTTTAAAAAAAAAAAGCTATTTTCCCAAGTTTAAGATATCTTCACTTTTATAGAAAGACTTGGGAAATACTGAAGGAAGAGTCGGCACTACTTTATATATCTGTGATCTTTATTGTATTATGACAAGCATACCTCCCAATGTTTTGAGATGGGAATGAGGGACACCTACTACCAAACGAGGGACATGAGGAACATGAGGGACACCTACTACCAAACCTCGAAATGAGGGACAGTTGGGAGCTATGTGACAAGTATAAAAAGGACAAGCAGACGGGTTTCGGCACAAGCCTTGTTCACAGCTCTCACTTTTATAGAAAGAAATATGCAATAACTGATGAAAAAAAAAAAAAAGAATATAGCATATACAATTGCTTCACAAGCCATGCTGTAATTTAACCACTTCCCGACTGCCTACCACAGATGTACTGCGGCAGGTCGGCTCTATTGCTCGAAACAACGTATCCGTATGTCATTTTGCGCAATAGACACTGGGGGCGCACATGCTCATTGGACGGAGGGGGGAGCCAATCAGCAGGTCCGGCAGAGAGGCAGGCAGGTAAGGTAAGGCAGGTCGCTGTTCTTACAGGACAGAAAATAGATCTCTGTCTTCATCCAGCCAGACCACCCCCCACACAGTTAGCAAGGACGCCCTAGGGACACACTTACCCCTTTGATCGCCCCCTGATGTTAACCCTTTCCCTGCCGGTGTCATTAGTACAGTGACAGTGCAGATTTTTTAGCACTGATCACTGTAACAATGTCACTGGTTCCCAAAAAAGTGTCAAAAGTGTCAGAGTCAGATTTTTCCTCCACAATGTCGCAGTCCCACTAAAAAAAAAAAATCGCTGATCGCCACCATTACTAGTAAAACAAATTAAATAAATAAAAATGCTATAAAAATATCCCATAGTTTGTAGACGCAATAACTTTTGCACAAACCAATCAATATACACCTATTGGGATTTTTTTTTTTTTACCAAAAATATGTATCAGAATACATATTGGCCTAAATTGATGAAAAAATTCGATTTTTTTTAAAACATTTTATTGGATGTGTTTTATATGAGAAAGTAAAAAATATATATTTTTTCACAATTGTTGGTCTTTTTTTGATTATAGTGCAAAAAAATTAAAACCGCAGAGGTGATGAAATACCACTAAAATAAAGCTCTATTTGTGGGGAAAAATGGACATCAATTTTGTTTGGGTACAGCGTCGCACGGCCGTGCAATTGTCAGTTAAAGTAACGCAGTGCTGTATCGCAAAAAATGGCCTGGTCATTAAGGGGGTAAAACCTTCCGGGGCTGAAATGGTTAAAGAGTAACTTCACTTCTATGTACATTGCAAGGATTTTAACTTCTTGCCGACCGTATACTGTGTATATATATATATATATATATATATACAGTGGTGTGAAAAAAGTGTTTGCCCCCTTCCTCATTTCCTGTTCCTTTGCATGTTTGTCACACTTAAGTGTTTCGGAACATCAAACCAATTTAAACAATAGTCAAGGACAACACAAGTAAACACAAAATGCAATTTGTAAATGAAGGTGTTTATTATTAAAGGTGAAAAAAAATCCAAACCATCATGGCCCTGTGTGAAAAAGTGATTGCCCCCCTTGTTAAAACATACTATAACTGTGGTTGTCCACACCTGAGTTCAATTTCTCTAGCCACACCCAGGCCTGATTATTGCCACACCTGTTCACAATCAAGGCATCACTTAAATAGGAGCTGCTTGACACAGTAAGGTCCACCAGAAGATCCTTAAAAGCTACACATCATGCCGAGACCCAAAGAAATTCAGGAACAATTGAGAAAGAAAGTAATTGAGATCTATCAGTCTGGAAAGGGTTATAAAGCCATTTCCAAAGCTTTGGGAATCCAGCGAACCACAGTGAGAGCCATTATCCACAAATGGCGAAGACATGGAACAGTGGTGAACCTTCCCAGGAGTGGCCGGCCGCCCAAAATTACCCCAAGAGCGCAGCGACGACTCATCCAAGAGGTCACAAAAGACCCCACAACAACGTCCAAGGAACTGCAGGCCTCACTTGCCTCAGTTAAGGTCAGCGTTCATGCCTCCACCATCAGGAAAAGACTGGGCAAAAATGGCCTGCATGGCAGAGTTCCAAGGAGAAAACCACTGCTGAGCAAAAAGAACATCAAAGCTCGTCTCAATTTCTCCACAACACATCTTGATGATCCCCAAGACTTTTGGGACAACATTCTGTGGACCGATGAGACAAAAGTGGAACTCTTTGGAAGGTGTGTGTCCAATAGGGATGAGCCGAACACCCCCGGGTTCGGTTCGAACCAGAACCTTCGAACGGACCGAAAGTTCGCGCGAATTTTCGAACCCTATACGTTATAATGGACGCGAACGTTCGAAATCAAAAGTGCTAATTACAACGGCCAATATGCATGTTAATGTCATAAAACAGGTTTGGGGACCCGGGTCCTGCCCCAGGGGACATATATCAATGCAAAAAGAACTTTTAAAAACTAACGTTTTTTCGGGAGCAGTCATTTTAATGATGCATAAAGTGAAAAAAAAAAAGTGACATTTTCCTTTAAATATGGTACCTGGGGGGTGTCCAAAGTATGCCTGTGAAGTGGCATGTGTTTCCCGTGTTTAGAACTGTCCTTGCACAAAATGACATTTGTAAAGGAAAAAAAGAAGCCATTTAAAACCACTTGCGGCTTTAGGTTTGATCTTAAGTAGAATCTGAACAGGTACATTATGAAGTGTAGCTCCATCCCAAAAAAAATCTATTTTTAAGCTTTTTGGAGAACATAGGGAGGGGTTATCACCCCTGTAACATTTGCTGTCTTTGCACATCTGTTCAGAACATGTCACCTCACTTTCCGTCCCAATGACAAATGTTTTTGGAAAGTGGGGTTTTAATTGAAACAAGGATTGGTGATAAAGTATCAGTAGAGAGGAGATACCTTTTTCCCAAATTAAATCTAACAGGATAGAATTTCCCTTCCTAGGGGTAGATTTCCTCTCACTTCCTGTTTTCTCTTTCCATTTGCAAGTAGGAGTCGTTTGTAAGTTGGATGTTTGAAAGTAGGGGCCTGGCGTATATACTCTGCAGAAATTTGCCCTATTAGATGTTGGTGTAGCCACAAGACTGGTGGGCACAGGAATGGGCCCTGCTGTGAGTTAATAGATCAAGATTTGTAATTGCATGCACCTGTTGAACAGGGCAGAAAAATTGGGGGTGGTGGTGGTGGTGGTGGACGGTTTTGCCACAAGACTGTAAGCTCTCACAGTTACTCTTGGTGGGCGCAGGAATGGGCCCTGCTGTGAGTTATTAGATCAAGATTTGTAATTGCAAGCACCTGATGAACAGGGCAGAAAAATTGGGCCTTTGGCGGTGGTGGTGGACGGTGTTGCCACAAGACTGTAGGCCCTCATAGTTACTCTTGGTGGGCGCAGGAATGGGCCCTGCTGTGAGTTATTAGATCAAGATTTGTAATTGCAAGCACCTGATGAACAGGGCAGAAAAATTGGGCCTTTGGCGGTGGTGGTGGACGGTGTTGCCACAAGACTGCAGGCCCTCATAGTTACTCTTGGTGGGCGCAGGAATGGGCCCTGCTGTGAACTATTAGATCAAGATTTGTAATTACCCGCCCCTGTTAAACAGGGGCTGAAAAATTGTGCCTTAGGCACTGGTGCTGGTGCCACAACACTGCAACCCCTCACAGAGACTGTACTTGGAGCACAGCAGTCACACGTGTTGCGAAGCATTTTTTTAAAAAATTGTAAGTACACGCCCCTGTTAAACAGGGGCTGAAAAATTGTGCCTTAGGCACTGGTGCTGGTGCCACAACACTGCAACACGGCCCTCACAGAGACTGTACTTGGAGCACAGCAGTCACACGTGTTGCGAAGCATTTTTTTAAAAAATTGTAAGTACACGCCCCTGTTAAACAGGGGCTGAAAAATTGTGCCTTAGGCACTGGTGCTGGTGCCACAACACTGCAACACGGCCCTCACAGAGACTGTACTTGGAGCACAGCAGTCACACGTGTTGCGAAGCATTTTTTAAAAAAATTGTAAGTACACGCCCCTGTTAAACAGGGGCTGAAAAATTGTGCCTTAGGCACTGGTGCTGGTGCCACAACACTGCAACACGGCCCTCACAGAGACTGTACTTGGAGCACAGCAGTCACACGTGTTGCGAAGCATTTTTTTAAAAAATTGTAAGTACACGCCCCTGTTAAACAGGGGCTGAAAAATTGTGCCTTAGGCACTGGTGCTGGTGCCACAACACTGCAACACGGCCCTCACAGAGACTGTACTTGGAGCACAGCAGTCACACGTGTTGCGAAGCATTTTTTTTAAAAAATTGTAAGTACACGCCCCTGTTAAACAGGGGCTGAAAAATTGTGCCTTAGGCACTGGTGCTGGTGCCACAACACTGCAACACGGCCCTCACAGAGACTGTACTTGGAGCACAGCAGTCACACGTGTTGCGAAGCATTTTTTTTTAAAAAATTGTAAGTACACGCCCCTGTTAAACAGGGGCTGAAAAATTGTGCCTTAGGCACTGGTGCTGTGGCATGGATCATTGAGGAGGAGGAAGAGGATAGTCAGTGAACATAAGAGGACAGTCACTCAGCATCAGCATAGGCAGTCTTGAAGGGATGTGACATTAAAAATTATTCGGTTATATCCGCCTCAGGTGCCTGGTAGCTGGTGGTGATCCAAGACTGATTCATTTTGATGAATGTCAGTCGATCAACCGAGGCGGTGGACAGGCGCACCCTATGATCAGTCACAAATCCTCCAGCAGCACTGAATGTGCGTTCGGAAAGAACGCTGGAGGCAGGACAGGCCAGTAGCTCAATTGCATACTGTGCAAGCTCTGGCCAGTGATCCATCCTCAGGACCCAGTAAGCCAGAGGATTTTCGGTGGGAAAGGTGTCCAAGTCTGACCTTGCCCCAAGGTATTCCTGCACCATGTATATCAGACGCTGGCGATGGTTGCTGGAACCGATCATACCTTGGGGCTGCGGACTAAAAAATTGTCTGAACGCATCGGTCAGACGTCCACCTTCCCCACCGCTCCTTCTGCTACTGACCGAAGCCTCAGCAACTCGTCGCCCAGGACCAGGAGTTTGTAGCCTCCCAGTTTCTGGGAACGCGTTGCACAGACCTTTCTGCAAGGCCTCCCTGAGATGTCTCATCCTCTGCTCCCTCTGCGACGGCAAGATAAGGTCCGCAACCTTACCCTTGTACCGCGGATCAAGGAGAGTGGCCAGCCAGTAATGGTCCCTCTCCTTGATCCGAAGAACACGAGGATCCTTCCGCAGGCTTTGCAGGATCAGGGAGGCCATGCAGCGTAGGTTAGCTGAGGCATTCGGTCCGGAGTCTTCTGGGTCACTGAGGATGACATGATCGCCAGCCACCTCCTCCCAGCCACGTACAAGTCCACTGGCTTGTTGGGACTGTACATCATCCCTAAAAGTCTGCTGCTGCTGATGCTGAGTGCCAGGCTCCACCTCCATGCTCACACAATCCTCCTCCTCCTCCTCCTCCTCCTCCTCCTCATCCTCTTCCTGTGTGATGGGTGGGGACAGAAGGAACACTGTCCGGATAAAGGGGGCCTTGAGAGGCAAGGAAGTCCTCCTCTTCCTGCCTCTGTTCTGCCTCAAGTGCCCTGTCCATTATCCCACGCAGCGTATGCTCCAACAGGTGGACAAGAGGGACAGTGTCACTGATGCATGCACTGTCACTGCTCACCATCCTCGTGGCCTCCTCAAATGGTGAGAGGACAGTGCATGCATCCCTGATCATGCTCCACTGACGTGGGGAAAAAAAACCAAGCTCCCCTGACCCTGTCCTGGTGCCGTAGTCGCAAAGGTACTCATTGATGGCCCTCTGCTGCGTGTGCAGTCGCTGCAGCATGGCCAACGTTGAGTTCCACCTGGTGGGCATGTCAGATATTAGGCGGTTCTTGGCAGGTTCAGCTCCTTTTGCAGCTCAGTCAGCCGAGCACTGGCATTATAAGATCGGCGGAAATGCACACAGACTTTCCTGGCCTGCCTCAGGACATCCTGTAAGCCTGGGAACCTGCCCAAGAACCGCTGCACCACCAGGTTGAGGACGTGAGCCATGCAGGGCACATGGGTGAGCTGCCCCTGTCGCAGGGCGGAGAGGAGGTTGGTGCCATTGTCAGAAACGACCATTCCTGGCTTAAGCTGACGTGGCGTCAACCACCTCTCGGCCTGCCCCTGCAGAGCTGCCAGAACCTCTGGCCCAGTGTGGCTCCTGTCCCCCAAACACACCAGCGCAAGCACGGCATGGCATCTTTTTGCCTGCGTACTTGCGTAGCCCCTTGTACGCCTACGGAGCACCGCTGGTTCCAAGGACAGAGCACTGGAGGAAGAAGAAGAGGAGGGGGTGGAGGAGAGAGGTGTGTCACAACCAGTAGCAGTAGTCGCGTTTTGGAGGCGTGGTGGCGGAACAACCTCCAACACTACTGCACCTTGTCCTGCATCCCTCCCAGCTGCCAATAGAGTGACCCAATGGGCCGTGAAAGAAAGGTACCGTCCCTGTCCATGCCTGCTGGACCATGAGTCAGCGGTAATATGCACCTTACCGCTGACCGCCCTGTCCAGCGAGGCATGGACATTGCCCTCCACATGCCGGTAGAGAGACGGAATCGCCTTCCGCGAGAAAAAGTGGCGTTTGGGAACCTGCCACTGAGGAACCGCACATTGAACAAACTCACGGAAGGGGGCCGAGTCTACCAACTGAAAAGGCAGCAGTTGAAGTGCTAGCAATTTAGCAAGGCTAGCATTCAACCGCTGGGCATGTGGATGGCTGGGAGTGTACTTCTTTCTACGGTCCAGCAGCTGGGGCAGGGAAATTTGCCTGCTGCATTCGGACGTCGGTGTACTGCAAGTACTTGGTTGTGACACACCGAATTCTACACCTTCAGTCCTCTCAGAGCAGCTTTCAGAGAGGACTGAAGGTGTAGTGGGGATGGAGATCCCAGCTGAGGAGGAGCAAGGAGAGGTCCGCTTAGTTCTTTGGTGTGGGTCTTTTATGTGTGCCTGCCAACGAGCTGCATGGCAGGTCGCCATATGTCTGGTCATGCTTGTCGTGCCCAAGCGGCTGATGTTTTGGCCACGCGAGATACGCTTGAGACAAATATTGCAAATAGCAGTGGTGCGATCTGCTGCACTCGTCTCAAAAAAGGCCCACACCAAAGAACTTTTCTGATAACGTGCAGAGGCAGCGCCCTGCACAGGCGGAGCTCTGCGGTGTTGTACAGTTGCTGTGCTGGCCTCTACCTGGCCTCCAGGGGGCATCCTGCCTCGTTGGACATGTGACGCCGCATCCTCCTCCTCCTCGTCCTCCTCCTCATCCTCTCTCCCTTGAGGCACCCACGTGGAGTCAGTGACCTCATCATCCCCTCCCTCTTCACCACTAGAGCAAACCTGGCAGTAAGCTGCAGCTGGTGGAACTGTACTGCCAGATTCCTCAAGCTGGGTATCGTCATCCGAGCCTTCGAATCGTTGGGCATCCTCCTGGAGCATGTACCCAACACTGTGCTCAAAGAGTTCGGGGGACTCCTCAGGAGGACATGGTGGGTCTAGGGAAGGGGTGGCTGATGATGCTCTGTCAGTACCCTGAGCCTGGGTGAGAGAGGATGAGGAGGATGAGGAGGGCTTGGTCATCCATTCTACCAAGCCTTCAGCATGATGCGGCTCCACATGTCCAGCTGCCGAAAACAAAGACGCGCGTGTCCCATGGCCACGTGCTGATGACGATGCACGACCACGTCCACGTCCACGGCCACGTCCACTAGAAACAGAGCCTGCCTGCCCTGTGTTCTTGGCTCTGCACGCTCTGCCTCCCCTTGGCGGTCTTCCAGCCATTGTAGTCGGTAGTCCTGTGGGTGCTGCTGAGAAGAAAATATAGGAGCTCTGTGTGATGCCACTAACACACTAGAAGTCCTATGGGTGCTTCTGCAAAGAAAATAGAGGAGCTCTGTGTGATGCCACTAACACACTAGAAGTCCTGTGGGTGCTGCTGAGAAGAAAATATAGGAGCTCTGTGTGATGCCACTAACACACTAGAAGTCCTATGGGTGCTTCTGCAAAGAAAATAGAGGAGCTCTGTGTGATGCCACTAACACACTAGAAGTCCTATGGGTGCTTCTGCAAAGAAAATAGAGGAGCTCTGTGTGATGCCACTAACACACTAGAAGTCCTGTGGGTGCTTCTGCAAAGAAAATAGAGGAGCTCTGTGTGATGCCACTAACACACTAGAAGTCCTATAGGTGCTTCTGCAAAGAAAATATAGGAGCTCTGTGTGATGCCACTAACACACTAGAAGTCCTGTGGGTGCTGCTGAGAAGAATATATAGGAGCTCTGTGTGATGCCACTAACACACTAGAAGTCCTATAGGTGCTTCTGCAAAGAAAATATAGGAGCTCTGTGTGATGCCACTAACACACTAGAAGTCCTGTGGGTGCTGCTGAGAAGAATATATAGGAGCTCTGTGTGATGCCACTAACACACTAGAAGTCCTATGGGTGCTTCTGCAAAGAAAATAGAGGAGCTCTGTGTGATGCCACTAACACACTAGAAGTCCTGTGGGTGCTTCTGCAAAGAAAATAGAGGAGCTCTGTGTGATGCCACTAACACACTAGAAGTCCTGTGGGTGCTTCTGCAAAGAAAATAGAGGAGCTCTGTGTGATGCCACTAACACACTAGAAGTCCTGTGGGTGCTTCTGCAAAGAAAATAGAGGAGCTCTGTGTGATGCCACTAACACACTAGAAGTCCTATGGGTGCTTCTGCAAAGAAAATAGAGGAGCTCTGTGTGATGCCACTAACACACTAGAAGTCCTGTGGGTGCTTCTGCAAAGAAAATAGAGGAGCTCTGTGTGATGCCACTAACACACTAGAAGTCCTGTGGGTGCTTCTGCAAAGAAAATAGAGGAGCTCTGTGTGATGCCACTAACACACTAGAAGTCCTGTGGGTGCTTCTGCAAAGAAAATAGAGGAGCTCTGTGTGATGCCACTAACACACTAGAAGTCCTGTGGGTGCTGCTGAGAAGAATATATAGGAGCTCTGTGTGATGCCACTAACACACTAGAAGTCCTGTGGGTGCTTATGCAAAGAAAATAGAGGAGCTCTGTGTGATGGGACTAACACACTTCAAGTCCTATAGGTGCTTCTGGGAAGAAAATATAGCTCTGTGTGTGTGATGGGACTAACACACTTCAAGTCCTATAGGTGCTTCTGGGAAGAAAATATAGCTCTGTGTGTGTAATGGGACTAACACACTTCAAGTCCTATAGGTGCTTCTGGGAAGAAAATATAGCTCTGTGTGTGTAATGGGACTAACACACTTCAAGTCCTATAGGTGCTTCTGGGAACAAAATATAGCTCTGTGTGTGTAATGGGACTAACACACTTCAAGTCCTATAGGTGCCTCTGGGAACAAAATATAGGAGCTCTGCCTGCCTGCCACGAACACACTACAAGTCCTATAGGTGCTTCTGGTAACAAAATATAGGAGCTCTGCCTGCCTGCCACTAACACACTACAAGTCCTATAGGTGCTTCTGGGAAGAAAATATAGCTCTGTGTGTGTAATGGGACTAACACACTTCAAGTCCTATAGGTGCTTCTGGGAACAAAATATAGGAGCTCTGCCTGCCTGCCACGAACACACTACAAGTCCTATAGGTGCTTCTGGTAACAAAATATAGGAGCTCTGCCTGCCTGCCACTAACACACTACAAGTCCTATAGGTGCTTCTGGGAAGAAAATATAGCTCTGTGTGTGTAATGGGACTAACACACTTCAAGTCCTATAGGTGCTTCTGGGAAGAAAATATAGCTCTGTGTGTGTAATGGGACTAACACACTTCAAGTCCTATAGGTGCTTCTGGGAAGAAAATATAGCTCTGTGTGTGTAATGGGACTAACACACTTCAAGTCCTATAGGTGCTTCTGGGAACAAAATATAGCTCTGTGTGTGTAATGGGACAAACACACTTCAAGTCCTATAGGTGCTTCTGGGAAGAAAATATAGCTCTGTGTGTGTGATGGGACTAACACACTTCAAGTCCTATAGGTGCTTCTGGGAACAAAATATAGCTCTGTGTGTGTAATGGGACTAACACACTTCAAGTCCTATAGGTGCTTCTGGGAACAAAATATAGCTCTGTGTGTGTAATGGGACTAACACACTTCAAGTCCTATAGGTGCCTCTGGGAACAAAATATAGGAGCTCTGCCTGCCTGCCACGAACACACTACAAGTCCTATAGGTGCTTCTGGTAACAAAATATAGGAGCTCTGCCTGCCTGCCACTAACACACTACAAGTCCTATAGGTGCTTCTGGGAAGAAAATATAGCTCTGTGTGTGTGATGGGACTAACACACTTCAAGTCCTATAGGTGCTTCTGGGAAGAAAATATTGCTCTGTGTGTGTAATGGGACTAACACACTTCAAGTCCTATAGGTGCTTCTGGGAAGAAAATATAGCTCTGTGTGTGTAATGGGACTAACACACTTCAAGTCCTATAGGTGCTTCTGGGAACAAAATATAGCTCTGTGTGTGTAATGGGACTAACACACTTCAAGTCCTATAGGTGCTTCTGGGAAGAAAATATAGCTCTGTGTGTGTGATGGGACTAACACACTTCAAGTCCTATAGGTGCTTCTGGGAACAAAATATAGCTCTGTGTGTGTAATGGGACTAACACACTTCAAGTCCTATAGGTGCTTCTGGGAACAAAATATAGCTCTGTGTGTGTGATGGGACTAACACACTTCAAGTCCTATAGGTGCTTCTGGGAAGAAAATATAGCTCTGTGTGTGTAATGGGACTAACACACTTCAAGTCCTATAGGTGCTTCTGGGAAGAAAATATAGCTCTGTGTGTGTGATGGGACTAACACACTTCAAGTCCTATAGGTGCTTCTGGGAAGAAAATATAGCTCTGTGTGTGTAATGGGACTAACACACTTCAAGTCCTATAGGTGCTTCTGGGAAGAAAATATAGCTCTGTGTGTGTAATGGGACTAACACACTTCAAGTCCTATAGGTGCTTCTGGGAAGAAAATATAGCTCTGTGTGTGTAATGGGACTAACACACTTCAAGTCCTATAGGTGCTTCTGGGAAGAAAATATAGCTCTGTGTGTGTAATGGGACTAACACACTTCAAGTCCTATAGGTGCTTCTGGGAAGAAAATATAGCTCTGTGTGTGTAATGGGACTAACACACTTCAAGTCCTATAGGTGCTTCTGGGAACAAAGTATAGCTCTTTGTGTGTAATGGGACTAACACACTTCAAGTCCTATAGGTGCTTCTGGGAACAAAATATAGGAGCTCTGCCTGCCTGCCACGAACACACTACAAGTCCTATAGGTGCTTCTGGTAACAAAATATAGGAGCTCTGCCTGCCTGCCACTAACACACTACAAGTCCTATAGGTGCTTCTGGTAACAAAATATAGGAGCTCTGCCTGCCTGTCACTAACACACTACAAGTCCTATAGGTGCTTCTGGTAACAAAATATAGGAGCTCTGCCTGCCTGCCACTAACACACTACAAGTCCTATAGGTGCTTCTGGTAACAAAATATAGGAGCTCTGCCTGCCTGTCACTAACACACTACAAGTCCTATAGGTGCTTCTGGTAACAAAATATAGGAGCTCTGCCTGCCTGCCACTAACACACTACAAGTCCTATAGGTGCTTCTGGTAACAAAATATAGGAGCTCTGCCTGCCTGCCACTAACACACTACAAGTCCTATAGGTGCTTCTGGTAACAAAATATAGGAGCTCTGCCTGCCTGCCACGAACACACTACAAGTCCTATAGGTGCTTCTGGTAACAAAATATAGGAGCTCTGCCTGCCTGCCACGAGCACACTACAAGCCCCTCTTTGTCAATCAATCTTTGTAACTGAATCTATCTAACTCAATCTCTGCAAGTGAATCTCTCTCTCTATCTATCTAAATGCAGCAGAGTGTCACAGGAACAGCCTGCTCAATCTGCGCCGGAACAGCATGTGACCGGCGCAGACGGCGTGGCGGCGTTTTATAGGGGGGGGCGTGTACTACAGCCCCTGAGCTGTAATTGGCTACAGGCGTCCTGCCTGTAGCCAATTATGGCTCTTCGAGTTTCCGGGGCTGTGATTGGCCAAGCATGCGGGGTCACAGTGCATGCTTGGCCAATCATCAGCCAGCAATGCACTGCGTCGGCCGCGCCGGCCGCAATGCATTGCGGGGCCGCTCGCATCACACGAACGTGATGCGAGCGGCCAAAATAGTTCTGGGCTCGCCGAGCGAGCGAACGCCCGGTGCTCGATGCGAACGTGGGTTCGCATCGAGCACCGGGCCCATCCTTAGTGTCCAAGTATATCTGGCGTAGAAGGAACACTGCATTTCAGAAAAAGAACATTATACCAACAGTAAAATATGGTGGTGGTAGTGTGATGGTCTGGGGCTGTTTTGCTGCTTCAGGACCTGGAAGACTTGCCGTGATAAAAGGAACTATGAATTCTGCTGTCTACCAAGAGATCCTGAAGGAGAATGTCCGACCATCTGTTCGTGTACTCAAGCTGAAACGAACTTGGGTTCTGCAGCAGGACAATGATCCTAAACACACCAGCAAGTCCACCACCGAATGGCTGAAGAAAAACAAAATGAAGACTTTGGAGTGGCCTAGCCAAAGTCCAGACCTGAATCCTATTGAGATGTTGTGGTATGACCTTAAAAAGGCCGTTCATGCTCGAAAACCCTCTAATGTAACTGAATTAGGACAATTCTGCAAAGATGAGTGGGCCAAAATTCCTCAGGACGCTGTAAAAGCCTCATTGCACGTTATCGCAAACGCTTGGTTGCAGTTGTTGCTGCTAAGGGTGGCCCAACCAGTTATTAGGTTTAGGGGGCAATCACTTTTTCACACAGGGCCATGATGGTTTGGATTTTTTTTCACCTTTAATAATAAACACCTTCATTTACAAATTGCATTTTGTGTTTACTTGTGTTGTCCTTGACTATTGTTTAAATTGGTTTGATGTTCCGAAACACTTAAGTGTGACAAACATGCAAAGGAACAGGAAATGAGGAAGGGGGCAAACACTTTTTCACACCACTGTATATATATATATATATATATATACACAGCGGCAAAGCGGCTCTGCTGCGCAGGATCATGTACCTAGTACGTGATCCTGCACTTCCGGGTCTGGGGCGTGTGCGCCGCTGACGGCCACTCCCACTGTGATTAGGCCGCTGGCATCTGCCGATGCTTCGGTACACAGGCAGAATGGCAGTCTGCCTATGTAAACAAGACAGATTGCCGTTCTATCACTACAGAAGGCATGGATCTCCGCTAAGCAGGAACATCGATCCATGCCTTCTCCTAGTACAAGCACCTCCCCCCACAGTAGTAAAGTACTGGTCAGGCACACATTTAACAATTTGATTACCCTTGATGTTTAACCCCCTTTACAGCCAGTGTCATTAGTACAGTGACAGTGCATATTTTTAGCACTGATCCCTGTATTAGTGTCACTGATCATTACTAGTAAAAAAAAAAAATCCAATCGTTTGTAGACGCTATAACTTTCTTACGGAGGTCAAGTGGTTAACAAACTTTGTTGAAGATTACTACCTTTTTGTTATTCTGAAGAAATCCCTGTTTGTTTCTGTGTGCCCCTGTGCTAAGTGAGTTTAATGGGAGTGGTTTCATATTTACCAACCAGCTGCTGCACCTGCAGGGCTCTAATGAGGAAAGTGGCAGGGTATGCATCCCTTTAGGTGTGATTTCCTATTGGAAGTATCTCATCAAAAAATGAAATTTTTGTTGCAGGGGATGCCAAAAATCTGACTTGTATCTTACTGCAGACTTCTGGGAAAATCAGTGAGCCAATCACACAAGCAGGAAATTACGTTTCTGGGGTTGGGGGGTCTGACGTTCCAGGTTGCCATATTGCATTACTGTGTAAATGTCACTGGCAGGGAAGGAGTTAAACACTAGGGGGCGATCAAGGGGTTAAGTGTGTTCCCTGGGCGTGTTCTAATTGTAGGGGGGGGGGGGTGGGGGGGGGGGGGGGGGGGGGGGGGGGGGGGGGGGGGGGTGGGCTCACTAGAACATGACAGAGATCACAGGGAGCAGTAGATCCCTGGCATGTTGCTAGGCAGAACAGGGAAATGCCTTGTTTACATAGGCATCTCCCTGTTCTGCCTCTCCGTGCCACCGGCGGACATCGGGTCCCGCTCCCGCAGCACGCTAGCCGCCGATGATGCAGCGACGTAAGAGTACGTTGTTTTGCACACCCGTGCCACTTTGCCGACGTATATCGGCGTGAGCCGGTCGGCAAGTGGTTAAAACGTTTTTTGGCAAAGAAAAACAAAGTCTTGAAGTATTTTTTCTTCCACTTTATAATGCAAATGCGCTATTGCTCACAGTGTGTCTCTAGTACCCCGTGATGCGAAATGATTTAACCATGTGTGTTATCATAGAGTAGGTCACGGTTATAACGTGACCTTATTTGCATATCATTTGCATCTCATTTTCAGAAACATCTGTTACACAATTGGGGGTGAGAGGGAGGTGGGCGTTAAAACTAGGACAAATCTATTAAAAGGGATTTATGCATGGAAGCCGCATATTCCATATTGGAGCAATTTTGGCAAAGGGAAGGTGGTAATGATTGACCCATTAAGCTTCTGAAAGTGTGTTAACATAATGTCTTCATCACACTGAGGGGCATTTGTTCTGTATTGCCATCACGTGGAATAGATTTTCGAGTCTTTGCTACAAGACCCGTGTAAGAGGAATTGCAGATAATTACAATTGGGATCCTGAGATTCAAAATTTTTCGGGTGGATCATAATTGGACAGATGACTTATGAAGGATGTTAGGTGGTCAGACATTTGCCTGGGGTTGAACGATCCAGTTTAACAAGTGACCAGTGGATCACGTATGATCTGAGCCACCCACAAATTACCTTAATCAATATGGTGATCCATTTCTCAGGCTGGATTATTGGTTATGTGCCAGCTAGAGTTAAACTAGTTAAAAATTTTGTAAGAAGAAAGGTTGATGTTACAGTACCTCCAGAACCACCATGATTACTGTCAGGACTTCCAGAATCCCTGCCAGTACTTCCAATGGTTCTTGCAGAGTCTCTGCCAGGACTTCCAATGGTACTTGCAGAATCTCTGCCAGGACTTCCAGAATCCCTGCCAGTACTTCCAATGGTACTTGCAGAGTCTCTGCCAGGACTTCCAATGGTACTTGCAGAATCTCTGCCAGGACTTCCAGAATCCCTGCCAGTACTTCCAATGGTACTTGCAGAATCTCTGCCAGGACTTCCAGAATCCCTGCCAGTAATTCCAATGGTACTTGCAGAGTCTCTGCCAGGACTACCAGAATCCCTGCCAGTAATTCCAATGGTACTTGCAGAGTCTCTGCCAGGACTACCATAATCCCTGCCAGTAATTCCAATGGTACTTGCAGAGTCTCTGCCAGGACTACCATAATCCCTGCCAGTACTTCCAATGGTACTTGCAGAATCTCTGCCAGGACTTCCAGAATCCCTGCCAGTACTTCCAATGGTACTTGCAGAATCTCTGCCAGGACTACCATAATCCCTGCCAGTAATTCCAATGGTACTTGCAGAGTCTCTGCCAGGACTACCATAATCCATGCCAGTACTTCCAATGGTACTTGCAGAATCTCTGCCAGGACTTCCAGAATCCCTGCCAGTACTTCCAATGGTACTTGCAGAATCTCTGCCAGAACTTCCAGAATCCCTGCCAGTAATTCCAATGGTACTTGCAGAGTCTCTACCAGGACTACCATAATCCCTGCCAGTAATTCCAATGGTACTTGCAGAGTCTCTGCCAGGACTTCCATAATCCCTGCCAGGACTTCCAATGGCACTTGCAGAATCTCTGCCAGGACTTCCAGAATCCCTGCCAGTACTTCCAATGGTACTTGCAGAGTCTCTGCCAGGACTTCCATAATCCCTGCCAGTACTTCCAAAGGTACTTGCAGAGTCTCTGCCAGGACTTCCATAATCCCTGCCAGTACTTCCAAAGGTACTTGCAGAATCTCTGCCAGGACTACCAGAATCCCTGCCAGGACTTCCAATGGTACTTGCAGAATCTCCGCCAGGACTTCCATAATCCCTGCCAGTACTTCCAATGGCACTTGCAGAATCTCTGCCAGGACTTCCATAATCCCTGCCAGTACTTCCAATGGTACTTGCAGAGTCTCTGCCAGTACTACCAGAATCCCTGACAGTACTTTGAATGGTACTCGCAGAATCTCTGCAAGGACTTCCAGAATATCTACTGGTACTTTCAATAGAACTCACAGAATCCCTGCGAGTACTTCCAGAATCCCTCTCAGTAATTCCAATGGTACACCCAGAATCTAAGCCAAGACTTCCAGAATTCCTATCAGTAATGTGTGATGACAGGCTGGGAGGGGTTAAGTGTTCCTAGGGGCGTGTTTCTAACTGTCTGGGGGCGTGGCTGTGTGTGACACCACACTGATCGCTGCTCCGATGACAGGGAGCAGACGATCAGTGTGCTGTCACTAGGCAGAACAGGGAGATGCTGTTTACATCAGCATCTCCCCGGTCTTGAGCTCCGTGACACGATCGCAGGTATCCCTGCGGCGATCGAGTCCGCGGGACCCGCGGGCACGGTCACTAAGCTTGCGGCAGGCGTACGCGCGGGCACGGTGGGAAATCCAAAGTAACATACTGGTACGTTACTTTGCCCAGCCGTGCCATTCTGCCAACGTATATGTGCAGGAGCCGGTCGGGAACTGGTTAATATAGGGGGTCAACAATGCCAAGAGTTGGTGAAAGCAGGGGGTCCGTCATCCGGTGATAATTCCGAAAATCATCCGGATTATTCTCCTGGAGCTCCCGCAGCAAAGGCATATGACATAATTAGTCACGATTAATAAAGCAACCAATTTTTGATACAAGAACTCCTCCTCCTCCAGTTCCTGCACTAGACTTGGGTCAAAGCAATAACTTCAAGGCCAATAATAAATAACACGTTATCTCCTCCGATTCCGCAACATGTCTGGTTGACGAACGGCCGTTCAGAAACGACCTGAAAAGCACGAAATGAAAAGCGCTAATCAACACTCACCAAACTTCTACTAACACGAAATTAGCAAAAGGAGGCCAAAGGATGGCGCTAAAGAGCTGAAAAAACACGTAGTACGTTCCTACGTTCGTGTTTGTTGGCCGCCAATTCCTTGCCGTTTGTATGCAAGACAAAATCCAGGCACACGCTTCAGACGAAAGTCAGAGGTTTTGTCTGCGGGAAATCCGATCGTGTGTACGAGGCTTTACTCTTTTCTAGTACAGAACACACCAACATTATACACTATTATTAACACCCAGACAGTCCCTGCATTGAAATTATCCTCACTGACATGAATAGTTTTTTAAAGAATTTTTTACAGTTCATTGTACGGCATGTGTTTACCAGATGGCTTTTGCTGCTACTCATTTCTGCCCTCCCAACACCCCCGGTCGCCCAGACATTTAACCCCCCCCCCATCAAAGAGCAATTCCTGACCAATCCAAGAGACTCCACTGGTTATAGCGTTTCCTTACAGCGCAGTCACTCCCATACATTTGCTTAATGTAAAGAGAAGGCGCCACAGATTGCCTGTCACGTTATTTAGGTTGATGGATTCTGTATGAGGGAGAATGTAATATGACGCTCCCTATTATCACATGGACCTTCTTTACAAGTTCAGCAGCCTGGAAGAGAGTATAAACATTGCTTAAAGGGAATGTGTCAGCTTATCGCAAAGAGAGATATTTGGTTGTCACATGAAAATAAATGGAATAAATCCATGTCTAATTGGTATGTACACATGTAGGGCGCTTGCAGCAAAAGATAAGGCTGCTGCATGTACATGTGTCTCAATGAATGCAATGCTTTTGGTTGGGGGATTTTTCTGTGTAAATGAAATAAGAAAAAAAAAAATGGCAGCTGCTCAATCAATTTTAAGCTAGCATGGTAGGTGCCCAAGGGAAGAAGCCATTCACTAAACAGGGCCAATCCTACAAAATTGACTGTATAGTTTCAATAAGTGTGCAGCCCTATTGTGTGGTAGACATGTGCAATTCGTGTAGTTACGAATTCGTTTTCCGTTCAAATTCGTTATATTCGTTCATTCGTACGATACGAATGAACGAATGATTTAGTAAAATTTTTAACGTATAACGAATTATCGAAACAAACGAATATGAAAAACAACGAAAATACGAAATAATTAAATTAGAAACTAATTTAATTAATTTAATTAAATTAAAAAACGAAACTACGAATGAATGAAAATCCGAAAACGAAAACAGAAACAACGAAAATACCGAACAAAGATTCAAAAATAACGAAAATCAAAATGAACGAAAAAATTCGTACTTTCGTAACTTTTTTTTTTTTGTTCGTTGATTCGTAATTTTCCGTGTCTCTTACAATGGCGCTGCTTAACGTGCTTCGAATGGATTCGTAAATTCGTTACTTTTTTTTGTTAGTTGATAAACGTGGTTGGGTCGGAGGCACTGTGTGTTTTGGTGGATTTTTGAGTTAAGTTCTGACTTGTGAGAGAGAAATTCTTTGTTTCTTAAACATGTAAATAGCATACACATTACATAAAATTATGAATTATGCTCCGATTACGAATCTACGAAAACAATGTTACGAAAGTACGAATAAATCAATCTTACGAAAGTACGAATGTAACTAAATCTACGGAAATACGAATGCGTCCAAATACAAAATATAACGAAAATACGAAAATACGAATTTCGAATAAACGAAAATTAGACTAACGGAAAAACGAATCAACGAAAAAATAACTCTTACGAAAATACGAACGAGTCCGAATACGAACACAGACGACTTACGAAATTACGAATCGTTACGAATCAACGGAAACAAACACAAACGAAACGAAACTAAACAAATTTTTCTATTGTGCACATGTCTATTGTGTGGAGGAGAATTGGCCCTCACTAAACAAGTATATTGAGCTGAAACCTGTATGTAAATAAGAGAACGAGAGCCTTCGCTAAGTAGAAGAGCGGGTTCAATAATAAAGTTGGCAGTGCCTCCACCCAGGACAGGGCCTCTGTGAACAGATGGGATTCCCTTCCTGGGAAATTAACCAGTAATCTAAACAAAGTAATTGGGAGAAGACGAACTACTGCAAACGGCATATAAGATTAACCAGTTCAGCCCCGGAAGAATTTAGCCCCTTCCTGGCCGGGCCATTTGTTTGCGACGCGGCCCTACGCCGCTTTAACCGATTGCCGACCAGCCGCTGTCATTATACTGTGGCAGGTCAGCACGATCCCACGAGCCGTCGTAGCCATGCCTGCGCCCGCTGCTATGCGGGGGTGCCGATGGTCGTAACCGGCGTTTTTTCCGGATTTTTGGTTGATATTCTGTCTCTATTATTTAAAATACACCTATGAAAACAATTATAGACCCTTTATTTATTTGTAAGCGGCAAACTTACAAAATCTGCAGGGAATAAAATAATTATTTCCCCCACTGTAGTTATGATTAACTGTTTGCTGACCAGCCACCGTCCTTATACTGCGGCAGATCGGCACGTTCACGTGAGCCATTGTAGCTGTATGTCGGTCAGGGCTGGATTTCTCAAACATATATTGATTGGTTTGCGCAAAAGTTATAGTGTCTACAAACTATGGGAAAGATTTATGGCATTTGTATGGCATTTTTATGGCATTTTTATTATTTTATTTTTTTTACTAGTAATGGTGGTGATCTGAGACTTTTATCGGGACTGCGACATTGCAGTGGACAGATCGGACACTTCTGACACATTTTTGGGACCTTTGACATTTATACAGCGATCAGTGCTATAAAAATGTGCTGATTACTGTGTAAATGTCACTGGCAGGGAAGGGGTTTACACTAGGGGGCGATCAAGGGGTTAACTGTGTTCCCTCAGTGTGTGTTCTAACTGTAGGGGAAGGAACTGACTAGAGGAGAAGACAGATCGTTGTTCCTAGCTAGTAGGAACACACGATCTGTCTCTCCCAGGGCCGGTGCTACCACTAGGCAAACTAGGCAGCCGCCTAGGGCGCACAGCTGCCTAGGGGCGCTCGGCTGCTGGTTTCCCTCCACGTCTGCATGCTCTGCAGGCTGCAGCTTGTAACTAACTCAGTCGCAGGCAGCTGCTTCGTCTGACCGGTAGTGTAATTAGAGGTGCAGCACTGGAGCCAGCGATAGAGGAAGCAGAGTCGATGCTTCCGGTATAGCGCCGCCTCCTGTCACATGGACAGAGCAAAGGGGGTGGAGTCAGGGGTGGAGCCAATGGGGGCGGCAAAATTAGGTTTCGCCTAGGGTGTCAAAAATCCTTACACCAGACCTGGTCTCTCCTCTCCTCACAGAACAGGGATTTGTGTGTTTACACACACGTCCTTGTTCTGGCTGTCGTGCCCGCGATCGCTCGTGGCTGGTGGTCATCGCGACCACGTGCGGCGTGCGCCTGCTATCTCTGCTTAAAGGGCCGAAGTACAGCTACAACGGCTCTCAGGAATGTGCCAACATGCAGCTGTATAATGATAGCGGCTGATCGGCAAGAGGTTAACAGTGGGGGAAATAATTATTTGATACCCTGCAGATTTTGTAGGTTTGTCCACTTACAAATGAATGAAGGGGATATAATTTTTTATCATAGGTGTATTTTAAATAATAGAGACGGAATATCAACCAAAAATCCAGAAAAAAACACACAATACAAATGCTATAAATTGAGTTGCAGTTCAGTGAGTAAAATAAGGATTTGATCTCCTACCAACCAACAATAATTCTGGCTCCCACAGACTGGCAGGAGCTGTCAAAGGACATCAGAGACAAGATTGTAGACCTGCACAAGGCTGGAATGGGCTACACGACCATCAGCAAGAAGCTTGGTGAGAAGGAGACAGCTGTTGGAGCGATTATTCACAAATGGAAGAAATACAAAATAACCATCAATCGTCCTCGGTCTGGAGCTCCATGCAAGAAGCACATTAAGGTCATGGAGTGTCCAAACCTTATTCCTATAGAAAATGTATGGAGGGAGCTGAAACTTTGAGTTGCAGAGGAACATCCAGGAAACCTTAAGGATTTAGAGAAGATCTGTGAAGAAGAGTGGTCCAAAATACCTCCTGAGATGTGTACAAACCTGGTCACCAACTACAAGAAACGTCTGACCTCTGTGCTTGCCAACAAGGGTTTCTCCACTAAGTACTAAGTCATGTTTTGCTTGGGTATCAAATGCTTATTTTACTTTTACTTTATTTTTCTTTTACTTACTGAACTGCAACTCAATTTATAACATTTGCAGGGCCGGATTAACATAGGGGCTATTGGAGCTGCAGCTCCAGGCCCCTTTCTCAAGATAGGCCCATTTGCCCAAAAAAAAAAAAAAAAAAAAAAAAAAAAAAAAGATCGACTTCGAGGGTTGTAGCTCAGCGATCAGGAGTCATAGAGACTCCCTATTTGGTGGGTATGTAGCTAAATACCTACTTCAACACTGGTTAAAATATGGGGCTGCTGTCATCTATAGTTCCGGAGATACAGGGCTGCTTGCGCAGTCGGTCAGAAGCTACATACAGAGCGGCCAGTATAAACACAAGCTGGAACACACTGCAGCAGACTGAGAGGATGAGATCACAGTGCTTATAATAATTATTTGTATATTACTTATGATAATTAACCCCTTGCTAACCAGGCCAATTCTGACACTTCTCTCCTACATGTAAAAATCGTCATTTTTTTTTTGCTAGAAAATTACTCACTAAAGTTAGCACGATTTTTTTTGTGTAACAAGCGATGCTTTAAATTTTTTTGCAGGTTACTTGTTTAGAGTTACAGAGATGGTCTAGTGCTAGAATTATTGCTCTCGCTCTACGGATCGTGGCGATACCTCACATGTGTGTATCTGGCTCTGATACCAACCAGTGCCTACCCAGCCACTGACTAGTATCTCTCCCCAGCCTGTCCCCACACACCCTTTCACCTGCTGACCTGTAAATGGGGGAATCACTCCTGCAGTGTTATTGTGTTCTGCCTGTGAATAGAATGATTAGTGTTACTAACTATAGCTGGCAGCACTGATTGTTTTGGGGAAAACCTGACAGGCTGGTTGTACTCAAGTCGGTTAATAGGTTGACTTGTGTAAAACCTGCTAGCCCATAAATAGATTGACTATGGCTGGTCTCTGCTTAATTGGTGTAACTTCAATCCATGTATGGCCCGCTTAACCACTACGCAGTCCCTAAACATCCTTCCACAAACCTTTTTACATTTTTCCTTCCCAGATTACTTCATCCTCCTCTCCTATACATAGCCCACTGTCATACTCTCCACACTTCTTTCCTGTACATACTGCTCACTGTCATACCCTCCACACTTCTCTCCTATACATAGCACCCGCTGTCATATCCTACACACTCCTCTCCTTTACATAGTGCCCGCTGTCATACACATCTCTCCTGTACATAGTGCCCACTGTCGTACCCTCCACACTCCTCTCCTGTACATACTGCTCACTGTGATACCCTCCACACTCCTCTCCTATACATAGTGCCCATCGCCATACCCTCCACACTCCTCTCCTGTACATACTGCTCACTGTCATACCCTCCACACTCCTCTCCTATACATAGTGCCCACTGTCATACCCCAACACTTCTCTCCTATACATAGTGCCCACTGTCATACCCTCCACACTACTCTCCTGTACATACTACTCACTGTCATACCCTCCATACTCCTCTCCTATACATAGTGCCCACTGTCATACCCTCCACACTCCTCTCCTGTACATAGTGTCCACTATCATACCCTCCACACTCCTCTCCTGTATATATTGCTCACTGTCATACCCTCCACACTCTTCTCTTATACCTAGTGCCCACTGTAATACCCTCTACACTCCTCTGCTGTGCATAGTGCCTTCTGCCATACCCTCCACACTCCTCTCATGTACATACTGCCCACTGTCATGCCCTCCACACTCCTCTCCTGTACATAGTGCCCACTGTCATACCCTCCACACTCCTCTCCGGTACATACTACCCTCTGTCATACCCCCACACTCCTCTCCTGTACATACTCCCACTGTCATACCCTTCACACTCCTCTCCTGTACATACTGCCCACTGTCATACCCTCCACACTCCTCTCCTGTACATACTGCCCACTGTCATACCCTCCACACTCCTCTGCTGTGCATACTACCCACTGTCATACCCTTCACACTCCTCTCCTGTACATAGTGCCTTCTGCCATACCCTCCACACTCCTCTCATGTACATACTGCCCACTGTCAGCCCTCCACACTCCTCTCCTGTACATACTGCCCACTGTCATACCCTCCACACTC
Source organism: Lithobates sylvaticus (assembly GCA_028564925.1). NCBI lineage: Eukaryota > Metazoa > Chordata > Amphibia > Anura > Ranidae > Lithobates > Lithobates sylvaticus. Next base: position 609,620,586 of record CM053027.1, on the reverse strand, counting down.
CTCTGCTGTGCATACTGCCCACTGTCATACCCTTCACACTCCTCTCCTGTACATAGTGCCTTCTGCCATACCCTCCACACTCCTCTCATGTACATAGTGCCCACTGTTAGACCCTCCACATTCCTCTCCCTCACCTGCACATACTTCCCACTTTTATACCATCCATACTCCTCACCTATGCCTCTTACCCACAAAAACAGTTCTTTAAAATTATACTGAATATCCTCAATGCTCTATAATGGGCACACTTTTGTTAGTTCAACTAAAGGAAATCTCAGTCCTCATATTTGTTCTGCCTCATTATTAGTACTTATTTAATTTTGTAATTACTATTGTGATGTATAGAGGGACATAGGGGATGTCAGCTACTCTAAATATAGCACTTGTAAAAAAAGTGTCCCTGAAAATATTTTTGAGAGGCTCCTGTGATATTAAAGCGGTAGTAAACTTTTCTAACATTACTACTTTTTAGAGGCCCTGAGGTAGGTTATGCCATAATGTACAAGTATGCACAGCATATTAGCACATTAGGGTACACTTAAATTGTCAGACTGAGCCATCCAGTGCTGTGATCAATCCGGTGGGGCGCTTCCATCTTCACCCGGTCTTCCTTCCGGGTTCTGTGCCTTCGGTCACTTGCCTTGGCCGGGCTGCGTTGATGTCATTCCCCACGCATGCTCATGTGCATCCTCTTTCTCTCATCCCCCCTTTCTCTCTCAACCTCCCTCCCTCCCTTACCCCTCACACCTCTTTCATCCCCTTTCTCTCTCTCTCTCATCCTCCCTCTCTTTATTTTAATTTGTTATAACAAAAAATTTTTGCATTTTTATTTATAAAAGGCCCGACCAAAATCCTCAGCACCAGGCCCATGATGTTCTGAATCTGGCCCTGAACATTTGTATCATGTGTTCTGGATTTTTGGTTGATATTTTGTCTCTATCATTTAAAAAATATGCCTATGATAAAAAAAAGTTGGCAAACTTACAAAATCTGCCAGGAATCAAATAATTATTTTCCCCACTGCACACCAGTATAGAAATAATATAAGCTTTATATAAGAGGTTATCAACAGTAAATATAGCCAATGTACAAAGAGGTATTGTCAGAAAAGGGCCTGATAGTAGTCCTGGTAGAGTTGTGCACATATATGCAGGTATATCTAATAATTAATAGAGCTACCTCCAGATGAATGTTTCAGCAAAGTCCAGTTGCGGGGGCCCCTGAGGATGATGCAGTCTTTGTCTTTGTGTTGGAGACCTGAAGACAAGATTAGCGGTCATGGGGAGATCCTCCAACTGCTGTCCAACCAGCCTGGAACGGAGCTTCCCACCGACAGGAACTCTGGTATGGCACAGGAACTCAGAATCAGCCTATCTATTCTGCCCTATAGCCCATAGTAGTTTTTAATCTGTCGTGCAACTGAACCTCTAAAGCCTCGTACACACGATCAGATTTTCCAATGGGAATTGTGTGATGACAGGCTGTTGGCGGAAAACCAGACCGTTTGTACACTCCATCAGACAATTCTTAGCCAACTTTCCGTGGACAAATGTTGGATGGCAGGTTTATAAATTTATATACACACACACACAGTATACAATCACACAGTATACGCATACGTGTACAAACAGTATACACATACGTGTACACACAGACATGTTTCTATTGGCTGAGAAGGTACTGGAGAGGTGGGGCAGCTATAATCTTGGGATTTTTAGACCAAAAAGATGTAGGTAAGGGACATTTCAGAGACAGATATAAAACAAACACAGATTTTAACATACTGTCCCTGGTTTTACTGAGGCTGGCAACCCTGATGGGGCCCCCTAGTGGCCCGGGGCCCTCGGGCAGTGCCTGAGTGGCCGAATGGTCAGTCCGCCCTTGGTAGCCCATATCATGTTGGGCGCTACTTTTTTTTTTTTTTACCATGTTCCGATCTACTCTGTGATTTCTGCTTATGTGCCTGACAGTATGGAGACATCGGACATTGTATATATTTTTCTAATTTATTTACACAAAGAGCAAAAGTGTTTCTTGAACTGCACTAGGCGTACGCGAGCGCTATTTTCAATACAGGCCGCAGTTTATTGGCTAATGAGTATTTTTTTTCTACTGTTTATGGCTAAGGCAGAATCAAACCAACAGATGTCACTGCTGATTGATAATTATGTCGTTTCTAGCTAAATTTGTCTACATTACATTGTTTGCACTGTGTTGAATGGGATCTGTCACCAAGAAAAAAAGCTCTTGCATGTCATGCAGCAGATCACTCGTTAGCTAAAGTTACGTGTTTTTGCCCAGTCTGTCAGCATTCGGATTAGCGCTCCTACGTAGAACTAAATTTACTCAGGACGCCGAATAATTATCTGCAGTGTCCACGGCTCAGTATGTCTCTGCTGTAGATTTGGAGAAAGGCAACCAGAATTCACTGATTTTCACTGATTGTTCCAGAGCAGAGATTTTGTATCTAATGAAGAATTTATTGCAGGCAAAGAACTCTTTTCCTAATGATAAATTCGATTCAGGCCTCATTCACACCTTTGTGTTTTTAGTGCAGTGCAGCGCGTTTCAAAAAATGAGGCACGTGCATTTTTCATGACGTCCAGTAGACCAATGAAAATACACGTAAATTCCGTAAATATTGTAATGGCGTTAAAAAAATGCACCATAATACAGACAAAAGCGGATAGTTGTGAACCTAGTCTTGAAGCCATGTGTGTTGCTTTCCCTGGTTCTTTCTTTTTCCATTAAAAAATACGTTCACGCTTTAATGCCTCGTACACACGATCGGATTGTTGGCCAACAAAACTGTGGACTTTGTCCAAAGGGCGTTGGCCCAAACTTGTCTTGCATACAAATGGCAAGGAATTGTTGGCCAACAAATATGAACGTAGTGACGTACTACGTGTTTTTTCAGCTCTTTAGTGCCACCCTTTGGGCTCCTTCTGCTAATTTTGTGTTAGTAGAAGTTTGGTGAGTATTGATTCGTGCTTTTCATTTCGCAATTTTCATTTTGCGTATTTCATTTTGCGCTTTTCATTTCGTGCTTTTCAGTTTGTTTCTGAACGGCCTTCTGATCGCAGGGATACCTCACGTGTGTGATTTGAACACCGTTTACATTTGTGGGCGCGACTTACGTATGCGACTTACATATGCGTTTTTACATTGTCACTTAAAAAAAAAAAAAATCTGATCACTTTTATTGCTGTCACAAGGAATGTACACCCTTGTGATGGTAATAGGCAGTGACAGGTACTCTTTATGGAGGGATCAGGGTTTTTTTTTTTTCTTTTATTTCTCCCCCCCCCTTTTTTTTATTTGTTCTCTCTCTTTACATGTTACATATCTTACTACTGAAAACTGATATTTTGCCCGTTTGTCTGACCATTATCTTTTTCTTTTGTCCTTATATTCCTGTGTGTATAAAATTAACATAGTGGTAAAATAGTTATAATTTCCTATCATAATGTTAAAATATATTGAATATATGCTATGTATTCATGCTTTACATTCTTTTGTTTTTTTCTTGTGAAAACTCAATGAACATATTTAACAAGAAGCACAAGGCGTATAGAACCAAATGCGTAAAGAAACCAAGAAGCCAATACGGGTCTTGGACCCCAAAACAGTTCAACATAACATTTTCCTTCAAATACTGCCATAAGTGCCTTTAAGGCTGGTGATGTATCACTTGCCTATATCCAGGGAACCCCCACCAAGGGGATGGAGGTATTAAAGTCACTGCCCCTAGGTGCTGATTTCTTTGTGCCCCTACCAAGATTCTCTCACTATATTTTTGGGATTCTGCCAGGAAGGGAGTGAAATTATCCTCCTTCCTGGAAGGATTTCGAAAAGTAACAATCTTAAGGGGGCCACGAGGTAGACTCAACCTCAACTTGCCTACAAACTTTTTCAGACAGTGCCGGTGTACTATCATTAGCCGTCCCCCATCACAAAGTGTCCGCTGTGTACTGCGCATGCGCAGTGCACAGGACACCCATATTCTGAAAATTGCAGAGGATGAACGGCGCCTTCGCAGTACTTTGGCACTCCAGTTCTTCACTGCTCAGTGTTGGCATGGAGAGTGCACATGCACGTCTCATTCACTTGCTTTCTAGCAGCTGAGGTTGGGTGGGCGGTTGCACATGCATATTTTTCATGCTGGCTGTGGATGGATGGGGTGAGGGAGGAAGAGAGTGGACGTGTGTGTTGGAGCATAACATGACAGCAGTAGCTGTCAGGACAGACAGAAAGTTGTGGTCCACTAGAAGTTAGGCCACAGTCTGCTAGTTGCCCACCACCATTCTGGAGCGTGCATGCGGTGGGGGGATTTGACATGCGCCCCCCCCGATGAAGGCTCTGCACCCGGGGCAACTGTCCCTCCTGCCACCCCACAGCCTCCCGTCCCAAAATTACGGAAATCATGTGTCCTTTAATACAGAGGTCTCCAACCTGTGGGCCGCGGCCCAACACCGGGCCGTGGCGCCTCTACTGCCGGGCCGCAGAGGAGACAAGTAATGTCAGCGGTGCGGCGGCGGGGGAGAGAGATGACATCATCTCTCATTGCCCGCACCGCTGTTCCGCCCTTACTTACAGGCTGCTCTACACAGCGAAGGCTGCTCTACACAGCTGCAGCCGTGACCCAGACCCAGAACAGAGAGAATGACGTCATCTCTCACCGCCCGCCCGCCTTCACTCTCATCTCTCACTCGCAATCGCATGTCCCTGTGTTTAACCTGCAGCTAATGTACCCGCACTGAGGAGAGTCTGACAGCATTGTACCTGGCTGCAAGTACTCTGCAATTCTGCCAGGGGGGGGGGGTTGATTTTACATGTAAATGAATTCATGACAAACTGCTATTTTTTGGGTGGCAGCCAGGTAACTGTGGCAATCCCCATGATCCTAGCAGGCAGCGTGGCAAGTGATATTCCCATCTGGTAGCAGGCAGCGTGGCAAGTGACATCCCCATTTGATGGCATGCATAGTGGCAAGTGACATCTACATCTGGTGGCAGGCGGCGTGGCAAGGGACAGCTCCATTTTGTGGCAGCCATAGTGGCAAGGGAGAGCCCCATCTAGTGGCAGGCATAGTGGAAAGTGACATCCCCATCTGGTAGCAGGCAGCGTGGCAAGGGACAGCTCCATTTTGTGGCAGGCATAGTGGCAAGGGAGAGCCCCATCTAGTGGCAGGCATAGTGGCAAGTGAGATCCCCATCTGGTGGCAAGATCCCCATCTGGCAGGCATAGTGGCAAGTGACAATCAATGGTGGCAAGTGACACGCTCAAGGCTCCCACTGATCCTGCATTATGGTGAGTTGAACTATTTCATTTTAAATTACAATGTAATGATAGAAATAAGGCGTTTCAATCATGCTGACACCATAACAAGCATGGTGCCGGGATGATTAAAGCTCTAAAACCAGCCATTGCCCTGAATAATTGCCTGCGAAAAATCGCTTACCCCTTCGCTCTAGCCTTGGCACAATTTTCTTGCCCACAGCCGGTCCCCGGTGCCAAGAAGGTTGGGGACCACTGCTTTAATAGACTTCAAGAAAAATATTTAATGGTAAGCACTAAAATTCCTATTTTTTTTTAATCCTGACCTTCATAAATAAAAACATATATGAAGGGGGCGCATGCGCGAGGCTCTACATGGCGGACGTATCCCACTAGAGCTCCGCACTTCCCGCCGCAACATCGGGACCATACAGCACGCCTGAGCCACCCTGCAACCCCGCTCTTCTTGGACACAGCCTCCGGAACGGCCACACCGTCATCCGGGATGGTTTTAACCGGCCACCGCGGTAAAGCTAAACCGAAGCCCATCAAAGAAGCCCTGGCCCGCGCCTCATCCAAGATGGCGGCGAAGGCCCTGGCCAAACAACACGCTGCTTCACCTGACAGACCGGCACAAACTACTGCTGAGAGTGACGATGAGGACAATACCGATTACACAGTCAGCGGATCTCCCTTCCTACCTCCCTCAGGTATGTCTCAGGGCGATTTCCTACAACTAATGGAAACAATGCTACATAAAGCCCTGAAAACTACATCTGACCAGATAACTGGCAGGCTATCACGTGAAATTAGGGAACTAGGCCAGCGCACAGCAGACCTGGAAACCAGGGTTGATGATATGGAGATCTCCCTGCAAGAACAGGCCCAAGATCAGGCAGCCCTCCGAGATGAGAACGCCATGCTGCTCTCTCGCCTCGAGGACGCTGAAAATCGCTCCCGTAGGTCCAACATACGCCTGAGGGGTATCCCAGAAAACGTGGACGACCTACAGTCATTTTCCACAGCCCTATTCCAAGAACTGTCACCCTCCATTCCCATAGAGCGCCTGGAATTCGACAGAATACACAGGGCCCTGACCCGTCGCCAGCAAGATGGGCCACCACGAGACATAATCATTAAATTACACTTCTTCCGCACGAAGGAACAGCTCCTGGCTGCTGCTCGCAACAAGGACGCTCTCCTGTTCCAAGGCCACACATACCAGCTTTTCTCTGACCTAGCCCCATCCACAATTGCTAAACGTCGGGCCATGAAGCCGCAGCTCCAGATCCTCTTACAGCACCAACTAAAGTACACCTGGCGTTTCCCCTTTGCCCTGCAATTTTCCTACCAGGGCCAACAACACTCCTGTACATCGCCAGAATCTCTCCAGCGCCTTCTTGAATCCCTACGCCTAACCACCCCGGAACAACCTGCGGAGACATCTCTACCTCGCACCCCTGCCCGTGCGACAGCGCACCCCTATACGGCCACTCCAAGGAGGCCCAACCCGGGCCCTCCATCTATCCGCAAAGGCACTCCAGCTCGCTCACCCAGGGACAACTTGCCGGATCGACAAAGGTTCTCACCACGCTGATCTTGAACCTGCTGTCTACTTTGTCCACCAAATGATTGCCACCGGAGGCCTCTTGACTGAACCTACTTTAATTTCTACCACCTGATGTTTTTGCCAACTATTCAGTCAAGATAAAGGAGGACTGTCCTGCCATGAGCTACCCCCTACTGGTAAAAGGGGAGCTTATGCAGTCCACCTAATCCCTCCGGGGTTGCAGGGGCTCAGACCCCACATTACTGTTCTATCCCCTTTCTCACCAGCAAACACAAAGAAACATTTTTTTTTTTTTTTTTTTTTGCGTTTTTTTTTTTTTTTCATCCTGTTTTATTTTCTTTTCCCCCTATTTTTTCCCTTTTTTTTTTAGGGAAAGCAACGTTTTATTTTTTTTTTTTTTTCCCCTAAAGGTTATCCTCCCTTTTTTTTCCCTTCCCCTTTTTTTTATTTCTTCCCCCCCCTTTTTTTTTTTTTTTTTTTTTATTATTTTTTTTTTCTCTCCTCTTAGGAAGAGATACTATGTCATATATGCACAAAATCTTACCATGTTACACATTACTTGGCACAGATTGTCTGGCTCGCCGCACGCGCCCTGGTTTACCCCTGGGCGTCTGTGGCGACCCGGACACTGCTGCCTATTTACTGCCCGCTAACATATGACTTGGGTATTTTGAAATGTTGTATATGATTGTGCTCTGTTTTTGCATTTTTCCCTGTGTGCTCCCCACCTTAAACCTATGTAACGGAGCACATATACATGGATACGCTACTCATGAGTACCTGAGTATCCCTGGCTATGTTCCCTTAATGTCACCCTGGAGGTCGGTACGACCCCAGGTAGGTATGGGTTATATCTAAATATTAATACACCCAGAGAATTTACTTCTTACGTTTTACACCCTGTTGCCTACGTTTGCTTAAGACCTAATACAGCTATTACAATCCCCCTCTTGCGGCGGGAGGCTGTCACTGCCCCCCCCACACATGGCGGACACACTCGCAAGTCGGCTGGCCGGCTGGCGAGTCTGCCCGTTACTTGGTCGGGCGACCAACTTTAACTTCCACCTACACTATCTATCCACTCACTTGCCTTACAACCACTACCCACCCCATCTCTCCCTGTTCCTCTCCTTCCCTTCTCACCCCCTCTCTCCCCTTGATCCTTGTCGGCGGGGCTGCGGGGTCCTCGGGACCCCCCGCTCTAATATATTATCCCTCTCCCCATGGCCCCCCTGAATATTCTTTCCCTTAATGTAAAGGGACTTAACTCACCACATAAAAGAGTGAAGGCCTTCCACTCGTTCATAGCATTGAAAGCTAGCATTGTAGCTCTCCAAGAAACCCACTATACGGCACAGTCAACCCCAAAATTTTTTAGCCACCGCTACCCCCAAGTGTACACTGCCTCAGCCAATGTTAAAAAACGTGGGGTACTAATAGCTCTCCACCAATCCCTTCCCTTCGTATTAACCAACGAAATCAAAGACCCGGAAGGACGTTACATAATTCTTGTAGGCACACTCCAAGAAGTAGAAACCACATTAGTCTCCTACTATGCTCCAAACGACAACCCGAACCCCTTCTTCTCTCACCTATTACAAACTGTACGAACACACTGTAAGGGCACGGTGATCCTCTGTGGCGACTCCAACTCAGTGCTACAGCCACATATGGATAAATCCCCATACGCTCCAGACCAGTATACTCCCTCCACACGCTTTAGGAAGCTATTGCAGCAAGCTGCACTACTTGATACTTGGCGAGAATGCAACCCAACAAAGAGGAACTACACATTCTACTCATATCCTCATAAATCCTTCTCTAGGATTGATCACATACTCCTCTCGGTTGCATCCTCCCCAACACTTGTCAAATCTTATATTCAACCCATACCATGGTCGGACCACTGTGCAGTAATCACTACAATCTCCTCCCTGATTCCCCAAACCAGTGACCGCTCCTGGTGCATGAACGAAGCTCATCTCACCAACCCATCTTACTGCCTGGATATCCAAGTAGCCCTCACAGACTACCTACGACACAATAACACTCCTGATATCTCCCCTGTTCTCCTTTGGGAGGCGCACAAACCGGTAATACGGGGCACATGCATTTCGGTATCCACACACCTAAAGAGAGACAAGAAGCTTCAACTAGCTAACCTGGAAAGAGAATACCAACAAAATTTCCTCCAATTCCAGGCGGCCCCATCCGAACCCCATAGGATAGCAATGGAAAAATCCAGAACCGAACTGGATCTGCTGCTGGCTGAATCCGCCGATAAGGCCATCCGCAGATCTAGTCACACTATTTACACCGAAGCTAACAAGCCCGATACCTTCCTGGCAATGCGTCTACGACGACCTGACAGAAACCATATCCCTATTAGACTAAGGACTGGTAAAAACACCTACACTAGTAACCCCACCAAAATTTTAAGTGAATTCCGTAAACGATTGGAAGACCTCTACAAAGCTAAGACTACATTCTCCCACCCTACTGCTGACTCACTCCTACAAGACACCCCTCTCCCCAAATTATCGGACTCAGACCGTGAGACCCTAGAAGCACCTGTCACCACAGAGGAAGTGCTCGCAGCGATAAAAACCCTTAAACCCCACAAAAGACCTGGCCCAGACGGACTCACCGCCACATACTTTAAAAAATTTGCCTCAACTCTCGCCCCCCTTTTATGCAAGTCATTTAACTCCCTACTGCAGAATCATGCCTTTGGCCGAGACACGCTGACAGCCACCATAACGATGATACCCAAACCAAACACTGACAACTCCCTCTGGTCCAACTTTAGGCCCATCTCCCTACTCAATCTGGATATCAAAATCCTGGCTAAAATATTGGCACTCTGCCTTAACCCGCTTATTGGCAAATTAATAGACAGAGACCAGGTTGGCTTTATCCCCCAAAGACAAGCTAGCGACAATATCAGGCGAGTGATACTCCTCCAACATATTGCAAAAACCCGCAACATCCCAATGCACTTGCTGTCTCTTGATATACGGAAGGCATTTGACACGGTGTCCTGGCCTTACTTAGATTACATCCTTAAACGCTGGGGCTTCGGCCCACATTTTTTACAATGGGTAAACTCCCTCTACAATCAACCACAAGCATATATCAGGTACTCAGGATTCCGTTCGGACTCTTTCCCTATAGCAAGAGGTACTAGACAGGGATGCCCCCTCTCCCCTCTAATTTTTGCACTGGCCATTGAACCACTGGCAGCCTTGATCCGTTCAAACGCTGACATCAAAGGACTAGAAGTAGCCTCCACCTCACATAAAATTTGCCTGTTCGCGGACGATGCACTCCTCTTCGTAACATCGCCCCACATCACCCTCCCCAACCTTATCCACACTCTAGATAAATTTGCCTCCATCTCAGGCCTAGAAGTCAACCAAGCAAAATCCAAAGCCCTCAACGTGTCTCTCTCACCCCAAGAAATCTCTCATCCCCAACTAAATTTTCCCTTCACTTGGTCTACCACTTCACTCCCATACCTAGGTATAAAACTAACGGGAAACCCAACTTCGCTATACCAGGCCAACTATCTTCCCATGTTGACACAACTGTCGTCCCTGCTAGACACCTGGAAACCCCTTTGTGTCTCTTGGTTAGGCCGGGTAGCAGCTGTTAAGATGTCTCTGCTCCCTAAGCTCTTATACCTGTACAGAGTCCTTCCGGTTAGCGTTCCCCCTCACTACCACAGAATTATACAATCCAGAGTCTTCAAATATATTTGGGGCGCCACCAAACCCAGAGTCCCGAAAACCATCCTTCTCCGACACAAACTGCACGGAGGCCTGGGTATCCCAAATTTCTCTAAATACTACCAAGCAGCCCAACTAGCCCAGCTTACACTACTACACGCACTCACAGAAGTCCCAAAATGGGTCTCCCTCGAAGCTATAGATCTTTACCCACTGACAGTTGACAATGTACTATGGTTACCCCCCCCTGTCCGAGGCACTATAGTCAACCCCATTACCAGTCACTCCTTAAAAATCTGGGACAAACTAAGTAAACGCTTCAAACTGATCTCTCCACATAGCCCACTCCTATCCTTCTTACACCATCCCTCTTTCTACCCAGCCTACTCTGAACCTGGCACTTTTTTCAACTGGCAGCAGGCGGGTATAACTAGGATTTCTGACCTTACCACTAACTCCACTTTTAAGACATTCAAGGACCTCCAGACCAGTGCCAAACTCCCGCCCTCGGAATATTTCCGATACCTCCAAGTGACCCACTTCGCCAAAACTATAGTCGGTCCCAGAACGAACTTTAATTCTCGATCTCTATATGAAAAAATCTGCACGACCGACCCACATGCTCCTGGCATTATATCCGAACTATATAACCACTTTTCCACACCACCCGCTGGCCTTCCTCTCTACGCTACACAGTGGTCCAAAGACCTACACATATCTCTTACCCCCGAAGAGTGGTCCGACATATGGGCCACTACCAAATCCTCCTCCCAAAATGTGGTAGCACTTGAAACAAACTATAAAGTTTTAATGCGCTGGTACCTGGTTCCAGCGAGAATATCTAAATTCATCCCGAACTACCCATCACACTGTTTCCGAGGTTGCAATGAACATGGCACCCACCTACATATCTGGTGGTCCTGTCAGATAGCCCAACAATTTTGGGCGATTGTCTTCCAAATGATCTCCACAATACTCCATGAGACAGTGCTTCCAGACCCTGCCCTGGCCCTACTCAACCATGTTCAAGGAGAATACACTAGACATCAGATCAACCTCCTCCTCCAGCTGACCACCGCGGCCAAGCAAACCATCGCCAAAGCATGGAAAACCCCAAAACTCCACATTGCAGAAATGAAAAATAGAGTAACCCAAGCCATGATCCACAGTAAAATTGAGGCCACAATACTAGACCGGATCCCCCGGCACACTAAAATATGGACCCCCTGGGTGGACAATTTCCTGCCCCCAGATTTTGATCCCAATCTCCTTATCCCATGATCTCTGACCCACCCTTACCACTTTATACAGCGGTCCCCTGGGCCTCACCGTGGCCTCGCCGACACTGATCCTCTCCCACCCTCTATGCCCCAGCCCCTCCTTCTCTACTCTATTCCTTTCCCCCCCTTTTCCCTCCTTCCCTCCCCCACAAACTCTACTTGACCCTATGTTCCCTTACTTCGCCAACAAGAACAAGCCCTCATGGCTAAGTTTTCAAAAAGTAGATACCCTAGGAATTAATACCAAGACTGGTACACCATGTTGACATAATCCTAGGAACCCCCCCTGCTGATACAAGTCGACCTCTTTGTTATAACCTACCTCCCTATGCTTATCAGCTACCAGTGATAGCACTTACCTTACTTGTTTTCTGATGTTTTTGTAATGAATACGTTTTGTATGCAACGTGAATAATGTTTATTCACCGTTTTTGTCTACTTCTTGTTGTACCCTGTATTCTGTTCTAAATAAAAATCTTTGAAAGTAAAAACATATATGAAACCAATGTGCATTCCTTTCCAAAAAAAAGGATGGGATTGTGGTTATATCTGTCTTCCCAACAGAAGAGGAGAAATGCCCACGTTTTTTTGGAGGTGACTGGAGCCCAGAAGCCCTTTGCCACGGCTCGGAGGACAGGAGGTGATGGGATTATCACACTGGACTAGGTGGTTTATCTTTTCACACCACTCCAGATATGTGACTCACCCTCCTCTAGTAACATGTACTTAATCCTCCAGACAGCAAATCTCTTTTTGATTTGATTGATTGAAGTCCTGGGACACTACAGTATTTGCAGAATCCTTTGCTGACATTGCGGAGCTGCAGTGTACACAGACATATCTGCTAAAGCTTTCTCACAGAGGAATGATGGCAGACCTTGTGCTTCATATCAACTGCAAATTGCTTTAACCCTTGTGTGGGGCCCCCGGCTCGCGGGCTTGCAAGGCCCTGATGGCATCAGTCAAGTCAATCTCATTCGAGTAGGGAACACTAGAGACATGATTCTTCTCTCAGCATAGGGGGCTTGAATTGGTGAATTTAAGGGTGACCTCTGTTTTATTAAGCAAAGAACAATTTTCTCCAGGTGAACCATACACTGTATGTTGTGTAGCAGCCTCCTAGACAGGCAGCTACGTAAATTATTATTTTTTTCTGCTCTTTTGTAATCAATGAAGCAGCTGCTGATTGTTTTGGACTGATCGGGATCTCACAGGCTGCAGACTTGATTGCTTCGTTCTGCCTCCTGGAAGGTTCCAGAACATAGGAGTGGAACAGGTCAAATGAGTAGCCTAAGGCCCCGATCACATGGATGGACCGTCCAGATCCGCCTGTCAGTTTTGACGGCGGATCTGAACGGGCGCTCCATGTTAGTCTATGGAGTGTCGGATGTCAGCGGAGACATGTCCGCTGACATCCGACCCGGTCCGATCCGCCAAAAGCAGACGTATGGCTCTACGTCCAGATCCGTCGCTATCGGATCGGGTGAGATCTGATGAAAACGGACACACTGTCCGTTTTCATCCGATCTCTCCATAGAGACCAGCGGCGCTCGCAAGCCCCTCCCCGCTCAGTGAGCAGAGAGGGACTTGTCATCCGCCGGTTCAGCGGAGATCAACGAAGAGATCTCCCCGCTTTGTGTGAAAGGGGCCTAAATATTTATGGGTCTCAGCCAATCCCTGGGGAGGTGTGCCCAGTAGGTGATTGCAGTACACATAAATCGTCTGGGGTCTGGAGATGTCTTGTTCTTGTCCAGGAGGAGAAGTTCCCAGCCTGAAGGGCTCCTGCCCTTCTGGGCTGCCCAGCTGAAGTTTGTACCTGTGCTGGGGGGGGGGGGGGGGGGGGGGTTGTTCTACTGATAGAAAAAATTACTTGTGGGGGATTTCACTTAGGATCTGGTCTGGAAGACTCACTGAGGAAATGTCTGACTGATACTGGTAGGAGGTATCCAAGTATCCAGGGACACTGTGAGTACAGACCTGAGTGAGGGATCCTAGTGACTGTTACTGCTGATATAACTAGCATATCAATACTATTGTTTGCTTGGCCTGGGACATTACTGAAGGCACCTTGGTGTTGTCCATCTTTTTGCCTTTGCTGGAGGAACTGAACTGAGAGGTAGTATTACAGCAAGGAGCGTCCTCAATTTATTGCACTTGGAGTATCCCACAGCTCCCTATGCCCAATCCAAGTTATTCAGCAAAAAATACCAAAAAGGCAACCTCTAGACCAGGGGTCTCAAACCGGTGGCCCTCCAGCTGTTACAAAACTACAAGTCCCATAATGCATTGCAAGGCTGACCGTTACAAGCATGACACCCACAGGCAGAGGCATGTAGTTTGGCAATAGCTGGAGGGCCGCCAGTTTGAGACCCCTTCTCTAGACTGTTCATTGAGCCAGAAGAGTGGCTGTTGCGGTATATCTGGCTGCTACTACCCTAATCTGGGAAAAGAAGCTGAGGCAAACCAGCGGCCCCTTATTGGGGTACACGTTACAGTTGCAAGGATTGTGAGAATTTTGTAAGTAATTTTGTCCGTTTCTACTGGTTCTTTTTTAAACTGATTTCTGGATGGCAGGGTCTGCTTTCTTTATAACCCCTTGTTGCTATAGCTGTAATGAGAAAAGCTGCAGTGTTTGCATCACTTTCAGGCTGGAGTCACATCTATGCTTTTCGGCCCCTGATGGGTTTTCCATTGAAATCAATAGAAGCGCATTGAAATGTATGTTAATGCACATCAACATGTTTTCAACCTACATTGTATTTGATGTCATCACATGTCATAGTACACATCCGTGCACGCTGACATGCATCATGGTGCATTTACATGCCTTATGACATTGCAATGCATGCCTTAACCACTTGCTGACTGGCTCACGCACATGAACGTCGGCAAAGTGGCTGATCGGGATCTCACAGGTTGCAGACTTGATTGCTTCGTTCTGCCTCCTGGACGGTTCCAGAACATAGGAGTGGAACAGGTCAAATGAGTAGCCTGAATATTTATGGGTCTCAGCCAACCCTGGGGAGGTGTGCCCAGTAGGTGATTGCAGTGCACATGAATAGTCTGGGGTCTGGAGATGTCTTGTTTTTGTCCAGGAGCAGAAGTTCCCAGCCTGCCGTACCCGTATGTCGGCTCCTGCTGCACGGCGGGGTACCCGATACGCGTGGCCGGCGGGTGCTATCGCGGGCACGAGAGCCAGAACTGGGATTTGTGGGGGGTTTTTTTGCCTGCTGGCTGGTAAGTGTGCTAGGAAAACGTTTGTTTGTTTGTTTGTGATGTCCATAGCCCATTGCTGCCACATAAAGTCATTGATGCCCCGCCACTGGATGACTTTGGGACCCTGTAAGGACCCCACTGATGGACATTTTCATTGGCCAATGGGAAGCATCCATGTCACCAGGCAGTGATGTGGACACTAAACAAGGACCATCCCACAAAAATTAAAATAGTACAGCTCAACTGCCCACTAAAACCTGTATCAGTCGGATCAGCATGTGATTTGCCTGGTACAAGAGAGACAGGATCGGCTTGCTATGCTCTAGTAAACTTCAACAAAAAGACAGCTGTCTGCACACATAAATGTTAATAAAATGACTAAAAAAGATGGCTTCATCTCCCGCTCTCCACCTGTAGAGAACGCCTCAGGTGCGTTTCTCCCTTTTCAGCACCGAATCATAGAGGCCCCTAATAATAAGAACCAAAAAGGACGAAACACGTCTGATGAGTACCCTACAGGTGGAAAGCAGGAGCTGAAGCCATCTTTAACTCATTTTATTCACATTCATGCAACAGGAAGTCGATGTCTGTGTGCAGATGGCCGCCATTTGTTTGAGGGACCATCCCATGCTGCAATTCAGAGGAAAGGATCATGTGAACGCAGATTCAGGTAAGTAAATAGAGCTTTTGCATAGGTTTCTGTTAAAGGGGGAAGGGGTAGCTTTTTTTCCCTTCCTGCCTAGGGATCAGCTTTAAAGGGTCAGTGTACCCAAATACTGAAGCTGTGTTTGACTGGTACTCTTCTTGTATTCTATATAGAGAAAAATACATTAAAACACAGAAGTATTAAACATCTCATAAGCTATGCCTGATAATGTTCCCTCTTTATATCCAAAGTTAGGAAGCAACATAATACACCTATTTTATTGCTTCTATCCAGTGGCGTTGCTAGGGGGTGGCTTTTGGGGCTATAGCCCCGAATCTGGGGCCCATAGCCCCGAGTCTCTGCAGGGGTCCCCAAGGGGAGGGGAGGCTCTCTGGGGACCCTGATGTAAGGGGGAGGCTCTCTGGGGACCCTGATGTAAGGGGGGGCTCTCTGGGGACCCTGATGTAAGGGGGGGCTCTCTGGGGACCCTGATGTAAGGGGGGGCTCTCTGGGGACCCTGATGTAAGGGGGGGCTCTCTGGGGACCCTGATGTAAGGGGGGGGGCTCTCTGGGGACCCTGATATAAGGGGGGGGGCTCTCTGGGGACCCTGATATAAGGGGGAGGCTCTCTGGGGACCCTGATGTAAGGGGGAGGCTCTCTGGGGACCCTGGTGTAAGGGGGGGCTCTCTGTGGACCCTGATGTAAGAGGGGGCTCTCTGGGGACCCTGATGTAAGGGGGAGGCTCTCTGGGGACCCATACACACACACACACGTATATTACTGTATATACATGTGTATGCCCACCCAAGCGTATGACTTTCTTTACTACACAGCTGTGGGCTCTAGCCCCAGATCTTTTGTAGACCTAGCAACGCCCCCTGCTTCTATCTCAACTCAACATTTGAACTATTTAAAATATTTTTCAGTTGTCAAAACATCTTAACACACTGTGGGTATAATAATAAATAAATAAATGTCTTTATTTTCATGTTCAATAAAAAAAAAAAAAAAAAAAACGAGAACAATGTCCTTGTTACTCCTGACCCCAGCACAAAATATTATCAGAATTGTAGCCAGCTATGGCATCAGACAATACTGCAATACAGTGTGATGGGGTCAGGAGTAGCAAGAACATTGCTTTTAGATGTTTTTATTGAACGTGAAAATAAATATTTGTTTTTGTTGCTATGCATACAGCATGTTAAGATGTTTTGACAAGTTTTACATGCTTATCCATTATCAATAATTGTAGTGAGTTGAGCTAAGAGGATGCAATGGTACACTTTATGGATAAATGTCTCCAGTGAAGGGGGCTGTTAATGCTACAGTATACAAAGACAATTTTGACAGTTGTACATTTCCAACCTTGTGGTTACAAGTTGGTGAAGGCCGTTTTCTGTCCTAGCATGATTTTCCATCTGTGTACAAAGGAGGCGTCATAAAAACATGGTTTGATGAGTTTGATGCGGAGGAATTAAAGTTGCCTGTACAGAGCCCTGATCTCAACCCTACTAAATAACAAGCTAAATAAATTGATACAAACAAACCCCAAAACTTTTGTGGTAATCCTACCCTAAAGAGTGCAGCCATTTATACCTACAAAGGAAGGGGGCTGTGGGAGGGTTGCGGTGTGGTGCGATGGCAATAACACACACTCAGGCCAGATGCAATTGAAAGAACCTGTATTGATGTCAAAGTAAAACCGTTCACAACAAGCCCGACGGAAGGAAGCCCAACCGAGGACACTCACGGAGGAACAGCAGGGTGAAGCGGAGTAGGTAACAGTTGAGCTGACAGCTTCTGTCTTGAGGGGCAGATGTGGCCTGGCCAGTCCGAGCCCAAGCGGGCAAGTTTCCAGGAGGAGTGGCAGGTCCCTATACTTTCCCTACTTGTCTGGAACCTTCCTGTTACGTACCGTCTGGGAGAGCCTGACGAGTAGAGGGAGACCTCTCGTACAGCCCCGGCTCAAGGACCACTGGAGTTGCAACAGTGGTCGCAAGAGAACGGTGAGGTTAGAGCGCCTGCAAAGTCCTCCGTTGGTAGCGGTAGTGGCAGCTGATGAGTAGCAGGATCAGACTGGATTGCTGAGCAGCAGGAACAGCGGATGCAGGTATACTGTGGATACAGGACAGCGGATGCCGGTAAGTTGTAGATGCAGGACGGCAGTACTGGAGCTACACAGGCTGGAAGCAGAAAGACTGGAGCAGAGTCAGACAAGCCAGGTCATAAACGGAGGATCAGTCTATCATAAACAGCAGGCAAAGAATGGTCAGAGTTCAAGCTGGGTTTGGCAACAGGAAATCAGGCAGACAGGCAGGAATAATCAGGGTCAAGGCAAGCCAAAGGTCAGGACTGGAGACAACAGCGTGGTCAGAAAGCCGGCTCAAATACATGCACAGGATCAGAACACAGGGTAAAGCTGCAGATCAGGCTGTCTTTATATAGGCCATTTGGCACCAGCATTAACCACTTCAGCCCCGGAAGGATTTACCCCCTTCCTGACCAGAGCGTTTTTTGCGATTCGGCACTGCGCCGCTTTCACTGACAATTGCGTGGTGGTGCGACGTGGCTCCCAAACAAAATTGGTGTCCTTTTTTCCCACAAATAGAGCTTTCTTTTGGTGGTATTTGATCACCTCTGCGCTTTTTTTTTTTTTGCGCTATAAACAAAAAAAGAGCGACAATTTTGAAAAAAAACGCATTATTTTTTACTTTTTGCTATAATAAATATCCCCCAAAAATATATAAAAAACATTTTTTTCCCTCAGTTTGGGGCCGATACTTATTCTACATATTTTTGGTAAAAAAAAAAAAAAAAAATCGCAATAAGCATTTATTGATTGGTTTGCGCAAAAGTTATAGCGTCTACAAAATAGGGGATAGTTTTATGGAATTTTTATGGCGGCGATCATCAATTTTTATCATGACTGTGACATTATGGCGGACACATCGGACAATTTGGACACATTTTTGGGAGCATTAGCATTAATACAGCGATCAGTGCTATAAAAATTGCATTGATTAGTGTAAAAATGTCACTGGCAGTGAAGGGGTTAACCACTAGGTGGCAGTGTAGGTGTTAAGTGTTCCTAGGAGCGTGTTTCTAACTGTGTGAGGGCGTGGCTGTGTGTGACACCACACTGATCGCTGCTCCCGATGACAGGGAGCAGACGATCAGTGTGCTGTCACTAGGCAGAACGGGGAGATGCTGATTACATCGGCATTTCCCCGTTCTTGAGCTCTGTGACACGATCGCGGGTATCCTGGTGGCGATCGAGTCCGCGGGACCCGCGACCACGGTCATGGAGCTCTCGGCAGGCGCGTTTCAAAGTAACGTACGGGTACTAAATTTTACCCAGCCGCGCCATTCTGCCGACGTATATGTGCAGGAGCCGGTCGGGAACCGGTTAATGGCTAACGTTTGCACGTATTTTCGCACATGCGCATATGCGTTCACCTGTTAGCTCTAATGTGTGTTTGCTGGTTGGCGCTAATGTTCCTGCGCATAGGCTTTAGCCTATGCCCGGCAAGACGGGCACCTGCTAATGCACGTCTGCGCATGCCATGTCCCTGACACTTCCCCAACAGCTAAAACTGTCTCTGACCGACGGGTGACCTGCCTCTCCACATGCTAAATGCACGCCAAACCCAGGAGCCAAATTCTTAAATAGACTCTACCTGACCCAAAATGACCACCAGAGGCTGTCCAACCTAATCACTGCCCCATGACCCAGGAAACCACCAAAAAATGTTGCTCTTGACTTCTTCTCCCTCTGCACTGCCGCTGCCCTTGAGCACCACCTGAAGTGGAAAAAAAAATAGACAGGGGCGCTCCATATTAATATGGAAATGGATAAACCGCGCTCGGTGAGACAGGTGAGGGAAAAAAGGAAGGGGAGGGGGAAAAAAGGGGAAATAGGGAAGGGGAAGAGAAATTGGGAGGGGCCCTAACCCAGAAAAAGGCTGCTGCTAGAAAGTGGGATACTCACACCAAAAGGCAAACGGAAAATACATAAAGCTGCTCCATATTAATAGCCATGGTTTTGGAATGGAAAGACCAACAAGCTCATATGGGTGTGATGGTAAGATGATGGCCGTATGTCCACCATTTTTTCCCATATGGCCTATTTGTTTGAGGCCTCGTTTCATGGGGGCATTTTTGGGCAACTAAAGTTCATTGCCCATGTGCTCCATAGCAATGTAATTATTACTATGTGGATTTTACTTTTAGGGTCCCCTAATAAATTCTGCTCCTCATTTAAATTCTATTGTAAATTAAAGTGCTAAAATAGCAAAATCTTTTTTCACTTTAGTTATAGATAACTAAATATATCTCTGAAATATATTAATGCATGTGTTGTATTTTAATACTTCATACTTTTTTAGCATCTAAAAAAACACTTGAAAACAGCTCTTTTGACCCTGACAATTTCTCTAGGTAACACAATATGTACGGTAAACAAGAAATCATTTTTTATTTTTAATAAGTTTCACCGCACCTAATAACTTTAAAAACTAGGACTTGTAAACATGTTTTTTGAAGAATTTGACATTGTATTGCTTAAAAGCTGCCAAGTACCAAGTAGCTTCACAGTGAGACACTAGAAAAGTAAAGATTTTTGGGAAAGTAGAAGCAAAAAGCTGAATTATTCAAGCTGTGGGAGCCTCCCACGTAAATACTGCAGAGTAAAGTCAAACTCTGGGCAACCTGTAGCTCATCAAGCTGTGGAGGCACTACATTTCCTAGTATGTTCTGCCAAATGGACCTAATTCCGACATAATTGGGCCATAAGCAGACAATCTATGTGGTAAAGACTGTCACAGAGTTTGATGGACCTGCTGTGTCACCAGGGACTGCAGGCAACTTATGCAGCGTACACACGATCGGAATTTCGGCCAGCAAAAGACCGATGAGAGCTTTTCGTCGAAAAATGTGACCGTGTGTATGCTCCATCGGACTTTTGCTGGCCGAGTTTCCGCCAGCAAAAGTTTGAGAGCATGTTCTCAATTTTTCGGTCGGAAAAAGTTATGATCGGAAATTCCGATCGTCTGTAGCAATTCCGACACGCAAAATTCCTACGCATGCTCGGAAACAATTTGACGCATGCTCGGAAGCATTGAACTTCATTTTCTCGACTCGTCGTAGTGTTGTACTTCACCGCGTTCTTGACGGTCGAAAGTTCAGAGAACTTTTGTGTGACCGTGTGTATGCAAGCCAAGCTTGAGCGGAATTCCGTTGGAAAAACCATCCAAGATTTTTCCGACGGAAAATCCGCTCGTGTGTACGGGGCATATGAGGTGGTGCAAGCACTAGAGTTGTGTAAGTCCTCAGACATATGGTCAGAACTGGGTCCAGGTTCCAGACAGGTGAACAGAGGAATCACAATAGCAGTGATAACAGGTCAATGATCAGGATGTTCACAGATAAATCAGAAGCATGGACAAGGAGGCAGAAGTCAAAGTCAGAACGAGCTTTATCCAGGAACCAGGAGCAAACAGACTAAAATGTTAGGTCTGCCATCCAACAGGAACCGGCTGAGGTTTGAACCATTAATGGGCAGGCTGAATGTACCAAGTTGATCGATTGATCAACTTGGGTACAACCAGCCTGCCGATTTCAGGAACTGGCTGAGGTTCGAGCTGTTAATGGGCAGGCTGAATGTGTCGATCGATCAACTTGGGTACAACCAGCCTGTTCCTGAGAACTGGGGCACAACCAGCCTGACGATTTTGCTTCCGATTATCATGAGCAGCTGCTATAGCCACTAGCGATAATCACTGTCTTCTCCCTGTGGGGACAGCTCACCAAGGACTACAGACAACTAAGAGGTGGTGAAAAATAATAGAGTTGGGTAAGTCCTACAAAACATGGTCCGAATGAACAGCAGTCAGTAGCAGGATAACAGGCTGTTGGACAGAACATGCAAAAGCGATCTTAACTGGGTCCAGTTTCCAGACATGTGAACAAAGGATTCACAATAGCAGTGATATCAGGTCAATGATCAGGATATTTACAGATAAATCCAAAGCATGGACAAGCAGACAGAATTCAAAGTCAAAGTGAGCTTTATCAACGGCACAAACAAACAGACTGAACTGTTAATCAGGCACAGTATAAATGCCAAGCAGTCTATTTAGGTGCTTTCCTGATTAAGGTAGGTGTGCATGTACATTTCAGTACTGAGAAACAACTATGCCGAAGGCTTAAATCTGATTATATATTACCCAAACAGTACTTGCAAGGAATTCTGTATGATGTGGAAATTAAAAACCATACAGTGAGGGGAAAAGGTATTTGATCCCCTGCTGATTTTGTATGTTTGCCACTGACAAAGAAATGATCAGTCTATAATTTTAATGATTGGTTATTTGAGAGACAGAATAACAACAAAAATATCCAGAAAAACGTATTTCAAAAAAGTTATAAATTGATTTGCATTTTAATGAGTGAAATAAGTATTTGACCCCTTCGCAAAACATGACTTGGTACTTGGTGGAGAAACCCTTGTTGGCAATCAGAGGTCAGATGTTTCTTATAGTTGGCCACCAGGTTTGTACACATCTCAGGAGGCATTTTGTCCCACTCCTCTTTGCAGATCCTCTCTAAGCCATTAAGGTTTCAAGGCTGTTTGGTAACTCAAACCCTTAGCTCCCTCCACATATTTTCTATGGGATTAAGGTCTTGAGACTGGCTGGGCCACTCCAGGACCTTAATGTGCGTATTCTTGAGCCACTCCTTTGTTGCCTTGGTCGTGTGTTTTGGGTCATTGTCATGCTGGAATACCCATACTTGACCCATTTTCAATAACCCTGGGTTCTCACCCAAGATTTGGCGGTACATGGCCCCGTACATCATCCCTTTGATGCAGTGAAGTGGTTCTGTCAGCTCAGCAGAAAAAAAAACTCAAAGCATAATGTTTCCACCTCCCTGTTTGACGATGGGGATGGTGTTCTTGAGGTCATAGGTAGCATTTCTCCTCCTCCAAACACGGCGAGTTGAGTTAATGCCAAAGAGCTAAATTTTGGCAAACTTCAGACGGGCCTGTATATGTGCGATGGAAAAATCCGATGGAAAATGTCCGATCGGACCATGTTGTCGGAAAATCTGCCCGTGTGTGGGCTCCATTGGACTTTTTCCGACGGAAAAAATTTGAGATCCTGCTCTCAAATTTTCTGACAACAAAATCCAATCAGACTTTTTCCGATCGCGTGTAGAGAATTCCGACGGACAAAGTGCCACACAAATGCGCTTCTGGAAGAATGGTAAAACATTCCCATGGACACACTCTTAAACCTTGTGGACGGCCTTCCAAGAAGAGTGGAAGCTGTTATAGCTGCAAAGGGCGGGCCAACTAAATATTGAACCCTACAGACTTAGCCCCCGGTACACACGGTCGGAAATTGCTACCACAAAATTTGTCAGATTTTTTCCGACGGATTTTGTCCAACACTGGTGCTGCATACACACGGTCGGACAAAGTTGTCGGAAAATCTGATCGTTCCGAACGTGGTGACGACTGAACTACGTAGAGGCTAGTAGCCAATAGCTTTGGTCTCGTAATTTTATCTGAGCATTTGTGAGGACAGGCACTGATGTTGGACAAGAAGGGCTCCACTCTATTTCATCCCAAAGGTGTTCTATCGGGTTGAGGTCAGGACTTTGTGCAGGCCAGTCAAGTTCCTCCACTCCAAACTCCCTCATTCATGTCCTTATGGACCTTGCTTTGTACACTGGTGTGCAGTCATGTTGGAACAGGAAGGGGCCATCCCCAAACTGTTCCCACAAAGTTGGGAGCATGAAATTGTCCAAAATGTCTTGGTATGCTGATGCCTTAAGAGTTCCCTTCACTGGAACTCAGTGGCGGTGCATGCATTGAGGGCGCAGGAGCGCGGCCCCCCCTCTCCTGCACCGCTCTATCACCAATAGATAGATTCATGCATTGCATGAATCTATCTATTGTCACCGCTGCCGCCCCCTATTCAGGTGTCTGGCCCCTTGTCGGGCGCCGGGCATCTGAATTACAGCGGGGGGGGGGGTGTTTCTGGAAGCGCCCTATTAGAGCTGTAAAGCTCTAATAGGGGACCTGATTAGAGCGGTGTGCTCTAATAGGCTTCCATAAGTGTAAACAGCGGGCGCACTGCTGTGCATTCGCTGATTACACTTCGCTTCGAATTCGAATACATCGCTTCCCTAACACAGACCCGTCTCTCAGCCAATCAGGTTGCTGGGTTTGTTACCTGTCACCTGATTGGCTGAAGTCACAGGCGCTGTGATTGGACGCTAGGCGTCCAATCATAGCAGAAGACAGGAGCGCGGGAGAAGATATCGGAAGATGAGGGGACACCGCGCGCTGCACACCGAGACAAGGTAAGTGCAGAGGGCAGGCAGGGGGCACAGTGGCAGCACTTGAGGGGCACAGTGGCAGCACTTGGGGCACAGTGGCAGCACTTGGGGCACAGTGGCAGCACTTGGGGCACAATGGCAGCACTTGGGGCACAGTGGCAGCACTTGGGGCACAGTGGCAGCACTTGGGGGACAGTGGCAGAACTTGGGGAACAGTGGCAGCACTTGGGGCACAGTGGCAGC
Source organism: Lithobates sylvaticus (assembly GCA_028564925.1). Lineage (NCBI taxonomy): Eukaryota > Metazoa > Chordata > Amphibia > Anura > Ranidae > Lithobates > Lithobates sylvaticus. The sequence goes on along the minus strand of CM053027.1, from coordinate 609,596,282 downwards.
ACTTGGGGCACAGTGGCAGCACTTGGGGCACAGTGGCAGCGTTTGATGGGCACAGTGGCAGCGTTTGATGGGCACAGTGGCAGCGTTTGATGGGCACAGTGGCAGCGTTTGATGGCACAGTGAGGCTGTTTGTTTGCGCCCCCCCAAAAATTTTGAGCACCAGCCGCCACTGTTGGAACTACAGGGCCAAGTCCAACCCCTGAAAAACAACCCCACACCATATTCCCCCCTCCACCAAACTTTACAGTTGGCACAATGCAGTCAGGCAAGTACCATTCTCCTGGCAACCGCCAAACCCAGACATGTCCATCAGATTTCCAGACAGAGAAGCATGATTCGTCACTCACTCCAGAAAACACGTTTCCACTTCTCTAGTCCAGTGGCGGTGTGCTTTAAACCACTGCATCAGATGCTTTGCATTGCACTTGGTGATGTAAGACTTGGATGCAGCTGCTCAGTCAATGAAACCCATTCCATGAAGCTCTCTACGCACTGTTGTGCCAATCTGAAGGCCACACAGAATTTAGAGGTCTGTAGCTTTTGACTCTGCAGACAGTTGGTGACTTCTGCACACTGTGTGCTTCAACATCTGCTGACCACGCTCTGTCATTTTACGTGGCCTACCACTTTGTGGCTCAGTTGCTTTTGCTTCCAGTTGCTTCCACTTTGTTACAATACCACTAGCAGTTGACTATGGAAATTTCATAGATGGACTTATTGCACAGGTGGCAACCTATCACGGTACCACGCTTGAACTCACTGAGCTCCTGAGAGCCACCCATTCTTTCATAAATGTTTGTAGAAGCAGTCTGCATGCCTAGGTGCTTGATTTTATGCACCTGTGGCCATGGAGGTGATTGGAACGTCTGAATCGAATGATTTGGAGGGGTGTCTCAATACTTTTGGCAATATAGTGTATATAATAAATGGTACCTGATGGTGTAACGTATCACAGATTTTCCTGCCGCTGCATTACTTTTGTTGCAAAGTTCCATGGTTCAAGTTGGTATTCTCTTCTAAAGTTCACTAAGAGTAAATACATCAGTTTAAAATCTAAAGCCATCACATGTAAGAAAGCTGGCATAGAAGCTCACAAAACCAGAATGTGTTTAGCCTCTGGGATCTTGTACATATGCCTCACTCATTGACACTTCCTTCTGTTCTGGAAGGCCCCAGAGACAGGTTCTCACTTTCTAATCAAAAGGAGCTGGCATTTGTGGACATTTCCAACTGGCAAGGCCGAGTCATCTTGGCAGATGCTTTTTGTGTAATTTGCTTCCCTGATTCGAATTTGGCTCCTCCACCAAGAATTTCCGCGAGCGCTAGGCTTTGCATTTTAACCTCCTCTGCAAAGAGAAGCATTTCGAGCCCACCCAATCTGTCGATTCAAGCGAAGGGGGCATCCTGGTGAGAAGCAGAGGTCTGAGCATTGTTTAAGTTGCCTCTGAAAAGGTATATTGATGTTCCCCTTCTGTCTCACTCGCACATCGGGGAGTCGTTAATTCCTCCAGTCAGTCCTACACGGTTGACGGCCCACCATCGCTTGCTGCACATATCTTCCAATGAATAAGATCGCTGGCGGGCTTATTGTCTGCCTTTTTTGTCTGGAATATAAAACAGGCGTGCCTATAGGCGATCACGAGTCCAGAAAGCTTACACGCAGGATGGACAGTTGTATGGAAAAGAAGAAAAGAAGAAGAAGCCCAGCTGACAGCAGGGAAGGGTGCGAGACCAAGGAATGTAGTGGCATTGCTATAATTACAGCCTTGCTTGGTTAGAGAGAAATTCCAGTATGATTTGCATGCAAGATTTCACATGTGAGGTTTTCTTTGTGAGTCATGATATAAATCTGAATCTCAAACTACCCCAACACATCAGATGACAAATATCTAACACTGGACTGGTTGAGAAGCTCCAGTCCAGTATATTAGGTCCACACATGTCTGCTGGAAGAACACTCTCAGGGAGAACCACAGATTGGCCTGTCCCGAGTGCCATTTTCCTCCTGTATAAGTAGTATCTGTTGTCTCTTCTAGGAGACCTCTTCTCTTCCCTTATCCCTCTCTATTCACACATTTCAGGGGGCCTGAGGGCAGTTGAATAATGACTATGAGCACCAAAAAATAAACTGTGTAAAAGCTAGAAATTATTCTATCCCTTATTATCGATCCCAGATTTATTATTCCATCCCACGGGAGGAATAACATTTAACTGTCCATTCACACAGGGGCAACACGACTTCCAGCGTGACTTTGGGAGGCAACTTGGACACGACTTGAGTATGAATCACAGCACGACTTGAGGCAACTTATAAGGCAACTTGAAGTTGCCTCCAGGACAGGGGACTTTGCCAGTGGCCAATCACATAATAATCAGCTCTGTGGAAGGGGGGGGCTTTGCCTAGAAAACTATTTTTACTTCCTGGAAAGTTGCTTCAGTTAAGATAGGGGATCCGACTTGGAGGCAACCAGGGGCGGACTGACCATTCGGCCACCCGGGCACTTCCCGAGGGCCCCGGGCCACTAGGGGGCCCCATCAGGGTTGCCAGCCTCAGTAAAACCAGGGACAGTATGTTTTTTTTTTACATCTGTTTCTGAAATGTCCCTTACCGACATCCTTTTGGTCTAAAAATCCAGAGATTATAGCTGCCCCACCTCTCCAGTACCTTCTCAGCCAATAGAAACATGTCTGTGTATACTGTGTGTACATGTATACTTCGTGATTGTATACTGTGTGGCCCCATAATCTCTGATTGCCTGGGGGCCCCATAATCTCCTATTGCCCGGGGGCCCCATGAGTTGTCAGTCCGCCCCTGGAGGCAACTTCCATTGAAATCTATGGGTACAAGTTGCCTAGAAGTCGGATTGAATTGGTACAGGAACCTTTTCTGAAGTTTGAGTAGTGTGCATTAAGATGGCTCTCATTCACTTACATTGATTTTATCATGTTGCACGACTTGAGGCAACTTGGGGCGACTTCAAGTCGGATCCGACTCAATTATTATCTTATTCTAGAAAAAAACTGTGAATGAGCTTTAAGACAAGCCCTCTCTGACCTGTGTAGCTATAGACACTAAGGACTAATTCATCCTCATGTAGCGCTTTCCGCCGTAGGAGCCACCAGTGATTATGGCTTCTTCTCTGTTCTGCCATGACTCTTAATGCTGCTCGGTCCCCATTGCCACACCTGGTTATAGGTAAAAGGCCGCTCTCACCTGTGTAGAGTAATGCCGCATACACACAGTCAGACTTTCCGACGGCAAATGTGCGATCGGAGCTGGTTGTCGGAAATTCAGACCATGTGTATGCTCCATCGGACGCACGGGGACGTCATGGGGACTTCTCTATGGCTTTCCCCATGCCGTCAGAGGGGGGCGAAAGCCCGACACAGAACAAGAGACGCCGTGGAAGAAGATGCCGGACGAGAAGACCAGAGCAAGAAGAAGCGGATCGGAGGAAGAAGAAGATGGAAGAAGAAGATGAAGAAACCGAAGGATGAAGAAAGGAAGAAGGAAGACCAGAAGAAAGAAGATTTAAAAAAAAAAAAGGAACTGTCAAAGACCGTCTCCTGTCATTTTTAAAATTTTTGTCACTTTTTTGGTGAAGTGGTAGGGGTACTTTTGTACCCCCTTACCATTTCACACAGACCCCCACAACCAATGGCCAGGGTTGTGGGGAAGAGCCATCAACATGGGGACATGGTGCTTTGAGGGGTCACAGACCCCCAAAGCACCCTCCCAATGTTGAGGGCATGTGGCCTGGTACGGTTCAGGAGGGGGGGCACTCTCGCCCCCCCCTCTTTTCTTGCGGCCTGCCAGGTTGCGTGCTCGGATAAGGGTCTGGTATGGATTTTGAGGGGGACCCCACGCCATTTTTTATTTTTTTTTGGCCGGGGTTTAGAGGGACACCCACGTCATTTTTTTTTAAAATTTGAAGTGGGGTTCCCCTTAATATCCATAGCAGACCTGAAGGGCCTGGTAATTGAATTTGGGGGAACCCCCACGCTTTTTTTTTTTTTTTTTATCAATGACTTTTTTTTTATCAATGACTTTCAATGAATGACTGTTCTCTGTGTTACGGGAGCCGACAATTCATTAGCCGCGAGTGATTTTAAATAGCTTTTTTTCCTGCAAAAATTACACTTTGTGCAGGGACAGTTCTAAGCACAGGAAACATGCGCCCCTTCACATGCATACTATAGACACCCCCCAGGTACGAAATTTAAAGGAATATTACACTTTTATTGTTTCACTTTAATCATTATTAAAATCACTGCTCCCGAAAAAAACGGCCGTTTTAAAAAAAAAAATTTGCATTGATACATGTCCCCTGGGGCAGGACCCAGGTCCCCAAACACTTTTTATGACAATAACTTGCATATAAGCCTTGAAAATTAGCACTTTTGATTTTGAACGTTCGAGTCCCATAGACTTTAATAGGGTTCTAAAGTTCACACGAGCTTTAGGTCTGTTCGCAGGTTCTGGTGCAAACCGAACAGGGGGGTGTTCGACTCATCCCTAGTGGGAACGCGGTGACGTACAACACGTACGACAAGCCGAGAAAAAGGAAGTTCAATAGCCAGTGCGGCTCCTTCTGCTTGATTCCGAGCATGCGTGAACTTTTGTGCGACGGACTTGTGTACACACACTCAGACTTTCCGACAACAAAGTTTTGTTGGCGGAAAATTTGAGAACCTGCTCTCAAACATTTGTTAGCAGAAAGTCCGACAGCAAATTTACAATGGAGCCTACACACGGATGGACTTTCCGATAACAAGCTCACATCCAACATTTCCTGTCGGAAAATCCTACCGTGTGTACAATTTATGTATACAAAAGAGGTAATGGGGCTTTTTTTATCTGTTCTGGGAACTCTATTGGGACATCACCACTGGAATTACCACCTGTCCAACTGCTACACAAAGCCATTTGATGGGGTCATGCTCCCTCGATGGATTCTTCAAGATACAGAAAAATAACAGATAACTGGGGAGTCCAGCTATGACAGAATGACACATTCATTATGGCCTTGTAGGAGAGGAAGAAGACACAAACTAGTGTTGGAAAATGTTTTACAATACATAAGAAACTTCCAATCAATTTAAAGTTGTACTTTGGATATGGATTTAATTACCGTATTTATCGGCGTATAACACGCACTTTTTTCCCCTTATAATCAGGGGAAAATCGTGGGTGTTCATGTTATACGCCGATCCCCGCCGATCCCTCGTTGATTGTGAGCGGAGGAGCGAGCGCCGCTGATATCTATACATAGCCGAGTGTACTCGGCTATTTCCGCTCAGTCACGCCCAGTCCCGCCCTATGATGGACATAACACAGGGACTGGGCGTGACTGTGAGCGCAGCTATCCGAGCCTAGCCAAGTACACTTGGCTATGTATGTATTTGGGCGGCGCTCGGCTCCGCTCACAGTCATGCCCAGTCCCTGTGTTATGTCCATCATAGGGCGGGACTGGGTGTGACTGAGCGGAACTAGCCGAGGATAGCCGAACACACTCGGCTATGTATAGATATCAGCGGCGCTCGCTCCTCCACTCCGCTACGAGAGGAGCCGAGAAGAGCTGAGATACACAGGACCGGCTCTGTGTATCTCGGCGGCGCCATTTTCAAACTGCAGTGACACTGATATGTCACTGCAGTTTAACTTCAGCCTGGGCAAGGCTGCAAATGACACTGAGGAGGCTGCAGATGGACGCTGCAAGGCTGCAAATGACACTGACAAGGATGCAAGGCTGCAAATGACACAGATAAGCATGCAGATGGACGCTGTGCAAGGCTGCAGATGGACATTGATAAGGCTGCATTGATGGGCATTTAAATGTAGGTTTTTTTCCTTAAAACATTTTTTCCCTTAAAATTTTCTCCTAAACTTGGGGTGCGTGTTATACGCCGATAAATATAGTACATAGTTACACCGAGTCGAGCTTGGACCACTGTAAGTATACATAAGCCATACCTGTGGCCAATCTGCTTTTTTGACAGGGCTTGGCAAATTTGCTTTGAATCTAGGAGCCAGCTAAAAATGTTAGGAGTCAGGTTTTTTTTTACTAGCAAAGCCTACAGGTAGAACGTGTAATGTTCCCAAAGGTGAATGTATCCTTTAACCAGTGTTGGTCATCTTACTTTAAAAAAGTAATTAGTTAAGTTACAAATTACTTCTCCCAAAAAGTAATTGCGTTAGTAACTCAGTTACTACATTGGAAAAGTAATTAGTTACGCAGCAAAGTAACTGGCTTTTTAAAAAAATATTCTATACGTGTAACTAAGGGGCGGGTCTAGTATTACTGTAACCAAGGGGCGCATTTATTATTATTGTTATATATCGTGTAACCAAGGGGCTGCTCTATTATTACTCTAACCAAGGGGCAGATCTGTTATAGCGTGTAAGCACCCCTTGCAGAGTAGCACGAGCATCAGGAGCGTGCGGCATCGCCTCGTACAATTACATGTTAACTGCACCTGCGCGGTGTAGAGTTCACTCAAATCGGTTTAGGTTCGGCAATTTTCGGAAGCTCCGTAGTCCTTCGTACTGCGCAAGCGCTGCGCCTGCGCAGTACAGGGGGTCCTTATCCAGCGGGGGAACTTTTTCGGCAGGACACCGAAATTACACTACTGCCATCTAGTGGCGGTAGATGTAATTGCGGTAACTAAGCCAAAGTAATGGGAACTGAGTTACCATGAGGGGAAAAGTAATCAGTTAGATTACTCGTTACCCTCTAAAGTAACTGTGTTAGGTAACTCAGTTTATTTTAACTCAGTTACTTACATCACTGCCTTTAACCCTTTCATAGCCAGACTCATTTTTGTGTTCTTTGCACACATGTTCAATCAGATCCCGGGGGGATCAGTTATCCTGATCAGGCGTCATATGACGTCCTTCAGGATTTGCTGCTAGTGCGTCCCTTCGACACACGGGAGTGGTACCTGGTCATGTGACTTTCTCCTACTTCAGGTTCCTCTGGTTGTCGCCATCGTCGGGTGGAACGCATGCCGACCACGAAGGTGGTGCACGACATCCATGTATAGGCCCTCTACCGATGAGCGAGCAGCCCCAGTTCCTGGTAGGCACCAACACATGTAAGCGGCCAATTTGGCTGTATTATATGATTTTAACTCTTTTAATAAACTGTATTACGCTATGGAAGCATCCATTGTTTTTTCTATGTCCCATGGTTAAACCATCCGAGGAGGACGTTTTTTTTTCCCATTTGATATCCAGTCTCCATATGTGAGCAGGCACAATCCTGCACAAGCGCTTATGACTTTCTTTTTTAATTAAAGAAGTCAATTGTATCTGGTAAGCAGAATTTTTACTTAGCACTGTGGGTGTCGTTTTTTTCTTGGTGAAGGAATTCCCACGATCTACACAGAAGATATTATACACACCCAGAAGATCACTCTATCTACAATAGAATTGTGGCTGCCATTTTTTTTAATTGGGACTTTACTATTACCACTGTTGTTCAATGTTGTGATTGATCATCATTGTTTTACACTCTTTTCTTTTTGTAAATTAGTATTCTTATTTTTGGAGTTTACACTCCATGTCATTCCACTGAGATAATTGTTTAAAAAGTAGTATTCTTTATCACTATTTTTACTACCACTAGTTTATCCACTAGCGCCCTCTACTTACTATCAATATTGGTAAAGAGCCTTTGGCATAGGCTCTTTACCATGTGATCAGCTGTGTCCAATTACAGCTGATCACACTGTAGCTAAGAAGTGCCAGTTGCAGAGAGATGCCGCTCTAGGAAGGGTATCTGGAAATGTAGCTCTCCTTAGAACAGGAACAGCAGGTGCTGGCTAAGCATAGATAATTGGATGAAGGGAAGATTCTGGACAGCCGCACGCAAAATCAAATGCCTTTATTAAAAAAAAGGAGGTAATAATCCAAAAAGTACAAGCCACAGCAAACAACGGATCACAGGGGCTGACACGTTTCACACTTTCAAAAGTGCTTATTCATAGCTATGAACTTTTTGGATTATGACCTCCTTTTCTTAATAAAGGAATTTGATTTTGAGGGCGGCTGTCCAGAATCTTCCCTTCATCCATCTAAGAAGTGGCAAATATCGGCATTGCTCTATTCGCGCTGACAGCGCGTTAAAAGAGGAAAGCCGATAAGCGGCCCAACTGACAGGGGGGATCTGCACTGATAATCAGTGCAGTGATTATCAGTGCAGCCCCCTCAGTGATGCCCACCAGGGCCCACCTGTGATGCCTGCCAGTGCACACCAGTGATGTTCACCTGTGCCACCAGTGATGCCAATCAGTGCCCATCAATGATGCCTTTCAGTGCCCATCAGTGATGCCTGTCAGTGTCTCCTCATCAGTGCGCCCATCAGTGGTGCTTATCCGTGCCCATCATTACCGCCTATCAGTGTCCATAAGGCTGCCCATCAGTGCTGCATATCAGTGCCCATCAGTGCTGCATATCGGTGCCCATTAGTGCTGCATATAAGTGCCTCCTCATCATTGCCACCTCATCAGTGCTGCCTCATCAGTTCCCATCAGTGCAGCCTCATCAGTGCCGTCCCATCAGTGCTGCCTCATCAGTTCCCATCAGTGCAGCCTCATCAGTGCAGCCTCATCAGCGCACATCAGTGAAGGAGAAAACTTACTTATTTACATAATTTTATAACAGAAATAAAAATAAAAATAAATTATTGTTGTCATGGCGACCTGGCACCTGGGATTTGTCGAGCCCTGTTTTGGGTTACACTTTAATGGGGAAAAGTTGCAGGAAAAGTAATTTATTTTTCCATCCCTTTGTCGTCTCAATAATGTATATGATTGTGTATTTATAGCATAAATTCATCTCATATAATTTATTCATACTTTGTCCACTGCAGGACTCTGTGATTATCATTGCTAGTGGGCCTCCAGACTCTGGCCCCCGTACTGATTGATTTAACTGTGTAATTAAACTAATATTAACCCCTTTTATCCAACACACAGAGACCTTTATTGAAGCTGCCAAGGCATCATAACCCTTGAAGCTCCATAGGAATGTAATATGAATGGCCCCTATCGCTCAGTATGTTAACATATAAAAACAAAAAACAAAAAAACTGAATATATATAGGACAAGCCTGTAGAATTCATGCTGTGTCTCTAATTTAACATGCAGAGAGGTAATCTCAATCTCCTAGCAGGATTTTCACTTTAGAAGTGAACCGAGAAGGCTAAATAAAAAATAATGGACGGTACGAGAGATGGAGGATTGTGTCATTCCCAGAGGATGCCGGTTGTTGTATAACTCCTTTTACTTAAAGGAAAACCCTACTTTTAATTATATTATATTATAATATATATATATATATATATATATATATATACATATATATATATATATATATATATATATATATATATATATATATATATATATATATACATATATATATATATATATATATATATATATATATATATATATATATATATATATATATATATATATATATATATATATATATATATATATATATATATATATATATATATATATATATATATATATATATATATATATATATATAATATATATATATATATATATATATATATATATATATATATATATATATAACTTTTCTCTTGCACTTTCCAACTTTAAAATTCTGATGGCATGCAAAAGCCTTTGTATGTTATTTCATACACTATATGGCCAAAAAATTGTGGGTCCCTGACCAATACATCTACCAAGATGAGCGAAGAATGTTGAGACACCTTTCCATATAATTAAAGTTCAGGTGTTTCCAGTGAAGGGTGTTAATACTAAAGCACCTAAGGGCTCTTTCACACGGGGCGGATCAGTGCAGATCCGCCCCGTGGATAGCCGCTTGCTCAGCGGGGATCGCCGGAGCGATCTCCGCTGTGCAGGAAGATGACAGGTCCGTCTCTGCACTCCGTGCAGGGACGGACCTGTCAGAGCGCCGCTCTCCCCTATGGTAGATCGGGTGGCGACGGACCGTAGAGTCCGTCGTCATCCGATCCGCTCTGCAGACGGATGAAAAAAATAGGGTTTTCCTCCGTCTGCAGAAACGGACCATAGCGGGCACGGACGAGATCGGGTGTCAGCGGATGTTCATCCGCTGACACCCGCTAACCCATAGGGATACATGTGTGTCCGTTTTGCATCCGAAAATGGAAGGATGCAAAACGGACATACGGACCGTCCGTGTGAAAGAGCCCTTAGGGCTCTTTCACAAGGGCGGACCGTATGTCCGTATTTCATCCATCCGTTTTCAGATGAAATACGGACACACATGTACCCCTATGGGATAGCGGGTGTCAGCGGATGAACATCCGCTGACACCCGATATCGTCCGCCTCCGCTGTGGTCCGATTCTGCAGACGGAGGAAAACCCAATTTTTCCATCCGTCTGCAGTGCGGATCGGATGAACACGGACAGACGGTCCATGTTCATCTGATCCCCCATAGAGGAGAGCGGAGATCTGCCGGCTCAGCGGGGATCAGCGGATCTTCACGGGGCGGATCATTACGGATCCGTCCCATGTGAAAGGAGCCTAAGGGCTCATATATATTTAATTAGGCACAGATGATTTGCCCTGGACAAACCTTCTGGGAGGTTGTCAACAAGATTTTGGAGCGTGTCTGTGAGGACCTCTTTAAATGCCTGATGAAGGGGTCCTGCGTGGCTCCGAAACGTCGCTTTCTGCTGTAATTATGTGATCGCTGATTAAAGTTTTGGACCCATTTTTGGAGATCCTGGTGTGCTGGTGACATTACTCTCCTTGTTGAGCAAAAACCCCTTTACATCGGAAATCCCCTTTACACCAGAATCCACAAAGTTCCCCCTAAAATAATTGAAAAAAAAAAAAATTGCAGTGCGCTGCTAAAATGTTTTCGGGTTTGGATTGAAGAAAAGTTTGCAACCCTAACTAAGGCCCTTAACCACTTCCCGTCCGCACTATAGCCGAAAGACGCTGCAGCGCGGACTTAATTTGCCGGGAGGGCATCCATGGATGTCCTCTCGTGCTCGAGCGGCCTGCGCGATCCCAACTGCTTACCACATGATCAGCTGTCAGCCAATGACAGCTGATCATGTGATGTAAACAGAGCCGGTAATCGGCTATTTTTTCTCTCCTCACGCTACCACGCTGCGTGAGGAGAAAAAATAGCCGAATACCGTCTCTGTTCACCGCCGATCACCGGCGGCTGTGAGAGGGAAATCAGTCCTGATCGTGGAGAGCCTCTGCAGACGCTTCTGTGCCCACCAGCGTCACCTACCAGTGCCCACCAGTGCCACCTGCCAGTGCCCACAGTACCACCCATCAGTGCCCACAGTGCCACCTATAAATCACCAATCAGTGCGTCATCACCAGTGCTGCCTATAAATATCACCTACCGGTGCCACCCATCAGTGCCACCTATCAGTGCAACCCATCAGTGCTGTCTTATCAGTGCCATCTTATCAGTGCCGTTTTATCAGTGCCTATGAGTGTTGCCTTATCTGTGCCCATCAGTGCAGCCTCATCAGCGAATATCAATGAAGGAGAAAGATTGCCCATTTGCAAAATTTTATAACAAACTATGAAACATGTTTTTTTTTTCTCTGTCTTTTTTTGTTTGTTTAGCAAAAAATAAAAACCTCAGTGGTAATTAAGAAAAGAAAGCTCTATTTGTGTGAAAAAAATGATAAAAATGTCATTTGAGTATAGTGTAGACTGACCGCGCAATTGTCATTCAAAGTGCGTCCGCGCGGAAAGCTGAAAATTGGTCTGGGCAGGAAGGGGGGTTTAAGTGCCCAGTAAGCAAGTGTTTAAACAAAAAATGCATTTACCTGAGTAATCCTGTATTTTTTTTTTTATGCCGATAAGAGGAGAGATCAGACAGAGAGATGAGCTCATGAGACTGCTGCTTCTCCTTTTACTGTCTAGTCACAGGGTAGGAGTAGGGACAAGACCCGGAAGTGAAAGTAAAACCAAAACAGATTAAGGTTAAAGAGGAGTTTCCATAAAATAAAATTAAAATTAAAAGTCAGCAGCTACAAATACTGCAGCTGCTGACTTTTAATAAATCGGACACTTACCTGTTCCAGGGGCCAGCGATGCAGGTGGTCGAAGCCTCGCTCACCCCCCCCTCCGCTCTGCGGCGCCGGCATTGTAACTATGGGCACTTGCCCATGCGCGAGTGACGCCGCACGCCGGGATTGGCCAGCGCTGTCAACTGGGACCTGTCACGTGTCCCAGATGACTGACAGGAGGGAGGGGGCAGAGCTGAGCCCTTCCTGTGCCGAGGGGAAGTGATGTCACCAGCCCAGGCACTGAAGGAGGCAGACTACGAGGGACCCCCTAGCAACAGGCATTTAGAGGTGAGTTAAAAAAAAATTCCAAATGTTTTTTTTTTATTTTTTTTAGGAATTTTATTGATTTTTTTTATTTTTTTTGTGCAACACCACTTTAAGTTCCTCCTCTTCCCCCTGCTAGACAAGACTATACTGAGGGGCAGAGATGTGCAAATGGTAAAACTGCTCTCATATAGGAATTTTTGTCTGTGTATTCGGATGTTTATCTTCAGGTCTCAGATAGGTCAATAATATTTCCAGGCAGCAGATTATCTCTAATGCCCCGTACACACATATACGCCAATACAGCGCCTTGAGGCGATTCAGTTCGCATTGTAGCGCTATACAAGTTGTTCATTCATTCATTCATTCACACGAGTGGATTTTCAGTCGGAAAAATCTTGGATGTTTTTTTTTCCGACGGAAGCTTGTCTTGCATACACGCGGTCACACAAAAGTTCCCCGAACTTTCGACCGCCAAGAACGCGGTGACGTACAACACTACGGCGAGCCGAGAAAATGAAGTTCAATGCTTCCGAGCATGCGTAGGAATTTTGCGCGTCAGAATTGGTACAGACGATCGGAATTTCCGATAGAAACTTTTTCCGTCGGAAAAATTGAGAACCTGCTCTAAAAACTTTGGCGGGCGGAAATTCGGCCAGCAAAAGTCTGATGGAGCCTACACACAGTCGCATTTTCCGCCGAAAAGCTCTCATCGTTCTTTTGCTGGCCGAAATTCCGATCGTGTGTACGCGGCATTACTAAACAACAATCAGATTTTTTTTTTAAACTTACATTTGACATTTTTTGTGATAAAAGGAGACACGGGTCTTTATTGTACAGGTTTTTTTTTTTGGTAAATCTCTAAATTTGCTCCGGGGTCCCTGCTGTACGTAAAACAGTTCATGTTTATAAAATGGGAGCGGCCGCTAAGTATTGCCACTTGTGTCTGCGGTAAAGCACTTTGTACAATATAGGGTTTCACATTTAAATGCATTCATCCACATGTATTTGGCTTCTCTATCTCTCCGTCTCTCGCTCCTTCCCCCCCCCCCTCCTCCCCTGAAATTGAGAATTATATTTCTCTATAAAACTTGGCGTTGACATCACAAGGCTGCTCGGAGTCATATTTTATACAAATCACAACATTTCAAAATGCAGTTTTCACAGTGTACACGAGAAAACATCCTTGATTTACTCGCCGATTCCGTCCTCCTCACAAAGACACGCATTATTGAACCGTGATGAAAAATACAATCTGCATTTTATTAGACGCGGGGGAGATCTATTACCGGCATGTTGTATTTTTCCATCTTGTTGGAGATTAGATCCTTTTGCATCCAGCATTTTAACTTTTTTTTTTTTTTTTTTCCCCTTTTTTATACCTTAAAAAAAAAAAAAAGTGCAGTCATCAGTTTGCAAACTGCCATTTTGTTTTAGATTTCCTGAGTCATTGCTTCCTGTTGTGTATTCGTCGTTCACAAATGACGATCGGCTGGGATAACTGGGGTTTACAAGATGTGCAGTAATTGATATTTAGGGTCAGTGGTGTATTTAGGTTTTGTGCTGCCCTAGGCCTGACTAAACTCATGCACCCCCTAATTTAAATACAACCCACCCTTCCTGTCAAGGCCACACCCCTTCCTATTTAAGACACGCCCTGTCATCTGTAAACCACACCCCTTCCTCTTTCAATTGATGGGCAAAGTGGCTGCATTTGATGGCACAGTGGCTGCGTTTGATGGGCACAGTGGCTGCGTTTGATGGGCACAGTGGCTGCTATTGATGGGCACAGTGGCTGCGTTTGATGGGCACAGTGGCTGCATTTGATGGCACAGTGGCAGCAATTGATGGGCACAGTGGCTGCATTTGAAGGCACAGTGGCTGCGTTTGATGGGCACAGTGGCTGCTATTGATGGGCACAGTGGCTGCGTTTGATGGGCACAGTGGCTGCATTTGATGGCACAGTGGCAGCAATTGATGGGCACAGTGGCTGCGTTTGAAGGCACAGTGGCTGCGTTTGATGGGCACAGTGGCTGCTATTGATGGGCACAGTGGCTGCGTTTGATGGGCACAGTGGCTGCATTTGATGGCACAGTGGCAGCAATTGATGGGCACAGTGGCTGCGTTTGACGGCACAGTGGCTGCGTTTGATGGGCACAGTGGCATCGTTTGATGGGCACAGTGGCATCGTTTGATGGCACAGTGGCTGCGTTTGGGGACAGTGGCTGCGTTTGGGGACAGTGGCTGCGTTTGATGGCACAGTGGCTGCGTTTGATGGCACAGTGGCTGCGTTTGATGGCACAGTGGCGGCAATTGATGGGCACAGTGGCTGCGTGGCTGCGTTACTAAAGCTGCCTGGGTGGGTATATTATTATTATTATTATTATACAGGATTTATATAGCGCCAACAGTTGGCGCAGCACTTTACAACATGAGGGCAGACAGTACACTTACAATACAAATCAATACAGGAGGGATCAGAGGGCCCTGCTCGTTAGAGCTTAAATTGGTCCTGGCTCGCTGTTTCAATCCATCTATATATATCCCTCGCTCTCATCAATTTGTACCTGAGGGTTCCTGCCGCTGACGTCGTCCTTCTCTTTCTCGTTCCTCCTCCTCTGGTTACAGAAACCCGTCCCGACTCCCCGTTCTGAGCTGGAGAGCATACAATGATGCCGCACAGAGGTGGGTAGGCGGAGTATTAGGCTCCGCCTCCACCAGTTAAGCTATGTGCACCAGGTATGGCGAGTGACTGTAGTCAGTCCATTTTATGGGGGCGGCAGGCGCTCCCCCCGGCCAAGTACGCACTTATGATATATAGCCGTGGCTCTGTCTGAGCGGGAGCCAGCCACAGGAGGCTGTATCTGAGCGGGACGTGGGGAGAGCGGGACATGGGGAGGGCGGGACATGGGGAGGGCGGGACGTTGGGAGGGCGGGATGTGGGGAGGGCGGGTCGGGGGGGGGGATTTATGCAAAAAAGCCACCCTCCGCAAAGTGTCGGTCTAGGCCAAGACACAGGACTGATTGAGGGTCAGCATGTGACTGACTAACTCTGAACACACACCAGGCCATATTTAAAGTGTAAGTTTACCCCCCTATCGTTTTCAGCCAAGGAAGCTGCCATCTTGGCCTCTGTTTAATCTACAACTGCCATGATGCTGCACATGTGATCAGTTATGACACCAGCCATTGGATGGTTTGACAGTTTGGTTGAGAGCACAACCAATGGGTGTTACATTTCTGGCACGTGCCAGAAATGAAACTGTTTTATAGATGGGTTTACTTCCTCTTTAAGCTGGCCAAACATGAATCAAAGTTCAGCTGGTTCAGGAGGGACTGGGCGAATTTCAGTCCCAATGTCACCAATGCTGTTGAACAGAAGTCGATCTTCCATTGAACTTCTGTTCAACCGCCCTGTCGGATAAAGGCCACTCTTCTAAGTCAGCCTTTCTCAACCTATTTACCCCAGAGAAACCCATAAAATAATTTTCAGGTCTCAAAGAACCCCTGCTAAAAAAGAAGAATGCTCTTTACTATGGTGGCCAGTGAGAAGAATACTGATCCCAGAGGGAAACACACACATCCCACATCTACTGAGCCTGAGTGGCACACAAAGTTATCATGGGTCATAGGGTATACAAGTAATGGTGGCCCTTTTGTGGGACATTAAGGGCTAGTTTACACTTGCTTCAAACAAGGCTCCGGACACGCTTTGTTAAAGGTCTCTGCCAGTAAAAAGCTTCTGTCACTAAATAAAATGTTTAGCATACAGTCCTATTTACACCTTGCTTTTGCTTGGTGCTTCGGTGGGGCTTCAATGAGGCTTTGATGAGGCTTTGGTGGGGCTTCGATGGGGCTTTGATGAGGCTTTGGTGGGGGCGATGAGCCTTTGGTGGGGCTTCGATGAGCCTTTGGTGGGGCTTCGGTGGGGCTTCGATGAGGCTTCGGTGGCGCTTCAATGACCTTTTGGTGGGGCTTTGATGAGGCTTCGGTGGGGCTTCAATGAGCCTTTGGTGGAGCTTCGATGAGCCTTTGGTGGGGCTTCAGTGGAGCTTCGATGAGGCTTCGGTGGCGCTTCGATGACCTTTTGGTGGGGCTTTGATGAGGCTTCGGTGGGGCTTCAATGAGCCTTTGGTGGGGCTTCAATGAGCCTTTGGTGGGGCTTCGATGAGCCTTTGGTGGGGCTTCGGTGGAGCTTCGATGAGGCTTTGGTGGCGCTTCGATGAGCTTTTGGTGGGGCTTCGGTGAGGCTTCGGTGGGGCTTAAATTGAGCTTTACCATAGACTTCTATGGAGGCTTTGAAGACGCTTTGAAGCACAACTAAAGCAACATGGAGTATAATTTTTGAAGCGAAGCCGAAGCAAAAGCAAGGTGTAAACAGGGACTGTAAGCTAACCATTTAATTTAGTAACAGGAACTTTGACTGGCATTCAGAGAGCTTTAACAAAGCCTGTCCGAAGCCTTGTTTTGAAGTAAGTGTAAACTAGCCCTTAATATGTGTTGAAGCCGAAACAAGTGTAAATGAGCCCATACAGAAATCTGAAATGCGTTAGCAATGGTAGCCATTTTTTTGAACCAACAAGCTGCCATGTTTACAAATCAGCTCATTCGATTTGGAAAAAAAAAAATCAAAATATCAAAAATCAAGCAGGAATCTTCGCTGTTCTTTTTTTTTAATTGGAAATTTGCGTTTTAACCGACAACTTTGCTGACAGGGTGTGACAGAATAGATCTACGGTCTCTCACACATCAAGCTGTTCTTTACAGCCGAGCGAGTGTAAAACTTGTGAAAACGTTTTATTGCTGACAAGCAGCCTAAAACATTTCTGTTTTCTGAAGTCATGATGAATTAGCGGCATCTTGTTCTAATTTCAGCTAAGATGGCTGTGGGCATGTGTGTGTTTACAGTACGCCGTTTATTCCCGAGGGAGGCACCTCTGCAGTACACTGGAGGCAGATAAGGTCATCCTAACCCAGATCCTCCAAATTACTCCCTCCACCTTCATGTGTGCTTGTTTTTTTTCTTGGGTTTGTGATGATTTGTTGTGCTCTGTTTTATATGGCTCACCACACATAAGCTTAGCGTTTGCTTTTCCATGATTTGCGCAAACCCTAAAAAAAAGGCATAGACTATGGGATGGGTCAAAGTGAATAAGGGTTGAGTGAAATAGATTATTTTGGTTCCTAAAGTTTCGGCATAATTTTAGAAAAATTAACCACTTGCCTACTGGGCCAATTCAGTAAAATCACAATTTTTTTTTTGCTAGAAAACATTGTAACCCCCAAACGCTACATATTGTTTTTTAAGCAGTGACCCTAGAGAATAAAATGGTGGTTGTTGCAATTTTTTGTCACATGGTAATTGCGCAGTGGTTTTTCAAATGCAATATTTAAAATTTTTTAAATACCCTTTTTGTTATTTTTTTTTTTAAAGGGTAAATTTATTCAGGTCTCAAATAAAGTTACAACATTCAATACAATGGATGACAGTCATAAAGAAAAAAAAAAAATATATATATATATATATATATATATAGCTATTTATATATATATATATATATATATAGCTATATATATATATATATATATATATATATATATATATATATATATATATATATATATATATATATATAAAACTTTCACATACAGATTACATAGGAGTAGATTTTATGCAACATTACAAATACTACAAGCAGCCTGTTTAAACCATTACACGTGACACCAGTTTCTTGTCCCTTCGTGAGATTACCCATAAAGAGGTAACAAGGAGCCCAGGAAAAAGAGCAAATAAACTGGACTTATATTACCAAAAAAGATCGCAAAAAGATCTGAACAAATTACCGTATTTATCGGCGTATAACACGCACCGGCGTATAACACGCACCCCAAGTTTAGGAGGGCATTTTAAGGAAAAAAAGTTTTAGGAGGGAAGTTTAGGGAAAAAAAAACAACTTACATTTAAGCGTCATTTGCAGCTTGCCCAGCGTCATTGCAGCTTGCCCAGCGTCACTGTAGCTTGCCCAGCGTCACTGTAGCTTGCCCAGCGTCATTGCAGCCTTGCCCAGTGTCATTGCAGCCTTGCCCATCGTCATTGCAGCCTTGTCCATCGTCATTGCAGCCTTGCCCATCGTCATTGCAGCCTTGCCCAGCGTTATTGCAGCCTTGCCCAGCGTCATTGCAGCCTTGCCCAGCGTCATTGCAGCCTTGTCCATCGTCATTGCAGCCTTGCCCAGCGTCATTGCAGCCTTGCCCAGCGTCATTGCAGCCTTGCCCAGCGTCATTGCAGCCTTGCCCAGCGTCATTGCAGCCTTGCCCAGTGTCATTGCAGCCTTGCCCAGTGTCATTGCAGCCTTGCCCAGCGTCATTGCAACCTTGCCCAGTGCCATTGTAGCTTGCCAGCGTCATTTTCAGTCTTTTCCGTTTAAATTTCCCACCGCCGAGACGCTGTCACGTGTGCCGCCGAAAAAAACCCGAAGCACGGCCGAAAAAGACCGAAGTGCCCCGGGAAAAAGTCGAGCCGACTCGGACGGCTAAGCTCGCGGTCCCGCCTCCCTGCTGTTTCCGGAGCGAGCGCAGGGAGGCGGGACTACGAGCAGAGCAGAGTCTGCTCGGCTTTTTCCGGGGACGCTTCGTTCTTTTTCGGCCGCGCTTCGGGTTTTTTTCGGCAGCGCTCGCTATTTTTCAGCGGCACTTGCAATTTTTGTCATTTTTTTGGGGGGTATCGGCGTACAACACGCACCCACGACTTTCCCCCGATTTTAAGGGGGAAAAAGTGCGTGTTATACGCCGATAAATACGGTAATGGGGTGGGCAACTACATGGCAAGTGAGGTTCAATGTAGAAAAATGTAAAATAATGCATTTGGGTGGCAAAAATCTGAATGCAATTTATACACTGGGGGGAGAACCTCCTGGTGGAATCTAGGATGGAAAAGGACCTGGGGGTCCTAGTAGATGATAGGCTCAGCAATGAAATGCAATGCCAAACTGCTGCTAACAAAGCAAACAGAATATTGGCATTAAAAAGGGGATCAACTCCAGAGATAAAACGATAATTCTCCCGCCCTACAAGACTCTGGTCCGGCCGCACCTGGAGTATGCTGTCCAGTTCTGGGCACCAGTCCTCAGGAAGGATGTACTGGAAATGGAGCGAGTACAAAGAAGGGCAACAAAGCTAATAAAGGGTCTGGAGGATATTAGTTATGAGGAAAGGTTGTGAGCACTGAACTTATTCTCTCTGGAGAAGAGACGCTGGAGAGGGGATATGATTTCAATATTCAAATACGTACTGGTGACCCCACAATAGGGATAAAACTTTTCAGTGGAAGGGAGTTTAACAAGACACGTGGCCACTCATTAAAATTAGAAGAAAAGAGGTTTAACCTTAAACGACGTAGAGGGTTCTTTACTGTAAGAGCGGCAAGGATGTGGAATTCCCTTCCAAAGGCGGTGGTTTTAGCGGGGGGCATCGATAGTTTCAACGACCACAAAGAACGACCACAACATACAGGGATATACAATGTAACACTGACATATAATCACACATAGGTTGGACTTGATGGATTTTTTTCGACCTCACCTACTATGTAACTATGTAATGCAGACCACCCTTTTTTCAACCTGCTATTAAACCGAACTCCATTTCTATACTGTATATAGACATTTCCATTTCGTAGTTGTGTATATTCAAGTTATGCTTTCATCATTACTCCAGCTACACCTCTATATCCCCTGATACTGATTTAATTCAACCAGCCCATATTTTGTAAACATTTTTTAGGGCAACCCCTGGAATTGTAAGTTCATTTATACTTTGGAAATGCCCCCTTAATCAGTTCCACCCAATAGAGAAGGGATGGAGGCTTCGGGTCCTTCCACCTGAGAGCTAGCACCTTTTTATCATTGAAAAATGCTATCCTCAATAAATTTTTCTTGGATGCAGACAACTCTTCCTCACCAAACTCACCCAAAACGCATCTAGCCGGAGAGCAGATGTTTGGAAGGGCTCATTTTTCCTCCAGAAATTTTGTGACTGCTGCCCAGAACTTTCCAACATGAGGGCAGAGCCAAATCATATGGAAATAATCCCCCACAGCAGCTCTGCACCTTGTGCACTCCGGGCGTATCCACCCTGCCCATCTTATGGAGCCGAGCGGGGGTATAATACACATAATTAAACTGGATAAGTTTGTCTCTGGCCAAAATCACAGAGGGCAACAGCGATTCGGTAACCCCAGCCCAAGATTCCTCTGTGAGGTCTGGGATATCAGATCTCCACTGAGCAGCCACCTTCTCAATCCTAGGGGAGGAAGAGGTCAGCAAGGTAAAATAGTATCTCGACATAAGTTTTGGATGCTCATCATCTAATAGGGGGCATTAGGAGATGCATGCAGGGCAGTGCCCCCCATCCTATTATTACACATGTGGAGAATCCTGTAGGACAATATAAGAATGTCCCCCCACCCCGTGTAGGGTAAGGCCCATGCCTATACAGTACATTAATGAGTGCCTCAAATGAGTTCCCCAGGGCTGCCTGGGTCACTACTGAAGCTATATCCAACTGGGGGAAGAACCACCAATGTATACGAGTTCATTTTAAATACACTTTAATGAGTTTTAATTTACAAAACACTATATAATACCCAATTGTTTTGGTAAAATATAAAAGATGATGTCCAACACGCATAGGTTGGACTTGATGGACTTGTGTCTTTTTTTCAACCTCACCTACTATGTAAATAGATACCTAACATGTCACGCTTTAAAATTGCGCGCACTAATGGAATGGCGACAAACTACGGTACTTAAAAAGTGCCATAGGTGATGCTTTAAATCCTTTGTAGGTTGCAAGTTTGAAGTTACACAGGAGGTCTGGTGCTAGAATTATTGCTCTGGCTATAACGTTGCGACGAAACCTCACATGTGTGGCGCGAACACTGTTTACATATGCCTGCGCAACCTTTTTTCACCTTTGTGCACAAGGGGGGAGGGATCGCTTTTAATTTTTTTTGTATGATTATTACTATTCTTTTTTTACACTGTCTCTTTAATTTGTTTGTTTTTTCTCTTAATGTTATTGCTATCACAAGGTATGAACAACATCCCTTGTGATAGCATGGGCCGTGACAAAATCCTCTTTATGGAGAGATCTGGGGTTTATTAGACCCCAGATCTCTCTTCTGGCCTCCAAAGCACAGATTGGTCCAATCGGTTGTTTCACTGGCCGGTAACCGGCCAGTAAACACAGAGCTGAAACCGGAATAGACAAAATACTAGTTGCTTCTGGCTTCTTAGACCATAGAGATAATCAGGGATGTTCTGGTTCTCGATCTTCTTTATGGTCAGCCGGAGGTACTGCCAGCTGTTGTACTAGGTTCCCTAGTGCATCCTATAGTGTTGAAGTGGTTAACGAGGCATATTTATTAAAAGGATCATAACTCATTGTCAATCAAAATTTCATTCAAATTCCTTATATGTGAATAAGGCAAAATTGAATGTTCTCAGGCTATATTCTCTGCAGACTGAATGTGTGAATGCAGAAAATATTGAATTATAGCCACTAGTTGGAGCTGAGGAGCATACTCCTTTCCTATGATGCTTGACTCCATCTATTGGCCATAATGCAGTATCTTCCCCAATGTACACATGCGATTTGCATAATAAAACCTGAGAACATTCAGTTTTGCCCCATTCGCACAGAACAAATTTGCATGCACATGCTATGCAAATATTTCCTAGAGTCCTTGATTCTGAATCCTCACTACGTTCCTGCTCTGAGGCTTGGATACTGAACTTCCTGGCACTGACCTTTGACTTGCCCCTATTATATACCATTCCCTTCTTCCACTGTCTATGACCGGTTAGCTTTGGTCTTCAGCCATCCTTTTGGCTCCATACGTCTCTCAGGTATTGACTTCAGGCTGTGTTTTCTTCTATTGTTCAGCCTGATTTATAATGGCCACTATTTAGATGCCTTAATATGCCACTTTTTTTTCTTTTTTGGTGATGTTTGTCACAAGCATTTACATTGCATGTTTGGGTTGTTTTTTATGTATTTTGATGTTCAGAGATGGAGGGTACAGGTCATCTGAAGCCAGCCCTAATGGGGGAGGTTCTGTGGCCTTCAGGTCTTTTGCCTCTCCCCATCCAAAGGGGTCTCTCTTTGGGAGAATCCCTCCCTAATTACTTGGTGGACTGGCTTCAGTTAGTCCCAAAGGAGTGGGGTCCACCTGGCTTCAGCCTAGGTAGACCATCACGCACCTTGCCTCTGTCAAGAGCCTTGAACCCCAGGAGGTTCAGGGTTAGAAGTCCTTCTTCTACCAAAACTATCCCCAATACAAGGTTGCACACCAGAGACTAAAGAAATATGCCAAAATAATACTTTATTGATACAGTCATAGAGAATGTAACCCCTTAAAAACACCTAAAATACTCAACATTGACCAGTGCTCAATAATCATATTTGTAATACAATTGTTGTAGGACAAATGCAATTAAATCAAAATATTACTGATATACAGCCATCTTGGAATGGGTTCCAATATATTATACTGGTTACTTGCAGTATATATATATATCATTATATATATATATATATATATATATCAGTATATATCATAATCAGTATCAAACGTTGCTGATTGTTAGGTAAGTCGGAAAGAACGATATAACAGCAAACAAGGGTATCAACCATAAGTAACAGCAAGTTCACCAGTAAACTCAACAACCTAATTCAATATAATTCATCTAATAATACAGCAAAACACTAATCAAAAATATAAATGTAACTGAAGATGAATGTTTGATCAATGATCAATTAACATAGAACAATCAGAGGGTGAATAATTACCCATTTCAGAATACAATTATATGAATGACAGTTCGGTTATTGAAATTTGCTATTACAATTACAGTTGACTTTGAGTATTGGTCAGCGGCAGATTGTGGATATGTGTTTTTTTTTAAAGTTTCTCAACCTTTTCAACACAGAGGAACCCTTGAAATAACATTCAGGTCTCAGGGAACCCCTGCTAAACATTACTATATCTACAACTCATAAAACATTAGTGTGATGGTCAGTGGAGACAATGTTTGTTACACTTGTGGTCGTTGGGAAAAATTACCCCCTTACAGATAGCTTAAAAAGTCAAAATCAATGGTGTCACTGTGAACTTATCTGAGAGGCAGAAATCACTCAAGGAACCCCTAGCAACCTCTGGAGGAACCCTGGTATCAGGTTTGAACCTGAACCTCTGCTGTGTCTGGTGGTGTCTCTTCTTGCTGAGATGCTGGACAGCACCCTGTCTGATCCATTGGACAATTCTGCCTTGCGCCTTTTTTTTCTGCTGAACCTTGAACTCCTTGCTCCTCCCATGAACTTCCCGATTTAAGCCATGCCTTTCCTGTTTGCCAGATTATTGTGCTCTCTCCAGCCAATATTACGCTCTTGTCACTCCTACTGCCGTCTGTATCTCCGCTACCACTCATTGCCAACCTGACTACATTTCTGCTTGATCCCTACCTGCTACCTCTGCTACTGGACCCTGGTTTGATCACCTCGTGGTGGAATGATCCTGAGGACCTTGGCCTGATAAGAAAATACAGCAAAACCCATCTCCACCATCAGGAGCTCTGGTGAATACCGGTTAGTGCTTAGACTCTGCACTTCTGGTGAGCCTGTATCAACTGCTAGGGTGACCTGCTGCGGTGATGGGCACAGTGAGGCTAGAATGATGTGCACAGTAAGGTTGCAATGATGGGCATGGTGAGGCTGTGGTGATGGGCACAGTGTGGCTACAATGATGGGCACGGTAAGGCTGCAATTATGGGCAATGAGGCTGCATTGATGGGCACAGTGACGCCGGCAGCCTTTGTGTTGTCTGTGCCACACCGCATCCTGAAAATTTACCAGTAGCTGCTGCATCTCCCACCCTAGGCTTTTACTCGAGTCAATACGTTTTTCCCAGTTTTTTGGGGGTAAAATTAGGTGCCTCAGCTTATATTCGGGTCGACTAAAGCCCCATACACACGCGCGGATTATCCGAGGACCAGGTCCGTCAGACCATGTCCATCATACTTTGTCTGATGTTGGTTTTGCGTACACACGGTCGGACAAAGTTGTCGGAAAATCCGATCATTCTGAACGTGGTGACGTTTGTTGCCTACGACGGGACTACGTAGAGGCTAGTAGCCAATAGCTTTGGTCTTGTAATGTGATCTGAGCATGCGTAGCACTTTGTCCGGTCGGAATTCGCTACACACGATCGGATTTGGTGTGATCGGACTTTGTTGTCAAAAAATCTATCCAGCAGGAGATAGGACTTTGTCCGTCAGACAATCTGATGGAAACTGTCCGATGGTGCCTACACACGGTCTGATTTTCCGACAACATTGTCAGATAGGACAGAATCCAATGCGAAAATCCTACCGTGTGTATGGGGCTTTATACTCAAGTATATACGGTATTTCCTTTTTTTTATTTTAGGGACGGGCACTGAAACCACAACCCCCCCCCCCCCCCCCCCCACCTCTCCTACTTCTTTTCTGAAACTTTCTAACAATTCTGGCAAATAAATTCAATTACATGAAAAGCTGTGTTTGCAGCTTAAAGAATTATCACTTTTTTCCGCATGAGACAGTAGTAGTACTTTATCCCACCTTCCTAGGTGTCCTGTGATACCATCTGCAATGTTAGACAGGGTGTCCCCCCTCCCCCCACCCCCATTCTTGATACACAGCTGCCCGACTCCAAAACTAGCAACTAAACTAAGGTTTGCTTCTCAGCACGGCCAGAAAACTGACCACACTGTGCTCTCATGCCTAGTGTGGCCAGTTTTTAATAGGAAAGCAGAAGGATTGTTAGGAACACCAGGGATTTCACACAAAGGAAGCAATACAAAGAGAGCAGGATACTTTTTTTCATACAAGTACATGGTACAGCAGGCACATATCAGGAATATGAAGGGTTTACATATTCTGTAATCCTGCTATAAGCTGGCCTTACATTTGTCGATTTTTGTCTGAAAATTGTCATTTTTTCAGGACATTCTTTTGATTATCTTGGACTTAAAAGTGAAGATTTGACAATCAGTTTCAACCAGAGCAAGCAAAAAAAACGAAAGGACAAGGGTGGAAAATGTTTGACAAATCTAATAGTAATGAACCAATTTCTTATGCACATGTACTTGTCAAAGTTAATCCAAAAATCGAGACATTGACGTGGTCCTCGTACAAAAAGTCATTAAAAATTTGTCAAGTCCATTAAATTGTTGGACAAGCGATGTTTTTGCTTTTTTTTTGGTCTGGTGTAAGATCTGCTATAGCCACTTCCGGTCCAGCGAAACACTGTTATGTCATTGGATGGAAAGGGTGATATCTGTTATCTGATATCGATCCAGCTGCAGCATTTTTCAGCCTGCAATTCCCTTCACTGTAAAAGTAATCCTAGCGGCTATACAGCCACTGGATTACTTCTACATTTACTTTTGATCAGATGCTTTGGGGGCCAGAGGAGAGATTTATGGGGTCTAAACTATTCCAGATCTCTCCATAAAGTGGACCTGTCCTAGTCTATGCTATCACATGGGATATTATTCCTCCCTTGTGATAGCAATAAAAAAATAGACAGTTTAAAAAATAATAATACATTTAAAAAAAAATTGTAAGCACCCCTGTTCCCTCCGTGCTCACGCATGAATGCAAACGATGTGTCAGTCCTCCATGCAATGTAAACGGCAATCCCACCACACTTGTGAGGTATCGGTGCCAACGTCAGAGTGAGAGCGATAATTCTAAGGCCAGACTGTGTAAATATAATATGTTAACCTGTTAAGGCTTTAACCACTTCAGCCCCGGAAGATTTGGCTGCTAAATGACCATGCCATTTTTTTGCGATTCGGCACCGCGTCGCTTTAACTGACAATTGCGCGGTCGTGCGACGTTGCACCCAAACAAAATTGACGTCCTTTTTTTCCCACAAATAGAGATTTCTTTTGGCGGTATTTGATCGCCTCTGTGGTTTTTATTTTTTGCGCTATAACAGCGACAATTTAAAAATATATATATATATTTTGTACTTTTCGCTATAATAAATATCCCTATTTTTTTATTTTTTTTTTAAAAAGCACATTTTTTTCTCAGTTTAGACCGATATGTATTCTTCTACATATTTTTGGTAAAAAAATCGCAATAAGCGTATATTGATTGGTTTGCGCAAAAGTTATAGCGTCTACAAAAAATAGAGGATAGATTTATAGCATTTTTATTATAATTTTTTTTTTACTAGTAATGGCGGGCGATCTGCGATTTTTATCGGGACTGCAACATTATGGCGGACACATCGGGCAATTTTGACACATTTTTGGGACCATTGTCATTTATACAGCGAACAGAATAAAAATGCACTGATTACTGTAAAAATGTCACTGGCAGGGAAGGGGTTAACACTAGGGGGCGATCAAGGGGTTAACTGTGTTCCCTGGGAGGTGATTCTAACTGAAGGGGGAGGGGAGTGACTAGAGGAAGTGACGGATCGTGTTTCCTAGCTAATAGGAACACACGATCTGTCACTCCTGTGAGAACAGAACAAGTGTGTGTTTACACGCGCTCGTCCCTGTTCTGTCTCTCGCGCTCGTGAATGCTCGTGGCCGGCGGTCATCGCCACTGTCGGCCACAAGCATCGGCACCCCTGCTGTGCAGCGGGTGGCGCGCACGCGCCTGCTATCCCTATCCCGCGAGCCAACGTATAGCTACGACAGTTTGCGAGATCGTGCCGAACTGCCGCAGTATAATGACGGTGGGTGGTCGGCAAGCGGTTAAAGGCATCGCATGTGGAGATTTTTATGTACTGTAGTTTGGTGTATTTCCACGGGAGTGCCCAATTTTAAAGTGTGACATGTTTGGTATCTATTTACTCAGCGTAACATCATCTGTGTTACACATATATATATATACAGTATATATATATATATATATATATATATATATATATATATGTATATATATTTGGATATTATATTGTGTTTTTGTGCATTAAATTCATTAAATTATATTTTTCCCAAACATTTGCATTTGAAAAACTGCTGCACAAATATCGTGTTACATAAAAATAAGCGACGCACACCATTTTATTCTCTAGGGCCTTTGCTTATAAAAGATAAATAAATATATATGTATGTTTGTATATATATATATATATAATATATATATTTATGTGTGTATATATATATATATATATACTTATGTATGTATGTGTATATATATATATATATATATATATATATATACATATATATATATAATCTTTGGGGATTTTAAGTAGTTTTCTAGCAAAAAAATTATGTTTTCTACAAGTAGGAGAAGAAAGTCAGAATTGGCCTGAGCTTTAATTGTTCTTGAAATGTAGAGGCCATGTAATATTGATGCCCCCCCTATTACCCCATTCTACAAATGGCCGGGGTCTTCCAGTAAAGTACCCTGCAGATCTCCAGAAGCAGAGAGATAAAAATCAGGGTTAAAGATGGAATTTCAGCTTCCATTCCAGAGAAATGCGAACTGTACAAATCAGTCCTGTTGTTGCGGCAGTTTTTGGAATGATTTGTGAAACTAAAGTCTGCAAATTCGGCACGATTTTCATGGCAGATTTTCAGTCCCCGGGCATCTGAAATTGATTACCACCCATGTCTGAATCACATTAGCGTTCCTGTACACAAGCGTGCCAGCTTCTGCCCCTAAACCAGAATTTGGCCCTGACGAAACATATAAACACGTCCCAGCCTTGACGGGTTAAAAATCGGTTAACATGGGATTGAGGGAAAGGCGTGTGTGTGGAGCATGAGGAGGTATGCCTGGTCCCTGTTCTACAGTGCCTTGAAAAAGTATTCATACCCTTTGAAATTTTCCACATTTTGTCATGTTACAACCAAAAAACGTAAATGTATTTTATTGGGATTTTATGTGATAGACCAACACAAAGTGGTACATAGTTGTGAAGTGGAAGGAAAATCATAAATGTTTTTTAACATTTTTTACAAATAAATATGTGAAAAGTGTGGGGGGTACATTTGTAAAGCGCCCCCCTGAGTCAATACTTTCTAGAACCTCCTTTCGCTGCAATTACAGCTGCAAGTCTTTTTGGGGATGTCTCTACCAGCTTTGCACATCTAGAGAGGACATTTTTGCCCATTCTTCTTCTTTGCAAAATATCTCAAGATCTGTCAGATTGGATGGAGAGCGTCTGTGAACAGCAATTTTCAAGTCTTGCCACAGATTCTCAATTGGATTTAGGTCTGGACTGTGACTGGGCTATTCTAACACATGAATATGCTTTGATCTAAACCATCCATTGTAGCTCTGGCTGTATGTTTCTGGTCATTGTCCTTCTGAAAGGTGAACCTTCGCCCCAGTCTCAAGTCTTTTGCAGACTCTTTAACAGGTTTTCTTCTAAGATTGTCTTCTATTTGGCTCCATCCATCTTCCCATCATCTCTGACCAGCTTCCCTGTCCCTACTGAAGAAAAGCATCCCACAACATGATGCTACCACCACCATGTTTCACAGTGGGGATGGAGTGTTCAGGGTGATGTGCAGTGTTAGTTTTACACCACACATAGCGTTTTGCTTTTAGACCAAAAAGTTCAATTTTGGTCTCATCTGACCAGACCACCTTCTTCCACATGTTTGCTGTGTCCCCCACATGGCTTCTCACAAACTACAAACAGGAATTCTTATGACTTTCTTTCAATAATGTCTTTCTTCTTGTCACTCGTCCATAAAGATCAGATTTGTGGAGAGCACGACTAATAGTTGTCCTGTGGACAGATTCTCCCACCTGAGCTGTGGATCTCTGCAGCTCCTCCAGAGTTCCCATGGGCCTCTTGGCTGCTTCTCTGATGAATGCTCTCCTTGCCCGGCCTGTCAGTTTAGGTGGACGGCCATGTCTTGGTAGGGCTGCAGTTGTGCCATACTCTTTCCATTTTCGGATGATGGATTGAACAGAGCTCCGTGAGATGTTCAAAGCTTGGGATATTTTTTTATAACCTGACCCTGCTTTAAACTTCTCCACAACGTTATCCCTGACCTGTCTGGTGTGTTCCTTGGCCTTCATGATGCTGTTTGTTCACTAAGGCTTTTTAACAAACCTCTGAGGGCTTCACAGAACAGCTGTATTTATACAGAGATTAAGTCACACACATGTGGACACAATTTACAAATTAGGTGACTTCTGAAGGCAATTGGTTCCACTAGATTTTAGTTATCGGTATCAGAGTAAAGGGGGCTGAATACAAATGCCCCTCACACTTTTCACATATTTATTTGTAAAAAATGTTGACCCTACGGACTAATGCCCCGTACACACGGTCGGAAATTCCGACCACAAAATCCGTTGGATTTTTTCCGACGGATTTTGTCCGACACTGGTGTTGCATACACACGGTCGGACAAAGTTGTCGGAAAATCCGATCATCCTGAATGTGGTGACGTTCGTTGCGTACGACGGGACTACGTAGAGGCTAGTAGCCAATAGCTTTGGTCTTGTAATGTGATCTGAGCATGCGTGGCACTTTGTCCGTCGGAATTCGCTACACACGATCGGAAAAAGTCCGAAAATTTGAGAGCAGGAGATAAAACTTTGTCCGTCAGAAAATCAGACGGAAAAAGTCCGATGGAGCCTACACACGGTCGGAATTTCCGACAACATTGTCCGATAGGACATTTTCCGTCGGAAAATCCGACCGTGTGTATGGGGCATAAGACTGCAGGTGTCCCAATACTTTTGGTAATATTTTTTTTTTTTCTTCAAGCTACGACAAAAGGTTATTTAAGGAACACTAAATATAAATTAAAATCTAGTTTGGTTTATATATTAGGTAAATGTGATGTCGCTTCAGGAGATCAATTTATTTCCATACTATACTACACGGGCTTCTCAGCTCCACTGTGAAGGTGACTCATCCGGTGTAGGCGACACACAATTCACGTACGAGCGACCAGCGTGCATGACAAGTCGTTACAAATAGCTACAAATGGATTCTTATTTACAAATAAGATCGAGTAATTGTAAAAAAAAATTCACACTTAAATGCTATGTTTACATCACAGCATATTGTTAGATATATATTCTATAGAAGAAGGTTGGCAATTATGGTTTGCTGGAGATTGGAACAGCTTGTCAGAATACAATGGACTATTAAAGGTTATGGGCACTACAAGAACAGCGAGAGAGTTGATTGTTAGAATATTCTTGCAGGACGAAATATATTGTAGGGCGCAGCAACCTTGCCCGCATTGAGTGGCACGTTCACCAGTATAAGACAACTGGCATGCCAGTGAATAATAACTAGATAATAGGGGTAACCAGTGCGCTCAACCAAAAACTATTAAATCAAATAAGGAGAAAAATGGAAAAGGAAAGCAGCCAACATATAAGTGATCTCACACTTGTAAAGGTAACATTGAATGAAGAGGGTATGTGGCGCTAACCCTTATGTAAATCAATAAATAATCTAAAAATAATCTAAAATGACCAGTTTGCAAAGCTCAGAGTATCCGAAAGATGAGTGACCTTTCACATAAATAGATATATAAAAACATAAAATAATGAACTAAATAGATAAAATTCCTTAATAGCAATACACATACAATATTGAATAAATATAAGACGTGTGTATAAAATGAAAAAATGTTCAATAAAAGTGATGGTGCTAAAATAACCGTGCTGAAAATAAATATATGTGCTGGGGTAAAAATGATGATGGAGTTGGGTTAAAAATAGTGAACACGAAATCTTCTAGCAATAAAAGGTGCACAGTGCAACGTGCAAAATATGTGAATAAAGAACCAATAGAGAACCGATAAATTGGTTCTGAAAGTGCAAGGGAATTGCAAGGAAATTGCAAGGGAAATTAATGATTGAATGTGCAGAAATATCCACAATAATGACAAAGTGACCATACAGATGAAAAGAGTGTGTCACTGTAGGTATGGTATAATCAGATGATACAGTCAAAGTCACGTGTGCTAGTGACGATACTAGTGAGGGAGGAAGGAAGTCAGGTGCCTATCGCTCTACTTCCGGTTTGCGGCCGCGACCGGAAGTTCATCTATGCTGATGCAAGAAAACTTTAAATGTGAGTGGATATTATTTTTGTTTCAATAAACCTGTTTTTTACTACACATTGGAGCGCTTCTTTGTACCTTTAACCCCTACATGCTGATCTAACCCGTGAGTGACCCCTTACCCCTGGAGTGCCTTTTTGGATCGGAGTAGGAGTCCATAGGAGCCCATAGAAGCCTATAGGAGCCCATAGGAGCCCATAAGAAGGAGGACCCGGAAAGTGACCAGGCTTGCCACTTTAGAGGCTATCTGCTCCACTAGACCTGTAGGGGCCGCAAATAGAGGTGAGAGGCTGGGGGAACTAGTAGGGTGCACCCCTGAAGTCAGCACAGAGCACTGCCTGCACGGATCATCACTGTGATCAACACAAAGATTCCTGAATATTTCTACTCACCTTCACTTATTCCAGAGCATTATGCTCTTCATTGTTCCAGATTGTGGACTTTATCGTTTATTTTCCGCCATTTTTTTCTTTACAAGCTGGGACTTGTAGTGCACCAAATTTTACTTTTATTTTTTAATAATTTTTTTCAGCGATATTATTGTTTTGGTATCATCTGATTATACCATACCTACAGTGACACACTCTTTTCATCTGTATGGTCACTTTGTCATTATTGTGGATATTTCTGCACATTCAATCATTAATTTCCCTTGCAATTTCCTTGCAATTCCCTTGCACTTTCAGAACCAATTTATCGGTTCTCTATTGGTTCTTTATTCACATATTTTGCACGTTGCACTGTGCACCTTTTATTGCTAGAAGATTTCGTGTTCACTATTTTTAACCCAACTCCATCATCATTTTTACCCCAGCACATATATTTATTTTCAGCACGGTTATTTTAGCACCATCACTTTTATTGAACATTTTTTCATTTTATACACACGTCTTATATTTATTCAATATTGTATGTGTATTGCTATTAAGGAATTTTATCTATTTAGTTCATTATTTTATGTTTTTATATATCTATTTATGTGAAAGGTCACTCATCTTTCGGATACTCTGAGCTTTGCAAACTGGTCATTTTAGATTATTTTTAGATTATTTATTGATTTACATAAGGGTTAGCGCCACATACCCTCTTCATTCAGTGAATAATAACTAGACATGTGCAATTCATTTAGTTAAAAATAAATTTTTTAATAAATTTAGACAAATTCGTTAATTCGGAAATGTCAGAATTTTCGAATTTCTGAATTTTTCCGAATATTCAGAAATTCGAAAATTCGGAAATGCAAAAATTCGCAAATTGAAAAATTTGGAAATTCGAAAATCCAAAAATTCGGAAATTCGAAAATCGGAAATTCAAAAATCGGAAATTCGAAAATCGGAAATTCAAAAATCGGAAATTCAAAAATCGGAAATTCAAAAATCGGAAATTCAAAAATCGGAAATTCGAAAATTTGGAAATTCGAAGTTCGAAAAATCCGGAAATTTGAAATTCGGAAATTGAAAA
This sequence comes from Lithobates sylvaticus, assembly GCA_028564925.1. Lineage (NCBI taxonomy): Eukaryota > Metazoa > Chordata > Amphibia > Anura > Ranidae > Lithobates > Lithobates sylvaticus. The sequence goes on along the minus strand of CM053027.1, from coordinate 609,563,366 downwards.
ATTCGGAATTCGAAAATTTGGAAATTCGAAAATCCAAAAATTCGAAAATCGAAAATTCCAAAATTTGTAATTCGAAAGTTTGGAAATTCGAAGTTTGAAAATCCAAAAATCTGAAAATTTGGGAAATTTGGAAATCCAAAAATAAGAATGAAAATCCGAAAATTCGAAAGAAAAAAAATCTGAAAATTCAAAAACCCGAAAACTCGAAAATCTGAAATAATAACTAACTAATAATAACTTAACTATTACTAACTTATTATAGTATAGGTATTGGAATTTCCTTTCAAATTTGGCTGTTATCCGGCGTACACACGGTTGGAATTTCCAAAGGAAACTGTCTGATGGGAGCTTTTCATCGGATTTTCCGACTGTGTGTATGTCCATCGGTCTTTTTCTGTCGGCATTTCTGACGGACTTTGGATTGGAGAGCCTGTTCTTAATTTTTCCGACGGAAAACCTTTTTATCGGATTTTCCGATCGTGTGTATGCAATTCCGACACGCAAAATTCCGACGGATGCTTGGAAACAATTTGACGCATGCTCAGAAGCATTAAACTTCCCTTTTATAGTGCCGTCGAACATGTGGTATGTTGTGGTGTTATTGACCATCGGAATTTGGTGTGACCGTGTGTAGGCAAGACAGTTTGAGCGAAATTCCATCTGAATTCCGACGGGAAAACCATCAGAGCTTTTTCCGACGAGAATTCCGATCGTGTGTACACGGCATTAGTGAGCGTAATGTGTATGAATTTATCCGAAGTTACGAATAATCCATAATAACGAATGCCATATCTAAACGAATGGAACATAACAAATTAATAATAATAAATAACAATAATAATTATAATAAAAACATATTACTAGTATTATTATTTTTTTGTTACGTTCCATTTGTTTAGATGCGGCATTCTTTGTTTCAGATAATTCGTAACTTTAGATAAATTCGTATTCGTTACGTTCAATTCCAATTCCAATACCTATAATGTTATTATTAGTTAGTTATTATTTAGAATTTTTGGATTTTTGTTCTTTATAATTTTTGTGTTTTCCTTTATTTTCAGATTTTCGAATTTCTAAATTTTCTAATTTCCGAATTTCAAATTTTTGAATTTACGAATTTTTGAATTTAAGAATTGTTGAATTTACAAATTTCGAATGTTTGTTTTTTTCCAATTTAAAAACAGCATTTTTTTTACATTACCGGTGCATGCACTCTGAAGGTCCGGCATAGCATACCTTGCCAGGCCTTCAGAGCCTGCGCCAGTAATGGCACCCCTGGCCACTCATGTAGCTTGAGGCTGCGAACCTGAAAGGAAGATCCGGGGGGGGAGATGGAAGCCCTCTCAGCAATGACAGCATGGGGCGCTGGAAGGCTTAGTTTTAAGTTAAAGCGGTGTTGTACTCAAATTTGCAAGTTAATCTTAAAGAAATCTGTTAGTGCCAGAGATGACCAAATGCACATTAAAAAAAAAATTTCGCCGTAGTTACCTTATAATCAGAATATAGAATAATGGCTTCCGGGCTTTCCTCCCGTGGGAGTAGGCGTGTTCCCCGGCTGCGCAAAGACCCCTGGGAGCTCTGTCCGAGTCTTCCCACGAATCAGTGGGGAACGCTGTAATACCGAGATCTCGCGAGATCTCGGCATAATGACGAAATCTCGCGAGATCTCGGCATGATGTGATAGCAGCTCAGAATTCAACAGCGCTGCTTGCTCTTAGCATTGAGCATGCGCGGGATCGAGCGGTGAATGCTGGGAGCACAGCATTCACCGCATCCCGGAAGTAAATGCTTGTGGGTTTCTAATGCCCACAAGCAGAATGGAATCGTCCATCAAGAATTTTTTTAAGTTATCCAAACGGACGGAATCGGCGATCGGTGGGGAAAAGAACTGCAACAGGTAAGTGACATCTTCTTAATGTCTTTAGTAAACCATGTTAGGGGAAGAAAAAAATGCATATTTCGGCGGAATCCCGCTTTAAGTCTCTCATAATGTGCTAGGTCCATAAAGACGTGGATGAGTAAGTTTGGGGTGGAGGCACTTGACTGGCCTGCACCCTATAGAACACCTTTGGGATGAATTAGAGCAGAGAAGCTAGGCCTTCTCTTCCAACATCAGTGACTGACCTCACAAATGCACTTCTGGAAGAATGGTCAAACGTTCCCATAGACACACTCCTAAACCTTGTGGGCGGCCTTCCCAGAAGAGTTGAAGCTGTTATAGCTGCAAAGGGTGGGCCAACTCAATACTGAACCCTACGGACTAAGACTGGGATGCCATCAAAGTTCATGTGCAAGTAAAGACAGGTGTCCCAATACTTTTGGCAATATAATGTATATATTCCATAGAACACAAAGATCCCACAAAGGAACCGTTTATATTAAGCTTTGTATCTTTCATCACTTCCAGGAAAGCTGAAATAATGTTTGCTGTGAGTGCGAAGGTGTATTGTTACAGTCTGATCTCCATAGACTATAGTCTGTTACGCCTTTGTCAATCGCTACATCACAGCATGCGCTCACATAAAACAGTAATTATATATTATTTATTCACTTCCAGACAGATTTGTCAAAGAATAAAAACATCCTTTTATTACACATCATAAAACATACGAAAAACATTCCCCACGTTTTCCCAAAGCCATACAGACCTCTCCTCTTTGAGTCATGTTTATTAATACCTTCTTTTTCCTTGTTAAAGGAGAAGTCTCACGAAAAAGGTTAAACTCTGATTGATCTCTAAGGAAACCAAGTGCAGGTAACTATCGGGGAATTCCCATTAGCCAACTGGCTTGGTAACATTCACGTGCGCATGTGTGTGCAAGAAATCGCACCGATGTGCATCACGGGATACAGACAGATGTGCATGCATGCCTAGAGCTTTCCACCAGCTAGCCTTCTCCCTGCTGGTGGTGAGTCCACTCCTCTACCCATGCCGGTGGGATGCTACATATGATTTGGTGGCATTGGTGCCAGGTGGTCTGTTAAGTTCCTTCCTTCCTCAGTGTCAGTTTGTTCCTTGCTCCCTGCATATGTTTCCTGTTGTCAACCGGCTTCATCCTTTATGTGTTTATGGACCTTGCTTCATGCACTGGTCCAAATCATTTGGTAAAGGAGGAGGGGTTATGGCGTAGGGTTGTTTTTCAGGGGTTGGGCTTGGCCCCTAATGCCACGTACACACGAGCAGACTTTTCAACGGACTAGGTCCGACGGTCTTTCCGACGGACTTTCAACGGAGTTCCGACAAACTTTTCAAATGAACGGACTTGGCCACACACAATCACACTAAATTCTGACGGATTTGAACGTGATGACGTACAACCGGACTAGAATAAGGAGGTTCGCAGCCAGTAGCTGATAGCTGCCCTAGCTAGCCCGTCGGACTAGCACACAGGCGAGCAGATTTTTCAATAGGAACTGGGTCCATCGGAGTTCCGACGGGAAAATTTAAGACATGTTCTATTTCTAAAGTCTGTCGGATTTTTCGACAGCAAAAGTCCGATGGAGCCCACACACGATTGAATTGTCTGACAGATTTGTTCCTGTGAAGGGAACCCCAATGCCCCGTACACACGATCGGACTTTCCGACAATAAAACCGTGGAATTTTGTTCGAAGGTTGTTGGCTCCAACTTGTCTTGCATACACACAGTCACACAAATGTTGGCCAACAATTACGAATGTAGTGACGTACAAGACGTATGGAGAGCCGATAAAAAGGAAGTTCGATAGTCATGTGATATCTCCATTACGAACACTAGTTTTACAAGACCGAACGCTTCTGAGTCGTACTTGATTCCGAGCATACGTGGAATTTTGTGCGATGGACTTGCGTATATACGATCGGAAAGTGGTGGAAAATTTGAGAACCTGCTAGCCAACATTTGTTGGCGGAAAGTCCGCCAACAAATGTTCGATGGAGCGTACACACGGTCAGACTTTCCGCCAACGAGCTCACATCCAATATTTCCCGTCAGAAAATCCGCATTAAGGCGTCAGCATACCAAGACATTTTGGACAATTTCATGCTCCCAACTGTGTGGGGACAGTTTGGGGACGGCCCCTTCCAGTTCCAACATGACTGCGCACCAGGGCACAAAGCAAGGTCCATAAAGACATGGATGAGCCAGTTTGGGGTGGAGGCACATTAGACTGGCCTGCACAGCAGGGGCGGCTCGTTTAATTAGGGCGCATGTACGCCGCCTCCCCCCTATCCATGCGTCTGGCCCCCTTCAGGACGCCAGGTGCACGGAATCCAATAATAATGGTCAAACATTCCCATAGACACCCTCCTAAACCTTGTGGACAGCCTTCCCAGAAGAGTTGAAGCTGTTATAGCTGCAAAGGGTGGGACAACTCAATCTTGAACCCTACGGACTAAAGCCTCATACACACGATCGGACTTTGTACAAACTTTCCCATGGATTTTTGTACAAAGGGCGTTGGCCCCAAGTTGGTATTGCATACACACGATCAGACTTTTTAGGCAACAAACATGAACGTAGTGACGTTTCAACGTACTGACGACACTTCAAAAGAGGAGGTTCAAATACTCCAGCGCCACCTTTGGTCAACTTGTGTATTGTTGTCTGATCTTTTGCATTGGAGCATGCGTGTTTGTACTATGTACAAAAGTCTGATGGTTTTGTGTACACACGGTCAGACTTTGCTCCATCAGACTTTTGTTGGCAGAAAGTTGGTCCATTCGCACAGCCAACAAAAGTCAGATGAAAACTGAAAAAGTTGGTCCGATGGAGCGTACACACGGTCAGATGTTGGTCCAAAACAGCTAATTTGCATGTTTGTTGTCAAAAAATCCAATCGTGTGTACGGCCCTTAAGACTGGGGTGCCATTAAAGTTCATGTGCGTGTAAAGGCAGGTGTCCCAATACTTTTGGCAATATAGTGTATGTTGGCTACAAAGTGGGAAGAAATGAGTTTCCTCTAAATCTGAATATCGTATCCTCACCCCCTAGATCATTTCAATAATACATTTTAATAAATCATTATTTTTTGGTTTTGAAACTTAATCTTGGCAACTTTAGCATTTCAAAAACATGTCCCTTCATCTGTAGGCTGAACGCAGGAATGGGACAGTTTTGGGCAGAATTGGACATAGCTGAATCCCTGACATTGCCAGTTGGACCCGTCTCCAGCTCACAGTGTTCCATCCCGCTGTTGTGTTGCAGACAGTACACCTCCCTCTGACAAAAATAGATCACACAGCAAAGAAATTATCATTTTCACTCATTCAAACACCAAGCGGCTTGTTAATAACAGTGATGGTAAGAATTCCATATTCTATGCTTGCATCCTTATGTCTCTGTCAATGAGATTTAAAGGCGCCTACACATATTTCAATCCAATTGTTCAAATTTTGTAAAATTATAGATAATCTTATTGGTTAAAAGAAACAAAAATAAAAAAACCTAAAGCGTGCCTGTTTTTTTCTTTTTGTTAAAACAAAACAAAAGCAATCAGACGGTATGAAAACCTGTCCAGTTGTGGTTGCAGTAAGGCCCCTTTCACACTGGGGCGGCTTTCAGGCGGTACAGCGCTAAAAATAGCGCCTGTATACCGCCTGAAAAAACCGGCCCCATTCACTCCAGTGTGAAAGCCGGCGGGCTTTCACACTGGAGCGGTGCGCTAGCAGGACGGCAAAAAAAGTCCTGCTAGCAGCATCTTTGGAGCGGTATAGGAGCGGTGTGTTCACCGCTCCTATACCGCTCCTTCCCATTGATTTGAATGGGACACCGCGGTAAAACGGCGGTGCTCTGCGGGTGATATTAACCCTTTTTCGGCCGCTCGCGGTGGGTAAAACCGCACCGCGAGCGGCCGAAACCCGTGGGCAAAACGACGGTAAAGCAGCGCTAAATATAGCGCTGCTTTACCGTCACCGCGGCTCCCGCCCCAGTGTGAAAGGGGCCTAAGTGTGGTATAAACAAAATGTTTTCTTAACCTGTAGCCGACCGCCCACTGTCTATTGACGGCGGAGCGGTGCGGCTCTTGTGGCGGGACGCCGTCATATGACGCACGCACGTGCCCGCCGCGTCGCTGGGGACCCGATGCGCGTGCCCGGCGGCCGCGATGTCCGCCGGGCACCCGCGATTGCCCAGTAACTGAGCAGGACGTGGATCTGTGTATGTAAACACACAGATCCACGTCCTGTCACTGGAGAGGAGACCGATGGTGTGTCCCTTGTACATAGGGACACCGATCGGTCCCCCCCCCAGTCAGTCCCCTCCCCCCACAGTTAGAACCACTAACATAGGGAACGCATTAACCCCTGCAGCGCCCCCTAGTGTTAACCCCTTCCCTGCCAGTCACATTTATACAGTAATCAATGCATTTTTATAGCACGGATCGCTGTATAAATGTGAATGGTCCCAAAAATGTGTCAGAAGTGTCCGATATGTCCGCCGCAATGTCGCAGTCATGATAAAAAATCGCAGATCGCTGCCATTACTAGTAAAAAAAAATTATTTTATTTGGGTGCAGTGTAGCATGACTGCGCAATTGTCATTCAAAATGCGACAGCGCTGAAAGCTGAAAAATGGCTTGGTCAGGAAGGAGGTGTTCATGCCTGGTAGGCAAGTGGTTAAAGGATAAGTTTACCTTTGTTCATCTTTATTTTCTAAATTCCAGCTCCCCTATGTACCAATATAGCATTAATATACTTATTTTGCAAAAATAAAAGGGCTTTCCATTAGTTCTACACAGGCTTACCTCACTCTCTTCATAACTGTTTAAACACACTGCTTGATTACTTCTGCCTTACTTCCTGTCATGAGGGCCACATACCTGATGTAAGACCAAAGTAGTGGGGAGGCCTCCCTTGCACCTCGGGTCCTTGAAGCCTCTAGATGGAGACAGAGACTTGGTGGACACCGAGTGGCACGGGTGCCAGGGGTGCGGAGCACCGTGCAAGCCTTAGCCTCCATATACACGGTCGGAAATTCCGACCACAAAATCCGTCTGATTTTTTCCGACGGATTTTGTCCGACACAACGGTCGGACAAAGTTGAAAATCCGATCATTCTGAACGTGGAGGCTAGTAGCCAATAGCTTTGGTCTCGTAATTTCATCTGAGCATGCGTGGCACTTTGTCCGTCAGAATTCTCTACACACGATCGGAAAAAGTCTGATCGGATTTTGTTGTCGGAAGATTTGAGAGCAGGATCTCAAATTTTTTCCGTCGGAAATTTCCGACAGAAAAAGTCCGATGGAGCCCACACAGGGGCGGATTTTCCGACAACATGGTCCGATCGGACATTTTCCGTTGGAATTTCTGACCGTGTGTGGGGGGGCTTAGACCGAGATCCGAGCTGAGGTCAAGTCCAGTTTGGCAAAGAAGTATAAAAGGGTTAATCAGAAGAAGAATGGTTCCAATCTGGAAGATGAGTACAAAAGGGGCAAAGAAGTAGAATGGTCAAGGTACAAATCCGAGGTCAATGGCAAGCAGCAATCAAGAGTAGTCAAATAGGTTTCCAGGTCACAACAAGTTTACACAGATCACACACTAGCACAGGAACAAGGGGGACTGAAGATAGTCCAGCAATTTGGCAGTGTCTGGGTTTATATAGGGAAGTTTGAGGTCACTTCCTGTGTGCCTCCTGGGCATTTTCCTGACTTTTTCCATCAGGTTGAGGTCACTTCCTGTGCACCTCCGGGCATTTTCCCACCTTTTTACAACAGGTTGAGGTCACTTCCTGTGTGCCTCTTGGGCATTTTCCTGACTTTTTCCATCAGATTTAGGTCACTTCCTGTGCACCTCCTGGGCATTTTCCCGCCTTTTTTCATCAGGTTGAAGTCACTTCCTGTGTGCCTCCTGGGCATTTTCCTGCTTTTTTCCATCAGATCTTCTGTGCAGGTGCGGGTTGGCGCACTGAGGCGTCTTTGGCGCATGCTCAGTTGGCATGGATTTCCTCTTGTGGCAACGCACCATTGGTGCCTGCATAGTAAGCCCTGGACTCTTACACTTCCTGGTCAGACTTTAGGTCATGACACAGAAAGGAGTTGACCAGATGATCCCATTAGCACACACCCTGCATCATCCACCCTCAGCTGGTGAACTTCTTCCTGTGTCGTGACCTAAAGTCTGACCAGGAAGTAAGGCAGAAGTAATCAAGCAGTGTTTTTTAACAGCTATGAAGAGAGTGAGGTAAGCCTGTGTATAATTAATGGAAAGCTGTCTTATTTTTGCATAAGTACATTAATGCTATATTGGTACATAGGGGAGCTGGAATTTAGGAAAAAGTGCAGGAACTACTTTGAAGTCGCACAAATATGAACGGTACTCATTGGAAATCATGGGGAACGACTTGTCATGCGACTTTGCAGTCCCAAGTCGCATGATAAGTCGCACTAGTGGATAACGAGCATTAGGGGCAGTGGGCTGGTGATTGGAAGCCCATCCATCAAGCTCCAAATGGCAAACTGAGACTAGTGACAGCTCGGTCAGTGTCCTAGAAGCATGCAGTGAGTGTATTCTTAGCACAGAACCTCGGATCCTTATGGACGCATATGAGGATATGCTCTTTTTTTTCCCTGTACATTCTCAGTCCACCTCTGTGTTTTACCCTGAATCGCTGACTCTCATTTTCTTTGACCTTTCAAATTTCGAAATAGTAAATGCAGCACTTCTGTGAAATAATTACCACCACACACTGTGTATATAATGTCCCAATATGTATGTATAATATATTGCAAAATCTTCCAATCCATTGTGCTGTGCTTCAACAAATGGTGCAGAAAAAGAGATGCGTTTAAAAAAATAATAAAAATGGCACCAAAAGGTACATAGAATGCCAACACGAGCTCACGTCAGTGTCCAAAGCTCCGCTCTACACGTTTCGGCACAACCAGACGTCATCAGGGGCCGCGGGCCTTTTGACATGACAGTTGCCGCAGACGGTTGATATCAGTCACCTCTGCACTGTCCTTTCCCACTGTCATCCAGAGCTGGGGTGCACAGGTGATGGAAAAGTAATATCAATAACAAGTCACATATTGCATAGCATACTTTACAAAATAACAGAATATACAGATATCAAGGAAATAGATTTTCGTACACGTGCCTGCAATCCTGGTTTGGTTTGATGTCTAATTACACATGAGAACCATTTTCAGAATTAAAGGAAGGATTAGAAAGTCACTTTTGTATAAGCCGTCTCCCTGAAAGCATTTTATTTCTCTTGGCGTGCTTTGTTGTGGCGGGCCGTGCGCACTGGTACGCAGGCAGCACCTGTCCGCCCGCATTTACGTTACAGGGACCACGCTGCACAATGGAACCGCTCCTGAGTAGCACCTCCGGCCCTCCTGTCAGCCCCTCAGCATCTTGTCGCCAATATCTGTCCTAATCAAATCGCTTTGTGCTTCGCTTTTCAAATGTCCCTCTGCTGCTGGAGGCTGTGAGCAACCACAAAGGAGAGAATGAACCTATATAATAGGCTAGTGAGAAACAGGATTTATTATAAATACAAATGCAATTAAAATCAAAACTACTTGCATAGACTTCTGTTAAATGAAATCGCAAGCCGTAATGAAATTGTGGTGCAAATCTCACTGATCTGTGGCTTTGAAACAGCACTGAAGGTTACATAGTTACATAGTAGGTGCAGGGCCGTCTTTAATGATGATTGGACACTGGTCAGAACTTTTCTTGGGCCCCCCCCTGCAATTTTTCTCTCCACCTGCTCTGAGACATACAATAAATAGCAGCTAGACTCAAAATCAGTTTACTGAATCAGATCCGGCAGCTATTGCGATTGGTTGCCAGAGGTTACAGTGTATCATTACCGCTCACTGACTGGTTGCTAGAGGTTACAGCACACATTACGGCTCACTGATTAGTTACTAGAGGTTACAGCACATGATTTCTGCTTGTTGATTGGTTGCTAGAAATTACTGTGGATATGACCTCAGGGGGGCATGATATACATATCAATGCCGCCGGCCGCCGCTACTTACATGTGAATGCCGGTAATTTACATGTAACACAGGGTCTGCAGGTGAGTCATCTGTGCACAACAATGGGGCAGAGCTGGGCAGCATTAGTAGCAGCACTTCACACTGAAATATTGGGACACAGCACAGGACCCCAAGGGACGAGGAAATTTAAACCAGGATAGTTGGCAAGTATGAGGCAGCTGCTTTGGGCCCCACAACAATGACAGGGCCCCTTTTGCCCTGCCTTAAAAACGTCTCTGAGTAGGTGAGGTTGAAAAAGAACACAAGTCCATCAAGTCCAACCTATGTGTGTGATTATATGTCAGTATTACATTGTATATCCCTGTATGTTGCGGTCGTTCAGGTGCGTGTGTGACATCTCAAATAAAAGCTATTCCTGATGTACTCCAAGACTGGTGTTGTTTAGTTCTTGGGGGTTCCTATAACCAGATCCATTGGACTCATGTTCCAGGACTTAGGAAGCATTTACGGCGGACACCTTGAGTACAGGATCCGTCACACTTATCTAATAGTTTCTTGAAACTATCGATGCCCCCCGCTGAGATCACCGCCTGTGGAATGGAATTCCACATCCTTGCCGCTCTTATGCCCCGTACACACTGTCTGACTTTCCGACGTAAAATGTGCGATCGGAGCTTGTTGTCGGAAAATCCGACCATGTGTAGGCTCCATCGGACAGTTTCCATCGGAATTTCCGTCGCACAAAATTTGAGATCTGGATCTCAGATTTTCCAACAACAAAATCCGTTTGCGCAAATTCCGATCGTGTGTAGACAATTCCCACGCACAAAGTGCCACGCATGCTCGGAATCAAGTAGAAGAGCAACGCTGGCTATTGAACTTAATTTTTCTCGGCTCGTCATACGTGTTGTACGTCACCGCGTTCTTGATGTTCAGAATTTCCGACCAGCTTTGTGTGTATGCAAGACAAGTTTGAGCCAACATCCGTCAGAAAAAATCCATGGATTTTGTTGTCGGAATGTCCGATCGTGTGTATACGGCATTACAGTAAAGAACCCTCTACGTAGTTTAAGGTTAAACCTCTTTTCTTCTGAGTGAAACTCCCTTTCGTGAAAAAGTTTTATCTCTATTGTGGGGTCACCAGTACGATATTTTAAATTGAAATCATATCCCCTCTCAAGCGTCTCTTCTCCAGAGAGAATAAGTTCAGTGCTCGCAACCTTTTCTAATAACTAAAATCCTCCAGACCCTTTATTAGCTTTGTTGCCCTTCTTTGTACTCGCTTCATTTCCAGTACATATTTCCTGAGGACTGGTGCCCAGAACTGGACAGCATACTCCAGGTGCGACCGGACCAGAGTCTTGTAGAGCGGGAGAATTATCGTTTTATCTCTGGAATTAATCCCCTTTTTAATGCCAATATTCTGTTTGCTTTGTTAGCAGCAGTTTGGCATTGCATGCCATTGCTGAGCCTATCACCTACTAGGACCCCCAGGTCCTTTTCCATCCTAGATTCCCCCAGAGGTTCTCCACCCAGTCTATAGATTGCATTCAGATTTTTGCCACCCAAATGCATTATTTTACATTCTTCTACATTGAACCTCATTTGCCATGTAGTTGCCCACCCCATTAATTTGTTCAGATCTTTTTGCAAGGTTTCCACATCCTGCGGAGAAGTTATTGCCCTGCTTAGCTTGGTATCGTCCGCAAATACAGAGATTGAACTGTTTCCCCCATCCTCCAGGTTGCTTATGAATACATTAAACAGGATTGGTCCCATCACAGAACCCTGGGGGACCCCACTACCCACCCCTGAACATTCCGAGTACTCCCAATTTATCACCACCCTCTGAACTCGCCCCTTAAAAGAGAGAGGGAGGAAGGTGCACCTAAGTACGATATTAGAAAGTTATTTTATTAGCGCAAACATAAATGCACTTACAGAAATGAAGGTATCATAGGCGTATCTGTAAGGTAAAGGATCCTCCTTGAGGGATGCCAGCAATCCGTTTTTTTTTCCCCCAGCGATCAGCTGTATTTTCTCACTGCACAGGACGCTGTCTGGAGGGCAAGAAGTAAAGGAGATCTCAGCTGCCTGGCTTGGATCGTACAGGAGAAATGACGTCATCCGGTGGGCGGACCTCAATGTGTTGAGGAACAACCATGATTCCTTAAAGGGGTTCTAAACCTTCGTGTTTCTTCACCTTAATGCATCCTATGCATTAAAGTGAAAAAACACCTGGCAGTGACCGGCTCCCCAGCCCCCCCATTTGACTTACCTGAGCCCTGGAACTTGACCCGGCAGAGATGCGCTGTCTCTCTGCCCGGGGTTGTTGGCTCTTGATTGGATAGATTGATAGCAGCGCAGCCAATGGCTCCCGCTGCTGTCAATCAAATCCAATGACGCGGGCGCCGGGAGCGGGCCCGAGTCATACATTCGGCATCTATGGATGCCGAATGCTGGACTCGGGAGCGTGCCCGCAAGGTAACCCCCGCTGGAGAGCGCTTCTCCTAGGTGGTTATCAGATGTGGGGAGGAGCCGTGAGAGCCGTCGGGGGACCCCAGAAGACGAGGCTCTGGGCCACTCGGTGCAAAACGAGCTGCACAGTGGAGGTAAGTATGATATGTTTGTTATTTAAAAAAAAAAGTTTCCTTGGAGGAGAAAAAAAGAGTAGAATAATATTAGTCAAAGGAAGCATTGTCTTATGCCCCGTACACACAGTCGTAAAGGTCCGATCGGATTATATTATCGGAAAATCCGATCGTGTGTGGGCTCTGTCGGACTTTTTCCGTCGGAACTGCCGACAGAAAAAATTTGAGCGCAGGATCTCAAATTTTCCGACAACAAAGTCCGATCGTTTGTAGAGAATTCCGACGGACAAAGTGCCACGCATGCTCAGATCAAATTGCGAGACCAAAGCTATTGGCTACTAGCCTCTACGTAGTTTCGTCATACGCAACGAACGTCACCACATTCAGAATGATCGAATTTTCCGTCAACTTTGTCCGACTGTGTGTATGCAACACCAGTGTCGGACAAAATCCGTCGGAAAAAATCTGACGGATTTTGTCGTCGGAATTTCCGACCGTGTGTACGGGGGCATTAGTCTGGTTTACCTCCAATCAAAGTGGGATTCTGATTTCGTTTTATCCTATTGGACAACACTGTGATGGGAGATTTACTGAAACCGGAGAGTGCAAAATCTGGTGCAGCTCTGCATAGAAGCCAATCAGCTTCCAGGTTTTATTGTCAGCGTTTAATTGAACAAGCTGAAATAAGAAGCTGATTGGCCACCATGCGCAGCTGAGATTTGCACTGTCCAGTTTTAGCAAAATTTCTCGTGACGGTTCTTCCCGCAGACGCGTTGATACAAGAGGCTCCATCTATTTTTTAGAAGACGTTCCTGACTTTGGCTCACCCTTGTGCTGATTAACAAAAACAAACTTCGAACAGTTCCTGACATTTGCATGAACTCTGAGGACTATTACTTGGCACATGGTCCTGTTTTAGCCTCCATTAACTCTTCAGTAAAGGTGGAATTATAGATCGCGAATCCAATTAAAAAAAACAAACAGAACGCACTTGAAATTTTTTTTTTTTAGTTTAGAGGTTAATTAAACAAAATAGGACATTTTGGACAAACAATACTTCTAGAAACGTAGTCCATACATGTGGAATTAATTACAACGCACCAGAAAGAAAAATCAATAAAATTTGATAATAAAAAAAAAATTACAACGCACCTTAAAGAGAACCTGTCACATTGTGGTTATGCAGAAAAATAATCAGACATTAGGCTTAAATCTGACTTTAAAGAGTTCATTTGGGCCAAATTAACTGTTTCCATTACGTTACTATACAGCCGCTCAGTGGCGGAACTTTCAGGGTCGCAGCAGTCGCACTTGGGCGCTGCCGTTCTGCCGCTGTGGGGAGGCCCCAAGGCCCGGCATCTCCGCCTGCACCACTGGCTGTCCGTTTTAGTATGCATTGGGAGGAGTGGGAGGTGGCGATCGGCAGCTGTATGGTGCGCGCAAGCCGTGGGATCTCCCTGGGGCCTTTGACCCGAGTATGTATCGACTTCACTCTTCAGTTAGTCTCTCTGCTTCTACACTCTTGCCATGCATGCCCGGGTCAGAGGCCCCTCTGCTCTCCACTGTATACATTCGGAGAGAGAACTACAAGCCCCAGGGAGATCCCACCCCCCGTGGACACAAAGAGCTGCCAATCACCACCTCAAACCTCCCCCCAGGTAGGGGGGGGAGAGAAGTGCTGGGGGTTGGAGGTGCACAGACAGCAGAGACAAGCTAGGTACAGGAGAACCTCTGGAAGGAGGGGGGGCAGCTGTCTGGGGACCCTGAAGTAAGAGGGGGCCCTCTGGGGACCCTGATGTAAGGAGGGGGCTCTCTGGGAACACTGATGTAAGGAGGGGGCTCTCTGGGGACCCTGATGTAAGGAGGGGGCTCTCTGGGAACACTGATGTAAGGGGGGCTCTCTGGGGACCCTGATGTAAGGAGGGGGCTCTCTGGGGACCCTGATGTAGGGGGGGCTCTCTGGGAACACTGATGTAAGGGGGGCTCTCTGGGGACCCTGATGTAAGGGGAGGCTATGTAAGGGGGGCTCTCTGGGGACCCTGATGTAAGGGGAGGCTTTCTGGGGACCCTGATATAAGAAGAGGCTGTCTGGGGACCCTTATGTAAGGGGGGGCTCTCTGGGGACTCTTATGTAAGGGGGGGCCTCTCTGGGGACCCTGATATAAGAAGAGGCTGTCTGGGGACCCTTATGTAAGGGGGGGCTCTCTGGGGACCCTGATGTAAAGGGGGGCCCTCTGGGGACCCTGATGAAGGAAGGGGCTGTCTGGGAACCCTGATGTAAAGGGGGCCCCCTGGGGACCCTGATGTAAAGGGGAGGCTCTCTGGGGACCCTTATGTAAGGGGGGGGCCTCTCTGGGGACCCTGGTGTAAGGGAGGGGCTTTCTGGGGACCCTAATGTAAGGGGGGGCTCTCTGGGGACCCTGATGTAAGGAGGGGCTCTCTGGGGACCCTGATGTAAGGAGGGTCTGTCTGGGGACCCTGAAGTAAGAGGGGACCCTCTGGGGACCCCGATGTAATGAGGGGCTCTTTGGGGACCCTGATGTAAGGGGGGGCTCTCTGGGGACCCTGATGTAAAGGGGATGCTCTCTGGGGACCCTGATGTAAGGGGAGGCTCTCTGGGGACCCTGATGTAAAGGGGAGGCTCTCTGGGGACCCTGATGTAAGCAGGGGCTTTTTGTGGACCCTGATGTAAGGAGGGGCTCTCTGGGGACCCTGATGTAAAGGGGAGGCTCTCTGGGGACCCTGATGTAAAGGGGGGGCTCTCTGGGGACCCTGATGTAAGGGGAGGCTCTCTGGGGACCCTGATGTAAAGGGGAGGCTCTCTGGGGGCCCTGATGTAAAGGGGAGGCTCTCTGGGGACCCTGATGTAAAGGGAGGCTCTCTGGGGACCCTGATGTAAGAGGAGGCTTTCTGGGGACCTTGATGTAAAGGGGAGGCTCTCTGGGGACCCTGATGTAAAGGGGAGGCTCTCTGGGGACCCTGATGTAAGGAGGGGCTCTCTGGGGACCCTGATGTAAAGGGGAGGCTCTCTGGGGACCCTGATGTAAAGGGAAGGCTCTCTGGGGACCCTGATGTAAAGGGAAGGCTCTCTGGGGACCCTGATGTAAAGGGAAGGCTCTCTGGGGACCCTGATGTAAAGGGGAGACTCTCTGGGGACCCTGATGTAAGCGGGGGCTTTTTGGGGACCCTGATGTAAGGAGGGGCTCTCTGGGGAGCCTGATGTAAGGAGGGGCCCTCTGGGGACCCTGATGTAAGGAGGGGCGCTCTGGGGACCCTGATATAAGGAGGGGCTCTCTGGGGACCCTGAAAAAAAGCCCTGCCTATTATCATTAAACGTTGCTTCAGTCCAGTGACTTTGCCTTGGCTGAGATGATGTCATCGGTCTGCTGCAGACAGAAGACTGTACAGTGTAACTTTGTAGCAAGGTGCCGATCTGTGTCAGGCATTTATGAACACAGCCAAAAACTGCACAAGCTCCAAGACTTTACATCTCGTGTGTCATCTCTGAACTGGCATCTCAATTCAGTAAGGAAATGGTGACCCTGGATGATGCCTGAACAAAGATGGCGCTGCCCTGGAGGGAAAATGCATTGTCAGGGGGTGTTCTGTGATCTTTGTGAGGGATAATAAATACCTGGAAGTGCATTTCTTATCATACATGTATACAACATATCTGAGGCTCAGTCCACTTTAAATATAAACACAAGCAGCACCTTGCATGTAAAGTAACAAGACGCACCATCCCGATGGCGCTGCAGCCGCCTCTCCGGGTTAAATGTTTAATTCATGACAAAACGATGTTAATAATTTGCCTTCAGCCCTCTGGATCTATAAAGCGCAGGGCAGCACCTTTACCGTGTCACCATAAATCACCCGGCCGGTCAATGTGTCCACCTATTGATTCTGTCTTCGGTGTTTTGTCGAAAATAATATGTTAGCATGTATCAATCTGGAATATTTTATTTATAACTTTAAATTGATTTATAGGAAGTGTCACCAAAGAGACGGAATGAGACGTCGCGCTCGATCAGACGCAGCCCAACACAAAGACACTTGTTTTCCCGTCAATCACTGAAATTTGCATTAGGATTTAAAACACGCCAATTTACTGCGCGGAAAATCAGATTTCAAGGATTCAAAGAGCACCTGTCATTCATGCAAACTGTGTACTGAGTTCACTGATGGGCGCTGATAGGCTGCACTGAAGGGCCCCTTTGCCAGCCTTTATCTCGCCCTTGAGGCACTATTCTTCCCACTAACACCAATGATGGGGCACTATTCTTCCCACTAACACCAATGATGGAGCACTATTCTTCCCACTAACACCAATGATGGGGCACAATTCCTCCCACTGACACCAATGATGGAGCACTATTCTTCCCACTGACACCAATGATGGGGCACTATTCCTCCCACTGTCACCAATGATGGAGCACTATTCTTCCCACTGACACCAATGATCGAACACTATTCTTCCCACTAACACCAATGATGGGGCACAATTCCTCCCACTGACACCAATGATGGAGCACTATTCTTCCCACTAACACCAATGATGGGGCACAATTCCTCCCACTGACACCAATGATGGAGCACTATTCTTCCCACTGACACCAATGATGGGGCACTATTCCTCCCACTGTCACCAATGATGGAGCACTATTCTTCCCACTGACACCAATGATCGAACACTATTCTTCCCACTGACACCAATGATGGGGCACCATTCCTCCCACTGACACCAATGATGGGGCACTATTCTTCCCACTGACACCAATGAAGAGGCACTATTCCTCCCACTGACACCAATGATGGGCCACTATTCCTCCCACTGACACCAATGATGGGGCACTATTCTTCCCACTGACACCAATGAAGAGGCACTATTCCTCCCACTGACACCAATGATGGGCCACTATTCCTCCCACTGACACCAATGATGGGGCACTATTCTTCCCACTGACACCAATGAAGAGGCACTATTCCTCCCACTGACACCAATGATGAGGCACTATTCCTCCCACTGACACCAATGATGGGGCACCATTTCCCCCACTGACACTAATGATGGAGCACCATTCCTCCCACTGACACCAATGATGTACATTTTTTACTCCCAGTGACCACCAAGCCTATGGCATTGTTTACTCCCACCAATGTCGGGGCATTTTCTACTCCCACCGGCAACACCCCCCCCCCCCTAAAGTTTGAAGGTCAGTACACTGCCCATTTGTTTCTAAAGTTTGGAGACCCCTGATCTACACCATTCAACATATGTGCACCGTAAAGCCCCATGCACACTGGGCCCCAGTACATTGGGCTCTGGCGTTTACCTGGCAGCTTTTCCAATTCTATGAGAGGCTTACAGCTGCTGCGGCTGGACTGGGTTGGGCGGTGGCGGCGCACCTAATAAAACTTACGTTTAGGGCAGTACACGCCCCGGGGACAAATGCCCGTAATGCAAGAAGTCTGCATTCCGGGGCATTAACGTCCAGCGTGCCTAGGGCCAGGGGCGGACTGACAAATCATGGGGCCCCCGGGCAATAGGAGATTATGGGGTCCCAGGCAATCAGAGATTATGGGGCCACATGGTATACACACACACACAGTATACACTCACACAGTATACACATACATGTACACAAAGTATACACATACATGTACACACAGTATACACAGACATGTTTCTATTGGCTGAGAAGGTACTGGAGAGGTGGGGCAGCTATAATCTTGGGATGGGGCCCCCTAGTGGCCCGGGGCCCTCGGGCAGTGCCCAAGTAGCCGAATGGTCAGTCCGCCCCTGCCTAGGGCCCAGAATATCACACACTCGTGTGTCCATCTAAAAATAGGGAATACAATAACACATCATCTTTTTTTTTACGTATTGACTCACAAGACTGATATGTGTGTAGATGAAGCACATACTCGATTCCAGCAGCTGAAAAAAAAAATGAGGAAGAAGAAAAGAAAAGGCCGAGGTGATTAAAGCAGACAGTTCCCGCCTCTAGTGTTTCCCTCAGAACTGCCTATTATCTGATATTTTTTATCTTTAGTCAATACAATTAATTACCGGCCCGCTTTTGTCACCAAAACCTCTTCAGAAGCTGTTTTGAAAATAATGAAATTAATAGAAGAAGAAAAGTATTGATTTTTTTACTCCAGCCGCCTCGGCCTTTGTATTCAGCGGGGCAGGCCCCCGAACAACGACTGAATCCTAAAATACTGAGAGTGAGGCCCGAGGCAAGTGTCAAGAGTCGTTCTGTTATCTCAAGTGATGCATTTGATGAACTTGTGGTAGGCAGCAGTCCGCGGCCTGCCCTGTAGGGAAGGGTTATTTGTATCGTCTCGTATACATGGCTGAAAATCTGAGGTAGGCTTTGATCCTTAGACTTCTGGCCAAATGCACAGCCTACCGAAAAATAGGAACATCAATTTTTGTCTGTAAAAGCCGCAATCAAAGCGAGCAGCCACATATCTACTGCAGAACAGGACTGATAAAATGGCTGCTTCCTACAGGTCACTAATGGAAAACCTGATATCTACACATGTACCGAGCTGGAATGAAATATAAGCGCAGGGCATACATGACGGGGTGGAAGGAACGAGTATACTGCAAGGGGTTAAAGAGGGGTTGGGACGGTTTTAGGGAAGTAAAGTTGCCCTTACCTGATTGGAGGTAGTGCAGGATAAGGAGGAGCTGGAGAATGAATGAATGAATGATTTGTATAGCGCTGCAAACAGGGGTCAAGTCCAGGGGAAAAAAGTGTGGGAACTCCCACCCAAGATCCACTCCCCCACCAAAAAAAAAAAATGATACGCTCATATGCACAAACGGTTCAAAGGTGGTATTTTTCATCCAATTTTCGTATTGTGTGTATGAAGCTTAACTGTTAGTACATAAAAAAAAACAATCCTCAATAAACATAAATACGGTAATTCTATGAATAATCATCATTCATTCAATTGTGCTTCCATGCAAATGTGAACATCATATTCTGATCTTTATTGTGGAATTTTATTTTGTATATAGAGTGTTTATGTGGTGAGTTTACACTTTTCATTGAACAGAGTTTGGATAACACAGGGTTAAACGGAAAGGTCATAAATGAACTGCACATTATCTGGACAGAATGCTTGGGGAGATAGTGATGTGTTCCTGCTTAGGAGATGTATGTTAGCTTGGGGGGCTGAAAACTCTGCAGGGCTCCAACACACACTCGCTGCTATTCCAACCCTTCACATATTTCCACATAAACTTCCCTCCTGGCATTAAACTTTGCCAGGTATTGTGCTCAGCTTACCACCCCAAACTGATGTTCCTCCCTCAGCTCACCTCTCTCCCTGCATGTCCTGTGAGCAGAATAGCTGTGCTCCTCCTCTGGGTTCTCTCATCATATGGCACTGAAGACAGAAGGGGGGGGGGGGATTTAGCGGGACACACAGAGCAAGTATGCAGGAGACTGGGGAGGGGGGGGGGATGAGGAGACAGAAAATCAGGAGGGGCCGGTGGGGAGGAGGGCATCACGAGAGGTCTGACTAAATACAATCTCTTAGCAGCAGGGACCTGATCTACCTGTCAGCTAGCTGTGATTGACAGGTAGATCGAAGCGGAAGCTGTCATGGGGGCCCCCTACTGCCAATGCCTGAATGGTCAGGTGTGCGGCACTTACTATTGCGAGCTGTGTCGGCAGCTGCTGGTGTAGCACCTGCCACACAGCTCGCATACTTCAAAGTCTTGCAGGACACGGCTGCTAACGGGAACTGAGTGCCTGTTGTGGACTTGAGCCCTGGCTGCAAATGCGAACTGAATCGCCTCAAGACGCTTGTCTGCTCTTGTTGTCCTGCGATATTAGAAGAGGTGGGTCTTGAGTTTTTTCCTGAAGTTCCCATGGGCCTCTTGGATGCTTCTCTGATGAATGCTCTCCTTGCCCAGCTGGTCAGTTTAGGTGGACGGCCATGTCTTGGTAGGTTTGCAGTTGTGTCATACTCTTTCCATTTTCAGATGATGGATTGAACAGAGCTCCGTGAGATGTTCAAAGCTTGGGGTATTGTTTTATAACCTAACGGTGCTTTAAACTTGGTATGGTAACCTGGAGAGTTGCGGCGAGGATGATCGATGCCTTGCCCTGTATACCTGTTGATTTGTGGTCTCCTGACTAGCCTTCGGTGTATCCACAGAGAGCTGCTGCTGCTGGATTGATGTCCGGACATTGACCAATTATACAGGCTCGCTAAAGCTTGCCCTCCAGTAAGCGTGCATTTTATGTGGTGGTGGATCACATCAGAGGGTGGTGTCTTTGTATCAAGGAGTTTAAATTACCATCACTGATATCACTGGACTCTTATCACTGGATTGTTTAATCACTTATTGAGGACTATATATATTTACTTTTTAATTTTCTGGGCACAGAGTGTGGGTCACATAGCATGTTTACCCCGGGGTGGGTTCTTCTAGGTGCAGCAATGTCTCCTGCCTTCTTCAGTCTGATAAGAACCTCCAGAGCCAGAGATAGCTGACATCCTTCTGTATATGGTTGGTTGTGAGGCATAGTGGGTGCAAGGTGGATAAAGTTATTGTTGGCAGACACTTCTTGAATGAGATGTTTATTTCTCCTACAAACTTTTTGGGGGGAAAGAAGGTTAGGGCCAGGACACCCTTAAGTAGTTGCAAGTTCAATTGGCAGACTCCGAGACTTCAATAGGGAGACAGCCGTGCATGGAAAGGCCTCCAGCAAGATGCCACATCTGCACGTGCAGGAATGCTGTCTCCTATGGCAACAGTCTTTAACAATTCCTAACACAAATCGTAACAGTTCTTTCACCTTCACTACAACTTCTCCTTGTAGTTCTTCAGCCCACTGAGCTCCTAGTCTCTCACTAGACCCTCTCATTCACTGCCACTGAATCCCTTGAGCTCCTCCAATCTTCATGACGGTATCTTCCTCAAGCGCCACCCCGCCACTCTGCTGGGTCCCTAGCTTGGCACTCACAGATACTTCTCAAGCTTCACCCCAGTGGCCTGCTCGGTCCCAGGCTTGGCACACAAGGCTGCTCTGCAAGCGTCACCTCCGCTGGCTGGGTCCCTGACTTGATCACCGCCTGAAGTTTCCTGATTCTCCACCGTACCCGTTCGGTGAGAATACTGCTCCGGTACTTGCTTCAGCTATACTCACTCTAGTCCCTGGTAATAAGGTGGATGGTTCCTTAATGGCGACAGCTTCCCCTCTACCTACCACAACAGGTTCTCTGGCCAGCAGAACCGTCACTTCTGGTTGGACTGCAAGCCGCAATTCCATCCTTGCGCTGCTCTCTTGCTCCTGGATAGGCCCTCAGGCAGCCTAGCAGCCAGATGCCCCTGGGGTAGTCCCAATCTCCAGCCTCCAGCCTAGCAGCCCAGGGCAACACAACACACATCCACCCAGACAGCCGTCCAGGTGGTACAGAACCTAGATCACCTGACTCCACCCAAAAATATAAGCTCTCCCAGCAGGCCATGGGATTCAAAGAAACCCTTGCCCATTGGCTGAGATACCCACATACCCATAACTTGACCTTGCGTTGCCCTTCTCATATCTAGCACCACCAAGTACCCCGCCACCTAGTGGTAGTAGAGACAAGTGCAACCAGGCCAAACTTAGGGAGGAATAAATAGATCTCTAACAATCAACCAGGGTAACTACTCCTGGCAAGTAAATTTGTGAGGAGCATCCCTGCCTAAACTCCAGGTTGCTACGTAGGTTACGCTAGGCACTTTGGACAGGCTCTCTGCCTTACACATTGAGTATTTTTTTTTTGGAGCAGATGACTGATCTCTAATAAACTCTCTTGATGGGAATATACACCTGCTGCACTTAGGAGGGACATACAGAACACAGGTGCCTTCTCCCCCTGTCCAGCTTATCACCACTACCTCAGACCCAGAAAAGACAAAGACCAAGAAAGAACCAGGAACATAATTAACACTAACATTTCCAACTGGGGTAGCATAGAACTCTACCTGCCTACAAGCGCTCCAACACAGGTTTAAGGACCCCATGAGAGCAGACTCTATATTTGATCCTCCACTGGCCAGTGGTTTAGATGGGGCCTAAAAAAACATAGATAGACCATGCTATTTATGTTATCCCCTGGTGTTTTCTGTTAAGAGTTATTCTCCACTGTGTTTATTTCATTTCTGCCAGCCAGAAGATCGTTCCACTCACTCATTCACCCAATACATTTGGCAAAGCCTTTTGCAGGCTATAAACAAGAGTACTAGATTCTGTTCTTTATCTTTTTTGTAGCAATTTATCATTCTGTTTTCCCTATAATTCTATCTATCTATCTATCTATCTATCTATCTATCTATCTATCTATCTATCTATCTATCTATCTATCCTATATAAGTCATTTTTTATTTTAGCCATCTGTTTTGGGCACAGGAAGTTATGTGTACTGCTTGAGCTAAGTGGCTTACCACCGGCTTCACTACAGAATCCCTGGGTCTTCACTGCACATGTTGAACTCTGGCGACTGAGTCGGTCAAGAAAATGAATCGCTGCACTCCGGGCTACAGTTTTTTATTTAAACAGCATCAGGGGACAACTTTTAGAGAATAAGAGGGAGGTAGTACAGCACCAAATTATGCTGCAAAGAGGGCCTGTCACATGCCTTGTGCAGATTAGCTGCCCTAATCATGTTAGCAGTATTTCCTTGACAATATTGAGTGGCAGTTCATCTATTGGAATTACCAGATTCTTAGAACTGCTTTCTAATTAAGTTGGTAAAAGCGACTATGGACAGCTGGAGAAATTCGGAACTTGTTTTGTTGCCAGCTGGTCAGTGTCCAACATCTCTCTATGCTAATCCCTTCACTGGCTTTCACTCAACCAATCAAATTCAAAATACTAGCAACATACAAAGCCATCAACAACTCTGCTCTGAGCTACATCACCAACCTCGTCTCAAAATATAACCCCAACCATCCCCTCCTTTGTTCCCAAGATCTCATGCTCTATAGCTAACTCATTCACTCCTCACATGCTCTCCTCCAGGACTTCTCCAGAGCCTCTTCCATCCTCTGGAACTAGGCAGCCATCCACAAAATTGCCTCATCTACATCACCTTCTTCATCTCCAAATATCACCCAAAATGTCACTCTTCACTCTTCCCAAGACCTCCTGCTCTCTAGCTCCCTTGTCTCGTCCTCTCATGTTCTCCTCCAGGAGAGTCTTTCCCATCCTCTGGAACTACAAAGCCTTCCACAACTCTGCCCCCAGCTACGTCATCAACCTCATCTCAAAATATCATTCAAGCCATCCCCATTGCTCCTCCCAAGAACTCCTGCTCTTTAGCTTCCTCATCGCCTCCTCACATGCTCTCCTCCAGGACTTCTCCAGAGCCTCCTCCATCCTCTGGAACTACAAAGCCTTCCACAACTCTGCCCCCAGCTACGTCATCAACCTCATCTCAAAATATCATTCAAGCCATCCCCATTGCTCCTCCCAAGAACTCCTGCTCTTTAGCTTCCTCATCGCCTCCTCACATGCTCTCCTCCAGGACTTCTCCAGAGCCTCCTCCATCCTCTGGAACTACAAAGCCATCCACAACTCTGCCCCCAGCTACATCATCAACCTCATCTCAAAATATCATTCAAGCCATCCCCATTGCTCCTCCCAAGAACTCCTGCTCTTTAGCTTCCTCATCGCCTCCTCACATGCTCTCCTCCAGGATTTCTCCAGAGCCTCTTCCATCCTCTGGAACTACAAAGCCATCCACAACTCTGCCCTGAGCTTCATTATTACCAATCTCATCTTAAAAAATCACTTAAACCTCCTCCCATGTTGGTGTCTAGGACTTCTTCAGAGCTCCCATCCTCTGAAACCCCTACCTCAATCTTTGGCTACCTCCTACACCTTTAGATGATCCCTTAAAAACTAATTTCTTTATGGAGGCATATCTCACCCATACTTTCTCCATCAACTCGTCCCTGCAGTTATCTCTTGTATGACTAGCAACTCCCTTTTAGATTGTAAGCTCTCAGGAGCATACAGTTCCTTGTAACCCTCTTGTCTTTATTTGTAGTGTAACTGTACTGTCCCCCTTTATATTGGAAAGCACTGCGCAAACTGTTGGTGCTATATAGATTTTGTATAATAATAATAATAATATTTTGGTTTTTACATCTACTTACATTAGTCTCTGCCATTCATACTCTATAAATGATATGGGAAGATATTATTATCCCTCGCTGGTATTGGCGTGTGCATTGTAATAAGAAGGAGCTATCATTTCCTCTGGCCTTATTGCGTTTACCCCCCTAACAATAAACAGTCCTTTGTGTGTGTGACAATGCAAAAATATAAGCTGATTATTGCTATCATTATATTGTTTATACAACAAATGAGAAATATGGCATTTCAGAAAAGTATGCTATAAAAAATTGAATTAATTAAATGTAGAATGGAAGGCACACATTTGTGATACAATGGCTGCTTTTGTATTTTTGTTTTTCCTTTATGCTTATACTGAATCTTAAAGCTGAACTCCAGCCGTTGCTTCTGTCTTGCACGGTTGTGCAGACTCCTCTCCTGTACTGAAATGATTTTCCAGATTTCAGTTCACGCACACAGGTGAATACACAGGTCCAGATACACAGGTCCAGATACCCAGGTGAATACACAGGTTCAGATACTCAGGTGAATACACAGGTCCAGATACCCATGTGAATACACAGATCCAGATACCCAGGTGAATACACAGATCCAGATACCCAGGTGAATACACAGGTCCAGATACCCAGGTGAATACGCAGGTCCAGATACCTAGGTGAATACACAGGTCCAGATACCCAGGTGAATACACAGGTTCAGATACTCAGGTGAATACACAGGTTCAGACACTCAGGTGAATACACAGGTCCACATACCCAGGTGAATACACAGGTCCAGATACCCAGGTGAATACACAGGTTCAGATACTCAGGTGAATACCCAGGTCCAGATACTCAGGTGAATACACAGGTCCAGATACCCAGGTGAATACACAGGTTCAGATACTCAGATGAATACACAGGTTCAGATACTCAGGTGAATACCCAGGTCCAGAAACTCAGGTGAATACCCATGTCCAGATACTTAGGTGAATGCCCAGGTCCAGATACTCAGGTGAAAATACAGGTCCATAATCCTTGACATATGAAGGACATATACCTCCAGTTCTCTTTTCCAACCTGTTATAATCTCCAAACCCCCCACTTACCCAATAAATGACGTGACAAGGTTTTGGAGTAAAATGGCCTTACGGTCTTTTATTTAACAATTAATGTAATTTAAATAAATAACATTTAAAAATAACCATCAACCAAACTTCTCTATATACATTAGGGGTCTTTGAGGGCAACGACACACAACATGGTCACTGCGAGCCACTGTCGCAAGCCACTGACTCGGAGAAGGTACTCAACATTCTCAGTGAACTACATTTTTTACCCCTTCCTGGTTAAACTCCTCGTTAACTGGAAGATACCCGAGAACCCATTACTACAGATGGGTCCCAACCATGTTATATATACCAGCCTTTTTCTCTTCCTCCAAAGACCCACCACTGCCGCGCTGTCCTGACAGCCTCACTGCAATACTGACCAAATATCAAGAGGGTGGGTGGGAATCTTCTCCCTCTCCGCTCTCGACTGACGTCACTTCCTCCTTCTCTTTCACACTAACTTCCCCAGGATGCCTCCCGGCTCTTATCCACCCCCCCCCTTTCCTTAAAGGGGCCACCTTCCTACATTACCCCCTGCCTGTCCTCTGTCCGCCCATGTCATGCCTTCCCTCCACCCATTCTTTCTATTCCCTTTACTCCGGGACTCCCTTTCTGACAAAATTGATATCCCAACAGAAATATGGAAATATTTCACACACCACACATTTTAAAAAGTAAGAGGAATTAGGCTTTTCTACAACCCTCTCTCCCCTTCTTCCCCAGAGGAAAAAAATCCCAACATGTTAAAATGGGAAAAGGACTTTTCACAAACCTTTACATGGGAACAATGGCATAAAGCCCTATTGATCACTAGTAAAGCATCCTCATGTATAGAACATTGGGATAATTCACAAAACATTCTTAACAGATGGTACCTGACACCTTATAGATTATCCAAAATATTCCCTTCCACCTCTCCCATCTGCTGGAGGTGTGGGGAATTAGTGGGAACCCTATACCAAATTCTTTGGTCATGCAAGAATCTTTCAAGTTTTTGGAACTCAGTTTATTGCAATATAGAACAATAGTATCACATATCCTGATAGCACCGAGTAGTCGGCGTGCCCCCTTTATGGTCAATATGCCCCCGTTCTCTGTGCCCCTTTCCTTCCCCCTTCACCATTGGTCAGTAGGAACATTATTACAAATCAGCAAAGAAGTAATCTTCAACAGAAGTGTGTTCAGATTTGTTTTATTTACATTTGAGATTATATGTATTTTTTTATTAATGGTGCAGCAGTAAGGCAGTTAAAAGAAAACTTTATCGAGCGCAATACAAAGACCTGTAGCTGAAAGCTGAAATGGAATTAAGCTAGAAAATGTGTTAAAACATTTTTTACTTATGGATTGTTTGTTTGATATTTAGGTATTTTCCTGCTCTAAAAGTGCCCCCAGAAATCAAAATAACAGATGAAACCTAACAGCAGCACTCACCAATATTTAAAAACAAAAAAAAATTCCCTAATACAACTAAACAAAACTCAGTGAATGCAGAGTGCAACCTATTTAGAGGTAGTTAAAGTTTTCACCAATGCTTCATAGCACCTTGGAAGACGTCCCGTAGGACGAAACGTGTAGGGTGGAGCTAAGCAGTGACATCATCACGCCGGGTGTTATTTTTTCTCCTTGTCTTTGTGTGTGAGTATGTGATTTTATCTCTAAATAAAAATGTTTTAACTTATTTTACGGCACTCTCCTAGCTCTTCTCTCTTTGCGTGAGTGACTGCTGTATATGTGAGTTATTCATTCAGTGGAGATCCGAGCAGTATTACCTAGAAGTTAAGAGGACTTAAGCATTCCTACAATTTTCGCTTCAATGCTGTAACCATCCATCTATTTGGGATCATTTTATAATATTTTTGGCACGTGAATAATTTATTGTTTGTTCGATATTCTAATGGTTAGTGGCTACAAGGCTCCAAAAAAGGACAAGGGAACAAAATTAGTGGAATCAATGATTGGCAAATAAGAATGTTCAAACAAAAAATATATAACGGTGTATGGCCAGTTTTACTATGAAGCACAAAACTTTGTACCATCCCCATGGGCCCCCTTGAAGTCTGGGGCCCCAGGCAGCTGTCATTTCTTCTATAGGGAATCCTCCGCTGGTTCCTTATATGTTTTTATGTCTGGTTGGGATGAACATTTCATTGAGAAGTTGTCTGATGGTATTCTGTGTCTATGAAAGCAAGATAAGAGTGTTTTATTCCTACCCAAAGGCGGTATCATGTTGAACCTTGTCTCGTCATAACTGCTTGATCAGAACTAATCACTAATCTCTCAATCTCTCCTTCTGACGACCTTACCGAGCTCAGGCACATATAATTATGAACCCTATTCTTTTACAGACCTGGAAGATGTGGAGTTGTGCAATCCTGCCCTAGAACAATGTTTCCCCACCAACGTTCTCGGGGACATGCAGCAGTTCCAGCATACAGACTATCCTCACAGGAGCCCAGGTAGATCAAATCATTGACAGATACATCCGTGTTACATCACCAGTTAACCTGAAATTAATCTTAATCTGTTCAGAACATTATGAAAACATATTCACATGCCCAGTGATCCGGTGGTGTCCTGTAGGGTCTCCCACGTCTTTGCAACCCACCAGGTCCAGCTCTACTGTTTTCTTCTGTGATGTCGTCAGGAAGCCCGTAATATTTGTATTTTGGGCTCTTGGTGCCCGGATGATGTGCTGGGCCTCCTAATCAGAGGGCTGACTGCTAAAACCAGGAAGAGACAGTCTATCCCCCAGATGACCTGGTCCATATGCAGTAGAATACCCCCTGATGTGGGTATACCAGGAGGTTGTGGGTACATCATTTGCCCTTCTCGCCTAGTCAAAAATACAGGAATGTTTTCCCCCAAAAAAGGTAAAAAATACAAATTAAAAATGAAATAGCTTCCAATTGTAAAAAAGGATGGGGAGAGGAGTGGAAAGATAGAAAGTGTGGTGGGTGAAGGTGCTCTTTAATGTACAAAGCTTAACTCCAGACAACATTTTTTTTCTCCAGTTTTTAAAATATAAGTAAAGCCAAAACTTTTTGTTGTTTGTTTTAGATGGTTCTCAACTCCTGTCCAAATCAGGTTTGCAAGATAACTGAAATACATCACAGGTGATTTCATTTGCTGCTCAATGACTGCAGTATTCTAGTCTGCATCTCCCCCAAGGTAATACTTAAAATCTGGCCTGTTAGTGGGACCCGATGGACAGGAGTTGAGAACCACTGTTTTAGATGGAATGGAGAACAGTTAAAACCCCTATTTATTTATTTCAAGCTGCAAAGGTTGGGCCAACTCAATATTGAACCCTACGGACTAAAGCCCCATACACACGCGCGGATTATCTGAGGACCAGGTCGGTCGGATCCTGTCCGTCGTACTTTGTCCGATGTTGGTGTTGCGTACACACGGTCGGACAACGTTGTCGAAAAATCCGATCATTCTGAACGTGGTGACGTTTGTTGCCTACGACGGGACTACGTAGAGGCTAGTAGCCAATAGCTTTGGTCTTGTAATGTGATCTGAGCATGCGTAGCACTTTGTCGGTCGGAATTCGATACACACGATCGGATTTGGTGTGATCGGACTTTGTTGTCAAAAAATCTATCCAGCAGGAGATAGGACTTTGTCCGTCGGACAATCCGACGTACACTGTCCGATGGTGCCTACACACGGTCGGATTTTACGACAACATTGTCCGATAGGACAGAATCCATGGGAAAATCCGACCGTGTGTATGGGGCTTAAGACTGGGATGCCATTAAAGTTCATGTGCATGTAAAGGCAGGCGTCCCAATAGTTTTGGTAATATAGAGTATCTACACACTTTTATCTGTAATTTTATCAAATCTAAATATGTGGCACACACTGTGCCAGCCTCCCTCCCACTCTCATTTCCCCTCCTTTGGTCCCCGCTGCTTTCCTAGGCTAGATTACGTCTGCCGCTCAGGCACAAAAGAAGATAATTGAAAAATTGAAGTAAACAGATTATGTATTAAACTCTTAGAAATATTTCTCTACGTAGACCTCAGGTAGTCTCGGTACTTATAAAAGAAACCGATACCTTTAATTGCAATAAGATGTGATATATCTGAAAATAAATAAAACACGCCTACCCCCCACAAATACTGAGAGGTATAAATGCAGGGAAATTATAAGGCAATTTTGGTAAGTACATTTAGCGAGCTGTTATTACAATATTTATATGAAACAAAATATTTGGTGAGGTTTTCATAGATTTTCTTGCATGCTGTGCCACATTTTTGGGTATTACAATTCATATAGAGGTTTGTAAATGCTTCTCCCGGCGGTCACTTGTATTTCAGGGAATTAGTTAGGGAGAATGAGTGGGATGGGGGAGTTAAGCATATTTAATTTCTTTATTTTTTATGATCAAAATTAACATACATAAAAAAAAAAAAAAAACATGGAAAAACATAAAAGCGCTTTTCCTAGCAAGTTACACCAATGTGCATATACAGTGCCATGAAAAAGTATTCATACCCCTTGAAATTTTCCACATGTTACAACCAAATACATAAATGTATTTTATTGGGATTTTATGTGATAGAACAACACAAAGCGGCACATAATTGTGAAGTGGAAAGAAAATGCTAAATGTTTTTTAAAATGTATTTACAAATAAATATGTGAAAAGTGTGGGGTACATTTGTATGGCGCCCCCCGGAGTCAATACTTTGTAGAACCGTCTTTCACTGCAATTACAGCTGCAAGTCTTTTTGGGGGTGTCTCTACCAGCTTTGCACATCTAGAGAGGGACATTTTTGCCCATTCTTCTTCTTTGCAAAATATCTCAAGCTCTGTCAGATTGGATGGGGAACGTCTGGTAAGAGCAATTTTCAAGTCTTGCCGCAGATTCTCAATTGGATTTAGGTCTGGACTTTGACTGGGCCATTCTAATGCTGCGTACACACCAGACTTTGACAGCAAAGGTCCAACGGAAGGAAACCGTCGGACAATTCGATCGTGTGTGGGCTCCATCGGACCTTTGCTGTCCAAAAATCTGACGGACTTTAGAAATAGAACATGTTTCAAATTTTTCGGCCGGAACTCTGCCGGACCCAGTTCCTATCGAAAAATCTGTTTGTGTGCATGCTAGTCCGACGGACAAAAACCGACGCTAGGGCAGCTATTGGTTACTGGCTATGAACTTCCTTATTCTAGTCCGGTCGTACGTCATCACGTTCAAATCCGTCGAACATTGGTGTGATTGTGTGTGGCCAAGTCCGTTCATTCGGAAAGTCCGTCGGGACTCCGCCGAAATTCTGTCGGGAAGACCGTTGGACCTAGTCTGTCAAAAAGTCCGGTCGTGTGTACGTGGCATAACACATGAATATGCTTTGATTTAAACCATTTCCTTGTAGCTCTGGCTGTATGTTTAGGGCTGTTGTCCTGCTGGAAGGTGAACCCAGTCCCCAGTCCCCCTCAAGTCTTTTGCAGACTCTAACAGGTTTTCTTCTAAGATTGTCCTGTATTTGTCTCCATCCATCTTCCAATCAACTCTGACCAGCTTCCCTGTCACTGCTGAAAAAAAGCATCCCCACAACATGATGCTACCACCACCACGTTTCACGGTGGGGATGGTGTGTTCAGGGTGATGTGCAGTGTTAGTTTTCCACCACACATGTTTTGCTTTTAGGCCAAAAAGTAAAATTTTGGTCTCATCTGACCAGAGCACCTTCTTCCGCATGTTTGCTGTGACCCCCCACATGGCTTCTCACACGCTGCAAACAGGACTTTTTATGTCTTTCTTTCAACAATGGCTTTCTTCTTGCCACTTTTCTATAAAGGTCAGATTTGTGGAGAACACGACTAATAGTTGTCCTGTGGACAGATTCTCCCACCTGAGCTGTGGATCTCTGCAGCTCCTCCAGAGTTCCCATGGGCCTCTTGGCTGCTTCTCTGATGAATGCTCTCCTTGCCCGGCCAGTCAGTTTAGGTGGACGGCCATGTCTTGGTAGGTTTGCAGTTGTCCCATACTCTTTCCATTTTCGGATGATGGATTGAACAGAGCTCCGTGAGAAGTTCAAAGCTTGGGATATTTTTTTTTAATCTAATTCTGCTTTAAACTTCTCCACAACTTTATCCCTGACCTGTCTGGTGTGTTCATGATGCTGTTTGTTCACTAAGGTTCTCAAACTTCTGAGGGCTTCACAGAACAGAATTTATACTGAGATTAAATTACACACAGGTGGACTCTTTATTAATTAGGTGACTTCTGAAGGCAATTGGTTCCACTAGATTTTAGTTAGGGGTATCAGAGTAAAGGGGGCTGAATACAAATGTACCCCCCACACTTTTCACATATTTATTTGTAAAAAATATTGAAAACCATTTATCATTTTCCCTCCACTTCACAATTATGTGCCACTTTGTATTGGTCTATGTTTTGTGTCATTTACGTTTTTGTTTGTAACATGACAAAATGTGAAGAATTACCAGGGTATGAATTTTTCAAGGCACTGTAGAGTCCTTATCCTTTCTCCACAAACAGTCCTTAATAGAAGTGAATAGGAATCCTCAGTAAAAGACCACCACCTCCAACAGAAGCACACACAGCCTCTTACCGGATAAAATGGACCCCCTATTACAGAGGGACAAACACAAACATTAATCGCCTCTGGACCGCCCCACGTATAAATACTGCCTCCTGCGCAAAATCACGTACCTGTACATGATTTGGTTATTTTGTTCTTTTTTTGTTTATAGCGCAAATAATAAAAACTCTATAAAAAGCTCTATTTGTGGGGAAAAAGGGACATCAATTTAATTTGGGTACAGCGTCGCACGACCGTGCAATTGTCAGTTAAAGTGATGCAGAGCCGTAAAAAATGGCCTGGTCAGGAAGGGGTAAACCTTCCGGGGGCTGAAGTGGTTAATATTCAAAAATGGCTTCAGGGACTATCTCCATCAGCCACTATATCCATTTATAACTCTGCTGGATCAAGGTGGTCACACCATTAATAAAAGTGTCTACCCAATATACGATACATCAATTTGAATCCACGGTTTTTGTATCTCGAGGGAAAAGACACAGCCTCCTCATATCGCAATAAGCTTTTTAAATTTCAGTTGCTTCAAGAATAAAAAGCCACTCATCTGAATCCAGGTTTAAAACGGCATTGAAACTCATATGGGAAAGTTTCAAAAGATGGCCGCAATCCGCTACCTTTTCGGTGCCGCAATGACATTACATGGAAAGCTCCAGCCTGCGCGTTTCGTTATCAGCCACTATATCCACTTAAAACTCTGCTGGATCAAGGTGGTCACACCATTAATAAAAGTGTCTACCCAATATACGATACATCAATTAGAATCCACAGTGTTTGTATCTCAATTGAAAAGACACAGCCTCCTCATAGCGCAATAAGCTTTTTAAATATCAGTTTATTCAAGAAAAAAAGGCACTCACCTGAATCCAGGTTAAAAACAGCATTGAAACTCATATGGGAAAGTTTCAAACCCAAAAGATGGCCGCACTCCGCTGCCTACTGGTGCAGGGATGACAGCACGTGCTCAACCCTGCGCGTTTCGTCATAACCCCGTGTTCTGTGTATGTTTCCCGAGTTCAAAGCACACTACAGTTGCGATCTGCAGTGGGTGTCAATATTAAGTTAATGACACTCCAAACTCACCAGATTGTATGGTGCAGAGATATCATGCGACCCGGATGCTGCGAGTTTCCTAAAGTAGTGCATGCACGATTTTTGGTGTCTTGCAGTGCGATGAACGTACTGATCTTGCAATCTACTGAAGGTGCTAATGTAATGTTAATGGCCCCCCAAACACAGATCGCAAGCGTAGTGTGTTTGCAGGCGTCAAATCGCATAATATTGCAGTACCGTGTGATTCGGTGGAGCGCATTTTTTAAAGTAGTGAATGCACTACTATTTCTGCTTTAGACCCCTTTCACACTGGAGGCGTTTTTCAAGCGCAAAAGGGCTAAAAATAGCACCTGTAAAGCACCTGAAAAACGCCTCCCCTGCAGCCCCAGTGGAAAGCCAGAGTGCTTTTACGTTGGATCGGTGGACTTGCAGGACGTTAGAAAAAGTCCTGCAAGCAGCATCTTTGGAGTGGTTTGGGAGTGCTGTAAAACGCCTTGCCCATTAAAATGAATGGGCAGTGCTTACGAGATGCCTGCAAATCGTGTACACACCGCTCCTCCACCGCCCCTGCCCATTGAAATCAATGGGCACCGCTGCCGAAGTACCTGCAAAGCGTGTACACACCGCTCCTCCACCGCCCCTGCCCATTGAAATCAATGGGCACCGCTGCCGAAGCATCTGCAAAGCGTGTACACACCGCCCCTCCACCGCCCCTGCCCATTGAAATCAATGGGCACCACTGCCGAAGTACCTGCAAAGCACTTCGGCAGCGGCACCTTTTTTAGGGCGCATTTAACCCGAAAAATTGAAATAACACTCCTAAAGCCACATCCGTATAAACTTGATTGGAAGAGAGAAGAGGTAAAGGGCCACAGGGCCCTAAATCAGACTTTACAGGCAAGATGGACAATGATATAGTACAAAAATATATTTTATTAACAATAAGTCATATCAAACAGGTCAAGTAAAAAATAATTAAAAACATACGATAGGCATATAATCAGGGGCGTTGCTAGGCCTGCAAAAGATCTGGGGCTAGAGCCCATAGCAGGGGTCTCCAACCTCTTTGCTTGCCCACGGGGGGGTTTGGGCACGCTGGTGGTAAGCCATATTTCACTGACAATGACTGGTGTTGGCGCTTCAATCATCATGGCACCATGGTTGATATGGTGTCAGGGTGATTGAAACGCATTGTTTCTATTGTTACATTCTAATATATAATGAAGTGGTTCAACTCACCATAATGCAGAATCAGTAGGAGCCCTGGGCGTGTTACTTGCCCTATCTCCTGCCACCAGATGCAGCGTGTCACTTGCCACCATCACCTGCCCCCAGATGTGGATTGTCGCTTGCCACTTTCACATGGCAGCAGATGTAGATTGTCACTTGCCACATCACCTGCCACCATTTGCAGATTGCCACATCACCTGACACTATTTACAGATTGTCCCTTGCCACATCTCCTGCCACCATTTGCAGATTGTCACTTGCCACATCTCCTGCCACCATTTGCAGATTGCCACATCACCTGACACTATTTACAGATTGTCCCTTGCCACATCTCCTGCCACCATTTGCAGATTGCCACATCTCCTGCCACCATTTGCAGATTGTCACTTGCCACATCTCCTGCCACCATTTGCAGATTGTCACTTGCCACATCTCCTGCCACCATTTGCAGATTGTCACTTGCCACATCTCCTGCCACCAGATGTGAGTTGTCACTTGCCAACTGATGTGGATTGTCACTTGCCATGTCAGCCAGTGCCACCAAATGTGCATTGACGCTGCATTGGTGGCAGGCTGGCAGCACTGGTCCATTTAGCGAGGGCAGGAGAGTGGTAATGTGGGGCGGGCAGTGAAAGATGATGTCATCTCGCTGCTCCCCGTCGCACCTCCGACATTGAAGCAAGGGGGTCTGGCTGCAAAGTGGAGCTTCACCGATGACAGGAAGCACATGACCTCCACTCCACCGCGCTGTGAGGGCGGAAGAGCGCTGATGTGTGGCGGGCAGTGAGAGATGATGTCATCCGCCGAACCTTGCTCCCACATTGAAGAGACCCGGCTGTGAAGAGCGCTGATGTGGAGCGGGTGGAGGGAGATGTCATCTCTGCTTGCCCGCCCGCTCACTTCTCTCCTCCCCTCCGCCTGTCTCATGCAGCCAGCCCCCCGCCCGCCGCAGCAGCCGCGGCCGGGACCTGCTGGTTAGGCAGGGATCCTGTGGCAAGAGACTCGGGGCTATGGGCCCCAGATTCGGGGCTATAGCCCCAATAGCCAGCCCCTAGCGACGCCCCTGCATATGATAGTAATTAGAAAATAGATTATTTTGAAGCATTATTTTGATAGGATAGGAGCCTTTATAACTGTGCAAGACTGGACGGAAGAGTTGAGCTTTAAGCATTCCCTATTCTACCAACAATTACATATATAGAAACTTTTTTTTCTCATTATGTTAGTTATATATATAACAGGGACTATAATCTTTTCCTGCCCTATTCAAAACATCAAACTTCCAAAATATTCTCAAATTTAAAAAAAAAAACCATCCATTAGACCGTCTCCATTTGAATGACAAGGTTCAGGTAAAACACAGGAGCTCGGAGGAGTAATGTACAATCTGAATGCAGGAAGATTGAACCTGCCGTCTATTATGCATGACCTTATAATGAGAAGAATAATACTTGTGAAGAGAGATTATGAATAATTATTTATTACACCGAGTGTGAAAGTCGGGAGAAAAAAAATTTCACGCATACCGTATCGCTATGCAACGCTTCTGCTAATGAGTTAATTCTCTGAAGGATAGGGGGTGCATATATTATCAGGAGAAAATACAGTTTTGTAATGCTAAATTCCGTTTCCAATCAGATGCTTTTTTTTTTTATTTTATTTTATTTTTTTTTTACTTCCATAATAATGAGAAAAAATATTCACCTTCATTTTTTTTTTTTTTTTTCCGCAGAATTTGCTTATTTCAAGAATTATTCTAGTTAATGTAAAAATACTTATTTTTCTGACCTTATATGTGTTATAATTGGACAACTGTTAAAGCTGAACTCTGGCCAATTAATTTAATACGCAGAAATGTTTTATGTTCCAAAAAAATGTGTAATTGGCTTTCAATAGATTTGTGATTTGGACACACCTGCTAGATAGTACAGACCGGTCCGTGACCTCACTGCAAAAAGAAAGAAGAAAAAAAAAGCCAAGTCCCAGAACTTCATAAATGACGTGGCGCTTCACTTTGCAAAGATTATCCAATCACCTGCAAAGATTTTTTTTTTTTTTAACCACTTTCAGACCGGACCAATTTGCCGCCAAAGGACCAGGCCCCTTTTTGCGATTCGGCACTGCGTCGTTTTAACTGACAATTGCGTGGTCGTGCGACGTGGCTCCCAAACAAAATTGACGTCCTTTTTTTCCCACAAATAGAGCTTTCTTTTGGTGGTATTTGATCGCCCCTGCGGTTTTTATTTTTTGCGCTATAAACAAAAAAGAGCGACAATTAAAAAAAAAAAACGCATTATTTTTTATTCTTTGCTATAATAAATATCCCCAAAAAATATATAAAAAAACATTTTTTTTCCTCAGTTTAGGCCGATACGTATTCTTCTACATATTTTTGGTAAAAAAAATCGCAATAAGCGATTATTGATTGGTTTGCGCAGAAGTTATAGCATTTACAAGATAGGGGATAGTTTTATAGCATTTTTATTAATAATTTTTTTTTTATTAGTAATGGCGGAGATCAGCGATTTTTATTGTGACTGCGACATTATGGCGGACACATCGGACATTTTTGACACATTTTTGGGACCATTGTCATTTATACAGCAATCAATGCTATTTAAATGCACTGATTCCTGTATAAATGACAATGGCAGTGAAAAGGTTAACCAGGGGGTTGCAGTGTAGGGGTTAGGTATGCCTAGGGGTGTGTTTCTTACTGTGGGGGGGCGTGGCTGTCAGCTAGTGAATGCTGATCTCTGCTCCAATCACAGGGAGCAGAGATCGACATCACTAGTTGCTAGGCAGAACGGGGAGATGCTGTCTATTTCCGCATCTCCCCGTTCTGCCTTCCCGTGAGACGATCGCGGGTATCCCCGCGGCGATCGAGTCCGCGGGACCCGTGACCGGTCTCACGGGGGTCCCGACTGGCGCGGGAGCGCGCCGCTCCCGGCGCGCTCCCGATGGCACGGACGGCATTAAGGAGGGACTTATATATAAGCCCTCCTGCCTGTCCGTGCCATTCTGCCGACGTATATCGTCGTGCGCCGGTCGGGAATCGGTTAAACTGTATTTTTGTGCTTGCACATGATTGGATGATGGAAGACAGCAGAGCTTCCACTCATTTACTAAGCTCTGAAGCAAATGCCCTTGCAGAGTGCAACTGCACTTGCAAAATCCACAGACTATTTGCCTTTAGTAAATCAACCCCACTGGGTGCTCTTCAGTCTTCTCCCGGCAGTAGGTGCTCCTGGGTGATTCAGAAAGTGGCACTGACATGATATCAGCACCGACCTTTGCATCAATACCCTGCAAGTACAGGGGTGGGGCCATGGCCGTACAACAGTGACTGCATTAACAATGTTCCATTTGTTTGCTTGAAGCTTCAGTCGGAGTCGCCCGATAAGGGATGACTCATTCACTTGTGTAAATAGATTTTTAGCTTGAGCTATTTAGTTCTGTAAACAACAATGTGAGAGCATGAAGAAGACAAAACCAAGTCTAAGGCACCACCTGTTGGATTAAAGTGTAAAAAAACTTTGCAAAATTGTTTTTTTAATGGGTCCTCAGGAGCTCTATGACATGATGTGCCCGTATACACTGTAAATTAGCACATAATGGCAGGCCTGTAAAAAAACAAACCCTTTAGCACTGCGCTGTCACCACGCCAGCTGGCCCAACCTGTTTTTCTGCTACAATGAAGTTTGAAGATCTGCCTGATTGCAGTGGCGGCTGTTGGGTTTTTCTTTTTTGGGGGGGGGGGGGTGGCAAACAACCAGCCGGTGGCGCAGCATTACTATACACCCACTCCTTTTCCAGGCGGCGCGGCACTACCACCTCCCCCCCCCCCCGGGGGCGGTTGCCCAAGCTATGTGGTGGACTGTGGTGTCCTACAGCACGGTCCTTGCTGTGTGCAGGCTCCGATGTCCGCTCCTCCAGCGGCTTCCTCCGTCGTGTGTCTCCTCTCTCTTTTGCCTAAGCGCTGGGCAACCAATCCTGACACTTTGGCCAATCGGGAAACAGTTCTCATGATTGTCAGGGAGGAACTTGTGTGAAAATAGCAAAAATGTGTTCGCTATCGTCACACAACTGGGTGGGCTTGGAGCGCAATGCTCTGCGCTCCGAGTCCACCCTTTTTTTGAAGCCTATTGGCTCTAATCAGGTGCTTCAAGAAAACACCCACCCCACACTGGAATCCATAGTCTGGTGCCCTGATATGTAGATCAGGGGGCCGGACGCATGGACAAGGGAAGCGGCGGGGAGGCGGCGCCCGCGCGCCCTCTATGGACGGTCAGCCACTGCCTGATTGTCTGGCAGAGGTGCCTGGACTGGTTGAACAGACATATAAATCAAAAGAAGCAGTTTAACTGAGTTCCATTTTAAAGTAGAAGTCCACCCTAACACTAAAATCTTGACATCTACAGACACCCACGATCTAACACTAACCTATCTAACCATGTAAAGAATAAATCACTATACATTACTTTTCTGAAGCTGCTCCAACCTGATCCCATGCTGAGCTGTTAGCTGCGGCTTCGCTGTGGATGCGGGTGCCGAGGAGGCAGCCAACAACGCAAGCCCCATAGTAACTCTATGGGTGACATCACTCCCCATTCATTTCACAGCTGTTGTCGGCTGTGTCCTCTGCAGAGCTTCCACCGCTGTAGATCGGACCGGATCAGCTTCAAAAAAGTATGTATACTGATTTCTTCTTTACATGGCTAGATAGGTTAGTGTTAGATTTTGGATATCTGTAGATGCAGGGATTTTAGTGTAATGCCGCGTACACACGTGCGGAATTT
Source organism: Lithobates sylvaticus (assembly GCA_028564925.1). Taxonomy (NCBI): domain Eukaryota; kingdom Metazoa; phylum Chordata; class Amphibia; order Anura; family Ranidae; genus Lithobates; species Lithobates sylvaticus. The sequence goes on along the minus strand of CM053027.1, from coordinate 609,523,950 downwards.
CCGTCGGAAAAATCTTGGATGTTTTTTCCGACGGAATTACGCTCAAGCTTGGCTTGCATACACACGGTCCCACAAAAGTTTGCTGAACTTTCGACCGTCAAGAACGCGGTGACGTACAACACTACGACGAGCCGAGAAAATGAAGTTCAATGCTTCCGAGCATGCGTCAAATTGTTTCCGAGCATGCGTAGGAATTTTGCGCGTCGGAATTGGTACAGACGATCGGAATTTCCGACAGGAACTTTTTCTGACCGCAAAATTAAGAACATGCTTTCAATCTTTTGCTGGCTGGAATTCCGCCAGCAAAAGTCCGATGAAGCATACACACGGTCGCATTTTCGGACCAAAAGCTCTCGGAATTTTGCTGGTGGAATTTCCGCTCGTGTGTATGCGGCATTAGGGTGAACTTCTACTTTAAGGTCAAGTTTACAGGAGAAGAAAGGACAAGGAGTACCTCACCAGTGTGGCCATGTTCAATAAACAGGCTGGAAGAGAAAATGTGCAAAATTTGAATGGTGTTGTCACCTTCCTGTGGATCACAGGAGTGGTCAAAAACATACCGTATATACTCGAGTAAAAGCCGAGTTTTTCAGCACATTTTATTGTGCTGAAAGTCCCCCCCCCCCCCCCCTAGGCTTATAAAGTAACAAGGGGAACTCTGGACAGTCGCACACCAGACAAAGATGAAAAATCAAATGGATTTATTAAAAACAGGAATCACATCAAAGTCCAAAAACACAGCAAAACAGGGAAGGGAGGGCACACAGTTGACGCGTTTCACGCTAAATACAGCGCTTACTCATAGCTATGTGATTCCTGTTTTTAATAAATCCATTTGATGTTTCATCTTCGTCTGGTGTGCGGCTGTCCAAAGTTCCCCTTGTTACTTTCTAAACGACCTTGTTATTAGCCTGCACCTGGAGCTCCACACTAGGAGTAGAAGCATTCGCCTTGAAGGATCCCTCTGGAGCGGTGGTCATCTCTCTCCCCCTAGGCTTATACTCGAGTCAAGCACTTTTCTGCAGCAGAAAATGACATTTTCTGACTCAACTTTGGGGCCCCGTATCTTGGGGGCCTCTTGGTGCTAGGAACCCCAAATTTGGTGTGAAAACCCAGTGGACCCAACACTACAACATATGCAATGGGGGTTGGGGTTGAGATGGGGTTCCTAGCACTAAGTTGCCCCGAGATACGGGGCCCCAAAATCGGTTCAGAAAATGTCATTCTCTGCTGCAGAAAAGTGCTTGACATTTTCTGAACCAACTTTGGGGCCCCGTATCTTTGGATATGTTGTAGTGCTAGTTCGACTGAGTTTGCATACCAAATTTGGGGTTCCTAGCACCAAGTGGCCCCAAGATACGGGGCCCCAAATTCGGTCAACTGTGTCCACCTGCAGCAATGTTATTTCAGGACCCTTTGGGTCCAGAGACCCCAAATTTTGGCTGCATATAGGGGGCATCTAGGAACCCTTAACCACCAAGTTTGAAGTTTGGGGACCTATGACTGCAAATGGGCACAGTGAGGCTGCAAATGGGCATTGTTGACCCTCTTTTCCACTTACAGTAGCTGCGCATTTCTCACCCTAGGCTTATGCTGGAGTCAATAAGTTTTTCCATTTTTTTGTGGTAAAATTAGGTGCCTCGGCTTATTTTCAGGTCGGCCTATACTCGAGTATATAAGGTAACTACAAATATTTCAGCAGGTCGGAAAAATCACATATATAAACACTACATGGCTAAATATTTTTGGAGACCTGACCATCATCTGTTTATTCAGCATCCCATTCTAAAACCGTGGCCAATAATATGGAGTTGGCCTCATTTCTCATTTCCACAAAACATTTGTGAGGACATGTACTGATATTGGAGGAGAAGACCTGGCTCACAATAGGCATTCTAATTCATCCTCAAGGTCTTCAGTAGGGTTGATGGCTGAAGGCCACTCAAGTTCATCCACACCAAACTCATCAAACCATGTTTTTTGGAGCTGAATTTGAACAAAGCGGCACAGTCATGTTGGAACAGAAAAGAGACTGCCCCAAACTGTTACCACAAGAGGAAGAGCAAATGTAATCAAAATTTTCAATTTCTAAATATTTCTAAATATCTTTGTATGCTTTAGTAATAATACCCTTCACTGGAAACACCTGAACTCAATCATTTTGGAGGGGTAACCATATACTTTGTTTAACTTGAGTTCTGCTTTTACAGTTCCGCGACATGCACTTACATAATTGTATTTTCATGAGTATTGTTTTTTTTCGGACTGATAAAGCAATTCAGATATAAAAAAAAAAAAAGCACCAAAAACGACCAATATTCCCCCCCCCCCCCCCCCCCCCCCCGTTGATAACATTGCAACAGAATCAGAAATTCAAAAAGTAAAAAGCTTTATATATTAGACATGTGCACAATAGAAAAATTTGTTTCGTTTCGTTTCCGTTGATTCGTAACGATTCATAATTTCGTAAGTCGTCGGTGTTCGTATTCGTAACGATTCGTATTTTTGTAAGAGTTATTTTTTCGTTGATTCGTTTTTCCGTTAGTTTAATTTTTGTTTATTCGAAATTCAGACGCATTCGTATTTTCGTAGATTTAGTTACATTCGTACTTTCGTTAGATTGATTTATTCGTACTTTCGTAACATTGTTTTCGTAGATTCGTAATCGGAGCATAATTCATAATTTTATGTAATGTGTATGCTATTATTACATTGTAAGAGACACGGAAAATTACGAATCGAAAAAAAAAAGTTACGAATGTACGAATTTTTCCGTTCAATCCATTCGAAGCACGTTAAGCAGCGCCATTGTAAGAGACACGGAAAATTACGAATCACAAAAAAAAAAGTTACGAATGTACAAATTTTTTTCGTTCAATCCATTAGAAACACGTTAAGCAGCGCCATTGTAAGAGACACGGAAAATTACGAATCGCAAAACAACAAAAAAAAGTTACGAATGTACGAATTTTTTCGTTCAATCCATTCGAAGCACGTTAAGCAGCGCCATTGTAAGGGACACGGAAAATTACCAATTCAACAAAAAAAAGTTACGAATGTATGAATTTTTTCGTTCATTTTGATTTTCGTTGTTCCTGTTTTAGTTTTTCGGATTTTCTTCTTTCGAAGTTTCGTTGTTTCTAATTTGGTTATTTCGGATTTTCGCTGTTTTTCATATTCGTTCGATTCGATAATTCGTTATTCGTTAAAATTTTTTGCGAATCATTCGTTCCTTCGTACGATAACGAATGAACGAATATAACGAATTTTAACGAGAAACGAAAAAAAACGAAACGAATTGCACATGTCTATTATATATTTAGATCTTACTTCACATGTGACGGGACCACTATAAGTAATTCCATATGTTGGGTCCAAATTTGTGAAAGTATTTTGGTCTAAATTTTCTTGTTTTGTTTAATTGACCTTTATTTTTTTAAGATCTCTCCAAAAACAAGCGCGGTTTGTTTTTTTCCGGTTCCCCCGATCTATAATTTTGCAGTTGTTGAGGAGATAATGGGGATTAACACGGGGCTCGGTGACAGTATAATAGGCCTCAGAGTTAAAATAAATGTTAGAAACAGTTCAAGGTTTATTTTTGTTGAACAGCAGACGCTGGAGCAGCCGCAGCAGAATTCCTCATTGAAAGGCTTTCTCTCATGGTCGATGACTAGAAAAAATAAACAGATTTACAACACGGGCTGCATCAACCTGGTCGGTGCTGTGTCTAAAATTTTGGAATGGAATTAATTGCCCATCTGTTGCTGTTTTCCCAAATCTCTAAAGGTAAACTCCAGGCAAAAATACAGAATTCAGTAATAATAGCGGAAAGCAGAAAGCCGTTTCCCTACGTCTGCCTTTTGTTTCTGGATGTATACGTTGGCTTGGTCAGGTTTATGTCCTGTAGCAGGAAATAGGAGCTTGTTGTCAGACACCATCCTACCCTGGTGGCTTCAGAAGCCATGAAATGTGTCTAAACCCTAACAATGAACTTCTCTTATTTGCTCCCTTTTGAACTGTTAAATATGCCATTGAAAGCACTTTGTTATATCTGTCCGATAGGTCTAATTAGCCCTCCAAGTTATTATATTGGACCACAGAACAATTAGTCTTTATATTCGGCCTTCAGTAGGGAAATTCATCATGTTGCCCTGCCCACTAGGTGACCCAGATTAAAATTTTCTATTTTACAGAAGTTAGAGACTGTTTAGCTTTAATAAAAGCTCCCATCATCCCTCATTCTGATGTAGCGCCCTGCTCCTAATGAGCAGACGCTATTGTTTTTTTGTAAATTTAGTTGCCCGAAGCTGTAGTTGGGCTCAGACTAATTATTCTAAAAGTTCTGGTTTCTGTGCCAGCTCAGCTGGGTTGCACTGGTTTTCACTTGACCGTAGGTGTTGCTGTCACTGCCGGTAAGTGTGGAAACGCAGCGAGCTGGATGTATTAAATACCACCTCTTGCTCAGAAATACCCAGTGGGAGTGTTTTCCTGCTGTGAATTCTAGGAGAGGGTATTTAAGGTATGGACGCCATTTTAAGGGGAGAAAAAAAAGGAAGAGAAAGGGAGAGAAGGGTTTCTTCTTCCTGTCGGGGTCCGATATCCCGACCTCATGGCCCTCCTGGCCAGGGGTGGGTACAGCATGATCCTGCGCCTCGAGGCCGGCTGGCTTGAGGCTTTACAACTGAGAGGGTGGGCCCGAAGAGGTCTTGGGGCCTACCGATCCAGGGGTGGTCCTGTGCTGTCTCGCCTGCGGAGAGAGGCTGAGAAAACTTGAGGATCCAGGGGTGGACTTTTCTAGGAGAGGACCAAGCGCAAGGCTGGTGTCTCTGGAGGAGCCTGGAAACTCAGTTAGAGGACGCAACCCGGATCAGCACCCATACAGTATTGCCAGATCGGCTGAAAGAGACTGGTACTGTATGGCCGTTCTTTAAATCTTTCAAGATCTCTCAGTAATGCTTCAATTCAATTGACAAGTCTGTGGCAGAGACTTTGCTTTGCATTTCTGCTAGGTCAAGTGAGAGGGGCCTATCTGGTGATTGCTGAATCCAGTCTGTGGAGCTGTTTGTCCTCTGGATTGCACTAACACCTTTAGCTCGAAAATTCCCAGGTGCCCCCATAATCCTCTCCTATCTATTGAAAGACTTTATGTTAATTCTAAATAAATAAGTGAAAAAGGACTAAGTGTCGGAATTAACATTCTTTGGGCCATTTTCCAATGGGACCCCTGAGACGGGACCCCTGAGACAGAGAAGCGAGCAGGTGAGGTAACAGTAAGCCCAAACAAAACCAGCAGCTCCTTTGGGGGTTAGTGCTACACTGAGAAAGGGGAACAGGTGCATCCTGGGAGCTCAGACTCCATTTTAGGAACTGAAGGAGAGGGTCATACCAGCAGCACATGTCATGGACTAAACTTACACCCCCTACAGGCAGCCTGGTTATTTCATTGTTTTTTTTATTTCATACATTGATTGTACAGTGCCTTGAAAAAGTATTCACACCCCTTGAAATTTTCCACATTTTGTCATGTTACAACCAAAAACGTAAATACATTTTATTGGGATTTTATGTGATAGACCAAAACACAAAGTGGCACATAATTGTGAAGTGGAAGGAAAATGATAAATGGTTTTCAATTTTTTTTTACAAATAGATATCTGAAAAGTGTGGTGTGCATTTGTATATTTGTAGAACTACCCTTCACTGAAATTACAGCTGCAAGTCTTTGTATTCAGCCCCCTTTACTCTGATACCCCTAACTAAAATCTAGTGGAGCCAATTGCCTTCAGACGTCACCTAATTAGTAAAGAGTCCACCTGTGTGTAATTTAATCTCAGTATAAATACAGCTGTTCTGTGAAGCCCTCAGAAGTTTGTTAGAGAACCTTAGTGAACAAACAGCATCATGAAGGCCAAGGAACACACCAGAAAGGTCAGGGATAAAGTAGTGGAGAAGTTTAAAGCAGGGTTAGGTTATAGAAAAATATCCCAAGCTTTGAACATCTCACGGAGCTCTGTTCAATCCATCATCCGAAAATGGAAAGAGTATGGGACAACTGCAAACCTACCAAGACATGGCTGTCCACCTAAACTGACAGGCCGGCCAAGGAGAGCATTAATCAGAGAAGCAGAGAAGCAGCCAAGAGGCCCATGGTAACTCTGGAGGAGCTGCAGAGACCCACAGCTCAGGTGGGAGAATCTGTCCATTGTTGAAAGAAAGCCCTATGAATTCCTGTTTGCGGTTTGCGAGAAGCCATGTGAAAAGAAGGTGCTCTGGTCAGATGAGACCAAAATGTACCTTTTTGGCCTAAGAGCAAAATCGCTATGTGTGTCAGAAAACTAACACTGTACATCACTCTGAACACACCATCCCCACTGTGAAACATGGAGGTGGCAGCATCATGTTGTGGGGATGCTTTTCTTCAGCAGGGACAGGGAAGCTGGTCAGAGTTGATGGGAAGATAGATGGAGCCAAATACAGGGCAATCTTAGAAGAAAACCTGTTAGTCTGCAAAAGACTTGAGACTGGGGAGGGGGATCACCTTCCAGTAGGACAACGACCCGAAACATACAGCCAGAGCTACAATGGAGTTGTTTAGATTGAAGCATATTCATGTATTAGAAAAGTACAGACATAAAGCCAATTGAGAATCTGTGGCAAGACTTGAAAATTGCTGTTCACATCCAATCTAACAGAGCTTGAGCTATTTTGCAAATAAAAATGGGCAAAAATGTCACTCTCTAGATGTGCAAAGCTGGTAGAGACATCCCCAAAAAGACTAGTAATTGCAGCGAAAGGTGGCTCTTATTTATTCAGAGTGGTTGAATACAAATGCACGCCACACTTTTTAGATATTTATTTGTCCAAAAATTTGAAAACCATTTATCGTTTTTCTTCCACTTCACAATAATGCCCCACTTTGTGTTGGTCTATGACATAAAATCCCAATAAAATACATTTAGGTTTTTGGTTGTAACGTGACAAAATGTGGAAAATTTCAAGGGGTATATAGACTTTTTCAAGGCAATGTATGTATGTCTCATATGTTTTTCCCAATAGTTTCATCCACCACAGTAAAACCCTACAGTTGAGCCCCACACTTTCACCACTCTGAAATGCTACCACCTTTAGCTGCAGAGCCAGTGTCTAGGGGGTCTATCCATGTTGTAGCAGGAATTATATCCCTGTCACACAACCAAGTCAAGTGATGGCAACTATAGTTGTGGTGGGGTTCAAGGGGTTAAAGCACACAGCGAGGAAGTGATACAATGCCTCCTGTCTGTCTGCCATCCAGCTTCCACCCAATCTCATCAGTGAAGATGAAGAGCCTTCTCCAGACCAAACTCCAAGATGATTCCCTCCAGCAAAAATCCATTTAGCATGTCTTCTCCAGGCCCTCAGCCTGGCACCTGTTGAGGCCCAAACAGCAACAGTAAGCTGTATCCCAGGAGCAGCAACCCCAATACAAGAACACCCTGAGCAGTCCTCCCAAACATTTATCACCTCTCCAGCCACCTTCTGGGCACTGCTGTGGTCTGATAAATATGTACAATGCAGTGAGTAGTTGGCCCGCCCATTCAATGTTCTGGAAGCTTCGTCCAGCGGCAGACAGGAACAATCAACCACTGACCTCACCAGACCAAAAAAGCAGATGACCACTTTACTGAGTACAGTCAAGCCAAAAACTACATTTAGCCTGACTAGGGTGCTACACAAAGATCAAGGACTATTGGTGACAGGTTATTACTGCCATAGGTGTCATTGCAGGCGCAATGTTGATGGGCGGACCCTGCCAATTCTCTCTTGGGTTTGATGGACTGTCTGGAGCTACTAAGATCCACCTAACTCTTTATTTTTACATGCCTTTCTACGCCCAGATAACCATCCTCTTATACTGGAAGCTGCCCAGCATTCCTACTTGCTCATGACGAACATCATAGATTAATTTGGTTATTCCTGTGTTTAAATGTACTTATTTTAGTTTTAAAAGTCGACAAAATCTGGTCTAGCTGGCTGATGTGTGATCCGCTGAATATCTCCCCATAATTCTCTGGATTTGCTCCCCCCACCCGCTAGAGGGATCTTAATATGATATTGTACTGTAATCCTCTGTACAAAGCTTTATACCTCTGAATGTCAGCTGCCTGTGCAGAATTTATCAAGCCTGTTATATGCAAAGGTTATGGTATTGCTCTTCATGTGACCGTGACTTATTGCTGATATGCCTCTGTATGCCATTCTGTGATCCTCCAGTGTCAAATAAATGTCATCCTTCTTCACCTACATATGTATGTATAAAGTCAAACAATCTCACAATCTCACATTACTGAGCTTGCATGGAAATACAAGGTCCCCTATACTATACTAATAAAATAAAGCTCAAAAAATTAAAAACTTAAAACCTTAGATTTTCACTGTGACTCGCCACTTCCTCCTAGGCTTGGCACTCAAAATCCTAATTCGCTCTTGTTGGGATCTCAATCCCCAGTTCTCCTCGGAGGCAGCAGTGAGGCTTTGTGACATCATCATCACCTACAGGAAGTGAACAAAAGCCTGGTTAAGGTTTTTTTTTTTTCTTTTTAAAAAGCTTTATTTTTGGCAGCCTTTTTTAATTTTTTTTTTTTTTTTAGGGTAGTGGGAAGCTATCAGTAATTCAGACCTTGCATTTCTATGTGTAGCAGCCATAACCCTCGATGGGACGGCCTTGACTTTTGGGCTTACCGGTTACCTCCGCTTGGCTTGTTCTTCCAGGTCTAGGGTTTCCCAGAGTTAGTACCCAACAACTTTGGACGCCGACACCATAAAAGTCCTTTAGAAAGGTTTTTATTTGCAGGGGTAACATCCAACAGACACAGTCTCATGTGGGAACAGAGGGTAAGGGTGAATAAACTCAGGCACCTTGAACTGCAAATTAGTAGGAAGTCTATAATGCAAACCCAGAGAGTAGCCACTCGCAGCTGGGCACTTCAAAGCTGAACAAATCTCTAGCCAGAGATTATGGCAGTCAGCGCTTGAATTTAGAAAACTTGCAAAGTCTCTGACCTTGAAGAAAAGTTGCAATCGAAGTGAACAGCAACCTTTCCTCAGTACCTGGAACGTTCTCTGTCTCCTTGACAGTACTGGGAAAACGTGGATTCGTCAGTGTCCTTGACAACCCAGCAACCAGGCACTTCTTGGGATGCCAGCTTGTTGGCCCTCCTCCGAAGAGTCCTCCCCCGGTCGCTTACACGAGCTGCGGTGCCCCTCCAAGTTGAGAGCGCACCCGGACACCTTGAAGCCTCCCTCAGTTACTGCGCCTTGGACCAGCCGGTTCCCAGACTCGGGAACAGATGGATCCTCGCCCCAGACCAAGCGGGTCTGTGGGCCCAATGGAATGGACCAGTAAGTGGTAAGTAAGTGGTAAAACCTATTGCATGGGGTATAAACCTGTCCCAATCTGCTCTGGTGACCATTGTCACTGGGTAAAAAGTTATGGAATATGCAGAATTTTATAGTTTTTACAAGTATACAGGAAGCTATGGGGAAAAATCTTTCAATGGCTCTCCTGTTTCCTCAGACTTTCGATAGAAGTCCTGTTCCAGAGACAAAACTGGAAGTGAGGGAAAACTCCACCATAAGACACAGAACATAAATAACCTGTCAGAGATTTGAACCATTCCCCAGTCCAGCCTTTCTCAAACTTTTCAACACAGGTGAACCATTGAAATAATTTTCTGATCTCAGGGAACCCATACTAATAATTACTTTATCGACAACTCATGATACATAAGTGAGATGGTCAATGGAAGTAATGCTCTTTACACTTGTGATCATTGGAAATAATTACCCCCTTACAGATAGCTAAAGACCAAAGGTGTCAGTGGGAACTTATCTGGGAGGCAGAAATCAAGAAACACCTAGCAACCTCTGGTGGAACCTTAGGGGTCAATGGAACCCTAGTTGAGAGACCTTGCCCTATTTTATCCAAAATCAAACAACATTTGCTTACCATAAGTATATTGTACCATAAATTACAAGGACAGATCACTGCTAAAATCATATCTAAAGGTCATGGTGGACAGGCTTTGGTTCACCCTAGTACTACTTCTCTGCTCATATAAGTCTATGGAATTGCAAAAGCAACAGAAGCAAGTCAATTGTCCATTCCATGAATTCTGAATGATCTCAAAATCATTTCAAACTGATATCAAAAGCCCATCAAGAGAGGGAGATTTCTTACCAGGAACATCCTGATCATCCTCCAACGAATCATGTCCAGCTGTGATCTTCCATTATATTCTAATTTTGGGCATTGATCATAAAATCTTTCTTTACTTTGGAAAACAATTGGCAATAAAGAAGGCAAAAAGATGAAAATCTATTCGATACACTTTAAGCAGTTCCACCGATTGGTCAGCTCTCATTGAACATCAAGTAAACTGGCCACTGGTGGAAACATGGAGGATGATAGTTCTGACCGCTTCCAAAAAATTCTACTCGGCTGATTGTTTTTGCTCTTCCGTTGAAGGTGATAGTTTCTGAACTGGACCAAAAATGAAGGTCAGCCTCTAAGTTTCTCCGTTGACAGGTTCAGTCCCTGACGCCCTTTCCATTAAGATCACATGACCAATAAATAGACATTTGGTCACGCGACTACCACTATGGATTCCCAGAAAAGTATTTTGGGCTTTTTAAAATGAATTACATGGACAGGATGGTCTGAATGGGGTAGCAATGGGGTTTAATGTAGGTATGAGTCCACTTGTGTTTTTTTTTTTCTTTTATTACCACAGTTCAGGGGAACATTTTTATCTTAAGAATAATTTCCATACATTAGGCCAGTTTCAATTTGTGTATTTCATATATTTTTTTTTCGCATTGTATGTTAGACCTAATTTCCTTGATTTTTCAAAGTCACATAAGATGAAAATGAATATAATGAAATTAAATAAATAAATAAAGCGGTGACATATTTCCTAATGATGAGATGATTAAAATGCTGAGAGGTGAGACGGTCTCCAGCAGAGTCCATGCTACAATCTAGGAGGAGGCGGAGGCTGCATACTGAGTACCTGTCACCAAGCAAACATTAATCAAAATAAAATGAAAAAAGATAAATCGGCTCCTACAGTTAAAAATAAAATGTGGTAAAGGAAGTAGAGAGAATAGACTAAAGGGTATCTCTAATGTTTTAGAGGCATGTATGTAGAATGAAAAAAGATAGACAGATAGATAGATAGATAGATAGATAGATAGATAGATAGATAGATAGATAGACAGTAGCACTTACCCCTGTAGGAGTCGCTGGATATGATGGGTTCTCTGTTCTCCCACAACTCTTTAAGCTGCTCAGTCCCCACTGACACACCTGTGAAACTTAAACTTTAGTATGCTATCACTCTATAATAATGCACAAAGAAAACAGACCACAAGCAACTGTGTGGTAGACTGGGAGGATATATACTGCCAATGCGGTTAAACGATGCATAAATCATTAAACAGGCAAATGAAGAGGTCTAAAGATTCTATACTAAATAATGTTAACATTGACCCAAATAATGTAATTCACCAAACTGTTGTGATGCCAATCCAAATTAAAATGGTTGCAAACAGAGTTAAGAAGGGATACACCTGAACTACAAGTTCCTGGTGCCTAATTGTCAAGATTAGTCGGCTATCATTGGGGCCCTTCTGTAAGGTGGTGTACATGTAGCTGTCCCTACAATGGATGGCTAATTGTGTGCAATGGATGGCTCATTGTGTGCAATGGATGGCTCATGGGCTGCTAAAGAACAGTCTCTATAGGCATTAACTGTGAGATAGCACAAATTGTTCAGTTTACCACTCCTGGTGCACAGAAATTCAGTCCGGGTCACTTGGTGGTCTACTGTCCACAGGTACCCAGGACCCAACAACAGTCCTCCTGAACAGGCCCTCACCAGGCTCAGTCTTTCAGCTCTGGTACTCACTGGTCCTTGCTGGTTCTCTCCTAGACACTCATGGTAACGGGTCCTTTCAGTTCCGGTCCCAGCTCAGCAGTGATCTCTCAGTAGCTCAATCTCACTGGTGTCATGCTCAGTCACCAGCAACAGGTCAGCGTATTTTATGTTGTAGTGCAAAGGCACCCCAGTGTTGGGCTTGGACCCTCTTATCCCTGCACTGCAAAAGCTCTGGCACCAATCTGTGTAGCTCAGCTTCCTTTATTCCAACTGTGTAGCAAATCCTCCTTCCTCATGATTGGCTCAGGTCCTCTGCTGCCAAGGGGAAGGGGGCGGTAGCAAAAGCGAGCAGGGATAGATAGATAGATAAAAAGATGGATAGATAGATAGATAGATAGATAGATAGATAGATAGATAGATAGATAGATAGATACGCAGTGATCAGGGGAGGTAGGTAGGAGAGCTCACAACACAATGCCTTAGGAATTTAATTTCTGGGGGTTGGTGGGGAATTTAGAACTACAGCTTGATATGTCCCAGAATACTTTATGATCCAGTACAGTAGAAAGAGTAGCTGGGTGGAAGTTGGTTGGCTGTTGAATGGTTCCTAATGACTTTTCTTGTGGAAAATAGATTGTAAGCCCTTCTTTATAAGCTGTAATCCCTTGTGCATGTAATGTAACAAGAGTGGATGAAAAGCGCGCAAGCATGGATTCTGCCTGGAGCCAGTAACTGGCGTGTCATACTAACTAAAATGCCCTTGAACCCTGGTGTCCAACCTGCGGCTCATTGGCACTTACTATGCAGCCCTTGGGGCCCCTTTGAACAGTAGTTTGTGTTTCCCTTCCCTAGGTTCTTACTCAGGCCAGTGAAGGAAAAATATTCTTTAGACTAGGTTCTAGTAGTTAGACGGCTTTTTTTTTCCATACTATCTTATTTTTTTTGTGCTGTCCATCCTCTTTTTTTTTTTTTTTTGTTTATTCCTCTGATCTTTTATAATGGATCTTGCTGAGAAAAATATCAAATGTGGAACAAGTATGTTTTAAGGGGTTGTAAAGAGTACAAATGTGGAAGCATTGATTTGTAATGGGGCTGTAACAGCAATGACCTTGTGTAATGTGTCTTCAGTCTATGACAGTCTCCTGAGGCAGGCCCCCAGTCACTCTCCAACAGCTCCTATACCAACCTTTCTCAACCTTTATACTACAGAGGACCCCTTAAAATAATTTTCAGTTCTCAGGGAACACCTGCTAAAATTAATTTATTGATGGTCAGGGGGAAGTATGCCCTCTTATAGATCACTGGTGTCATACCACTGGCACTGTTAAGTTTTATTGGACCTGGAACTATGCAGGCACCATTAGATGGGAGGTCAACCAGCTACAGCTCAAAGAACCTCTAGCATCCTTTGGAGGATCACTAAGATTCCACTGAACTCTGGTTGAGAATGGCTGTCCTATAGCATGTTCACAGTCTCTGGTCATCTTCTTTGCCATGTCTGCATACTCTGACCCTCTTCAGAACTATGTCCGCAATCTCTGGCCTTCACTTGTAGCATGTCTGTAGTTTCTGACCATCTTCTGTACCATGTCAACAATCTATGGCCATATCTTGTAGCATGCCCATAGTTACAGATCATATCCTGAAACATGTGCACACTCTCTGGCCATCTCTTCTATCATGTCCATAGTTTTTTGCCATCTCCTGTACCATCCCCACAATCTCTGGCCACCTCTTGTAGCATATCCATAGTTGCTTACCATCTCCTGCACCATGTCCACAATCTCAGTAACTATGGACCTGCTACAAGAGATGGCCATAAATTGCAGACATGATACAGGAGATGGTTATAAACTATAGACATGCTGCAAGAGATGGCAATAGATTGTGGACATTGGTACAGGAGATGGTTAGAAACTACGGACATGCTACAAAAGATGGCCATAGATTGTGGACATGGTACAGGAGATGGTTAGAAACTATAGACATGCTGCAAGAGATGGCAATAGATTGTGCACATTGGTACAGGCGATGGTTAGAAACTACTGACATGCTACAAGAGATGGCAAGAGATTGTGGATATGGTACAGGAGATGGTTCGAAACTACAGACATGCTACAAAAGATGGCCATAGAGTGTGGACATGGTACAGGAGATGGTTAGAAACTATAGACATGCTGCAAGAGATGGCAATAGATTGTGGACATGGTACAGGAGATGGTTAGAAACTAGGGACATGCTGCAAGAGATTGCCATAGATTGTGGATATGATACAGGAGAGGGTTAGAAACGGCGGACATGCTTCAAGAGAAGACCATAGATTGTGGACATGGTACAGGAGATGGTTAGAAACTGTGGACATGCTGTAAGAGAAGGCCAAAGATTGTTGACATGGAATGGAAAAGGGATAGATTCTACGGACATGCTACAAGAGATAGCCATAGATTGTGGACATGGTACAGGAGATGGTTAGAAACTACGGACATGCTGCATGAGATCACCATAGATTGTAGACATGGTACAGGAGATTTTCAGAAACTACGGACATGCTACAAGAGATGGCCATAGATTGTGGAAATTGTATGGGAGATGATTAGAAACTATGGACATGCTGCAAGAGATGGCCAAAGATTGTGGACATGGTATGGGAGATGGTTAGAAACTACGGACATGCTACAAGAGATGGCCATAGATGGTGGACATGGTACAGGAGAGGGTTAGAAACTATAGACATGCTGCAAGAGATAGCAATAGATTATGGACATGGTACAGGAGATGGCTAGAAACTGTGGACATGCTGCAAGAGAAGGCCATAGATTGTGGACAAGGAATGGAAGAGGGATAGAATCTATGGGCATGCTAGAAGAGATGGCCATAGATTGTGGACATGGTACAGCAGATTTTCAATAACTACGGACATGCTACAAGAGATGGCCATAGATGGTGGACATGGTACAGGAGAGGGTTAGAAACTATAGACATGCTGCAAGAGATAGCAATAGATTATGGACATGGTACAGGAGATGGCTAGAAACTGTGGACATGCTGCAAGAGAAGGCCATAGATTGTGGACAAGGAATGGAAGAGGGATAGAATCTATGGGCATGCTACAAGAGATGGCCATAGATTGTGGACATGGTACGGGAGATGGTTAGAAACTATGGACATGCTGCAAGAGATGGCCATAGATTGTGGACATGGTATGGGAGATGGTTAGATACTACAGACATGCTACAAGAGATGGCCATAGATTGTGGACATGCTACAAGAGATGGCTATAGATCGTGGAAATGGTATGGGAGATGGTTAGAACCTGCGGACATGCTGCAAGAGAAGGCCATACATTGTCATTGTGGACATGGTACAGGAGATGGTTAGAAACTACAGACATGCTACAAGAGATGGCCATAGATTGTGGAAATTGTATGGGAGATGGTTAGAAACTATGGACATGCTGCAAGAGATGGCCATAGATTGTGGACATGGTATGGGAGATGGTTAGAAACTATAGACATGCTGCAAGAGATGGCAATAGATTATGGACATGGTACAGGAGATGGCTAGAAACTGTGGACATGCTGCAAGAGAAGGCCATAGATTGTGGACAAGGAATGGAAGAGGGATATAATCTATGGGCATGCTAGAAGAGATGGCCATAGATTGTGGACATGGTACAGGAGATTTTCAATAACTACGGACATGCTACAAGAGATGGCCATAGATTGTGGACATGGTATGGGAGATGGTTAGAAACTACAGACATGCTACAAGAGATGGCCATAGATTGTGGACATGGTATGGGAGATGGTTAGATACTACAGACATGCTACAAGAGATGGCCATAGATTGTGGACATGCTACAAGAGATGGCTATAGATCGTGGAAATGGTATGGGAGATGGTTAGAACCTGCGGACATGCTGCAAGAGAAGGCCATACATTGTCATTGTGGACATGGTACAGGAGATGGTTAGAAACTACAGACATGCAACAAGAGATGGCCATAGATTTTGGACATGGTACAGAAGATAGTCAGAGGCTAAGGGCATGCTGCAAGAGAAGGCCACAAATTGCAGACATGGTACTGGTACAATGGTGCAATGGCTCCTGCTGCGATCAATCTGTCCAGTGAGGAGGGAGACAGCGGCGAGAGATGATGCTGGACATCCTCCAGCTAAGAAATGAGGCGGGCTCTGACTGACCTGCTGAAGCTTCCCATGCACATTGTGAGAAGCTCACTGTATGCACCGAAATCAGAATAAGCCATTTCAGTAGAGGAACCTGTACAACTGTGCAAGACTGAAGGGAAGGCTGGAGTTTAGCTTTAATGGCTCATTAAACTGTTTGCATCTTTACGCCACTCTGCAGCTGCCAATTTAGCATATAATATATTGTAGCACCACATGAAAGAGTCTTAAATGCGCCGTGTGGTAGGGTTCATACATAAAACAAGCTTATTAGTATTAAAAAGTGGAACCAAATTACAGGCGTGGAAGCCATCAGGTCTTAGCACACTCTGATGCCGTTCATTATGATCCTACAAAAGAGGAAAAAAAACAAAAACCTTTTAGGTATAATAGCTTTATTATATACCTAAATTTGATAAGTAGCTGGATGGAAAGTGCAAGAAGAGTGGAAAGATTTCTCCAGAATCTCTCCGCCACTTTAAATTGCTATAACTGGTCTGAACTTTGGCGTGCATTAGGTACTTAACTGGCAGTGTGACATTTCATAGAGTAAGGGGGCTGACAAGCGGAAGCATTCCACAGCAGCTTTGTGCAATTAGAAGCCGCCCTCCTGAGGTTCCGCAGACCGACAATGGGGCTTTTTCTTTTATTTCATCTTTATAATCAAAACACTTACAGAGGGCAGATATCGGCGGGGAGGGGGCTTCTTAGGCAGCTGTTCAGATGCCACCAGCTTTTGCAACTGTTCTCCAGTCTTAAAGCTAACTTCCAGGTAAATAGAAAAAAAATGCACAGCTTATATACATGGGAGCTGCTTTACCTGTATTCTGCCCGTCCAGTCCTGAGATTCACTCGGCTCTGCTAGGTAACACAGCTGGCCAGGTGACACCAGCTTTCCCAGTCTGTACAAGGGATTTCACATCCAGGCAGGTGACACCACTTTCTCTGTTACGGTTTTGGGCTATTCAACCAATACAGTGGTGCCTTCTCTCCGTCCCCAGTCTACTGATTGCACAGGAGCAGCAGAAGATTGATTAGGTAATCTCTCTGCTCTCTTCCCCTATCATCATGTTCCTTGTCAGCAGAAGACTAATAAGTTCATCTTTACAGTTAAGCCCCATACATACGATCGGACTTTCCGACAACAAAACCCGTGGAATTTTGTTCGAAGGTTGTTGGCTCCAACTTGTCTTGCATACACACGGTCACACAAATGTTGGCCAACAATTACGAAAGTGTGGACTTACAAGACGATAAAAAGGAAGTTCAATAGTCATGTGATATCTCCATTACGAACGCTAGTTTTACAAGACTGAGCGCTTCCGGCTCGTCCTTGATTCCGAGCATGCGTGTTTGTACTTTGGACTTTTGTCCGACGGACTTGTGTACACACGCTTGGAAAGTCCAACAACACACATTTGTTGGCGGAAAATTATCAGTATCAGTATTATCAATTATCAGTATCAGTTTCCCTCCCTGGAAATACAGCTGAAGAAACATGCTAGCCAACATTTGTTGGCGGAAAATCTGGCAAGAAATGTTCGATGGAGCGTACACAACACGGTCGGACTTTCCGCCAACAAACTCACATCCAACATTTCCCCTCAGAAAATCAGATCGTGTGTACATGGCATTACAGTTTTGGACTGTAAATCCGGGCACACACAGGCCAAATGTCGGGAGACATTTACCAGTTAAAAAAAAAACGTCCGACATTTAGCCCACGTGTATGTCGGTCTGTCTGGCCGGCTTCTGTCGGACAAACATGCTGGAAAACCAGCAGCCGACCAATTTCCGATCAGCACTCTCTGCCAATGGCAGAGAGCACTGATCGGAGTGTTCTGGCGGGGAGGGGTCCGTCCCCCTGTCAGAACACAACAGCTCAGCGGGTGAGATCAATGTACTAATGTCGGATGGTTAGTACAGTGGCGCTGACCGGAGCTGTCAGGCTTTTTTCGTGCAACCCATCGGGTTTATTTTTCATCTCCTTCTTCGGGGGTTCGTAAGAGAATCAATCATGTATATGTTTGCAAAGACTATCATATGCAACACATTCTGCTTAGAATATTAAAAACAAGAAAATGGAGCGTAAATATGTCCCAGATATGCCCGTCTATGATGGTTTACCCTTAAGCGTAAAGTTATTTACTAAGAAGTGGCCTAGACACCTGGGAAAGGATCAACACCCAATACTGCTGAAGTCAAAGAGGCAAAGCCCTCAAAATAGTTGGATTGTTGCTTATTTGTTCACCGGTGAGTATGACACACTCAGAACTAGATGGCCACTTAAACAATGCAGGCAATCATATGGGTGTCGGTGTGAGTGCCGGAATGTGTCCTCATATGATTGCCTGCATTGTACCCCCGAAGAAGGACATGAAAAAACTCTGAAACGTGTTGGGTGAACCATAAGACAACAGTATCAATCATTGTGGTGACTTATTCAACTCATATGCATGTCTGTCTAAACATTCCGACATTTTTATCTTGTAGTCTTTAGATATATATTTACCAATAAAACATTTATATTTTTCTATCTATACGTACTCGAGTGCCTTAAACAGTCCAGTTAGGGGTCAATTCTCTTTTCTGTCTAGTTATTTTGGATGCGGCACATTGTATATACATTCTTCAACAACAAATCTTGAGGAATACAGGACCAGGAGCTACAGCAGGGGATCTCCTGGTTGGAGACCCCAAATGGTAGAAGAAGCCAATGAGTGCCAATGAGAACGCCTTCCAAATCTTCTCCCTGATATCCTGTTTCAAATGAGCCCCCAGAGGTCCCTCGAAACAAACGTAGACCTCGCATTTTGCCGCATCAGCCATCCCCACAATGTCGTCCCTCGCCGTCTGCTCCTTAGACCCCTTCACTGTCTCACTCATCTTGTCCGCTCCACCATCCACCGTTGAGCTCTGACCATCGGACGCGGCATCTGCTGCCGCTTCCCCCCCAACTGACCCCTCCACAACCCCGTCTGTTCCGCCAACACCCGTACTCACCCCAACCGCCGGAGCAGAACCCTGTCCCCCAAACCGGCCTACCAGCACCCGTAAACCCTCCAGCAATTCCTGCATCTGCCCCGACCCACTTTCCGCTCTCCCACTCGCCGCCCGCGGTTGGTCCGTAACTGCCAACATAGCCCTACATACCTCCCCATACCTGAAACATCACATTTCGATAGACCGTTTAAACAGAACCTTATCAAAGAGGTGTCCTTTGCTTATTATAAACTTTGTTCCACTTTCCCATTTTAAAGGCTTGGCAGGTATGATGTTAGATACATTCTTAAATGTTGGCAGAATTCCCACTGAAAAGGCTGTATTCTCCTGACCATATGGTCGTAATACTGTGTGTTGGATTTGAGTCGTCTCTTACGAAAGTAAATAATTTTATAATTGATGCGACAAGCAGAAGCCTCAGTGAATATCTTGGTAAACACATCTGTTTCCTACAACACATCTGCAAAGCGGAGATGACCCGCTGCCAATGTACTAACTAACCAGCCACCTCGCTGTTCTGTAGCGAAGAGAAAATTAGTGTAGGAGTTTAACTTCAGCACCCCCCACCGGATCTGTAAAAATATACCATATGGAGCTAGGAAAACTTGTGTCTCGGAAAACTGACCACCGGAGGTTCACCCAAATGGGAATTCGGGAGTCTTTCGTAAAACCTGCTCTTCCATCTCTGGTGCAGTCCAGAGTCCAGGACACTTCGGTGATGGCAGGGACACTGACAGCAATTAAAGCTTGATATAGGCTTTAACCCTTCCTACTCTATTAAAAATAGACACACTGAGCAAGATATTAAGATAGATAGATATAGATAGATAGATATAAGCAACAAGCACTTTATCTTTTATATAACGGGAAATGTAACAAGAAACACCACACAAGGGATTGACAAGTGAATGTGTTTTTTTTATTCATATCTCAGTTGTCATTCTAATGTTTAGACATAATCTTTTATCATTTTGATTATGTTTTATGTTTATTTGTGTAGCGCCGGTAACGGAGGGGGGAATGGTGCTGCCCTCAAAATGCATTGGATGTTTTTATATGATTTATTTACCAAAATTATCTTGGAATCTTTCATCTGTCTGGTGCTCCTTTCGGAATTTCTATGTACATTCCAATTATGACTTGCACAGACAGTGGTCCTTTCTAATAAAGGAAATCTTTATTTTCTCCTGCAGCCATTCCTCTACTTTAGCAGCACCCCTACTCACATCCCCCAGGGGAGGTGTAACTAGAACCTTCAGAGTCCCGGTACAAGAAACCATGAAGGGCCCCCTGACCGCTGGGGTCCTTTCCATCGGACTTGGGGCCCTTGCCTCCCAGCCCAGGGCCCTTGCCTCCGGGCCTGGGGCTCTTCCCACTGACCCCAGGGAGTGCCCCTTTACCCCCATTGCGGGCCCTTTCATTTCAATAGGTTCTGTCTTAATCAATGCGAATCAAGTCGTGGTGACAAAAGAAAAAGTTCCTGCACTCATTTTTGGTGACTTTGGTGCGATTTGAGTGCCATAGACTGCTATGTTTAATCACAAAAGTCGCAAGGAAATTGCAGGACTATTGGGTCACAGCAATGTGAACCAAGCCTTTTCGGCCCTGCAGCTGGACCCTTTCACAAGTTCTGCAGCAGGTCATCTTCCAGCCATCTTGGGCCCCCATCCCCCCCATGGTGGCAGAATGCCAGGACCCGGATGCAAGTGCGATCTTTGCGACCCTGGTAGTTCCGCCACTGTCCCCCAGTAAAATGCCTAAGGCCCCCTTTCACACTGGGGCGGGAGCCGCGGCGACGGTAAAGCAGCGCTATATTTAGCGCTGCTTTACCGTCGTTTTAGCTGCGGTATTCGGCCGCTAGCGGTGCGGTTTTAACCTCCGCTAGCAGCCGAAAAAGGGTTAAAATCCCCCGCAAAGCACCGCCGTAGCGGCGCTTTGCGGCGGTATTGCAGCAATATTACCGCAGTGTCCTATTGAAATCAATGGGTAGGAGCGGTGAATACACCGCTCCTATACCGCTCCAAAGATGCTGCTAGCAGGACTTTTTTGACCGTCCTGCTAGCGCACCGCTCCAGTGTGAAAGCCCGCCGGCTTTCACACTGGACTGGATGGGGCCGGATTTTTTCAGGTGCTGTACAGACGCTATTTTTAGAGCTGTACTGCCTGAAAAACGCCCCAGTGTGAAAGGGGCCTAAGAGATCTATAAGCAGCTACTCCATCATGAGGAAGTATAGCTACCTACACAGATACCGACTCTGAGCCCATACAGAGCAAAGTATCAGTTTCCCTCCCTGGAAATACATACTCAGCTTTTCTTTCCTATGTTGAGTTATTGGGAGCTGAAGAAAATACCCAGTACTTCCAGGCATGGGGAAGCATGTGACTTACACCATGTGACAGTGCTGGTGCTTAGTTATTGGTCCAGCACCACGTGGAGAAACGTTCCTCTGTCCTGTATAAGGTCTGACTGGAGCAAAGTGGAGTTTTTGCAGGGCTTTCTTTGCTTGGTTGATTGGAGCTTCGAAGTATATGATGCTTCAGAGTAGGCATTAATGGGAACCTGTTGAGTTACCCTGCATTGGTAAAACACAGATATGCTAAAAGTACAAATTTCATACATTCATTCACAGTATAAGGCCAAACGATTATTAGACACTCAACCATCACACTTATACTGTATAAGATTGGTGGACTTTCCATTCCAAAACCACGACCATGGAATTGCTACTTCATTTGTGGCTATAACGGCTTCCACTCTTCTGGGAACACTTTCCACAAGATTTTGGCGTGTGTCTGTTGGAATTTGTGCCCATTCAGGCAAAAGAGCATCTATGACGTCAGTTACTGATGTTGGATGAGAATACCTAACTTACAATTGGAGTTTCAAGTCATCTCAAACTCCTTCAGTAGGGATGAGGTCAGGGCTTTATGCAGGGCCTAACTTCCAATTGGTGTTCCAATTCACCTTCAACATGTTCAGTAGGGGTGAGGGCAGGGCTTTGTGCAGGGCCTAGCTTCCAATTGGTGTTCCAATTCATCTTGAACATGTTCAATAGGGTTGAGGTCAGGGCTTTGTGCAGGCCGTAGCTTCCAATTGGTGTTCCAATTCACCTTGAATGTGTTCAGTAGGGATGAAGTCAGGGCTTTGTGCATGCCAGACCCTAGCTTTCACAATTGGTGTTCCAATTCAACTTGAACGTGTTCAGTAGGGATGAGGTCAGGGCTTTGTGCAGGCTCTAGCTTCCAAATGGTGTTCCAATTCACCTTGAATGTGTTCAGTAGGGATGAAGTCAGGGCTTTGTGCAGGCCCTAGCTTCCACAATTGGTGTTCCAATTCAACTTGAACATGTTCAGTAGGGATGAAGTCAGGGCTTTGTGCAGGCTCTAGCTTCCAAATGGTGTTCCAATTCACCTTGAATGTGTTCAGTAGGGATGAAGTCAGGGCTTTGTGCAGGCTCTAGCTTCCAAATGGTGTTCCAATTCACCTTGAATGTGTTCAGTAGGGATGAAGTCAAGGCTTTGTGCAGGCCCTAGCTTCCACAATTGGTGTTCCAATTCAACTTGAACATGTTCAGTAGGGATGAAGTCAAGGCTTTGTGCAGGCCCTAGCTTTCAAATGGTGTTCCAATTCACCTTGAATGCGTTCAGTAGGGATGAAGTCAGGGCTTTGTGCATGCCAGACCCTAGCTTTCACAATTGGTGTTCCAATTCAACTTGAACGTGTTCAGTAGGGATGAGGACAGGGCTTTGTGCAGGCCCTAGCTTTCAAATGGTGTTCCAATTCACCTTGAATGTGTTCAGTAGGGATGAGGTCAGGGCTTTGTGCAGGCCCTAGCTTCCACAATTGGTGTTCCAATTCAACTTGAACATGTTCAGTAGGGATGAGGACAGGGCTTTGTGCAGGTCCTAGCTTCCAATTGGTGTTCCATTTCACCTTCAACATGTTCAGTAGGGGTGAGGTCAGGGCTTTGTGCAGGCCCTAGCTTCCAATTGGTGTTCTAAATTACCGTGAACGTGTTCGGTGGGATTAAAGGTCCAGGCTTTGTGCCAGCCACTTAAGTTCCTCCACACTCAACTCGCCAAACCATGTCTTCATGGAACTGGTTTTGTGAACAGTCATGGTGGAAAAGAAAGTGTTCTAGCCCAAACCCAAATGCACACAATTGTCTCAGAAGAATAAACTGTATCCTTCACCATGTGGAGTTCGCACATATTTTGCCATCTAGTGTAAGATATATTTTTTTACATTGACACTAGAGAGTTAATAAATGACAATGGTTAAAACAAGAAGAGTAACAATGTCCCTTTAAGTTCATAAAGAAGGAAAAAAAAAGAAGAAGCAGATGTTGTCTCATTAGGTGAATTCTCCAGTTTTATAGGAAAACCACAGCTTGTTAATGTCGTTGAGTGTGCACTGAATCCTGAGGTACATTTTTAGTCTGAATGTGGAAAGAGCTCCTCGGCGAATCATATTCTCTGCATGTTCCAAAGAGTAAATCTTCTGAGCGGAGCTGGGATTGCAATTGTTTGATACAGCTGTGCGGAGCGTTACAACTAGCGGGAAACCACAAGACCCAGGAAACTTTCTGCTGCCGGCTAATGCAATCCTAATGCTGCACCTGCTTCTCTTTAAACATGTGAAGAGCGCCGTGATTATCGTAAGGGCTGAATATTGACACAAGGAAACTCAACCAAATACATACACCTTCGAGAAAGTGGAAAAACAATCCCTGCGTATCCTGATTCCAAATCGCAGACCTAAAGGCTAGATATACATATTTCCGTTGATGTGCATTATGGCGCTCATTAAAATGCCTTGCTGCGAGGTAGTCCATTCATTTCGAATGGGCTGGCAACGAACCTGAACCTTTTTTAATCCAGTGCACTACAATACAAAGATGGCTTATGGGAAGGTGCAGCGTGGTGAAGCGGCAGTAACCACTCAGAGTCCAGTTGCACAGAACAGAACTTGTATTAATGATAAAGTTCAGCAATACACAATAAGCCCCGCCAGAAGGCGCCCGTCCGGGAACCCAATGCAACAGCAATTTGTAGCAGAGCAGCTCTTAGATGTGCCGACAGCGTCTGTTGAGGGGTGGAATGCAGCCTGTGCCCAAATGGGAAGGTGGCCAGGAAGGATGGCGTATCCCTATTCTTTCCCTACTTATCTCAAACCTCTCCCTGTCGCTAATCGCTGTCCCTTGACAGACTGGTGACCTGTCCCTACACTATCCACACATTAAATGTGCACCAAGCCTGAGAGCCAGGGCCTTAAATAGGCTCTGCCTGACCCAAAATGGCTTCCAGTGTCAGATAGGATGGCAGCATCAAATCGGATAGCTTTCCCAGTGACCAGGAAACCATACAGGAACCAAGTTCCTCTTGACTTCCTCTCCAGCTGCAATGCCGGTGTTCTGACGAGAAAGTTCCCCCCCAGCGGATAAGGACCCCCCTGTACTGCGCAGTCGCAGCGCTTGCGTAGTACTAAGCACAACGACGTCTCCGAAAACATGAGACACCATTCCTCCTACTAACACCAATGATGGGGCACTATTCCTTCCACTAATATCTCCTCATATTGACCACAGGTACCACATCATTTTTTGTTTATTCCCACCTCCGAGGTGACAGGCTGCACCGAGCACCCCCCACCTCCGAGGTGACAGGCTGCACCGAGCACCCCCCACCTCCGAGGTGACAGGCTGCACCGAGCACCCCCCACCTCCGAGGTGACAGGCTGCACCGAGCACCCCCCACCTCCGAGGTGACAGGCTGCACCGAGCACCCCCCACCTCCGAGGTGACAGGCTGCACCGAGCACCCCCCATCTTCGAGGTGACAGGCTTCACCGAGCACCCCCCACCTCCGAGGTGACAGGCTGCACCAAGCACCCCCCTCCCCCAAAGTGACAGGCTGCACCAAACACCCCCCCACCTCCAAGGCAATAGGCTGCACACACCACCCCAACCACTTAAACCCCCCCCCCCCCCAACCCCCCCCCCCCCCCCCCCCCCCCCCCCCCCCCCCCACCCCCCCCCCCCCCCCCACCCCCCTCCCCCCCCCCCCCCCCCCCCCCCCCCCCCCCCCCCCCCCCCCGCGCCCCCCCCCCCCCCCCCCCCCCCCCCCCCTCCCCCCCCCCCCCCCCCCCCCCCCCCCCCCCCCCCCCCCCCCCACCCCCCCCCCCACCCCGCCCCCCCCCCCCCCCCCCCCCCCCCCCCCCCCCCCCCCCCCCCCCCCCCCCCCCCCCCCCCCCCCCCCCCCCCCCCACCCCCCCCCCCCCCCCCCCCCCCCCCCCCCCCCCCCCCCCCCCCCCCCCCCCCCCCCCCCCCCCCCCCCCCCCCCCCCCCCCCCCCCCGCCCCCCCCCCCCCCCCCCCCCCCCCCCCCCCCCCCCCCCCCCCCCCCCCCCACCCCCCCCCCCCCCCCCCCCCCCCCCCCCCCCCCCCCCCCCCCCCCCCCCCCCCCCCCCCCCCCCCCCCCCCCCCCCCCCCCCCCCCCCCCCCCCCCCCCCCCCCCCCCCCCCCCCCCCCCCCCCCCGCCCCCCCCCCCCCCCCCCCCCCCCCCCCCCCCCCCCCCCCCCCCCCCCCCCCCCCCCCCCCCCCCCCCCCCCCCCCCCCCCCCCCCCCCGCCGCCCCCCCCCCCCCCCCCCCCCCCCCCCCCCCCCCCCCCCCCCCCCCCCCCCCCCCACCCCCCCCCCCCCCCCCCCCAAGGTGACAGGCGGCACTCACACAATGGAGCTGACAGACAGCACACACCACAACACCCAAACCACCCCAAGGTGACAGACAGCACACACACCACCCTAATTCAACCTCCTGCCAACCGTCCGTCCCCCCACCCCCATGGTCTGTGGAGGAGTTTTGGTCTGGTGCCGGGGAGGTTGGAGACTGCTGATCTAGGGTCACCTACATCAGTGGTTCTCAACCCTGTCCTCAAGTACCCCCAACAGGCCATGTTTGCTGGTTTTCCTTTATCTTGTGCAGCTGTTTTAAATCAGAGTCAATGGCTTGGTATTTTGGACAGCTATTTTATCTAAAAGAAATTCCTAAAACATGGCCTGTTGGGTTCACTTGTGGATAGGGTTGAGAACCACAGATCTACATTACTACCTGGACTGAGATGTTGGCTCAGAGAAGATACAGTCAGTGAGTGCGCTCTCAGCACAGAACCTTGGAGCCCCATGGATGTATATGTGTGGCAGTTGGGTATTAAGGACCACCCGCCCTGCCCCGGCATATATGCTTTTCACAGTCAGAATGAGGTTAAGCACGGTGGCAATGTGTGCATTTAGCATTTAGCATTTCACAGATCGATTTTACTTGTTGCCTGGAGCTTCTCTTTAGAGTTTCGTAGACGTCCAAACAATAATTAGGTAATAAAGTGAGAGGTCAAACAAGGGTTATTCCAGAAGAGGTGAATGAAAGGTTGTGGTGATGTAAAGGTCACATGACCACAGAAGGATAAACCACGTTAGTTTCACCTCTCTGCAGTTGTGACACCCTAAGACACATCATATTCCTAACCCACCGACCCCTCCAGGACGAGTAGTTGTTGTCCCATCGACCTCTTAGACATCTGTCTATGCAGAGTGACATACGTACATATTACCGGCAATAATTACATTAATGACTGGTAACCTGATGACTTTTATATGGATTCGTCATCATCATTTCGAGATGAGTCACTTTTTTTTGTCTGCGCCCGGAGAGTACAAATCCCCCCTGTGGCAGACACCTCGGCCTCAGATGTCACATTCAGCGCTTTGTAGGGCACAGTATCCTGTTACCTTTCCTCAGCCTCCTCTATTTTACCTGTCAGGACCAGAAAATAAATAATTACATGTTCATATAACAGACTCTTTTATTAGGATTTGTGGAGAAATTTGTACAAGTTTCGGGAGTTTGTGAAAAATCAGACAGGTAAAAAAAAACACAAGCGAATGAAGCTCTGGAATCATTAATACATTGTTAACTGTATTTTTCTTTAAAATGCAAGAAGTGAAAGTACTAGACATGTGCAATTCGTTTCTTTTTTTTTTTTTTTCGTTATTTTCGTTCGTTCGTTTTCGTACGAATGAATCGTTCGAATCGAACGAATCCGATTAAAGAATTGTTCAAATTGAACGAATCCGAAAAACAACAAAAAATCCGAAATAAAATTATTAGAAACAATGAATGTACGAATGAAGAAAATCCGAAAAACGAAAACAGGAACAACGAAAATGAACGAAAAAATTTGTAACTTTTTTTTTTGTTGAATTGGTAATTTTCCGTGTCCCTTAAGCCCCATACACAAGCGCGGATTATCCGAGGACTAGGTCCGTCAGACCATGTCCGTCATACTTTGTCCGATGTTGGTTTTGCGTACACACGGTCGGACAAAGTTGACGGAAAATCCGATCATTCTGAACGTGGTGACGTTTGTTGCCTACGACGGGACTACGTAGAGGCTAGTAGCCAATAGCTTTGGTCTTGTAATGTGATCTGAGCATGCGTGGCACTTTGTCCAGTCGGACTACCATACACACGATCGGATTTGGTGTGATCGGACCTTGTTGTCCAAAAATCTATCCAGCAGGAGATAGGACTTTGTCCGTCAGACAATCTGATGGAAACTGTCCGATGGTGCCTACACACGGTCTGATTTTCCGACAACATTGTAGGATAGGACAGAATCCATTGGAAAATCCTACCGTGTGTATGGGGCTATACAATGGTGCTGCTTAACGTGCTTCGAATAGATTGAACGAAAAAATTCGTACATTCGTAACTTTTTTTTTTTTTTTTCGAATCGTAATTTTTCGTGTCTCTTACAATGGCGCTGCTTAACGTGCTTCGAATGGATTAAACAAAAAAATTTTCCGTGTCTCTTAAAATGTAATAATAGCATACACATTACATAACATTATGAATTATGCTCCGATTACGAATCTACGAATGTTACGAATCTTACGAATGTAGGAATAAATACGAATGTGTCCGAATTTCGAATAAACGAAAATTAGACTAACGAAAAAACTAATCAACGAAAAAATAACTCTTAGGAATGTACGAATACGAACACCGACGACTTACGAATGTACGAATCGTTACGAATCAACGGAAACGAAAAAAACGAAACGAAAATAAACTAATTTTTTTCGGAAACGAAAAAAACAAAACTAAAATAAACAAATTTTTTTGTTGTGCACATGTCTAGAAAGTACCTGAATCTGACCTGGTGTCAGCCTCTGTACAGCAGGGCTGGAGAGTGAGAGGAAGAAGCAGCCTAAGCAGCCAATCGGTTCATGTGCTCACAAGAAGCATGTTCATAGGATGAGACAGTGTGCTGCTTCTGCTTTCACTGTCCATTCACAGGCTGAGGTGCATTCACACCTTTACGTAGCGTCAACTGGCGTTCCTACTCTGGCTTTTTTTTTTTTTTTGCATGTTTCCACATAGGGAAGCCCATTCACTTGAATGGGCTGCCCTACTCACAACAAATGTGACAAAAAAGCTCTTTGTTTATTCAAAATTCGGACGCATTCGTATTTATTGGTACATTCGTAACATTCGTAGATTCGTAATCGGAGCATAATTCATAATTTTATGTAATGTGTATGCTATTATTACATTTTAAGAGACACGGAAAATTACGAATCGAAAAAAAAAGTTACGAATGTGCGAATTTTTTCGTTCAATCCATTCGAAGCACGTTAAGCAGCGCCATTGTAAGAGACACGGAAAATTACGAATCAAAAAAAAAAAAAGTTACGAATCTACTAATTTTTTCGTTCAATCCATTCGAGGCACGTTAAGCAGCGCCATTGTAAGAGACACGGAAAATTACGAATCGAAAAAAAAAATACGAATGTACTAGACTAGACATGTGCAATTCGTTTCTTTTTTTTTTTTTTTTTCGTTATTTTCGTTCGTTCGTTTTCGTACGAATGAATCGTTCGAATCGAACGAATCCGATTAAAGAATTGTTCAAATTGAACGAATCCGAAAAACAACAAAAAAAATCCGAAATAAAATTATTAGAAACAATGAATGTACGAATGAAGAAAATCCGAAAAACGAAAACAGGAACAACGAAAATGAACGAAAAAATTTGTAACTTTTTTTTTTTGTTGAATTGGTAATTTTCCGTGTCCCTTAAGCCCCATACACAAGCGCGGATTATCCGAGGACCAGGTCCGTCAGACCATGTCCGTCATACTTTGTCCGATGTTGGTTTTGCGTACACACGGTCGGACAAAGTTGACGGAAAATCCGATCATTCTGAACGTGGTGACGTTTGTTGCCTACAACGGGACTACGTAGAGGCTAGTAGCCAATAGCTTTGGTCTTGTAATGTGATCTGAGCATGCGTGGCACTTTGTCCAGTCGGACTACCATACACACGATCGGATTTGGTGTGATCGGACCTTGTTGTCCAAAAATCTATCCAGCAGGAGATAGGACTTTGTCCGTCAGACAATCTGATGGAAACTGTCCGATGGTGCCTACACACGGTCTGATTTTCCGACAACATTGTAGGATAGGACAGAATCCATTGGAAAATCCTACCGTGTGTATGGGGCTATACAATGGTGCTGCTTAACGTGCTTCGAATAGATTGAACGAAAAAAAAATTCGTACATTCGTAACTTTTTTTTTTTTTTTTCGAATCGTAATTTTTCGTGTCTCTTACAATGGCGCTGCTTAACGTGCTTCGAATGGATTGAACGAAAAAAATTTCCGTGTCTCTTAAAATGTAATAATAGCATACACATTACATAACATTATGAATTATGCTCCGATTACGAATCTACGAATGTTACGAATCTTACGAATGTAGGAATAAATACGAATGTGTCCGAATTTCGAATAAACGAAAATTAGACTAACGAAAAAACTAATCAACGAAAAAATAACTCTTAGGAATGTACGAATACGAACACCGACGACTTACGAATGTACGAATCGTTACGAATCAACGGAAACGAAAAAAACGAAACGAAAATAAACTAATTTTTTTCGGAAACGAAAAAAACAAAACTAAAATAAACGAATTTTTTTGTTGTGCACATGTCTAGAAAGTACCTGAATCTGACCTGGTGTCAGCCTCTGTACAGCAGGGCTGGAGAGTGAGAGGAAGAAGCAGCCTAAGCAGCCAATCGGTTCATGTGCTCACAAGAAGCATGTTCATAGGATGAGACAGTGTGCTGCTTCTGCTTTCACTGTCCATTCACAGGCTGAGGTGCATTCACACCTTTACGTAGCGTCAACTGGCGTTCCTACTCTGGTTTTTTTTTTTTTTTTTGCATGTTTCCACATAGGGAAGCCCATTCACTTGAATGGGCTGCCCTACTCACAACAAATGTGACAAAAAAGCTCTTCGTTTATTCAAAATTCGGACGCATTCGTATTTATTGGTACATTCGTAACATTCGTAGATTCGTAATCGGAGCATAATTCATAATTTTATGTAATGTGTATGCTATTATTACATTTTAAGAGACACGGAAAATTACGAATCGAAAAAAAAAAGTTACGAATGTGCGAATTTTTTCGTTCAATCCATTCGAAGCACGTTAAGCAGCGCCATTGTAAGAGACACGGAAAATTACGAATCAAAAAAAAAAAAAGTTACGAATCTACTAATTTTTTCGTTCAATCCATTCGAGGCACGTTAAGCAGCGCCATTGTAAGAGACACGGAAAATTACGAATCGAAAAAAAAAAAATACGAATGTACGAATTTTTTCGTTCATTTTGATTTTCGTTGTTCCTGTTTTCGTTTTTCGTATTTTCTTCTTTCGTAGATTCGTTGTTTCTAATTAGTTTTTTTCGGATTTTCGTTGTTTTCGGATTCGTTCGATTCGAACAATTCGTTAATTTTTTTAGCGAATCGTTCATTCATTCGTACGATAACGAATGAACGAAAAAAAAAACAAAAAACAAAAAAAACTAAACGAATTGCACATGTCTAATAGCAGACCAGAGCAATCACAAGCAGCTCCACTGATTACAGACGGACTAAATGTATCCAACCTAGCTAGCACCTAACTACCCTGTTTCCCCGAAAATAAGACCTAGCGTGATTGTCGGGGGTGGGTGCAATATAAGCCCTACCCACCAAATAAGCCCTACCCTGTTTCCCCCGAAAATAAGCCCTACCCTGAAAACAAGGCCTACGACTTTAAGGCCCCTTTCACACTGGGGCGGTTTTCAGGCGGTACAGCGCTAAAAATAGCGCCTGTATACCGCCTGAAAAAACCGGCCCCATTCACTCCAGTGTGAAAGCCGGCGGGCTTTCACACTGGAGCGGTGCGCTAGCAGGACCGCAACAAAAGTCCTGCTAGCAGCATCTTTGGAGCGGTGAAGGAGCGGTGTATTTACCGCTCCTATACCGCTCCTTCCCATTGAAATCAATGGGAAACCGCGGGGATACCGCCCGCAAACCGCCGCTGCAGCGGCGCTTTGAAGAGGTTTTTAACCCTTTTGCGGCCGCTAGCGGGGGTTAAAACCACCCCGCTAGCGGCCGCATACCGCGGGTAAAACGATGGTAAAGCAGCGCTAAATATAGCGCTGCTTTACCGTCACCGCCCCGCACCGCCCCAGTGTGAAAGGGGCCTAACTAGGGCTTATTTGGGGGGGGTAGGGCTTATATTGCACCCACCCCTGACAATCACGCTAGGTCTTATTTTTGGGGAAACAGGGTAGTACAGTGTTACAGCAGCAAAAGGGTTAAAATAAACCCATCATAAGATGAATAGCGGTCTGGCAATTTTTTACCGACTTCTGAAAATACTAGTTGCCTAGAAGTTATGTTGAGCCTCGAACTTTTGGAACTTTCTGTGTCCCTGCAGAACAGGAACGGCCACGGCAGCCTCCATGTTTCTGGGCAGATTTCCTTCAATGATGAATCCTTCTTCTTCCTCCTCCATCCTTCTGCACCTCTTTACGCATCTCTCCAATGTTTTGTTTTCATTTTTCTAATAAGACGGAGGAGCCGGGCTCCGGACCAGCATGTGGAAATTGAGGTCTTGTCATTGCGGGGAGGAAAACTTTGATCAGCGCTCAGTCTCCTGAATCGGAGCGACAGCTCGCTTCATTGGATTTCAGAAAAGCAATAAAAAAAAAACCTGCGAGGCCCATTGTGAATAAATTGCTTGTTCCAGCTCACGCATAGCCATGTCTGTTGCGATTTCGATTATGATTCTTTTCTAATTGTGTAAATGACTGGCCATGAAATCCTATACAAGGGCCTTCGCTCCCAAGCGTATGTCGTGCTGCAGGTAGCACCTCATTTGTCACCGCTCCTGGGGGCTGTGTGTCAATGAAGAGCCAGAGGGTCTGAGATGTCTCAGAGTGGGGGGTACATTTGCACCTAATTTTATATGCCGTCGCAACGCACTTACCCCATTCACACCTGAGCGTTTTTCAGGCGTTTTGTATTTCCGCGCATTTGCATGTTTCCATGCAGCGTTTTCAAGCTTTGTCGTTTTTTTTATTAGCCAATCGGAAAAATTATCATCTGTTTCATCATTTGTTGCTATGTTGTCATCTGCTTCCTGGGTGAATACAGAGGCGGCTCTCTAATTAGGCAAATTAGGCGGTCGCCTAAGGCCTCGCACTCACAGGGGCCTCGCGGCCTCCTAATTTGCCTGTGCTCAATCACTGATTCACTCTCACCCCCCTCTTTATCTCACCCTCTTTTCTGTGTGCTTGTATTTTTTTTCCTATTATGGGCGTGATTGGGGCCTCGTGTGTAAGTTTCGCCTAAGGCCTCACAAAGCCTAGAGCCGCCTCTGGGTGAATATGCTCCAAAAATACCCAAATCTGCCCGATTCGAGCGACAAAAAAGGGTCCAGAACTTGTTTGAGCTTCAGGCATTGGGCTTCAGGCGACTTGGAATGGAGATATGAACCATCTCCATAGAGAAAAATAGATTTTTTTTTTCCCCTCAAGCGTTTTGTAGCTTGAGGCTTCAAGCTACAAAACGCTCAGGTGTAAAAGGGGCCTAAGGCAATGCAAAGTTTTGCGTTGCCAAAAATGGCGCATGTCCGATTTTCAGCACGGGTGCATTGGCAGCCCATTCACTTGAATGCAAGTTTGTCATGAATGGGACCTAAATCCACTAAACAGTTGAATAATGTAATGTATGATTTTCTACACTTCTTTTTTTTCCTAATACAGCCTCAGGCTAAGTAGACAAGCCAGTCCCCTGCCAGCATGCTGCAGAGTGGGACCATTGCTCTCTGTGTGGAAGCAGCGGCCTCTCTGCACAGGACTAACATGTCCCCTACTTAGTCAGACCTTTAGCTCTACAATCAGCAAAGCTCATGGTCCCCTTTTGATTGGGGAGCTCTTGCTCTGACTTAGCATTAGGTGTGTTGGACCTCTGATAAGAGACCACCGAATGAAAGAATTCCTACAGAGAACCTTCTGTGAGGTTCTTATTTTCTGTTGTGATTGTGACCCATCTCGGGAGATTTCCCGTCACTCCTTGACCATGTGACATTGTTGGAAAGTTTCTGTCACTTACCTGACGGTAGAGCCTAATATGCAGCGGACGACCTCTCTTATGCCCCGTACACACGGTCAGAAATTCCGACCACAAAATCCGTCGGATTTTTTCCGACGGATTTTGTCCGACACTGGTGTTGCATACACACGGTCAGACAAAGTTGTCGGAAAATCCGATCATTCTGAACGTGGTGACGTTCGTTGCGTACGACGGAACTACGTAGAGGCTAGTAGCCAATAGCTTTGGTCTTGTAATTTGATCTGAGCATGCGTGGCACTTTGTCCGTCGGAATTCGCTACACACAATCGGTAAAAGTCCGATTGGACTTTGTTGTCGGAAAATTTGAGAGCAGGATCTCAAATTTTTTCCAACGGAAAATCTGACGGAAAAAGTCAGATGGAGCCCACACACGGGCGGAATTTCCGACAACATGGTCCGATAGGACATTTTCCGTAGGAAAATCCGACCGTGTGTATGGGGCATAACACCTCTGACTCGAGGCCCCCCGGTAGAGCAGACAGGGAGCGCAGGCGCAAAGTCGCACGAGTGCCTGATTGGTTGCAGACCGTGGAATCCGAAGCAGCTGTAGGAGGAGCAGTAGCTCAGCAGAATTCTCCAGGCAGAAGAGAGGGATGGTACGGGCAGGCCGGGTCATACACTGGTGGACACGTCAGGAGCAGACCGGGTCGGTGATGGGCTGGCAGCGAGGTATTAGAAGGAGCAGGCAGGTGCGGTGGTCAGACAAGCCGGGTCAGGTGCAGGCGGATAGCAGGAATCATCAGAGGCAAGCCGGGTCAGGTGCAGGCGGATAGCAGGAATCGTCAGAGACAAGCCGGGTCAGGTGCAGGCGGATAGCAGGAATCGTCAGAGGCAAGCCGGGTCGGGTAACAGGAACAGGTAACAAGATGCAGGTAGCAGGAACACACGGGAACGCAGTAGAGCAGACAGCACCGAGTCTGTGCACTGGCAGTGTTTAAATAGGCTGTTGGGCGCCAAAAGCTGTTACGGGGTGCGCGCACATGCGCATGCGCACATGTGCACGCTAGTGCGCGCATGCTCACAGGTGGCAGTCTGACAGGTTGTCTTGGATTCTCGTCCTCAATACTGGCATGCCCTTCCTGACAATGTGCATGTGTGCGCGCAGATGCACCAGAGATGTTCTGACAGGGGCTGAGGTCAAAGGTTGTATTCTTCGGCTGCCATCTTGGATACTGGCTCGCCCTTCCTGACAGTTTCGCTCATGTGTTCTGGGGGAAACTCAAAATGTTGGAATTCCCATCACTTTCTGTCCCAGTGCCGCAGGTGACCAGAACACATAAAGGGGTGATTCTACAGACCCCACTTCCAAACACTGTCCAAATCTTGCCACCTCAACCTCCGCAACATCTCCAAAATACACCCCTTTCTAACCAATGATACAGGAAAGCTCTTATGTTTACTCCCCTGGTCATCTCTCGCCTCGACTGCTGGAACTCCCTTTTCATTGGTTTACCTTTACATAGGTTATCTCCCCTTCAGACCGTTATGAATGCTGCTGCCAGACTCATCCACCTTACCAACTGATCAGTGTCTGCTACTCCTATTTGCCAATCCCTCCATTGGCTGCCACCCATATCGTTTTCTACACCACCCAACAAATTAAATTCAAAATACTAACAATAACCATTCACAGCTACATCCTAAGCCTAGTCTCAAAATACCAACAAAATCGTTCTCTTCGTTCCTCCCAAGACCTCCTGCTCTCTAGCCCCCTCATCACCTCCTCCCATGCTCGCCTCCAGGTCTTCTCCAGAGCCTCTCCCATCCTATGGAACTCCTTACCCCAATCTGTCTGATTATCTCCTACTCTGTTTGCTTTTACATGATCCTTAAAAACCTTCCTCTTCCTTTTCTGCCCACATCTAATGACTGTACTTTTTATTTTCTCCATCAGCTCATTACCCACAGCTATTACCTTTTGTATAACCTGACCTTCCCTCTTATGCCCCATACACACACAATTGGATTTTCCAACAACAAATGTTGGATGTGAGCTTGTTGGCGGAAAGTCCGACCGTGTGTATGCTCCATCGAACATTTGTTGGCGGAATTTCTGCCAACAAATGTTGGCTAGCAGGTTCTCAAATTTTCCACCAACAAATTTTTGTTGTCGGACTTTCCGATCATGTGTACACAAGTCCGTCACACAAAAGTCCACGTATGCTCAGAATCAAGTACGAGACGGAAGCGCTCGGTCTTGTTAAATTAGCGTTCGTAATGGAGATATCACATGACTATTGAACTTCCTTTTTATCGGCTCGCCGTACGTGTTGTACATCACTACGTTTGTAATTGTTGGCCAACATTTGTGTGACCGTGTGTATGCAAGACAAGTTGGAGCCAACACCCTTCAAACAAAATTCCACGGTTTTGTTGTCGGAAAGTCCGATTGTGTGTACGGGGCATAAGATTGTAAGCTCTAACGAACAGAGCCCTCTGATCCCTACTGTATTGAATTGTATTGTAACTGTACTGTCTGCGCAAACCATTGGCGCTATATAAATCCTGTATTATAATAATAATTCTCACCAGCATGGACACAATATAAACCTGACAGTGGATCCATAACTACATGACTGTCCAAAATAAAAAATAAAAAAATACCTTTACATACACTTTACAATAGGTGTCCACTGAAAAAAACCTAAGACTGTAGAGAGCCCATACATAAAGAGAGTGAGCCATGACACAAACCAGCTTTCCGGGTGGGGGAATGTTTGGTGAAAAAACACAAGTGGGATTGTTAAAATCTCATAATCCCCCATTTGTCACAGAATATAGCTTTCAGATCTAAATATTATCTTTAGAATTGGAACCTCCTGAGACGACGGTAGAGAGCAACTGGCTTCTGTTTATCACTGGCGCTGGCAAATCTGGCTCTTTAAAGTTAGTTTTGACTTCCATGAAGTTTTGTTTTGGGGTTTCACTTTTCGAGAAAGTATAACCAGTGAATATTACGGTGAGAAGGTTTTAAAGAAATCAGAAAGCCGTTCTTCTGAACCAGTAAAGCCTCCTTAGAACACAACGTATTCATGTCTCATTCCATCCCCAAAAATAAGAGGATTATTCCTAATTTCAGGACAGTAAATGGAGCCATACACATCATTTATTTACACCAGGGTTCCATGGAACCCTTGGGTTCCTCCAGAGGTTGCTAGGGGTTCCTTGAGCAATGAGCAGTTTCTGCCTCTCAGATAAGTTCCCACTGACACCATTGATCTTTTTAGCTATCTGTAAGTGGGTCATTCATTCCAATGACCACAAGTATAAGGAGCATTCTCCCCACTGACCAT
Organism: Lithobates sylvaticus; assembly: GCA_028564925.1. Taxonomy (NCBI): domain Eukaryota; kingdom Metazoa; phylum Chordata; class Amphibia; order Anura; family Ranidae; genus Lithobates; species Lithobates sylvaticus. The sequence goes on along the minus strand of CM053027.1, from coordinate 609,487,022 downwards.
CACACTAAGGTACAGAGGCGTACTAAGTAGGGGGCGGGGGGTGCGGGCCACCCCAGGTACCACACACTGGGGGGGTGTCCGGCCGGCACCCCCCTCCGCGATTGAAGCGGTGGCACTGCGCCGCTGGATTAGGCAGCAGCGCAAGTGACAGGCACAGGCAGGGGGAGGGGGGGTGTGCGGGGGTGCAGCATGACACCGCTGCACCTACCATCCCCTCCTCTCACGGCCGCAGGCTGTCTGCCTGTGCAATCCCGAGCAGCCGCCTCCCCCTCCTCTCTGTTTATGTGTAAACAGGGGAGGGGATCTGCTGAGCATGTGCTGCCGCGCTGATCTGAGGTACTGAATGGGGGGGAGGTCTGCACTGAACAGGGGCTAGACTAGACTGAAGAGGGGGGGCTACACTGAAGGGGGCTACACTGAAGAGGGGGGGCTGCACTGAAGTGGGGAATCTAGACTGAAGAGGGGGGCTGCACTGAAGGGGGGGCTAGACTGAAGAGGGGGGGCTGCACTGAAGAGGGGGGCTGCACTGAACGGGGTCTGCACTGAACAGGGGCTACACTGAAGAGGGGGTCTGCACTGAACGGGGGCTACACTGAACAGGGGCTACACTGAAGGGGGGGTCTGCACTGAACAGGGGGTCTGCACTGAACGGGGGCTACACTGAAGAGGGGGTCTGCACTGAACGGGGGCTACATTGAAGAGGGGGTCTGCACTGAACGGGGGCTACACTGAAGAGGGGGTCTGCACTAAAGGGGGGCTACACTGAAGGGGGGGTCTGCACTGAACGGGGGCTATACTGAAGAGGGGGTCTGCACTGAACGGGGGCTACACTGAAGAGGGTGTCTGCACTGAACGGGGGCTACACTGAAGGGGGGGTCTGCACTGAATGGGGGCTACACTGAAGGGGGGGTCTGCACTGAAGGGGGGGTCTGTGTAACATGCAGGGGGTCCAGAGCTGCAGGGTGTTATGTAATGTAAAGGGGTCCAGAGGATGAGGGTGTTGTGTAATGTAAAGGGGCCCAGAGGTGCAGGGTGCTGTGTAATGTAAAGGGGTACAGTGGCTGTGTAATGTAAAGGGGTCCAGAGGTTCAGGGTGCTATGTAATGTAAAGGGGTCTAGAAGGGCAGGGTGCTATGTAATGTAAAGGGGTGCAGAGGCGCAGGGGATGTGGTTGAGAATGCCTGCTTTACACCCTATGGCAGGTTTTCTCAACCAGGGTTGCACCGAACCCTAGGGTTCTTCCAGAGGTTGTTAGGGGTTCCTTGAACAATGAGCAACTTCTACCTCTTAGATAAATTACCACTGACACCACTGATCTTTTTAGCTTGTGGTGAGGTGCAGCGCAGTGCGGCGATTAGTAAAACTCACACAGTCCAGTTGCAGGAACAGAACTTGCAGACCGCCCACCCGCAATGTACTGTGGATAGGTAGCCCCGCACAGGCAAACAAAAACGACGTACCCATATGTCGCTGCCTGCTTTCGAGTTTAGGGTGCGCACAAATGCGCATTTCCCCGTCGACTCCCGCTGTGATTATACACAGCAGGAGTCTGTACAGAGAAAACAATCTCTCTGTTTCTTATCTTTGCAAAGCAGGGATAAGAAAAAAAAGAGATCTGTAGTGAAAAGCAGCATGCATTACACATTTTAAGGCACACATTTAACCCCTTGATCGCCCTAGACGTTAACCCCTTCCCAGCTAGTGTCATTAGTTAGTGTTATGCCGCGTACACACGAAGGGACAATCCCGCGGGATTATCCTCTGGACTTGCCGCTCATCGGCAAGTCCGTTCATTTAGCACGTGACTTCAGGTTACGTAGCTAGCGTAGGCAGTAAATGCCGCCGCGCTAGCTCCGTGACCTGGCATGGATTTAAAGGGACTCCCCACGCCGAAAAAACGGCGTGGGGGTTCCCCCCACATCCATGTCAGACCCTCATCCGAGCACACAGCCTGGCAGGCCAGGAAAGGGGTGGGGACGAACGAGCGCCCCCCCCCCCCCCCCCCCCCCCCTCCTGAGCCGTACCAGGCCGCGTGCCCTCAACATGGGGGGTGCCCTGGGGAAAGGGGGGCCGTGCGGCCCCCCCACCCCAAAGCACCTTGTCCCCATGTTGATGAGGACAAGGGCCTCTTCCCGACAACCCTGGCCGTTGGTTGTCGGGGTCTGCGGGCGGGGGCTTATCGGAATCTGGGAACCCCCTTTAATAAGGGGGCCCCCAGATCCCGGCCCCCCACCCTATGTGAATGAGTATGGGGTACGATGTACCCCTACCCATTCACCTAAGGTGTAAAATGTAAAGTACAAAAACACACACACTTTTGAAAAAATCGTTTATTGCACTGCTCCGGGGGTCTTCTTCCGTCTTGGGGGTCTTCTCGCCGGACTCCCCCGCCATTTACCAAGCTCTTTTACCGAGCGGGGGAAGTCCGGCTACCTTCTTCGTCGCCGCCGCCGTCGTCGTCTGGGGGTCTCGATCCGCCTTCGGGGGTCTTCCGGGGGTCTCTTCTGTTCTTGCGGCGGTCGTCGTCTTCCGCGCCGCCGGCACCTTGTCCTTCTTCTTGTCCTTCTTGATCTTCTTCTTCTTCTTCTTCTTCTTCTTGTTCTTCTTCTTCTTCTTCCGATGTTGACCCGACGCTCTCTCTGCCCGGAATGCCTGTGCCGCTCTGCGCTGAGACTTATATAGGACATGGGGGACAGGGTCACATGCACATGTCACATGGTGACCCCGCCCCCTTGTGTTGTCACAGTCCCGGAGGATGCTGGGACTGTGACATCGCAAGGGGGCGGGGTCACCATGTGACATGAACATGTGACCCTGTCCCCCATGTCCTATATAAGTCTCAGCGCAGAGCGGCACAGGCATTCCGGGCAGAGAGAGCGTCGGGTCAACATCGGAAGAAGAAGAAGAAGAAGAAGAAGAAGAAGAAGAAGATCAAGAAGGACAAGAAGAAGGACAAGGCGCCGGTGGCGCGGAAGACGACGACCGCCGCAAGAACAGAAGAGACCCCCGGAAGACCCCCGAAGGCGGATCGAGACCCCCAGACGACGACGGCGGCGGCGACGAAGAAGGTAGCCGGACTTCCCCCGCTCGGTAAAAGAGCTTGGTAAATGGCGGGGGAGTCCGGCGAGAAGACCCCCAAGACGGAAGAAGACCCCCGGAGCAGTGCAATAAACGATTTTTTCAAAAGTGTGTGTGTTTTTGTACTTTACATTTTACACCTTAGGTGAATGGGTAGGGGTACATCGTACCCCATACTCATTCACATAGGGTGGGGGGCCGGGATCTGGGGGCCCCCTTATTAAAGGGGGTTCCCAGATTCCGATAAGCCCCCGCCCGCAGACCCCGACAACCAACGGCCAGGGTTGTCGGGAAGAGGCCCTTGTCCTCATCAACATGGGGACAAGGTGCTTTGGGGTGGGGGGGCCGCACGGCCCCCCTTTCCCCAGGGCACCCCCCATGTTGAGGGCACGCGGCCTGGTACGGCTCAGGAGGGGGGGGGGGGGCGCTCGTTCGTCCCCACCCCTTTCCTGGCCTGCCAGGCTGTGTGCTCGGATGAGGGTCTGACATGGATTTGGGGGGAACCCCCACGCCGTTTTTTCGGCGTGGGGAGTCCCTTTAAATCCATGCCAGGTCACGGAGCTAGCGCGGCGGCATTTACTGCCTACGCTAGCTACGTAACCTGAAGTCACGTGCTAAATGAACGGACTTGCCGATGAGCGGCAAGTCCAGAGGATAATCCCGCGGGATTGTCCCTTCGTGTGTACGCGGCATAACACTAACTAATGACACTAGCTGGGAAGGGGTTAACGTCTAGGGCGATCAAGGGGTTAAATGTGTGCCTTAAAATGTGTAATGCATGCTGCTTTTCACTACAGATCTCTTTTTTTTCTTATCCCTGCTTTGCAAAGATAAGAAACAGAGAGAGGGCACCCCCCATGTTGAGGGCACGCGGCCTGGTACGGCTCAGGAGGGGGGGGGGGGCGCTCGTTCGTCCCCACCCCTTTCCTGGCCTGCCAGGCTGCGTGCTCGGATGAGGGTCTGACTTGGATTTGGGGGGAACCCCCACGCCGTTTTTCGGCGTGGGGATTCCCTTTAAATCCATGCCAGCTTGCGGAGCTAGCGCGGCGGCATTTACTGCCTACGCTAGCTACGTAACCTGAAGTTACGTTCGAAATGAACGGACTGCTCCGTGTGTGGGCAAGTCCGTTCATTTTCTGAAAATGCGGACTTTTGGCCGGCGGATTATCCGCTGGAGAAGTCCGTGCGTGTGTGGGCAAGTCCACACGCTCGGAAAGTCCAGCGGACCTAGCTGGAAAGTCCCGCGGGATTGTCCGCTGGACTAGGTCCGCCGGCAAAAGTCCGCACGTGTGTACGAGGCATAAGGATTACCAGGAGAGTTAGTATTGGGATTATGGGAAGGGTTTGTGTCACAAGAAAGGGTAGTGTTATGCCGCGTACACACGAAGGGACAATCCCGCGCTCGCTCGTCCCCACCCCTTTCCTGGCCTGCCGGGCTGCGTGCTCGGATAAGGGTCTGAGATGGATTTGGGGGGAACCCCCACGCCGTTTTTCGGCGTGGGGATTCCCTTTAAATCCATGCCAGGTGACGGAGCTAGCGCGCCGGCATTTACTGCCTACGCTAGCTACGTACCTGAAGTTACGTTCGAAAGGAACGGACTGCTCCGTGTGTGGGCAAGTCCGTTCATTTTCAAAAGTCCCGCGGACTTTGTCCAGCGGATTGTCCGCCGGAGAAGTCCGGGCGTGTGTGGGCAAGTCCACACGCTCGGGAAGTCCGGCGAAGCCAGCTGGAAAGTCCGGCGGATTGTCCGCTGGACTAGGTCCGCCGGGAAAAGTCCGCACGTGTGTACGCGGCATTAGGGTTACAAGGAGGATTCTGTTAGGGTTCCAGGGGCAGGGGGGCTACTTTTACTGGGAAATTATTTTAGGGTTAGTGTTACAGGAAGTGTTAATATTAGGATTACAGGAATGGTTAGGGTTACGGGATGGTTAATGTAGGATTACAGGGAGGGTTAGTGTTAGAATTACAGAAAGTGTTAGTATTAGGATTACTGGAAGGGTTAGTGTTATGATTACTGGAAGGGTTAGTGCTAGTATTAGTATTAGAGGAAGGGTTAGTATTAGGATTACAGGAAGTGTTAGTATTAGGATTACAGGGAGGGTTAGTGTTAGGATTACATGAAGGGTTAGTATTGGGATTACAGGGAAGGTTAGGATTATAGGAAGGGTTAGTATTGAGATTATAGGGAGGGTTAGGATTATAGGAAGGGTTAGGATTATAGGAAGGGTTAGTATTGGGATTACAGCAAGGGTTAGTGTTAGGATTACAGAGAGGGTTAGTATTAGTATTACAGGAAGTGTTAGTATTGGGATTACAGCAAGGGTTAGTATTAGGATAACAGGAAGGGTAAGTGTTAGGATTGCAGGAAGTGTTAGTATTAGGATTACAAGAAGGGTTAGTGTTAGCATTACAACGAGGGTCAGTGTTAGGATTAACTAGCTGAGATCCGCGCTATAGCCAAATGACGGCTACAGCGCGGATCTGTTGTGCCGGGAGCACGTCATATGACGTCCTCCCCTTCTGTGCACTCCAGGGAGCGCGCGCTCGCCGCCGGGGGCGCGCGCGCGCTCTCGCCGTGTCACTGGGCACCCGATGCGCGTGCCCAGCGGCCGCGATGTCCGCTGGGCACCCGCGATTGCCCGGTAACACAGCGAGACCGTTGATCTGTGTGTGTAAACACACAGATCAACGGTCCTGTCAGAGGAGAGGAGCCGATGGTGTGTTCTCTGTACAGAGAAACACTGATCGGTCTCCTCCCCTTGTGAGTCCCCTCCCCCCACAGTAAGAATCACTAACAGGGAACATAATTAACCCCTCCCCGCCCTCTAGTGGTTAACCCCTTCACTGCCAGTGTCATTTATACAGCAATCAATGCATTTAAATAGCATTGATTGCTGTATAAATGACAACGGTGCCAAAAATGTGTCAAAAATGTCCGATGTGTCCGCCATAATGTCGCAGTCACAATAAAAAATCGCTGATCGCCGCCATTACTAGTAAAAAAAAAATATTAATAAAAATGCTATAAAACTATCCCCTATTTTGTAAATGCTATAACTTTTGCGCAAACTAATCAATAATCGCTAATTGCGATTTTTTTTTTACCAAAAATATGTAGAATACGTTTCGGCCTAAACTGAGGAAAAAAAGTTTTTTTATATATTTTTTGGGGATATTTATTATAGCAAAAAGTAAAAAATATTGTTTTTTTTTTTTAATTTGTCGCTCTTCTTTTGTTTATTGCGCAAAAAATAAAAAACGCAGAGGTGATCAAATACCACCAAAAGAAAGCTCTATTTGTGGGGAAAAAATGATAACAATTTCATTTGGGTACAGTGTCGTATGACCGCGCAATTGTCATTCCAAGTGCGTCAGCGCCAAAAGCTGAAAATTGGTCTGGTCACAAGGGGGGTTTAAGTGCAAAGTAATCAGGTGGTTACAGGGAGGGTCAGTATTAGTATTAGAGGAAGGGTTAGTATTGGAATTACAGGGAGGGTCAGGATTATAGAAAGGGTTAGTATTGGGATTACAGGGAGGGCTAGTATTAGGATTACAGGAATGATTAAAGTTACAGGGAGGGTTAATGTAGGGTTACAGGAAGGGTTATGCAGCGTACACAGGACCGGACTTTCCGGCAAAAAAAGGTCCAATGGTCTTCCCGACGGACTTTCAGCGGAGTTCCCGACGGACTTTCAGCGGAGTTCCCGACGGACTTTCAGAACCAACGGACTTGGCCACACACAAACGGACTAAGTCCGTTCGAAAGTCCGTTCGCTTTTAATGTGATAACGTAAACGGGACTAAAAAAGGAAGTTCAATAGCCAGTAGCCAATAGCTTCCCTTGCGTCGTTTTTGGTCTGTCGGACCAGCATACAGACGAACGGTTTTCCCGATAGGAATTAAGTCCGTCGGACAGATTTGAAACATGTTCTATTTCTAGGTCCGTTGGATTCATATAATGAAAAACGATCGGATTAGCCCACACATGATCGGATTGTCCGACGGACTAATTCCGTCTGACCTAGTCTGACGGAAAGTCCGGTCGTGTGTACGCGGCATTAGTGTTAGAATTACAGGAAGGGTTCGGGTGAGAGTGGCCTTAAAATAAGATATCAATCTTTGAGTTGATCTCCTAGAAGCGAAAGCTAATTTATTGGCAGAGATGCTGCTATAGCACCCCTGGAGTGCCAGACTCTGATGATGAATCTGATTTTTGCATTCAGCTACAGTTTTACTTTATACTATACTAAAACAATGGAGGTTTTTTTTTTTTTTTTTTAGGTAGATGTAAACCCTAACTGAAAGACCTTTAATTTTCTAAAGCACGGTGTATCATAAACAAGTACTTTTTATTGTGCTGATCTTCAGCAGCCTCTTTACAGCCACTTTCTATCATAATACATTCCAGCAGTGACTGCACGTCATTTCTCAGGGTTGGGTTCCTGATGGTCATAACAATGGACCATGCCTATGTCATTTGTTTTGTAGACTCCATTGTAACAGCACAGGAACACAATAGGGAGACGGGGGACAGAGTGCCGTCACCTTATAACAGAAAGTGCCTGATGGAGAAAAAGAAACCACGGCTCCAAGGCGATTCACCTGGATAATAACTTCTTATCCAGATAAGGAGCACCAGGTGCTGGCTGATGCAAGTACAAAAAAAAACGAACAGAAACTGACGCGTTTCACACTGACATCAGTGCTTATTCATGAATTAGCACTGATGTCAGTGTGAAACGCGTCAGTTTCTGTTTGTTATTATTTTTTCTGCTGTGGACCGTGCTATGTGAGTTTTGCTTGAAAATTAAAGACACAAGAAAATAGATTATTTTTGGAGTGCGGCTGTCAAGAGTTATTTCCATCCTTCCCCAGAAATTGCCTGATGAAGGACCTTCATGGCAAGATCACCTGGTATTATTGTAACGAAATCTACACATTAACCGCTTCCCGACCGCCGCATTTAAATATACGTTGGCAAAATGGCACGGCTAGGCAAAAGCACGTATATATACATGCCCTTTAATTGCCTCGCGGACCCGATCGCCGCTGGTGTCCCGCGATCGGGTCACAGAGCTGAAGAACGGGGAGAGGTCTGTGTAAACAAACCTCTCCCCGTGCTTCCTACTCTGCCTGTCATTGATCGGCTGTTCCCTGTCATCGGGAACAGCCGATCAATGACGTCAGCCCCGCCCCCTAATGTTAAAAAAAACACACAACACGTCAGAGCCCATAACCCCTCCCCTCCCCCTAGTGGTTAACCCCTTCACTACAACTGTCATTTATACATGAATCAATGCATTTAAATAGCATTGATTGCTGTATAAATGACAATGGTCCCAAAAATGTGTCAAAAATGTCCGATGTGTCCGCCAAAATGTCGCAGTTACCATAAAAATCGCAGATCGCCGCCATTACTAGTAAAAAAAAAATAATAATAATGCTATAAAACTATCCCCTATTTTGTAAACGCTATAACTTTTGCGCAAACCAATCAATAATCGCTAATTGCGTTTTTTTTTACCAAAAATATGTAGAAGAATACGTATCGGCCTAAACTGAGGAAAAAAAACTTTTTTTATATATTTTTGGGGGATATTTATTATAGCAAAAAGCAAAAAATATAGAATTTTTTTCAAAATTGTCGCTCTATTTTTGTTTATAGCGCAAAAAATAAAAACCGCAGGGGCGATCAAATACCACCAAAAGAAAGCTCTATTTGTGGGAAAAAAAGGACGCCAATTTTGTTTGGGAGCCACGTCGCACGACCGCGCAATTGTCAGTTAAAGCGACGCAGTGCTGAATCGCAAAAAGGGGCCTGGTCCTTTGGCTGCCAATTGGTCCGGGGCTGAAGTGGTTAAAAAGGACCGATAAAATGACTTTCTGAAATGACAGTAACTTGTTAGAGCTTCTTTGAGATTTTAGGGGATTGGGTTTGCATCTGCTTTATGGGTGGAAGTCCATCGCCGTCACTGACACTGCGCCATTCCCCGGCCGTCGTTCTGTTTTACTCTAATACCGGCATTCATTCTTTTATATCTCTGCTTCCACTAAGAACTTTTCCTTGTTGTAAAACTCCATTTTTGCTGCCAGGAACCTAGAAACGAGTCTAGGGTGAAATATGGATATAAGGAGAATTGGGTAGAGATGATAAGGCTTCCTCCTAGGTACAGGGCTATAAAACTTCTTCCTAAAGAGAAAAAAAAATACATTTTCAAGGTCATTACTATTAAGTATCCCGATCCTTCATCAGACAGAAAAAAAAAAAAAACCCAGAGAAGACGCAGAGTTCTGTGCAATGAATGAGATACACTCTACAACCTCATGCAAAATTCGAAGAGTTATCTCCAATAAATGGGAAGACATCATAGTGGAGAACTACCCGGATTACCTCTGGATGAAGCTATCAGGCCAGTTTAATAAGTCGGTGAGAAAAGCGCCAAAAAAAGGAATTGAAAATTATATTTCATTGTTCTGTTATCAGATTATTATTATTATTTATTATATTTTTTGCATTATTTTTTGCATTATTATAATCCACTTTTGGCCCCGCCCGCAATGTATTGCAGATGGGCAGCCTGTGCGGGAAAAGCGTCATACTGGTTTGTCGCTACCTGCTTCTGGGTTTAGGGCAAGCACATGTGTAATTGGATATGTTTTCTTTTCAAAATGTTCAGTTTTCTTTCATTTATACCGCAAAAAAACACAGTGGGGATCAGGGGCGGACTGACAACTCATGGGGCCCCCGGGCAATAGGAGATTATGGGGCCCCCAGGCAATCAGAGATTATGGGGCCACACAGTATACACATACACAGTATACACATACATGTACACACAGTATACAATCACACACAGTATACAATCACAGTATACAATCACACACAGTATACAATCACAGTATACAATCACACACAGTATTAGACATGTGCACAACAAAAAAATTTGTTTATTTTCGTTTCGTTTTTTTTCGTTTCCGAAAAAAATTCGTTTTTTTTTCGTTTCCGTCGGTGTTCGTATTCGTAACGATTCGTACATTTGTAAGAGTTATTTTTTCGTTAGTTTAACGTTTTTTCGTTAGTTTAATTTTCGGACGCATTCGTATTTATTCGTACATTCGTAAAATTCGTAACATTCGTAACATTCGTAGATTCATAATCGGAGCATAATTCATAATTTTATGTAATGTGTATGCTATTATTACATTTTAATAATGTACAAATTTTTTTGTTCAATCCATTCGAAACACGTTAAGCAACGCCATTGTAAGAGACACGGAAAATTACGAATCGAAAAAAAAAAGTAACGAATCGAAAAAAAAGTTACGAATGTACGAATTTTTTTGTTCAATCCATTCGAAACACGTTAAGCAGCGCCATTGTAAGAGACACGGAAAATTACGAATCAAAAAAAAAAAAAAAAGTTACGAATCGAAAAAAAAAGGAACGAATCGAAAAAAAAGTTACGAATGTACTAATTTTTTTGTTCAATCCATTCGAAGCACGTTAAGCAGCGCCATTGTAAGAGACACGGAAAATTACCAATTCAACAAAAAAAAAGTTACGAATGTACGAATTTTTTCGTTCGTTTTTGTTTTTCGGATTTTCTTCATTAGTACATTCGTTGTTACTAATTGGTTGTTTTTCGGATTCATACGATTCTAACGATTCGTTATTCGGATTCGTACGATTCTAACGATTCGTTATTCGGATTTGTACGATTCTAACGATTCGTTCATTCGTACGAAAACGAACGAACAAAAATAACGAAAAAAAACGAAAAAAAAAAATAAACGAATTGCACATGTCTACACAGTATACAATCACACAGTATACAATCACACAGTATACACATACATGTACACACAGTATACACAGACATGTTTCGATTGGCTGAGAAGGTATTGGAGAGGTGGGGCAGCTATAATCTCTGGATTTTTAGACCAAAAGGATGTCGGTAAGGGACATTTCAGAAACAGATGTAAAAAAAAAAAAACACAGATTTTTACATACGGTCCCTGGTTTTACTGAGGCTGGCAACCCTGATGGGGCCCCCTAGTGGCCCGGGGCCCTCGGGAAGTGCCCGAGTGGTCGAATGGTCAGTCCGCCTCCTGGTGGGGATCAAATACCACCAAAAGAAAGCCCTTATTTAAATAAATTTTGCTTGGGTACAGCATTGCATTACCCCACAATTGCCAGTTAAATTAGCTCAGTGCTAAATAGCAAAAAGTTTGTTTATTTTGTTTTTTTATTCAATATGTGTTATAGCAGACAGTAAAAAATATTGGGTTACTTTTCAAAATTTCCGGTTTTATAAAAAGAAATTTTTTTTAAAACCCAGTGGTGATCAAATACCACCAAAAGAAAGCTCTAGTATCAAAAAAATGTAAAATAAATAAAAAAAATAAAATTGTAACAAAATATAAATTTTATTTAGGTAAAGTGTTGTATGGCTGTACCAATTAAAGTAGCGTAGTGCCGAATAGCAAAAAAAATGCTCTGGTCATGAAGGGGGAAAAACTTTATGGAGCTTACCGTATATACTCGAGTATAAGCCGACCCGAATATAAGCCGAAGCACCTAATTTTACCACAAAAAAATGGAAAAACTTATTGACTCGAGTATAGGCCTAGGGTGAGAAATGCGCAGCTACTGTTAGTGGAAAAGAGGGTCAACAATGCCCATTTGCAGCCTCACTGTGCCCATTTGCATGCCTCACTGTGCCCATTTGAAGCCTCACTGTGCCCATTTGCAGCCTCACTGTGCCCATTTGCAGCCAGAGGTCCCCCGAACTTCAAAGTTGGTAGTTAAGGGTTCCTAGATGCCCCCTAGCTGCAGTCAAAATTTGGGGTCTCTGGACCCAAAGGGTTCCCAAAATGACATTGCTGCAGATGGACACAGTTGACCGACTTTAGGGCCCCGTATCTCGGGGCCACTTGGTGCTAGGAACCCCTAATTTGTATATGTTGTAGTGCCACTGGGTTTGCACACCAAATTTGGGGTTCCTAGCACCAAGTGGCACCGAGATACAGGGCCCCAAAGTCGGTCAACTGTGTCCATCTGCAGCAATAAGAGATACGAGGCCCCAAATTCGGGTCAGGAAAATGTCATTTGAATTGAGTATAAGCCGAGGGGGGCACTATCAGCACAAAAAAATGTGCTGAAAAACTGGGCTTATACTCGAGTATATATACGGTAAGTGGTTAATGTGGCCCAGTACTGGTTGTATTTTGCATTCTTTGCCCCCCCTCCCCCCATCCCAAATGAACATGTTAAAGACATTTTTTTAAATAAAGCCTTTCCATTCTTTTCATTACATAGCTTATTTTAGACCCATAACATTATTCTCTATGCAATGCAGGCAGACGCATGCCCACTGACGCGTTTCGTCTCGCCCCCCCAGGGCTTAGTCATGGAGGTGATTTAATGCACACTTTGAGAAGCTCACAGTGTGCTGTGAAATCAGAGTAAACTATTTCAGTCCAGGAGAGGAGACGACGTTCGGTACAACTGTGCAAGACTGAACTGAGGGCTGGAGGTCAGCTTTAAATGTAAAGCAGATATTCTGCATGGAGAACTTTTATAGAACCAGTATATGTATGGTATTGAAGGAAAAGTCACACACGCTGAATTTATCATCATGAGCAGTAATGTAACCAGAGTCCCTATTCTCACTTTTCCCGTACACTGTGATCAGATATTGTTGAATTTCCATAGAGAAACAGTGTGCAGGCAGCTGATATCAGCCATGAGCTATTGATCTTCTCCGCTATATTATAAGCAGCCTCTAAGGTTACTCTGAAAACAAATGTGTGGCCGACTGCATTATCCCCGGCAACAAATGGATCCTTACAGAAAGTACCACTCAGCACTTCAAAGATAAACACCGCCGATCAGATGTGCCGCCTCATATAAGCTTACGTGGCAAAGGGGATCCCACAATGGGTAGAGTAAAGTCATCCCAGGAGACAATTTTTGCCGGTAAGCACACAACTTTTGGTGCCTCGGAGTATATGAGACCTCTATGCAGGCATGGCAAGCCCAGTAACAAGACTAACAAACTCCAGTAAGTGCAATGAGGACAGTGTTGCAGTAGTCGAGGTGAGAGAATAGTGAGTGAATTAGTAACTTTGTGGTGTCATTGGCTAAGATTGGCGTAATTTAATCATTCTCAACCAGGGTTCCTCCAGTAGCTGCTAGAGGTTCCTTAAGCTGTGGCTGATTGACCACCCAGTCCAACTGCAGGTCCAACACCATTTGGCAGAGCCAGCGGCATGACGTCAATGATCTTTTTAGATGTCCATAAAGGTGACATCTTGACCCCTTATGGGGGGGCATTCTTCACTGACCACCAATGTAATGGGGAACATTCTTTCCACTGACCCCCAATGTAAGAGGGAACATTCTTCCCACTGACCACCACTGTAAGGGGGAACTTTCTTCCCATTGACCTCCAATGAAAGGGAGAACATTCTTCCCACTGACCACCACTGTAAGGAGGAACCTTCTTCCCACTGACCACCAATGTAAGGGGGAACATTCTTCCCACTGACCACCAATGAAAGGGGGAACATTCTTCCCACTGACCACCACTGTAAGGGGGAACTTTCTTCCCATTGACCTCCAATGAAAGGGGAACGTTCTTCCCACTGACCACCACTGTAAGGAGGAACCTTCTTCCCACTGACCACCAATGTAAGGGTGAACATTCTTCCCACTTACCACCACTGTAAGGGGGAACTTTCTTCCCATTGATCTCCAATGAAAGGGGGAAAATTCTTCCCACTGACCACCACTGTAAGGGGGGAACTTTCTTCCCATTGACCTCCAATGAAAGGGGAACGTTCTTCCCACTGACCACCACTGTAAGGAGGAACCTTCTTCCCACTGACCACCAATGTAAGGGTGAACATTCTTCCCACTTACCACCACTGTAAGGGGGAACTTTCTTCCCATTGATCTCCAATGAAAGGGGGAAAATTCTTCCCACTGACCACCAATGTAAGGGGGAACATTCTTCCCACCGACCCCCAATGTAAGGGGGAACATTCTTCCCACCGACCCCCAATGTAAGGGGGAACATTCTTCCCACTGACTCCCAATGTAAGGGGAACATTCTTCCCACTGACCACCAATGTAAGGGGGGACATTCTTCCCACTGACCACCACTGTAAGGGGGAACTTTCTTCCCATTGACCTCCAATGAAAGGGGGAACATTCTTCCCACTGACCACCACTGTAAGGGGGGACTTTCTTCCCATTGACCTCCAATAAAAGGGGGAACATTCTTCCCACTGACCACCAATGTAAGGGGGAACATTCTTCCCACGACCCCCAATGTAAGAGGGAACATTTTTCCCACGACCCCCAATGTAAAGGGGAACATTCTTCCCACTGACCCCCAATGTAAGAGGGAACATTTTTCCCACGACCCCCAATGTAAAGGGGAACATTCTTCCCACTGACCCCCAATGTAAGGGGGAACATTCTTCCCACTGACCACCACTGTAAGGAGGAACCTTCTTCCCACTGACCACCAATGTCAGGGGGAACTTTCTTCCCATTGACCCCCAATATAAGGGGGAACATTCTTCCCACTGACCACTAATATAAGGGGGAACATTCTTCCCACTGACCACCAATGTAATGGGAAATAATCTTCCCACTGGCCACTACTGTAAGAGGAAATTGTTCCCAATTGTTCCTGATAAATTCATTGTAGCAAGGGTTCCTTGAAACCTGAAATGTATTTTAAGGGTTCCTCTGGGGTGAACAGGGTTGAGAAAAGCTGGTGTAATTGGTCAGTGGTGCCACCGGGGCCTAATTAGGTGAAGGCGGCAAAATTTGGGCAGTGATTGCATAAGGGACAGAAGGAGAGGTCAACATCCAGGATTACACCTTCCACCCTGGTATGAGGGGAAGGAAAAATAGTTGTCTGGGAAAGGGGCACAGGAAAGTTTTAGGAAGTAGTTTGACTTCCATACTATGTCAGTTAGTAGATCAGTTATGTGCAAGGAGACTGAAGGGGTGATCTCAAGAGTAGAGGGATAAAATTGGGTGTCTGTCAACAGCATTTCCATTTTACTCTGTCAGTGAGTGTTCCACATCATGTCTCGCTGGCTGCAAATACATTTTAGGGATTTCTTCCATGTACTGACTACTGAGGGTAGTCACCGTCCTCCGGTCCTCGCCAATCAAAAACAGCAAAGGAGCAAAATGCCGCGTACACACGGTCTGAATTCTCGTCGGAAAAAGCTCTGATGGTTTTCCCGTCAGAATTCCGACGGAATTTCGCTCAAACTGTCTTGCCTACACACGGTCACACCAAATTCCATAAAACACGTTCGACTGCACTATAAAAGGGAAGTTTAATGCTTCTGAGCATGCGTCGAATTGTTTCCGAGCATGCGTCGGAATTTTGCGTGTCGGAATTGCATACACACGAACGGAAAATCCAATAGAAAGGTTTTCCGTCTGAAAAATTGAGAACAGGTTCTCAATCCAAAGTCCATCGGAAATTCCGACAGAAAAAGACTGATGGGAATACACACGGTCGGAAAATCCGATGAAAAGCTCCCATCGGACTGTTTCCATCGGAAATTCCGACCGTGTGTACGCGGCAAAAGGGTCAAAACATTGTAGAGTGGGAGTGTTTGCGGGCGCATCACTTGCGCCCCGAACACTCCCTAAACACAGACGAATCAGCTTCCCAGTTGCAATCAGCTGATTGCAAGGTGTAAATGTGCCCCATAGACAGATGTGAGTCCGGCGCCTGGACACACTTAAAGGACCAAATTTTTCTTTTTTTTTATGACTAGCTTGGGGGGGGGGGGGGGGCGATGGCTATGCGCCCCCTATTGATGGGCCGCCACTGCTCTAGGGTCTCTGCTAAAAAAATGTATAATGTCTGGGGTGTCATAAATAATTTTCTAGCAAAAAATACTGAAAAAAAATACCTGGTTTATGTTTTTGGATAAGGGTGGCACTTCATCACCATACTCTTTTTTTGACTTAGTGTTGTACTTTACGTCCTAGAAACTGTGAAATCTGAACTGGTTCAAATCTTATAAGTTATCATTTGTCATCAAAGAGTTGAAAATCTTTTTTTTTTTGATACAAAAAACAAGTATTGTTTTTTTTTTTTTACTTCTGTCAAATACATTCTACCACCCCATCCCCCAGCAACTTAAAAGTCCCTTTTTACTCTTGGCTAAATCCCTGTTGGGTTTTTGTACTTTTTACTTGCCGGTTTCACGTTTCAGAAAACACAGATTTTCAATTAAAATAGTAATGTCAAGAAACCTATCGGCAGGGTTGCATTTTACGGGGTTGACATCCACCATGCCGGCTGTTTGTAATGTCGCTTAACCTCAGTCCTTTATGACACTTATGACAGTAAAACAAGTTTGTGACTGCACCGTAGTAAAAAAAAATTATAAAAATAAATCATTATGTAAAGGTATCTTTTTTTTTTTCATTCTTCTTACTCCCCTTGTCCTAAGACGGCATTGACGCAGGGTTTAGTGGGTAAAAGCAGACGTAAAATAATACGATTGCTAGATGCGAATTGCATATTTATGAAGGTGTCAATGTCATCCCTCCAAAGAGTTACTTCATTTTCAACTAGGAATAAATTACCCCTAAATATTCATAAAATATTTATGAAGCCGGCTTTAATAAAAGCATCATTTCGTATTACAAAAATGTGAATCAACAATAAGTCGTAGGGCCTCATTAAGCGGCACAATATCCGCAGACGGCTGATACCTGAGAAAAAGGGGGGGGGGGGGAGCTTGGCAGATTTATTTTCGACTTTTGATGTCTGCAACTGTGATGTTGTTTGCGGCGGAGCATTGACAGATGTCTGTTTTATAAAGGTCAGGCGTAAAGTTCGTTTCTAACTACACAGGCCTTTGTTGTCTGGGGATGTATTGTTTGAAAGAAGTGTTTACGGTATGAAAACGGGTTACATATATGAACTTTGTTCTATATAGAGGTGAGTTTGACAGCACAGTTTTTTCTGAAGCTGTGTGGCAGGAGACCTGCGTCTGTGGAGGGTTAGTACAAGGGCAAAAATGGTTAGATGGTATGAATAATTTTGGAGCAGTTCAGGGCCGTCTTTAAGGCAGGGCAAAAGGGGCCCTGTCATTGTTGTGGGGCCCAGAGCAGCTGCCTCATACTTGCCAACTATTCCGGTTTAAATTCCCTCGTCCCTTGAGGTTTTAGTCCCGTGATGTGTCCCAATATCTCAGTGTGAAGTGCTGCTACTAATGCTGCCCAGGTCTGCCCTTTTGTTGTGTACAGATGACTCAACTGCAGACCCTGTGTTTACATGTAAATTACCGGCATTCATATGTAAATAGTGGCGACATTGATATGTAAATAGTGGCGGCATTCATATGTAAATAGTGGCGACATTGATATGTAAATAGTGGCGGCATTCATATGTAAATAGCGGTGGCATCTTTTTTAGCTGAAAGAAACCCACCTTACCCCCCCCCATACATAGAACAGACTTACTCCAGAATAAAGATCAAGACCAACATTCCCCCCCCCCCCATTACCCCCACTCTCCATTACCTCCCCCTCCCCCCAATTCACTCCCGCCTACCTCGACTCCCCCCCTCTACCACGCCCTATACCGCCTAGATCCCTGTGCCCCGCCCCGTTTTTCTTTTTTAGGGCCTCGGATAGCCCTCTTTCGCCCCCCCCCCTTTTTTTTCATGGAAAATTTGTGGAGCTGGTCCCACAGGAGCGCGACAACCCTCTATACCGTAAACAGACGCAGAACAATCCATAACTGTAAACACTTGTACCATTTCTCAATATGTTATTGTTATTGTTGCTGTTACACTAATGTTATGTAATATTGTTGGTGTGGTCCATGTGGGCCCATGCTCTGTTATAAATAAATAAAAAAAAATAGCGCTGGCATTCATATGTAAATAGCGGCGGCCGGCGGCATTGATATGTATGTCATGCCCCCTGAGGTCATATCCACAGTAATCTCTAGCAGCCAATCAACAAGTAGAAATCATGTGTAACCTCTAGCAACTAATCAGTGAGCCGTAATGTGTGCGGTAACCTCTAGCAACCAGTCAGTGAGCGGTAATGATACACTGTAACCTTTGGCAACCAATCATAATAGCTGCCTGATCTGATTCAGTAACTGATTTTGAGTCTAGCTGCTATTTATTGTATGTCTCAGAGCAGGTGGAGAGCGAAACTGCATGGGGGGCTCCAAGAAAAGTTTTGCCCAGGGTCCAATCAATATTAAAGACGGCCCTGGAGCAGTTGCATGCCTATGCATGGGCAGAGTGTAGTTTCTGGAGAGCCAATATAGGCATTGGCCTAGGGCAGTGATGGCAAACATTGGCCCCCTAGATGTTTTGGAACTACATTTCCCATTATGCTCATGCCCTCTGCAGTGTAGTTGAGCATGATGGGAAATGTAGTTCCAAAACATCTGGGGTGCCAAGGTTCACCATCACTGGCCTAGGGTGTTAGTGCCAGGGGCAGCACACAACCACCCAAAGATCATTATCATCGCCCCCTGCTGGTGCTCCTGAAAACTTCCACTGAGGTCATGTCAGGGCAAGCTACATAGCGCGCTTGGGAGTTGCTTGAGCAATGACCTACTAGCGCTGCCATTCTCAACCAGGATTCCTCCCGAGGTTGATAGGAGTTTCTTGAGCCGTGACCGACTGACCTCTCATTTGATGGTGTCTGCATAGTTTCGGGGACAAGGCCACTTGGCAGAGTTAACGGCATGGCACCAATGATCTTTTTAGTGGTCTGTAAATGGGGGTTCTCTCCCACTGACACCAATGATGGGGAACAATTCCTCCCACTGACACTAATGATAGGACACTATTCATCCCACTGACAACAGTAATGGAGCACTATTACTCCCATTGATCCCAATGGTGGGACACTATTCCTTTCACCGACACCAATGATGGAGCACTATTCTTCCCACTGATACCAATCATGGGGAACTATTCCTCCCACTGACACCAATGATGGGTCACTATTCCTTTAACTGACACCAATAATGGGGCACTATTCCTCCCACTGACACCAATGATGGGTCACTATTCCTTCAACTGACACCAATAACGGGGGGCACTATTCCTCCCACTGACACCAATGATGGGGCACTATTCCTCCCACTGACAACAGTGATGGGGCACTATTCCTCCCATTGATACCAATGGTGGGACACTATTCCTTCCACCGACACCAATGATGGAGCACTATTCTTCCCACTTATACCAATCATGGGGAACTATTCCTCCCACTGACACCAATGATGGGGCACTATCCCTCCTAGTGATACCAATGATGGGGTACTATTCCTCCCACTGACACCAATCATGGGTCACTATTCCTTCAACTGACACCAATAACGGGGCACTAATCCTCCCACTGACACCAATGATGGGGCACTATTCCTCCCACTGACACCAATGATGGGGTACTATTCCTCCCACTGACACCAATGATGGGGTACCATTCCTTCCACTGACACTAACGATGGGGCACTATTCCTCCTATTGATACCAATGGTGGGACACTATTCCACCCAGTGAAACCAATGATTGGGCACTATTTCTCCCACTGACACCAATGATTGGGCACTATTTCTCCCACTGACACCAATGATTGGGCACTATTCCTCCCAGTGATATTATTGACGGGGAACCATTCCTCCCACTGACACTAATGATGGAGCACTATTCCTCCCATTGATACCAATGATTGGGCACTATTCCTCCCAGTGATATCAATGCTGGGGAACCATTCCTCCCACTGACACTAACGATGGGGGCACTATTCCTCCCATTGATACCAATGGTGGGACACTATTCCACCCAGTGAAACCAATAATGGGGCACTATTCCTCCCACTGATACCAATGATTGAGCACTATTTCTCCCACTGACACCAATGATGGGGAACTATTCCTCCTATTGATACCAAAGATGGGGCACTATTCTTCCTACTTACATCAATGATGGGGCACTATTCCTCCCATTGATACAAATGATGGGGCACTATTTCTCCTACTGACACAGACGACGGGGCACTATTCCTCCCATTGATACCAATCATGGGGCACTATTCCTCCCATTAACACCAATGATGGGGCACTATTCCTCCCATTGATACCAATCATGCGGCACTATTCCTCCCATTAACACCAATAATGGGGCACTATTCCTCATGCCAGAACAGAATACCTTTTGTTTATTATTATTAGGATCTCCCGTGTTGGAATTTAATCAACCCAGCTCACCGAAAATTAATTTTCCAAAGCAACCCAACGATTAATCTGGCTCCCCACAGCCTAAATCCACAGTGTGGGGTTGACTGGTCTTAAGTCATGTCTCTTGGAAATATTGTGAATGTATTTCGCTTTCCGAGAGATGTTTCATCGCAATGCTGGAGAACAAGAAAAGAGCGCAGTTGAGTTATTGCCATCTTAAAACAGGATCCTGCAATATCGCCATAGACCGCTGGCTGCGGGCCATTCCTGGATTGAATGCATTCTGAATAGGCTAACTTCTTAAAGTGCCTCGCCGGTTAATAGCTTTCCGTTTTTCAAATTTAAGGGAAATCTATACTGCTTCCGTTTTATTGCTTATTATGATTGGATAATCAAACACTGCCATTATATCTTGCAAGAATAAAGGGGGGGGAAAAAATACGAGCCGTAGAAAAATGAAAACAGTGACAGAACAAGTAAATTGCTGGTGACAATTGAATATAAATATATACTTTGAAGAAGAAAAAACAGAATTACCGATCCATCTCTATTCTGTTGTTGTGTGGTGCTTGCTTGCTGTTTCCTTGCCGTTGACTCTCCTCCTGGTAATAGTTTTCCCGATGGGAGATAAGAGCGGGACATTTCAAATTTGGATAGGAGTTTTGACACACGGTTAACTTAAAGCGGAAGTAAACCCATCGATTTAACAGTTTAAAAAAAAAAGGCATGCCGGGAATGCTAACTGCACATTGGCTGTGCTCTCAACCAAACAGTCAAACCATCCAATGGCTGGTGTCATAACGGATCACATGTGCAGCACCGTGGCAGTTGAAGATTAAACAGAGGCAAAGATGGCAGCTTCCTTGGCTGAAAACGATAGGGGGGTTTACTTCCTCTTTAAAGTAGACCTTTCAGTAGTAATTACGTTTCTGACAGATCACAATATACAGCAATGGTACCATTTTAAAAAAAAATTCTGTACATCATATAATTAAAATGCCATCGCTGAGCTCCAGTTAACCACTTTCAGACCGGACCAATTTGCAGCCAAAGGACCAGGCCCCTTTTTGCAATTCGGCACTGCGTCGCTTTAACTGACAATTGCGCGGTCGTGCGACGTGGCTCCCAAACAAAATTGACGTCCTTTTTTTCCCACAATTAGAGCTTTCTTTTGGTGGTATTTGATCGCCCCTGCGGTTTTTATTTTTTGCGCTATAAACAAAAAAGAGCGACAATTTTGAAAAAAAACGCATTATTTTTAATTTTTTGCTATGATAAATATCCCCCAAAAATATATAAAAAAACATTTTTTTTCCCTCAGTTTAGGCCGATACGTATTCTTCTACATATTTTTGTTAAAAAAGATCGCAATAAGCGACTATTGATTGGTTTGCGCAGAAGTTATAGCGTTTACAAGATAGGGGATAGTTTTATAGCATTTTTATTAATATTTTTTTTTTATTAGTAATGGCGGCGATCAGCGATTTTTATTGTGACTGCGACATTATGGCGGACACGTCGGACATCTTTGACACATTTTTGGGACCATTGTCATTTATACAGCAATCAATGCTATTTAAATGCATTGATTCCTGTATAAATGACACTGGCAGTGAAGGGGTTAACCAGGGGTGGCAGTGTAGGGGTTAAGTATGCCTAGGGGTGTGTTTCTTACTGGGGGGGGGGGGGGGGGCGTGGCTGTCAGCTAGTGAATGCTGATCTCTGCTCCAATCACAGGGAGCACATCGGACATTTTTGACACATTTTTTGGACCATTGTCATTTATACAGCAATCAGTGCTATTTAAATGCACTGATTCCTGTGTAAATGACACTGGCAGTGAAGGGGTTAACCACTAGGTAGCAGTGTAGGGGTTAAGTGTTCTTAGAGGCATGTTACTAACTGTGGGGGGGGCATGGCTGTGAGCTAGTGAACACTGATCTCTGCTCCAATCACAGGGAGCAGAGATCGGCGTCACTAGTTGCTAGGCAGAACAGGGAGATGCTGTCTATTTTCGCATCTCCCCGTTCTGCCTTCCCGTAAGACGATCGCCGGTGTCTCCGCGGCGATCGAGTCCGTGGGAAGCGCGACCAGCCTCACAGGGGTCCCGACCGGCTCCCGGCGCGCTCCTGATGGCACGGACGGCATTAAGGAGGGACTTATATATACGCCCTCCTGCCTGTCCGTGCCATTCTGCCGACGTATATCGGGAACCGGTTAAACCACTTTTTTCCATTTAGATATAAATTCATAGCAAACTCCTGCTTGGGCAAAATGGGGGGAAAAAAAATCACTCCCTGACATGTAAACATGAAAAAGCAACTCCAACTCTAATGCCCCATACACACGATCGGATTTTCCGACAACAAATGTTGGATGTGAACTTGTTGGCTGAAAGTCCGACCGTGTGTATGCTCCATCGAACATTTGTTGTCGGACTTTCCGCCAACAAATGTTGGCTAGCAGGTTCTCAACTTTTCCGCCAACAAAACTTTGTTGTTGGAATTTCCGATCGTGTGTACACAAAAAGTTCACGCATGCTCGGAATCAAGCAGAAGGAGCCGCACTGGCTATTGAACTTCCTTTTTCTCGGCTCGTCGTACGTCTTGCACGTCACCGCATTCCCACGTTCGTAATTGTTGGCCAACATTTGTGTGACCGTGTGTATGAAAGACAAGTTGGAGCCAACAACCTTCGAACAAAATTCCACAGTTTTGTTGTTGGAAAGTCCGATCGTGTGTACGGGGCATAATACTCTCTCTCTATCTCAGGCACTCCGATCCCCTGCAGATTCACCAATCCTGTGCTAATCATAGTTAGATAGTTAGTCAGGTTGAGAAAAGACACAAGTCCATCTAGTTCAAGCAAAAAACAAAAAAAATACAATCCTATATACCCAATCCTACACCCACAGTTGATCCAGAGGAAGGCGAAAAACCCCAGCAAAGCATGATCCAATTTGCTACAGCGGGGGAAAAAAATTCCTTCCTGATCCCCCCGAGAGGCAATCAGACTTTCCCTGGATCAACTTTACCTATAAATGTTGGTACCCAGTTATATTATGTACATTTAGGAAAGTATCCAGGCCTTTCTTAAAGCAATCTACTGAGCTGGCCAGAACCACCTCTGGAGGGAGTCTATTCCCCATTTTCACAGCTCTTACTATGAAGAAACCTTTCCGTATTTGGAGATGAAATCTCTTTTCCTCTAGACGAATAGAGTGCCCCCTTGTCCTCTGTGATGACCGTAAAGTGAATAACTCAACACCAAGTTCACTATATGGACCCCTTATATATTTGTACATGTTGACCATATCCCCCCTTAATCTCCTCTTCTCAAGAGAGAATAAATTCAGTTCCTCTAATGCAGGGATCCTCAAACTACGGCCCTCCAGCTGTTGCACATCCCATGAGGCATTGCAAAACTCTGACATTCACAGACATGATTAGGCATGATTGGAATTGTAGTTCCTGAACAACTGGAGGGCCATAGTTTGAAGAACCCTGCTCTAATCTTTCCTCATAGCTGAGCTCCTCCATGCCTCTTATCAGTTTGGTTGCCCTTCTCTGCACTTTCTCCAGTTCCCTGATATCCTTTTTGAGAACTGGTGCCCAAAACAGAACTGCATATTCCAGATGAGGTCTTCAGCATTATTCAACCCATTCCCTCCTCCCCCACCCTGAACTTACAGGTGAATGCTGCAGAAAACATGTACATCATTACCTGTAATGTAGCATGACCAGATCCTAGACACCGGGAAAAAAGGGGAGGGGGATAAGAATCCAGAATCTACAGTTAAGCCGGTCATACACCAGTAGATTTTCAAATGAGCATTCGTATGCACATCCATGTGAACATTCGTACGAACGTTCTCATCAGTACATTCCATGAAAGGACAAATATCTCTCGGAAGTACGTTTAGTTTTGTTTGCATTTGATTTTGCAGTGAAAGGTCTTTCCCAAATGAAAACCCCATTTGTTCATTCAAGAAAATATTTCCACCATGCTCTGTTGAATTTTCGCATCACTTTGGTCAAAAACGAGCCTTGATTTGACTCCACTAACCATTATAATATTGAACAAATGTTCTTAAAACAAAAGAGTTTTGAATTAAATCCATGAACTTTTCCACCTGGGTAAGATCCTTCACCAGCCATTCTCAACCAGGGTTCAGTAAAACCCTCCAGTGGCTGCTAGGGATTCCTTGAGCTGTGGCTGATTGACATCCCATCTAATGGTGCTTGCATAGGTCCAATGCCATTTGGCAGAGCCAACAGCATGAAACCAATGATGTTTTTGGAATGTCTGTAAAGGAGGCATTCTTCCCTGATCGACAATGTAAGAGGGGGCTTTCTTCCCTCACCAGTCACCACCAATGTACGGGGGCATTCTTCAATGACCACCTGTTGCGGTTTAGTCTGCGGTTTGCTTCCCTATATAAGACATGCTCAGTGCAGCCCACGTTGCCTGAGCAATTTCCTAGTTCTTTGAGCTACTGTTACCCTACTGTTAATTATATTCAGTGTCTGACTTCCCGTGTACTAAACCCCAGGCTTGGTCTACTGTTTTTGTTGGTCTGCCACCTGCCCTGACCTCAGCTCGTTCCTGGGCCCTCTTCTGTCTCCTGCTATCTGTATTCTGCATACGTGAGTGGTCTCCGTATCATCAGCCGGGCGTACTTAGGTTCCAAATTGCTGCAAGTCCATGCCAACCATCAGGCGCCCTGGTAAAGAAGCGGGCTGGGGCTTAGACTCTGCGCCCTGGGGAACTCAGAGTTGGCCTTCTACAAGGTTTCACTAACAGAGAAACCTGACATCACAAACGTAAGTGGACATTTCTTCCCACTGACCTTCATTGTAAGGGGGGACATTCTTCCCACTAAATACATTTTAGCGAGGGTTCCTTGAGACCTGAAAATTATTATTTCAAAGGTTCCTCTGGGGTTAAAAAAAAAAAGGTTGAGAAAGGCTATCTTTCACCAAAGCGGTGGAATCCTGCAACTGGTTATAGCACTGTCCTAGATAGGTGCTAGTTTAGGTAAATTTAGTTGTGGCTCACTGTAATCAGTGTAACTGCATGTGATGGTTTTGGTCTGCTCTGTGTTTCACTGGCTGTAGGATTGACTGCTTTCCCCTGCCTGTCTGGAAAGGTTCTGGAAGATAGTGGGTTGGGAGAGTCTAATCAGCAGCTGAATATTTATGCAGTGCTGGCCAATCCCTAGGTGACTAGATGATGGCTGGGAGTGTGTATAAATACTCGGAGACTTCGAGCAGAAGGGTCTTGTCCCGGAGGAGGAGCTCACAGCCTGGAGGGGGCTGTTTGCCCCCCGGGCAAGCCTGCCGTGTGTTTGTGGTTCATCCAGGTCCAAGCTAGGCTAGCTGAGGGGGCCCATTCTACTTAAAGTGGTTGTAAACTCAGAAAAAACAAAAACCAAGACAAAGCCATAATGAGCTAGTATGCATCTCATACTAGCTCATTATGAAATACTCACCTTAGATCGAAGCTGTTGCAGCTGTCCCCGCACATTGCTGTGACCAGTGACATGTCTACCGGATTTGCGGGCTCCGGTGCTGTGATTGTCCAGAGCCACGATGATGTCACGTCCACGCATGTGCGCGGGAGCTGCCGGTCACGGCGCGGCTACTGAAGAAATGGCATGAGCGGGCCATTTCTTCAGTGCGCATGTGGTGATGACGTTGGCACATGCGGATACAGTAAATATCTCCTAAACTTTGCAAGTTTAGTAGATATTTAGTGTAAAATACTCTATAGTTGCCTTTAAAGTCCTTCCAGGGCAGTGATGGCGAACCTATGGCACGCGTGCCACAGCTGGCATGCAGATCCATCTCTGTGGGCACACGAGAGGGTCCAAGACAGAGCTAGAGGTCTCTCTCTCCTCTCAGCCCCCCTCCCTCTCTCTCAGCCCCCCCATCTCTCTGTTCCCCCCTCTCTCAGCATCTCTCTCGCACCCCTCTCTCTCTGTCCCTCTTCTCGCTCTCTGTCCCCCTTCTTTTTCTCTGTTCCCCCCCTCTCGCACCCTCTCTCTCTCTGTCCCCCCCCTCCCTCTCTCTGTTCCTCCTCTCTCTCAGCTCACCTCTCTCTCAGCATTTCTCTCACACCCCTCTCTCTCTGTCCCCACCCCCCTCTCTCTCTCAGCCCACCTCCCTCTCTCTGTTCCCCCTCTCTCTCAGCATATCTCTCGCACCCCTTTCTCTCTCGCACCCCTTCCTCTCTTTGTTCCCCCTCTCTCTCAGCTCACCTCTCTCTCAGCATTTCTCTCACAACTCTCTCTCTCTGCCCCCCTCCCTCTCTCTCTGCCCCCTTCCCCTCCCCCCTCTCTCTCTGCTCCCCCTCTCTCTCAGCATTTCTCTCACAACTCTCTCTCTCTGCCCCCCTCTCTCTCTCTCAGCCCACCCCCTCTCTCTGTTCCCCCTCTTTCTCAGCATATATCTTGCACCCCTCTCTCTCTCTGTACCCCTCTCTCTCCCCCCTCTCTCTCTGTCTCCCTCTCTCTGTTCCCCCTCTTTCTCAGCATCTCTCACACCCCTCTCTCTCTGCCCCCCCCTCTCTCTCTCAGCCCCCCTCCTTCTCAGCATCTCTCTCACACCCTAACTCTCTCTGCCCCCCTCTCTCTCTCTCACACAAACCCTCTCTTTTGCTCAGCCCCCCTCTCTCACAAATTGCCATGTTGGCACTTTGCAACACAAAACCAACGTATTTATTTCAATTTGGGCACTCAGGCTCAAAAAGGTTCGCCATCACTGTTCTATGGGAACCTCTCTTTTTTCTATCGAAATAATTTTGGATGTGGCACTAGTATTAGCACTGTTCCCGCCATCCGCTCCCTTTCTTGCAGTGTCTCTTTAAGTGGACAATTTTGCAATTGCAGCATATCCTGGAGAGCACTCGCATTTTTTACTCGCCTGTAGTCTCCCTTGCAGACTGTAAACATACAAAGGTAAAAAGATACTCGACAGCATTAGCAGAGGAGATCAGAAAGGGGCGCTGTCACCAGGCGAGACTCTAGTGTTGCGCATTAATGAGGAGAGAACATGCACAGATGCCTCCAGTGATCAGCTGACATGGGATTCACTGTGTTCAGAGGCCTCATAAAAATAAAAAAAAACAAAAAACACAGCTTTATTAGCAAGCTGTAAACCTCTCCACGTACACTACAAAGTCATAGAAACGCACCTGTGCCGATAATTATCCTACAGACGGGTTATACAGTTACCGCTGGTAAGCAGTAAAATTTTTACAAGATTGTGAAAAACATTCAATTTTTTCATGAGAAATTTGAATAGGATTAAGTGTAAAAAGGCGCCTGTGGTCTCCATGTACACAGATACAAGCAGGGGTGACGATACAACTTCATTCTATAAAAAGGAACTACAGCGTCCTGGGGTGAGTTTTATTTCAGCTTTTTTAAAGGAAAACTTTCCTTATGCCGCGTACACGCGGCCGGACTTGCCGATGGACTAAGCTCCATCAGCATTTCCGACGTAAAGATTTAGAACATGTTCTATATCTAAGCAGTGGCGGCTGGTGCTCAAAATTTTTGGGGGGGCGCAAATAAACTGAAAAATTCTGAAAAAAAAAAGCCCATCAAACGCAGCCACTGTACCAAACGCAGCCACTGTACCAAACGCAGCCACTGTACCAAACGCAGCCACTGTGCCCATTAAAACGCAGCCACTGTACCAAGCGCAGCCACTGTGCCCATTAAAACGCAGCCACTGTGCTCATTAAAACGCAGCCACTGTGCCCATCAAACGCAGCCACTGTGCCCATCAAAACGCAGCCACTGTGCCCATCAAAACACAGCCACTGTGCCCATTAAAACGCAGCCACTGTACCAAACGCAGCCACTGTGCCCATTAAAACGCAGCCACTGTGCTCATTAAAATGCAGCCACTGTGCCCATCAAACGCAGCCACTGTGCCCATCAAACGCAGCCACTGTGCCTATCAAAACGCAGCCACTGTGCCCATTAAAACGCAGCCACTGTGCCCATTAAAACGCAGCCACTGTGCCCATCAAACGCAGCCACTTTGCCACTGTGACATCAAACACAGCCACTTTGCCATCAAACACAGCCACTTTGCCATCAAACACAGCCACTTTGCCACTTTGCCATCAAACACAGCCACTTTGCCACTTTGCCATAAAACGCAGTCGCTTCAAAATAAAGCTGTCCCTGCAAAGAAGCTGCCCCTGTGCCCCCCCGCCCCCCCCCCCCCCTGCACTTACCTTGTCTCGGGTGACGGCGGCATCGGTGTCCTCCATTTCTTCTCCTGCCCGCTCCTCCTCTGCTCCATCCTCTGCTATGATTGGACGCCTGATAGGCGCCCAATCATAGCGCCTGTTGTTTCAGCCAATCAGGACACAGGTAACACAGACCTGTGCTCCTGATTGGCTAAGGGGCCGTACAATGTTAGCAAACCGAATTCCTTTGGTTTGCTAACATACTGCTCAGTGACACGGAACGCACAGCGTTGCGCCCGCTTGTCACCTTTTTGGACGCCTATTAGCGCCTACGGCGCTAATCAGGTGTTTCCAAAAAACACCCCCACCGCTGTAATTCAGGTGCCCGGTGACCGAAAAGGGGCCGGACACCTGAATAGGGGGTGTCAGCAGCGACCATAGATAGATTCATGCAATGCATGAATCTTTCTATGGAGTATAGAGAGTGACAGGAGAAGGGGGGCGGCGCTCCTGCGCCCTTTATGGACGCACCGCCGCAGTATCTAAGTCCGTCGGAAATGCCAGAAAATCAGAAAAGGTCAGATGGGGCATATACGCGGTCGGAATGTCCGATGAAAAGCTCCTGATCAGACTTTTTCTGCCGGAAAGTCTGGCCCTGTGTACGCGGAGGAACATCTACCATTGTTGAATTTACAAACTTGAAAGTTACGAACTCATGAAGGACATAATCCACAGTCTCTTACCAACCTGTTATACATACTCTAAACCCCTCCAAATCCCCCCCACAAATGACGTGACAAGGTTTTGGAGTAAATGGCCTGACGGCCCTTTTATTAACAATTACCGTAAGTAGAAAAAATTACTTTCTAAATAACTTTTTAAATAACCGTTAACCGACTTTTATATATATGTCCTTTTGGCGTCTTCGAGGGCAACGACACAACATGGTCACTGCGACCAACTCTTTTAAACTTTAGGCCTCCAGTCGCAAGTCCCGGACTCCGAGACGGTACTCGAACCTTCGCAGTGACCTACCTTTTACCCCTTCCTGGTTAACCCCTCATAACCGGAAGGTACCTGAGAACCCCATACAACAGAGGGGTCCCAACCATCTTCTCCTACTCCAAAGACCCAACACTGCCGGGATGTCCTGACAGCCCCACTCTTTTTTAACCAAACCACGGTAGGGTGGGTGGGAATCTCTCTCTCCGCCGCTCACAGACTTCCCCCTCTCCCGTTCTTACTACCAAGCGCGCCTCCCTGCTCTGGCCACCCCCCTTTTCTTAAAGGGGACATCTTTTTTCTAACCTAATGCCTGA
Organism: Lithobates sylvaticus; assembly: GCA_028564925.1. Classification (NCBI taxonomy): domain Eukaryota; kingdom Metazoa; phylum Chordata; class Amphibia; order Anura; family Ranidae; genus Lithobates; species Lithobates sylvaticus. The sequence continues at coordinate 609,457,152 of CM053027.1, read as the reverse complement.
ATGTGGCTGTCCACATTTGTCATGCCGTCCCTCCGTCCATCCTTTCCTCTCCTTACTCCGGGACTTCCTGTACTGCGTTAGGGAAATCTGAGGCTGCAATCATCCCAAGGTATATTAAGAAAAAAAAGAGTACCCTCCAAAGTTTTGGGACTTTTTTTTTGCAGAAATGTGTCCAAATAGCCTTATTCTTTTTTAAAATTAAATTTTTATTTTATTAAGATTCAGCTTGACAATCAAATTAGGACAAGAACATGTGTCCATATATGACATTTGCATAATATCAAAAGCTCTATATACACATCTCAAGATATACTGTTCAAGGAAAGAAAAAGAAAGAAAAAAGAGAAAGAAAAAAAATCCTATTGTATTCTATTAAATATGAAGGGAGTCCGCACCGACTCCTAAGTGACAGTACACCCAGTGAGGAGTCACCAAACCCCCCAAAAAGCAATCTTTCTGAACATTAACTCAAACCATCAAAATAACCTTATATAATTCTAAAATAATTATTTACCCTTTATAGTGTGTGTAAAATATATATATATATATATATATATATATATATATATATTTTGTGAACTTAAATTAAATAAGAAGGGAGTCCACACCGACTCCTAATTGAGGAATTGGTGAATCTTCACCTGAGTCACAAAAAAAAAACTCCAAATCAAAATAATGTTTCTGAACATTAATGCCGCGTACACACGAACGGACTTTCCAGCGGGATTGTCCGCCGGACTGAAGTCCGGGCGTGTGTGGGCAAGTCACACGCTCGGAAAGTCCGGCGAAGCCCCACTGGAAAGTCCGGCGGTTTGTCCGCTGGACTAGGTCCGGCGGACAAAGTCCGAACGTGTGTACGCGGCATAACTCAAACCATCAAAATAACCTTATACAATTCTATAATAATTATTTATCCTTTATAGTGTGTGTAAAAAAATAAAATAAAATATTTTTTGTGCACTTAATAGTGTAACAATCCAAAATATATATAAAAGGCCTGTAAGGGCCACATTGCCACCAGGTGCTAAACAAAAAAAAAAAAAAAAAAACACATTTATTGTGCACTTAATAGTGTAGCAATCAAAAAAAATATATATATAAGAGGCCTCTAGTCTAAGGGCCACATTGCCACAAGTGCCCATTTAAATTGACTAATACCTATCAAAAAAAAAATTAAAATTATAATGGCCTCTAAGGGCCACACTCCCACCAAGTTCCTTGTGACTACCATTCCTTAACCACAACACAGAGAGAATGATAAAAGTTATTACTTAATTTCTCTCTCTCCCACCCCCTACCCAATCACACCAATTGCATTATCTCACCAAATAAATACGTGACCATTATCACTACAATTACCCCAATCCATATGTGCCCACTCTCTTTAACACATTAAAATATATACTACACCTTCTTTCTTACTTCAGACCCCTCATCCAACTACCCCTATGACTCTTTTTTTTGGGGGGGGGGGGGGGATATCAGAGATAATAATTCAACACATATTTCCCCTATGCATGTGTGCATACATGCATCCATACATTCCTGCGCATACATATTACATACATGTATGCCAAAAAAGAAAGGGAAAGACAAAAGTAATTAATAAAAAAAAAGGGGGTATAAACATTCAAGGTCATCAACCTATGTAACAAATCCAAAGAGCATTTATGCAGAGAACATAATAGCCTTAGTCAATATAAAAGTATTTCAATTCATTGAGAATAACAGAAATAATAGAAAGCATCAATCATGATAAAACGTACAAAGTATACATACAAGGAAGTGACCATACAATGAAAAAAAGTGCTATACACAAGATCAGAACCTATAGCATATACAGCATGTAGCAACACCCAACACGTTTCCAGAATGTATATCTCGAAAAAAAAAGATTTGCATGAGCCACCCCCCCCCCCCCCCAAATTTATAACAGACCCTTGTCCGAGCATGCAGCCCAACAGGCCAGGAAAGAGAGTGGACAAGCAAACCGATTTATTGAGCATCGGACAATCCCCGGGACAGGTGCCCAATAGGTGGCTGGAGAGGCTGATAAATAGTGTGTACTCCAGAGCAGTGGGGACTCCACAAGTTTGGGGAGGAAAGGCTACCACCTCCCACCCTCCTAAAGAAAAGTCCTACCAAGTCCAGTTACTGTCCATTGAGGTCCAAGCTGTGGCAGAGCCAGAGGGCCTACATCTAATGCCACGTACACACGATCAAACTTTCCGCCAACAAAACCGTGGATTTTTGTTCGAAAGTTGTTGGCTCAAACTTGTCTTGCATATACACCGTCACACAAATGTTGGCCAACAATTACGAACGTGGGAACGCTGTGACGTGCAAGACGTACGACGAGTCGAGAAAAAGGAAGTTCAATAGCCAGTGGGGCTCCTTCTGCTTGATTCCGAGCATGCGTGAACTTTTGTGTAGACATGTGCACAACAAAAAAAATTGTTTATTTTCGTTTCGTTTTTTTTTAGTTTCCGTTGATTCGTAACGATTCGTATTTTCGTAAGTCGTCGGTGTTCGTTTTCGTAACGATTCGTATTTTCGTAAGTCGTCGGTGTTCGTATTCGTAACGATTCGTACATTCGTAAGAGTTATTTTTTCGTTGATTCGTTTTTTCGTTAGTTTAATTTTCGTTTATTCGTTTATTCGAAATTCGGACGCATTCGTATGTATTCGTACATTCGTAACATTCGTAGATTCGTAATCGGAGCATAATTCATAATTTTATGTAATGTGTATGCTATTATTACATTTTAATAATTTACGAATCGAAAAAAAAAAGTTACGAATCTAAAAAAAAAAGTTACGAATCGAAAAAAAAAGTTACGAATGTACACATTTTTTTGTTCAATCTATTCGAAGCACGTTAAGCAGCACAATTGTAAGGGACACGGAAAATTACCAATTCAACAAAAAAAAAGAAAGTTACGAATCCAAAAAAAAGTTACGAATCGAAAAAAATAAAGTTACGAATGTACGAATTTTTTTGTTCAATCTATTCGAAGCACGTTAAGAAGCGCCACTGTAAGGGACACGGAAAATTACCAATTCAACAAAAAAAAAAGTTACGAATGTACACATTTTTTGGTTTATTTTCGTTGTTCCTTTTTTAGTTTTTTGGATTTTCTTCATTCGTACATTCGTTGTTTCTAATTAATTCGTTTTTTTCGGATTTTCGCTGTTTTTCGGATTCGTTCGATTCGAACAATTCGTTAATCGGATTCGTACGATTCGAACGATTCGTTATTCGGATTCGTTCGATTCGAATGATTCGTTCATTCGTACGAAAACGAACGAACGAAAAAAAAAAAAAAAAAAAAACAAAACGAATTGCACATCTCTACTTTTGTGCATCGGACTTGTGTACACACGATCGGACTTTCCGACAACAATGTTTTGTTGGTGGAAAATTTGAGAAGTGGCTATCAAATATTTGTTGGCGGAAAGTCCAACAGCAAATGTTTGATGGAGCCTACACACGGTCAGACTTTCCGACAACAAGCTCACATCCAACATTTCCCGTTGGAAAATCTGACCGTGTGTACGCGGCATTAGGTTATCTTCAAGTGTAAGTTCACCATACAGATTTTCGGTAAAGATGAACTGACCCTTTAAGCCAAAGATAGACTTCTACAGACTTCTAGAAAAAGTTACCAAGTGTTGGAAACCTACATCAAGCACAGCTGTGACTCGCGACTGTGATTCTGAATCACTTAGACACTTGTCATACGTGTGAAGTTCGTAGTATTACACGGAATTATATGCACATATTAATCGCGTTACTGCGTTTTATAGGAATTTGTAATATTCTCCTGGTATATAAATGCCGATAATTCCCGCGTTCTTTTTTTTCTTTGCGCTCTGTAGCCGGAATCTCCAAACAAGCTGCTAATCCGTATTGTTGTGCGTCCTCTGCAGCTGTTGGCAGTGACATTTGTGAAAGCGGCCTGCAGTGACTGAAAGGAAGGTTAATGAGCGTGACCGAGTCACCGTCAGTCACCGGCTACTTACACATTGTCTGAAGTTCAGGCGTTCGCGGCGGGGCCAGTGAACTCTGAGAGGACTATTTATCAAATTCCCAGAAGGCTTTGGGGAAAGAGAGACCGCAGAGGGGCAACACTAAAATACACAGCCAGATCTTTTCCTGCTGAGACACATTCATCCTCCGCAGCAGCTTTATTTTAAAGATTAAAGCAGAACTTCAGTCATTTTTTTCAACTTTCCATCTATTAAATCTTCTGCCCTTGTTGTTGTTTTAACTTTGGATATTAAAACATTTATATTTTTTCTGCCAGTAAATACTTTATACAGCCCACTTCCTGTTTCTTGTCACACAAGGTCTCCATTTTTCTCTCTGGCAGAACGGCGATCTGCCTTGCTTACAGACCGTCTCTCCGCCTCTCTCAGAATGATTGGAAGGTTCTTGCTAGACATGTGCAATTCGTTTAGTTTTTATTCGTCTTCCGTTAAAATTCGTTATATTCGTTCATTCGTTATCGTACGAATGAACGAATGATTCGCTAAAAATTTTAACGAATTATCGAATCGAACGAAAAACAACGAAAATCCGAAATAACCAAATTAGAAACCACGAAACTACGAAAGAAGCAACAAATTAGAAACAACGAAAATCAAAATGAACGAAAAAATTCGTACATTCGTAACTTTTTTTTTTTGTTGAATTGGTAATTTTCCGTGTGTCCCTTACAATGGCGCTGCTTAACCACTTTCCGGCCGGCGCACGACGATGTACGTCCCTTTTTTGAAGAGGGATATCTCGGTAACGCAGCAGCTGCTGCCACAACCGAGGTATCCATCTCTTCAGGCGCCGGTCGGCTGTACGATAATGGTGATCATCGCGGCGGATTCGCCGCGAGATCACCGTTATCGGCGGCGGGAGAGGTGCCCCCCCCTCCCGCCGCTCTCCCGCGCCTTCCGCCGCTTACCGGAACCGTCGGCAGCGGCGGAGGCGATCGGGTCCGTTCCCCTTGTGTGTCTAGAGATGAGTGACGCTAAGATGGCCGCCACTCATCTCTATACCATAGGAGGGCGGAAGCGACGTCAAAAACGTCACTTCCGCCCATACGTCTTAAAGAGGAATTTTCAAATGTCATTTTTTTAAATGACATTTTTATTTTATTTTTTTTATTTTTTTCATTGAAGTCCAAATATGAGATCTGAGGACTTTTTGACCCCCAGATCTCATATTTAAGAGGACCTGTCATGCTTTTTTCTATTACAAGGAATGTTTACATTCCTTGTAATAGGAATAAAAGTGAGCCAATTCATTTTTTTTTAAAAAACAGTGTAAAAATAAATAAAATCAAGAAAAATAAATAAGAAAAACAAAAAAAAATTTTTTTAAAGCGCCCCGTCCCGACGAGCTCGTGCGCAGAAGCGAACGCATACGTGAGTAGAGCCCGCATATGAAAACGGTGGTCAAACCACACATGTGAGGTATCGCCGCGATCGGTAGAGCGAGAGCAATAATTATAGCCATAGACCTCCTCTGTAACGCAAAATATGCAACCTGTAGAATTTTTTAAACGTCGCCTACTGAGATTTTTGAGGGTAAAAGTTTGATGCCATTCCACGAGCGGGCGCAATTTTGAAGCATGACATGTTGGGTATCAATTTACTCGGCGTAACATTATCTTTCACAATATATAAAAAAATTGGACTAACTTTACTGTTGTCTTATTAAAAAGTGACTTTTTTCCAAAAAAAGTGCGCTTGCAAGACCGCTGCGCAAATACGGTGTGAAAAAAAGTATTGCATCGACCGCCATTTTATTCTCTAGGGTGTTAGAAAAAAAACAATATATAATGTTTGGGTGTTCTAAGTTTTTTTCTAGCAAAAAAAACTGTTTTAAACATGTAAACACCTAAAATCCAAAACGAGGCTGGTCTTAAAGTGGTTAACGTGCTTCGAATGGATTGAACGAAAAAATTTGTACATTCGTAACTTTTTTTTTCGATTCGTAATTTTCCAATCCGTAATTACAATGTAATAATAGCATACACATTACATAACATTATGAATTATGCTCCGATTACGAATCTACGAAAACAATGTTACGAAAGTACGAATAAATCAATCTAACGAAAGTACGAATGTAACTAAATCTACGAAAATACGAATGCGTCCGAATTTCGAATAAACGAAAATTAAACTAACGGAAAAACGAATCAACGAAAAAATAACTCTTACGAAAATACGAATCGTTACGAATACGAACACCGACGACTTACGAAATTACGAATCAACGGAAACGAACAGAAACGAAGCGAAACTAAACTAATTTTTCTATTGTGCACATGTCTAGTTCTCGGCAGACATTGCGTCCGCCGGACCCGCTGATTGGCTCTCGCTGTGTCCAGTCCCAGTGGAAGGTGGGCTCCAGCAGCAGGCGCGTGCGCCACGAGCCGAAGAAATAAAATCATGTACAGGTACATGATTTTGCGCTTAAGGGCCACCCTGCCACAGTATATGTAAGTGGGGCAGTCCTTAAAGCGGAACTTCAGTCATTTTTTCATCTTTCCATCTATTAAATCTTCTGCCCTTGTTGTTGTTTTAACTTTGGATAGTAAAAGTTTTTTTTTCTGCCAGTAAATACCTTGGCACCCCAGATGTTTTGGAACTACATTTCCCATTAAGCTCAACTACACTGCAGAGTGCATGAGCATCATGGGGAATGTAGTTCCAAAACATCTGGGGTGCCAAGGTTCGCCATCACTGGCCTAGGCTTATGACATCATGAACAGCTCTCTCTCTCACTCTTGTGAAAGTTTGCCAGGAGGGGAGGGGAGATGAGTCATAAGAGGGCCAATGAGAGCTGCAGAGCTGGAGGTGTGCCTCTGTGTGTCTGTGTAAATCCAGGAAGTGAATTGGCAACAGCTTCAGCTGCCCAAAGTTAAAATGGCTGCAGACAGACTCAATGGAGGGAGATTTCATCAGCATATTTGGCAAGTACAGAATCACAGTATATATAAAATAATATGCAAAGTGGTTGGAGGGAAGCTTCAGAATGGCAAAGATGTTTTTATTACAAATTATGTGAGCAGACTGAAGTTCCTCCTTAATTGGTCTCCTAAAGGGGGCTTCCACTTCCAGGTGGGGCCTAACTTAAAGCTGAACTTTAGGCTGGTATACAGAAAAAAGTTAAAGCAGAACTTCACTCTTAAGCTGGCCATACACCTATAGATTATCTGCAGATTTTCTATGGTTAGATGGAAAAGGTGCAACAGGTTTCTCCATGTATGCTAAACTGATGGATGGAGGAATCTCCCACTGGGCCAAGCTTCAGTATCTTGCTAGTCGGCCTCGCTGGCTCTCAACCTAAATAATGCCTGCACCCAATCAGAATGTTCAGGTATTGTGAGAGCCAGCGGGGCCAACTAGCAAGATATGGAAGCTTGGGGCCAGTGGGTGATTCTTCCATCCACACAGTTCAGCGTGAGGAATCTGTTCCACTTTTTCCATCTGACCATAGAAAATCTGCAGATAATCTATAGGTGTATGGCCAGTCTTAGTCTGCTTGTCTTCAGCAAACTGTTCTTTAGAAGAGGCTTCCTTCTGGGATGACAGCCATGCAGACCAATTTGATGCAGTGTGCGGCGTATGGTCTGAACACTGACAGGCTGACCTCCCACCCCTTCGACTTCTGCAGCAATGCTGGCAGCACTCATACATCTATTTCCCAAAGACAACCTCTGGATATGACGCTGAGCACGTGCACTCAACTTCTTCTTTGGTCGACCATGGTGAGGCCTGTTCTGAGTGGAACCTGTCCTGTTAAACCGCTGTATGGTCTTGGCCACTGTGCTGCAGCTCAGTTTCAGGGTCTTGGCAATCTTCTTATAGCCTAGGCCATCTTTATGTAGAGCAACAATTCTTTTTTTCAGATCCTCAGAGAGTTCTTTGCCATGAGGTGCGATGTTGAACTTCCAGTGACCAGTATGAGAGAGTGAGAGCGATAACACCAAATTTAACACACCTGCTCCACATTCACACCTGAGACCTTGTAACACTAACGAGTCACGTAACACCGGTGAGGGAAAATGGCTAATTGGGCCCAATTTGGACATTTTCACTTAGGGGTGTACTCACTTTTGTGAGATACTGTAGATCAGGCCAAAATGAGGGACAAATGAGGAGGAAAGAGGCACAGAAAGACTTTGTCCCAAAAAGGGAGAGTCCCTCGAAATCAGGGACAGTAGGGACATGTGCATTGTCTTGGTGCATTGGGGTGCTATTCCAAATGAATGGCGCAGTAACGCACGTAACACGTTTTGCCGCTCATTAACGCTCAAGTCGAAATGGGCCCTGAGTGTGAAATTTTCGGCTTGTTGAGGGGTGTTGAGAAGGTAGCGGAAACGGCCATGGAGGTTTCCTAGTAGCGGCCTTGAGTAACACAACCCAACATAAGACGTTACTAGTGGCCGCGCCTGGACCTCGGCCGCCCCCCCTGACACTTCCTATTGTATTTGTAAACACGGTTTAATCAAGGTAGCACAGACCGCGTTCGCCTAAGCCGCCGCAGAGGAGAGAGCATATTCACAGCTTGTTCTAATTACCCTGACAGCTAGCCAAGCCTTTCATCTACTTAGTAAGGTTAAATGGTAGTATTTAGTAAACCCGTATGGATTACTCCTAAAATCAGCTTCCTGATGGAAGGGATTACAGCCTTTTTTTTCTCTCTCCCGTTTTTTTTCAAGCCAATGTGTTAATCTTTATCTGTGATTTACTGAATCACGGTGCAAAATATTAAATAGATACCAAGCTTATTCACGGGTCTTACCAGGTGGGGAGCTGCCAACTTCAGAAGGGCGACACGTAACATCCAAGACATCAGGTTCAGTTCACAAAGCTTTACATAAGGATAAGGATCTGTATTTTCAGGCATGGGACTGTCATTTTTAAATTTCATTGAACCGAGCTGAAAATAACTGTCACTTTGTTTTTAAATTCCGTATATACTCGAGTATAAGCCGAGTTTTTCAGCACATTTTTTTGTGTTGAAAATGCCCCCCTCAGCTTATACTCGAGTCAAGCATTTTTCTGCAGCAGAGAATGACATTTTCCAATTCCAGAGAATTCCACGCGGTCGGAATTCTCGTCGGAAAAAGCTCTGATGGTTTTCCCGCCGGAATTCCGACGGAATTTCGCTCAAACTGTGTTGCCTACACACGGTCACACCAAATTCCGACGGTCAGTAACACAGCGGCATAAAACACGTTCGACAGCACTATAAAAGGGAAGTTTAATGCTTCCGAGCATGCGTCAGAATTTTGCGTGTCGGAATTGCATACACACGATCGGAAAATCCGATAGAAAGGTTTTCCGTCTGAAAAATTGAGAACAGGTTCTCAATCCAAAGTCCGTCGGAAATTCCGACAGAAAAAGACCGTTGGGCATACACACGGTCGGAAAATCCGATGAAAAGCTCCCATCGGACTGTTTTCATCGGAAATTCCGACCGCGTGTACGCCGCATTTGGGGCCCCGTATCCCAAACCCCACTTGGGGTTCCTAGCACCAAGTGGCCCTGAGATACGGGGCCCCAAAGTTGGTTCGGAAAATGTCATTCTCTGCTGCAGAAAAGTGCTTGACATTTTCCGAACTGACTTTGGGGCCCCGTATTTTGGGTCCACTTGGTGCTAGGAACCCCAAGTGGGGTTCGGGAAACGGGGCCCCAAAGAGATACGGGGTCCCAAAGTCGGTTCGGAAAAGGTCATTCTCTGCTGAAGAAAAATGCTTGATTGGATATGTTGTAGTGCTAGTTCCTCTGGGTTTGCAAATCAAATTTGGGGTTCCTAGCACCAAGTGGCCCCCGAGATACGGGGCCCCAAAGTCAGTCAACTGTGTCCATCTGCAGCAATGTCATTTCGGGACCCTTTGTGTTCAGAGACCCCAGCTAGGGGGCATCTAGGAACCCTTAACTACCGAGTTTGAAGTTTGGGGGACCTATGGCTGCAAATGGGCATTGTTGACCCTCTTTTGCACTTAAAGTAGCTGCGCATTTCTCACCCTAGGCTTATACTCGAGTCAATACGTTTTCCTAGTTTTTTGTGGTAAAATTAGGTGCCTCGGCTTATACTCGAGTATATACGTTAAGTGTCTGTGATAGCATTGTGAATTTAAGCTATCATCGTAACTTACACTGTGTCTTAAAGGAGTATTAAAATCACATCCATCACATTCACTATTAATAAATTCATATATCACTGACTCAAAATGCTGAAATAATATTGTTAAATCGTTTTATAATGCGTGCATATCTTCAGCCCATCCATCCCTGCAGCTGCTGTTTTTTTAGTCTTTCCGTTTCTTCATAACAGCCAGCATGGGGTGATGCTCCAGCTTCCACCTGCAACAGTAAAACAGTGAAATAACACATTCCCAAGCACCTTTTAGATATGCATGTTCTGGGGAAGGAGCTAGCCACGGGATGGTGTAGACCAGGATTAGGCAACCTGGGGCCCTCCAGCTGTTGTGGAACTACATATCCCATGAGGCATTGCAAGGCTGGCAGTTACAATTACTCCCAGAGGCATGATGGCCTACCGCTGGTGTAGACTATAGCTATACAGTCTGCCCTTCAGGTGCATGATTACATTCTCAGATTTGCTCCTGGAACAGTAATCAAGCAATTGATGAGCAGGGCACAGTTAAAGTCTGCACCATTCAGTGACCAGCAGGTAGGAATGTGCTCATCTAAAGGGATGCCGAGGGATGTGGGGTGCAGGCCAGTCAAGTTCCTCCATCCCAAACTCGCTCATCCAGGTCTTTACGGACCCATTCAGATGCACTGAGAGCAAAATGCCGCATAGACACAGGCGGATTTTCCGTCGGAAAAATCTTGGATGGTTTTTCCGACGGAATTGCGCTCAAGCTTGGCTTGCATACACACGGTCACACAAAAGTTCGCAGAACTTTCAGCCGTGAAGAACGCGGTGATGTACAACACTACGACGAGCCGAGAAAATTAAGTTCAATGCTTCCGAGCATGCGTCAAATTGTTTCCGGGCATGCGTAGGAATTGTGCGCGAATGTTTACATTCCTTGTAATAGGAATAAAAGTGAGCCAATTTTTATTTTTTTTTAAAACAGTGTAAAAAAATAAATAAAATCAAGAAAAAAATAAGAAAAAAAAAAAATATATATTTTTAAAGTGCACCGTCCCGACGAGCTCGCGCGCAGAAGCGAACGCATACGTGAGTAGCGCCCGCATATGAAAGCGGTGGTCAAACCACACATGTGATGTATCGCCGCGATCGGTAGAGCGAGAGCAATAATTCTAGCCCTAGACCTCCTCTGTTACACAAAACATGCAACCTGTAGAATTTTTTAAACGTCGCCTATGGAGAATTTTGAGGGTAAAAGTTTGACGCCATTCCACGAGCGGGGGCGCAATTTTGAAGCGTGACATGTTAGGTATCAATTTACTCGGCGTAACATTATCTATCACGCTATATAAAAAAATTGGACTAACTTTACTGTTGTCTTATTTTTTTATTCAAAAAAGTTAATTTTTTCCAAAAAAAGTGCGCTTGTAAGACCGCTGCGCAAATACGGTGTGAAAAAAAGTATTGCAACGACCGCCATTTTATTCTCTAGGGTGTTAGAAAAAAAAAATGATATATAAAGTTTGGGGGTTCTAAGTAATTTTCTAGCAAAAAAAAACTGTTTTAAACATGTAAACACCTAAAATCCAAAACAAAGCTGGTCTTAAAGTGGTTAAAAGTGTAATTTTTTCAAAAAAATTTGGGTTGAAAAATATGTAAATCCCAACATTCTATTTTCTACGGTCTCTGCTTAGGAAAATATATAATGTTCGGGGGGGTTCTACGTAGTTTTCTAGCAAAATAATGCAGATTTTTACATCAAGGAGAGGAATGTCAGTGTTGGACGCGGACTGTCATTGGTTAAAGAAGGAGAAGGCCCTAATAATATGCGAGGATCTATCATTATACTGCAAGGTCTGCTTTAAAATTCAAATGACTAGATAGGGCAATGTTAATTTGACGTGAAAAATTATTTCTAAGGAGAATTAAAAATTGTAATTAAGTGTGAAATGTGACTTTTTTTTAAATAGAGAATGAGTGTGTTTGAGTTAATATCAAATATTTCCCCTTTGGCCCTTCTTAAAAATATAGTGATAGATAAATGAAGCTCAGATGTAGACGTGGGTTCTTTACGGCCTGATTCGGCCAACACTTGGGATATCCCCTCCTAAAAACACTAATGCCGCGTACACACGATCAGAAATCTCACCAGCAAAAGTCCGATGAGAGCTTTTAGTCGGAAATTCAGACCTGTAGGCTCCATCGGACTTTTGCTGGCGCAATTTTCCGCCAGCAAAAGATTGAGAGCAGGTTCTCTATTTTTCCGACGGAAAAAGTTCCGATCAGAAATTTTCTCGGCTCGTCGTAGTGTTGTACGTCACCGCGTTCTTGGCGGTCGAAAGTTCAGAGAACTTTTGTGTGACTGTGTGTATGCAACACAAGCTTGAGCGGAATTCCGTCGGAAAAACCATCCAAGATTTTTCTGACGAAAACTCAGATTGTGTGTACACGGCATTAGGCTTCATTCACACCTGGGAGTTTGCGATTGTGCCCGCAATCTCAAAACGCTGTGCAAAAATGACAAATCGCTACAACGCTTGTTCAGGTGTCATTCATTTTCAATGGCTCCTAAACATGGGTTGCGATTTTGTCGAAATTCTGCCGCAATTGTTGTGCTGCAATTTGTGGCAAACCACAAAGCGTGAAGCTGTCGCCCCAAAAGGAACTCATGCTTCTTTTTGAGCGACAAGCTTCGCGCTGTGAGATTTTGCAGCGATTGCGCTATTTATCGCACCCGCGTTTAGGTGCCATTGAAAATGAATGGCACCTGAACAAGCGTTGTGCGTTTTGTCATTTTTTTGCACAGCGCTTGGGATCGCGGGCAGAATCGTCGTGATTCTGCCCGCAATCGCAGGGGCCCAGGTGTGAATGGAGCCTTAAATGCGTAACAGTAAACACCCGTACTCCGTACAAAAAATGGAAGTATATGCTTTCACTGTTATTGTTGGTGTTAATGAGGCCCCATTCATATTTCGCATAGTGGGAATGCGCATTCCCGCTCGCAATTTATTAGGGCGTGTCATGCATAGGGTATCAATCACTTGAATGGGCTGCCCTATATGCGCTTGTCACCCAAAAGACGGTCTCCTGTACCATGCCTGCAGTCTCTGACTGTCTCCTGTACCATGCCTGCAGTCTTTGACTGTCTCCTGTACCATGCCTGCAGTCTCTGACTGTCTCCTGTACCATGCCTGCAGTCTCTGACCGTCTCCTGTACCATGTCTGCAGTCCCTGACTGTCTCCTGTACCATGTCTGCACTCTCTGACAGTCTCCTGTACCATGCCTGAAATCCCTGACTGTCTCCTGTACCATGCCTGTAGTCTCTGACGGTCTTCTGTACCATGCCTGCAGTCTCTGACCATCTCCTGTACCAGGCCTGCAGTCTCTGACTGTCTCCTGTACAATGCCTGCAGTCTCTGGCTGCCTCCTGTACCATGCATGCAGTCCCTGACTGTCTCCTGTACCATGCCTGCAGTCCCTGGCTGTCTCCTGTACCATGCCTACAGTCTCTGACTGTCTCCTGTACCATGCCTGCAGTCTCTGACTGTCTCCTGTACCATGCCTGCAATCTCTGACTGTCTCCTGTACCATGCCTGCAGTCTCTGACTGTCTCCTGTACCATGCCTGCAGTCTCTGACTGTCTCCTGTACCATGCCTGCAGTCTCTGACTGTCTCCTGTACCATGCCTGCAATCTCTGACTGTCTCCTGTACCATGCCTGCAGTCTCTGACTGTCTCCTGTACCATGCCTGCAGTCCCTGACTGTCTCCTGTACCATGCCTGCAGTCCCTGACTGTCTCCTGTACCATGCCTGCAGTCCCTGACTGTCTCCTGTACAATGTCTGCAGTCCCTGACTGTCTCCTGTACCATGCCTGCAGTCTCTGACTGTCTCCTGTACCATGCCTGCAGTCCCTGACTGTCTCCTGTACCATGCCTGCAGTCCCTGACTGTCTCCTGTACCATGCCTGCAGTCCCTGACTGTCTCCTGTACAATGTCTGCAGTCCCTGACTGTCTCCTGTACCATGTCTGCACTCTCTGATGGTCTCCTGTACCAAGCCTGCAATCCCTGACTGTCTCCTGTACCATGCCTGTAGTCTCTGACAGTCTCCTGTACCATGCCTGTAGTCTCTGACAGTCTCCTGTACCATGCCTGCAGTCTCTGACCATCTAATGTACCAGGCCTTCAGTCTCTGACTGTCTACAGTACAATGCCTGCAGTCTCTGACGGCCTCCTGTACATTGCCTGCAGTCACTGACGGTCTCCTGTACCATGCCTGCAGTCTCTGGCTGTCTCTTGTACCATGCCTGCAGTCCCTGATGGTCTCCTGTACCATGTCTGCAGTCTCTGATGGTTTCCTGCACCATGCCTGCAGTCCCTGACTGTCTCCTGTGCCATGCCTGCAGTCCCTGACTGTCTCCTGTACCATGCCTGCAGTCCCTGACTGTCTCCTGCACCGTGCCTGCAGTCTCTGGCTGTCTCCTGTACCATGCTTGCAGTCTCTGATGGTCTCCTGTACCATGCCTGCAGTCTCTGATGGTCTCTTGGATCATGCCTGCAGTCACTTCTGCCTGTTGCCTCCTCCTTCCCTCTACCAGCTGTCATCTCTGCCCCCATGTCTCCCAATAACCCTCCTATCCCCCCCCCCCCCCCCCCCCCAGCCTTTTCCATCCCAACTCTCCCACCCCACAATCCCTATTTCACCCCCCGCCACCTCCCAAAGCACCCCTCTTCCTAGGCGATCAGTAATTGGTATCGGCGAGTACCTGCAAAAAAGTATTGGTACTCTATCGCGGTATCGTGGTATTGGTGCATCCCTAGTATTTAGTCTCATTGTAGCCTTGATACCCAATGCTGACTAGTTGTGGTTCTTTCATGAAAGTAAACTTTGTACAAATACTTCACTCGCAATGCTTTCACTCTAACATTTTATTCTCTTTTTCTTTTAATTTGGATCATAGATTAGCACTAATAACTCGCCGGCTCTATCTTCTGTTTTGACTGGATGCACAAGCTCAGCAGTTCTATCGGCGGAGGATACGGCCCTGGGAATAACTGCTGCGCCCCGACACTCTTAAAGACGTGCTTTTCTCCGAACGCTAATGGTGATATGAGATATACTGACATTTTAATTATAAATCAACCCAGAAATAGAGTTTGGAGAAAAGCATGAATAATAATTAGATCCATCATCTCCAAATTCCATTGTGAAACGCAGTTATTTTGATGTTCTGGAAGACTTTTTAGAGACTCTTTGTTCATCTAAGGCTAGGAGGCACTGCGAAGGAGATGGGTGAGAAGTTAAAGTTTAGTCAAATCCAAGAACAAAAAATTGAATATATTGTACCTTTTACCAGTCCTTGGATATGGTGACTGCATTTGTTTTCTTTGCTCAGTCTTTTTTTCCCCTTTACTTTCACACAATGTTCCTGCCATTTAAACCCTTCCTGTCCTAGAGTGACCACACATACACAGTGTACAGCGTATATAAAAAGAGCAATTTATGAAACAAAAAAAACAAAAAAACTTTTTTTTGTCCGCAGCCTCTGACCATCTGTTGTACCATGTCTGCAGTCTCTGACTATCTCTTGTATCACGTCCGCAGTCTGACCATCTCTTGTATCATGTCTGCAGTCTCTGACCATCTCTTGTATCATGTCTGCAGTCTCTGACCATCTCTTGTATCATGTCTGCAGTCTCTGACCATCTCTCTTGTACCATGTCTGCTGTCTCTGACCATCTCTTGTATCATGTCTGCAGTCTCTGATCATCTCCTGTATCATGTTCGCAATCTCTGACCATCTCTTGTATCATGTCTTCAGTCTCTGACCATCTCTTGTATCATGTCTGCAGTCTCTGACCATCTGTTGTACCAGTCCTGAAGTCGCTGACCATCTCTTGTATCATGTCTGCAGGCTCTGACCATCTCTTGTATCACGTCCGCAGTCTGACCATCTCTTGTATCATGTCAGCAGTCTCTGACCATCTCTTGTACCATGTCTGCAGTCTCTGATCATCTCCTGTATCATGTTCGCAATCTCTGACCATCTCTTGTATCATGTCTTCAGTCTCTGACCATCTCTTGTGCCATGTCTGCAGTCTCTGACCATCTCTTGTATCATGTCTTCAGTCTCTGACCATCTCTTGTATCATGTCTGCAGGCTCTGACCATCTCCTGTATCATGTCTGCAGTCTCTGACCATCTCCTGTATCATGTTCGCAATCTCTGACCATCTCTTGCATCATGTTCACAGTCTCTGACCATCTCTTGCATCATGTCTGCAGTCTCTGACCATCTCTTGTATCATGTCTGCAGTCTCTGACCATCTCTTGTATCATGTCTGCAGTCTCTGACTATCTGCTGTATCATGTCTGCAGGCTCTGACCATCTCCTGTATCATGTCTGCAGGCTCTGACCATCTCTTATATAATGTCCGGAGTCTCTCACCATCTCTTGTATCATTCCAATAGTCTTTGACTATATCATGTTGTGCACCTGCTGTCTCCGATTATGATTATTCACAGAATTTTATATGCAGCCCTATGGTGACATCAGGGGCTGCACTTGATCCCCCCCCCTCCCCCATATCAAGAAAGTTGCCCATCAGTGCTTTAGCGGACCTCCTCCCCCACCCCAGCACCTCTGCAGGGTTGGCCCAGGTTCGGTTTTGGCGTTCGGCTTGTTAATCACGAGGCACGCCGACTCTAACTGAGATTAATTTTTGTTGAAAATCAAAATTATTTTTAATCTGCTATTTTACCACTAAAAACAGCTCGGCTAAGTGTTTCCAAGAAGTCTGACATTTGCAGTTCTGGATTCATTTGATTTAATTAGTTAATGCATTAAAATTCATGTTTGGAAATTACAATGTTTTTTTCCTTTAAATGCTCATTCATTCAATGTCATGCTTCCCTAATTGATCAACTTTAGTTTTGTGTTCCATTTATTTTCCGTACAAATGTACCCCGGTGAAGGGAGAGCACATCTCTCGCATAATTACATTAATAGCGGTAATGGGGACGGTTTAAAGAATGCGCCAGCGAATTTAAACCTTGCTGTCCGTTTATTAAATGCAAAATTTTTCAGAGCTACTCCATTTAAAGCTGAAGATTAATCTGCTAACATTTTTGTCTTCCCTCGTTCCTCCTTCTCCCCTCTGCCAATATGTTGATGATTTTTTATTTTTTAGATAAAACCGTTCCGTTTTTATTACATACCCTATTTTAGATACTGTGATGTCATCACTGGGTGTCTGTGCATCTCTATGCAATGCAGGCAGATCGTAGCTAGTGGGCGGAGCCAGTAGGGTGCCCTTGAAAACAGCACCCTGCCTCAGTACTCCTCTCCAGAGCCCTCAGTCCTGATGAAGCAGTGGGCTGGCTCTTGGGAGGAGTTACGCAAATATTAAAATGCCTTAATGGGTGGATGCCAGTCTGGGCCTGCCTAGGCAGGAGGTATTTGCATGATTAACCCCTTCAGATCCGCACTATAGCCAAATGACGGTTACAGAGCGGATCTACTTTGCCGGGAGGCCGTCAATAGATGTCCTTCCCTTTGCACGCTCCCCGTGCGCCCCCTGCAGGGCGTGCACAGCACAAGCTGTGATCACTGAGTCAATGAGACTCAGGTGATCACAGATCGCAGTAAGGGGCCGATCCCGGCCCCTTACCACGTGATCAGCTTTCAGCCAATAACAGCTGATCACGTGATGTAAGCAGAAGATCGGTAATCATTTTTTTTTCTCCTCATGCTAATAGCGTGAGGAGAAAAAAAAGCTGATCACCGGCTTCTGTGCAAGGGACCTCGGTCCCGAAGAGGAAGAGGCAAATCTGTGCCCACCAGTACCGCCTGCCAGTGCCCACAGTGCCAGGAATCAGTGCCCACGAGTGCATAAGTGCCAGCAATTAGTGTCACCTATCAATGCCCACGAGTGCCACCTATCAATGCCCACCAGTGGTGTCAATCAGTGCCTCATCAGTGCCACCTAGCAGTGCTGTCTATCAGTGCCACCTGCCAGTGCCCACGGTGCCATGAATCAGTGCCCACCAGTGCATAAGTGCCAGCAGTCAGTGCCACCTATCAATGCCCATGAGTGCCACCTATCAATGCCCACCAGTGGTGCCAATCAGTGCCTCATCAGTGCCACCTAGCAGTGCTGCCTATCAGTGTCACCTACCAGTGCCGATCAGTGCCCATCACTGCCACCCATCAGTGCCCATCACTGCCACCTATCAGTGCACATCACTGCCACCTATCAGTGCACATCACTGCCACCCATCAGTGCCCATCACTGCCACCTATCAGTGCCCGTCACTGCCAGCTATCAGTGCCACCTATCAATGCCCTTCAGTGCCACCCATCAGTGCCACTTCTCAGTGCCCACCAGTGCCACCTATCAGTGCCCACCAGTGCCACCTCATCAGTGCCCACCAGTGCTGCCTAATAGTGCCCATCAGTGCTGCCTATTAGTGCCCATCAGTGCAGCCTTATCAGTGCCCATAAGTGCAGCCTCATCAGCATACATCAATGAAGGAGAAAAAAATTACCTGTTTGCAAATGTTATTAACAAAATATAAAACAGTTTTGTCTTTTTTTCTTTTATTTCAGTATTTTTAAAAAAAATTTTAACAAAAAATAAAAAACCCAGAGGTGATCAAATACCACCAAAATAAAGCTCTATTTGTGGGGAAAATGCTAAAAATGTAATTTGGGTACAGTGTAGCATGACAGCGCAAATGTCATTCAAAGAGTGACAGCGCTAAAAAGCTGAAAATTGGTCTGGGCAGGAGGGGGGTTTAGGTGCCCAGTAAGCAAGTGGTTAATAGAACTAAAATAAAATGAATTAAAAGGTTGCTTTTTTTTTTCTATCTTGAGTTCTGTATTTGAGAGACATCAAGGAGCCTGCAGTGGGAGTGTTTGGGACTGGCTCATAAGTGTCCCATGCATGGGTTCCCAGATCACCAGGTTACTGACAAAAGGTTAGGCAGGTGCAGTCTGTACTCCCCACTGTAGGTGGCGCTAAACCGAAGCAGCACTGCAGAGGGGCCAGGAAGTTGCGAGGAACTTGGTTCCGCTATGATTTCCTGTGGTCATCAGGGGAACAGCTGTTCGAGATTGGACTCTGGCACCCCACGTAACCTCGGTGGCCATCTTGGGGCAGGGCAGGATCTATTTAAGACTATGGCTCCCGGGTTTGGCGCGCTTTGTGTGAGTGGCCAGTGTAGAGACAGGTTCCCCCATCTGGCAGGGACAGCGCATAGCGTCAGGGAGTGGGAAAAGTTCAGGGACTATGCTATCTCCACTTAGGAAGCCTCCCATTTGGGTGTGGACCTGCCTGGCTGCATTCCTGCTTCCCGTTGTTGAAATATAAATATATTTGATCACCTTCGTGGTTTTTATTTATTTTATTTTATTTTATCTTGTGCGCTATAAACAAAAAAAGAGCGACAATTTTGAAAAAAAAAAAAATGTTTTACTTTCTGCTATAAAATATTTGATCACCTCTAAGGTTTTTATTTTTTTGGTGCGATAAACAAAAAAAGAGCGACATTTAAAAAAAAACATTTTTTTTACTTTCTGCTATAAAACATAACACACGAAAAAAATAAAAAGTAATAAAACACAAAATGTATTCATCAGTTTAGGCTGATATGTATTCTGCTACATATTTTTGTTAAAAAAAAAAAATCGCAATAAGCATATATTGATTGGTTTGCGCAAACGTTGTTGCGTCTACAAAATAGGGGATAGATTTCTGGCATTTTTATTATTTATTTATTTAATTTTTTTACTAGTAATGGCGGCGATCAGTGATTTGTAGCAGAACTGCGACATTGCGGGGGGAATGATTGTGGGTGGCCGGTGGACATCGAGTCCGCAAGACCCGCTGCCGGTCGGAGGCGCGCGTGCCCACAAAATATAATGTCGGCGACTGCTCGGGAAGCGTTTAATATCTGTAGATTACAGTATGGCCCGTCTAGCAATTATTTGTGCTATTTTTAATCTTTTTTTTTTTTTTTTTGCTGTTATTTTTTTCCACAAAAGTGGAGTTAAAAATGTGCCAAGTGCTTGTATATTCCTTTTTTTTTTTTTTTTATTCTATATATTTAATTTTAAACAATTTTTATACATATACACAGAGACATTTTAATTACATGCGTATCACAAAGCATATCTTAAACATACATTGTTTCGTTTTTCATCCGATTATACATAAGACCGATATATAACCAAAAAAAAAAAAAAAAGAACTCAAGGAAGAAAAAAAAAAAAAAAAAAAAATATATATATATATATATATATATATATATATATAAAATAGACTATATAATGATAAAAGAGGGAAAAAAAACCCTAAGGAAAAAAAAAAAAAATTCAAAAAAAAAAAAAAATATATATATATATATATATATATATATATATATATATATATATATATATATATATACATAAGACCGTTATATAACCAAAAAAATAAAAAGAACTCAAGTAAGGAAAAAAAAAAGAAAAAAAATATATATATAAAATAGAGTATATAATGATAAAAGAGGGAAAAAAAACCCTAAGAGGAAAAAAAAAAAAAAAAATATATAATATATATATATATATATATATATATATATAAAATAGAGTATATAATGAAAAAAGAGGGGGAAAAAAAAACCCAAGAAGGAAAAAAAAAAAAAAAAAAAATATATATATATATACAAAATAGAGTATATAACGATAAAAGAGGGAAAAAAAAAAAAACATATATGTATATTTCAAATAAACCGCATCAGCATATGTGAGACCAGCACACACACACACACACACACACACACGGGAAGTTAGCAGTGCGTACATTTGTATATTGGGACGGTCTCTTCCTTTGCCTGTAATCTAATTATTGATGCATGGCTTAGTTTGTATAAAGGGGCTTTTTCAAGGTTACACATGACTGATGTCTGCCGAGGCTCACAATCAGGGATGCTTTAGTAGCCGGTCCGCAAACATATGTCAGTGTTTCCACATTGTGTCACTTTCATTAAATGCCATGAATCCACGGAGCCACCTGCCTTCCTGTTCGTCTTCTGAGGACAACGACCTCTTAATATGTGATGGGCCCCAAAGAGCCCCAGAAATAAAAGCACTTATACACACCCCCTGCAACCTTTGCCTTTGAGGTTGTCGAGAGGTTAAAAATCCCAGCATGCCTACCAACCAAATAATGACTCTAAAAAGCTTCCCAAAGTACAGGGGACAAAAGTTATAGATTTTTTTTTTTTTTTTTAGCAGACCCTAGAGAATAAAATGGTGGTTGTTGCAATTTTTATGTCACACGGTATTTGCACAGTAGCTTTTTGGTCAAATATAAAAGATGTTTATAAAAGATGAAAATTACTTAGAACCTATATATATATATCATTTTTTTTTTTAGACCCTAGAGATTAAAATGGTGGTTGTTGCAATTTTTTTATGTCACATGGTATTTGCAAGGTAGCTTTATATAAAAGATTAATATAAAAGATGAAAATTATTTAGAACCCCCAAAAACATTATAGATTTTATTTATTTTTATTTTTTATTTTTTTTAGCAGAGACCCTAGAGAATAAAATGGTGGTTGTTGCAATTTTTGTTATGTCACACAGTATTGGCACAGTAGCTTTTTGGTAAAATATAAAAAATGTTTATAAAAGATAAAAATTACTTAGAACTATTATATAGCTATATATATATATATATACACATTTATATATATATATTTTTTTTTTTTTTTTTTTTTATAGCAGAGACCCTAGAGAATAAAGTGGTGGTTGTTGCAATTTTTTTTATGTCCCACAGTATTTGCACAGTAGCTTTTTGGTAAAATATAAATGATATTTATAAAAGATAAAAATTACTTAGAACCTATATATATATATATATATATATATATATATATATATATATATATATATATATATATATATATATATATATATATTAGCAGAGACCCTAGAGATTAAAATGGGAGTTTGCACAGTAGCTTTATATAAAAGATGAATATAAAAGATGAAAATTACTTAGAACCCCCAAACATTATAGATTTTTTTTTATTTATTTTTTAGCAGAGACCCTAGAGATTAAAATGGTGGTTGTTGCAATAGTTTCTGACACTCTTTATTTCCAAGTAAAAATCTGTATTTTTTGCTAGAAAATTGCTTAGAACCCCCAAACATTATAGTTTTTTTTTTTTTTTTTAGCAGAGACCCTAGAGAATAAAATGGTGGTTATTACAATTTTTTAGTCCCCGACAGCCTTCACACTCTCTCACTCCAGCTCTTCCTACCCCACCAACTCCCCCACAGCTGGGCTGACCCTGGGTAATTAAAGAGGCCTGCCCCCTGCCAATCCAGGTTGGGGATTGGTCAGGACTCCCTAAAACACCCCAGGCAGCTCCACCTCTCCTCTCCTCCTCTCTTTCCAGAACTTTCTGGAAATAAGAGGGAGGTCTCAGTGACGTGGCCTGTGAGTCACCAGCTGCTACCCTGAGCCACTCCCAGCCCAGACCAAATCAAAACAAACAGGCCTGGCTGGCAGCCTAAATTTTCTTATCCTACAAAATCCTATCTCTAGCACCTACCTAGAGGGTGCTACATCACTATGGACCAAAATCTCTGAGGAATGTTTCCAACACTTTGTTGAATTTATGCCACGAAGAACAAAGGCAGTTCTGGAGGCAAAAGGGGGTCCAACCCGATACTAGCAAGGTGTACCTAATAATAAAGTGGCCAGTGAGTCTATATATTTAGGAATTTATTCATGTAGACGATAAGGACCACTGTAATGCTTACTACAATCGGTATGGGTTATAATGACCTGTTATGTTTAACAAGTCCTGTTTAGCATAGAATTCAGGAAGTATTTGGGAGTTTTTTTGGGTGCACAATTACAAACAAAATCATTTATTGAAAAATAGAAATTTATTAGGAAAATATTAAAAACAAACATCCAAAGATGAGTAATGATATCACAGTACTTTTACAAGTGCAAACTGATTTAATCTCTACATGTTTCGCCTTGATTAGTGTCTTCTTCAGGAGAAATTATTGATATCGGGCAAAGTAAACACTAGGAATTGAAAGAATTTTTTTAAAAATAAAGTGTCATGAGAGCCACGTACCTGAGGTGAGACCAAAGTAGTGGGGAGGCCTCCCTTGCACCTCGGGTCCTTGAAGCCTCTGGAGATAGAGACAGAGACTTGGTGGACACCGAGTGGCACGGGTGCCAGGGGTGCGGAGCACTGTGCAAGCCTTAGTCCGAGATCCTAGCTGAGGTCCAGTCCAGTTTGGCAACCAAGTATAAAAGGATTAATCAGAAGAAGAAGAATGGTCGAGATCCAAGCCGGGGTCGGTTCCAATCTGGCAGCTAAGTACAAAAAGGTGCAAAGAAGTAGAAGGGCAAAGAAGACAAGTTCAGACAGATCACACACTAGCACAGGAACAAGGGGGGGGACTGAAGATAATCCAGCAATTTGGCAGTATCTGGGCTGGGCTCATATAGGGAAGTTTGAGGTCACTTCCTGTGCGCCTCCTGGCATTTTCCCGCCTTTTTCCATCAGGTTGATGTCACTTCCTGTGCACCTCCTGGGCATTTTCCTGCCTTTTTCTATCAGGTTGAGGTCACTTCCTGTGCGCCTCCTGGGCATTTTCCCACCTTTTTCGCTCAGGTTGATGTCACTTCCTGTGCGCCTCCTGGGAATTTTCCTGCCTATTTTGCTCAGGTTGAGGTCACTTCCTGTGCGCCTCCTGGGCATTTTCCCGCCTATTTTGCTCAGGTTAAGGTCACTTCCTGTGCACCTCCTGGGCATTTTCCTGCCTTTTTCTATCAGGTTTTCTGCGTAGGTGCGGGTTGGCGCAGTGAGTCGTCTTTGGCGCATGCTCAGTTGGCACAGATTTCCTCTTGCGGCAATGCACCATTGGTGCATGCGTAGTAAGCCCTGGACTCTTACATAAAGAAATAAACAATCACAAAAATGTGTTTATTGCTTTATTTCTCAAAAATTCTTTCTATTTCTAGTGTTTACTGTATCAATAATTTCTCCTGAAGAAGCCAAGGCGAATCAAGGCGAAACATGTAGAGATGAAATCAGTTTGCACTTGTAAAAGTACTGTAATATCATTATTCATCTTTGGATGTTTGTTTTTTAATATTTTCCTAATCAATTTAAATTTTTCTAGAAATGATTTTGTTTGTAATTGTGCATCCCAAAAAATCCCAAATACTTCCTGAATTCTCTACTTATTTATCAAGGGATGTGGTGCAGTATTTACGCTTGATGATTGAGGCAAAAATCTTCTCTCCTGTTTAGCATAGACGCTCATCCTCTACCGCGTTCCCGGCGCCTGCAAGTCATTACTTGATTAAAGACACATTGGTGTGATATTTCCAACCTCAGTAAACTCATCAGCATACTTTTATAAAGTATCAACAAACTATGGATCCGTTCGTCTCGAGGCAGAACTCGTCTTTACTGCCGATCAATACGTTTTATCCCTCCACATCGTACATCTCTGCAGCAAGCAAAACTTTAGTAGGCGGCAAAGGCACACAGATTTCCATTTTAGGAGAAAAAAAAAAGAACTGACAAAATACAATTTGTTCCGCAAACCTGGAAATCTGCACTTTGCAATTTCACGAAAATTGTTTTCGCTTGTTGCTTCTATTTACAATAAAACGTTTTCGAAAGATCACCCAATTTTTCTCATGCACCAAATACAATGCAGTTTGTTTTTTTTTTATAGAACAATGCTCGTAATTGAGTTCTTTTTTATTTTATGACTGATGGATGTAAATTTGTATATACTAAAAAGGGTTTTATACACAAAATATTTGTAAAAAAAAAAGAAAAATTTAATTGTAACTGTATGAAAATTTTAAAATGACACATTAACCACTTAAGAGCCCGGCCTCTTTTTTATATGTGTTGTTTACAAGTTAAAAACATTATTTTTTTTTTGCTAGAAAATTACATAGAACCCCCAAACATTATAATTATTTTTTTATAACACCCTAGAGAATAAAATGGCGGTCGTTGCAATACTTTCTGTTACACTGTATTTGCGCAGCGGTCTTACAAGCGCACTTTTTTTTTTTAAAAAAAACACTTTTTTGAATAAAAAAATAAG
Organism: Lithobates sylvaticus; assembly: GCA_028564925.1. Lineage (NCBI taxonomy): Eukaryota > Metazoa > Chordata > Amphibia > Anura > Ranidae > Lithobates > Lithobates sylvaticus. Next base: position 609,431,863 of record CM053027.1, on the reverse strand, counting down.
ACAATAGTAAAGTTAGCCCAATTTTTTTTTTTATATTGTTAAAGATAATGTTATGCCGAGTAAATTGATACCCAACATGTCAGGCTTTAAAATTGCGCCCGCTTATGGTATGGTGACAAACTTTTACCCTTAAAAATCTCCATAGGCGACATTTAAAAAATTCTACAGGTTGCATGTTTTGAGTTACAGAGGAGGTCCAGGGCTAGAATTATTGCTCTCATGCTACCAATCGTGGCGATACCTCACATGTGTGGTTTGAACACCATTTCCATATGCGGGCGCTACTAACGTATGCGTTCGCTTCTGCACGCAAGCTAGAATTATTGCTCTCGCTCTACTGATCGCGGTGATTAGACATGTGCAATTCGTTTAGTTCCAAATTAGTTTTTTAACTAATTTTGACAAATTCGTTAATTCGGAATTTCAGAATTGTTCAATTTCCGAAATTTCCGATTTTCCGAATTTCAAAATTTGCGAAATTACGAATTTCCGAAATTTCCGAATTTAGAATTTTCGAATTTTCGAATGTCGGATTTTCGGATTTCCAAATTCGAAAATTCGAAAATCAGAAAAAAAGAAAGAAAATCAGTTTAATTCTAAATAATAACTAACTATTAAATTATAGGTATTGGAATTCCCTTTCAAATTTGTCTGTTAGTGAACGTAACGAGTACGAATTTATCCGAAGTTATGAATTATCTGAAATAACGAATGCCGCATCCAAATGGAATGTAACGATCTAATAATAATAATAAATAACAATAATTATAATAAAACCTTTTTTTATTATTATTAATTATTTATTATTAATTTGTTCGGTTCCATTTGTTTAGATGGACATTTGTTGTTTCAGATAATTCGTGACTTTGGATAAATTCGTACTCGTTAATTTAATAGTTAGTTATTAATTAAACTGATTTTCTTTTTTTCAGATTTTCAAATTTTGGGATTTTTAAATCTTTGAATTCCTGAATTCCGAAAGTCTGAAAATTCGGAAATTCAGAAATTTTGGAAATTCGGAAATCCGAAAATTCGAAAATTCGGAATATCGAAAATTCATAAATTCGGAAATCTGAAAATTCGGAAATCCGAACATTTGAAAATCCTGAAATCCGAAAAATAGAAATGTGAAAATTCCCGAAATTTCCGAATTCCGAATTTTCGATTTTCCGAATTTCCGAAAAAAGCAAAAAAACGAAAATGAACAAATTTTTTGTCGGTGCACATGTCTAGCGGTGATACCTCACACGTGTGGTTTGAATACTGTTTTCATATGCGGGCGCTACTCACGTATGTGTTCGCTTCTGCACACAAGCTCGGCGGGATGGGGCGCCTTTTAAAATTTATTTATTTTTTTTATTATTTATTTTACCTTTTATTTTATTTTTAATTATTAAAAAAAAGCATGACAAGACCTCCTAAATATGAGATCTGGTGTCAAAAAGACCTCACATCTCATATTTACACTAAAATGCAATAAAAAAAATAAAAAAAATTTTGTAATTTACATTTTTTTTTTTAAATGGCCCTTTAAGAGCTGTGGGAGGAAGTGACGTCGCTTCCGCCCTGCAGTATCATGGAGATGGGTGGGGGCCATCTTCCCCTCACTCGTCTCCATGCACAGCCACGGGAAGGATCCAATTGCCTCCACCGCTAGCGGTAAGCGGCGGAGGGCACCGGATCGTGGCGGGAGGGGGGGGAACATCTCCCACCGCCGATAAAAGTGATCTTGCAGCGAATCAGCCGCAGAGACCACTTTTATCTTGTACCGGACCACCGGCCGAACACGGCGATACCGGGGTTATGGCAGCTAGCCCGATAAGGGCTTTTCCACTCCATAACTAATAGAAGGTTTTGGCTGGAGTTGGACTTGGAGCTTAAACAGGGCATCATCTTTTTTGGTCCTTGCCACTGAACAGAGCAGCAAGGGAGAAAAAGGAAGGTAAATAAGTAGGAACAGTTTGAAAAATTGTAGTTAACCTCCTATCTGCAAGTCGACCATTTTTGACCTGTCTGATAAAAAAATTTACTTTTCGGTCACTAATGACAAGGTGACATGGCTTAGATCCCCTTGGGCTTTAAACTACATGAGAATGATAAGCAGCAGTTATTTTATCAATGGCAAGAAGGACTCAACTTCAACTGAGACTTGGCAATGCTGACAGCGCCCCCTATTGATTTATGTGTGAAAATTAATGACAGGTCCACTTCAATATGCACAAGTCTAAATTCCTCTGTGCCACATTCTCCCTGCACATTTTTTTGTCCAGACTTTCTAAGCCTAGAAGTGTGCAGTACACCCGGCATCAGATGGCAGCCTCCTAATATTAATTCTGGTCTTAAAAATGAAAAGAAAATAAGTCATAAACCCAGTGACTTCATTCTCCAAGAATCCAGTAAAGCCTTTGAGATGACTGGACATGGGGTTAGGAGAGCTGATGACTTTCATTTCTTCGACGTGCAAACAGGTCTGTGTGTATAGTAATCATTCTGCACGCTAAAAAGACGGGGTCGGAACTACGGGAGGGTCAAAATGGAGTCACCATTCATACCAATCAGTCAGAAACTTATTAAGGAGACACTGTTATCTCAATGCCGAAGTATAATTATAATATTCACCATCATCAGCACCTCCATTAAATAGAATCTGGTCTCATTACTTGCAACACTAAAATGTTCTGCATTCAACCCTCGGGGTATGCTGAATTCCTTTGTTCCCCCAATGCCCACTGTGGCCCTACTCCAGGTCATTGTGTCACTAGTGTGTCCCTCCAATTCTGAAGTGCACACTTGCAATGTATCAGCCTGGGTTCCAGAGATGGGAGACACAACATACCAAGAAGTGTTGGATTTTTATGATTAGGAGAAATATGAGACTTCCCATTGCTGGAACCCTTCTGGAACTGCTAGCTTCCTGGCTGTTATGACTAGGTTCCTATTTATCAAGGTCATAGTATAGATGGTTGTAGTAGTTAGTCACATTCAACTCAACTTGATATGTAATGTTGAAGTTGTTTCGTAGGCCATCCATATCAGTTTGACCCAGTTTAGGCAAATTTAGGGCCCTTAGTAATCATTTACAGGCCTACAAGCTGTAACGTCTTCAATCTTGTAATATCAGTATTGCTAATGGCTTAGTTTTTGGAAAATGTATCCCTTTAGAGTATGTTTCAGTATTGCAACTGATACTTTTGTCATTAAGAATGTTATCTACTAAGTTCTACATTTACACTCTTGTTCTTCTACACTTTCCTCACCTTCCCTATCTTGTTCTCCTTCTCTCTCTTCTTCACCTTCCCTATCTTGTTCTCCTTCTCTGTCTTCTACACTCTCTTCTTCTCCTTCTCTATCTTGTTCTTCTCTCTCTTCTTTACTCTTTTCTTTTCCTTCCCTCCCTTGTTCTACTTCTCTCGATTCTACACTCTCTTCTTCTGCTTCCCTATCTTGTTTACCTCCCCTCTCTTCTATACTCTCTTCTTCTTCTGCTTCCCTCCCTTGTTCTCCTTCTCTCTCTTCTACACTCTCTTCTTCTGCTTCCCTCCCTTGTTCTCCTTCTCTCTCTTCTACACTCTCTTCTTCTGCTTCCCTATCTTGTTTACCTCCTCTCCCTTCTACACTCTCTTCTTCTGCTTCCCTCCCTTGTTCTCCTTCTCTCTCTTCTACATTCTCTTCTTCTGCTTCCCTATCTTGTTTACCTCCTCTCCCTTCTACACTCTCTTCTTCTCCTTCCCTATCTTGTTTTCCTCCTCTCTCTTCTTTACTCTCTTCTTCTTCTGTTTCCCTCCCTTGTTCTCCTTCTCTCTCTTCTACACTCTCTTCTTCTGCTTCCCTCCCTTGTTCTCATTCTCTCTCTTCTACACTCTCTTCTTCTGCTTCCCTATCTTGTTTACCTCCTCTCCCTTCTACGCTCTCTTCTTCTCCTTCCCTATCTTGTTTACCTCCCCTCTCTTCTATACTCTCTTCTTCTTCTGCTTCCCTCCCTTGTTCTCCTTCTCTCTCTTCTACACTCTCTTCTTCTGCTTCCCTCCATTGTTCTCCTTCTCTCTCTTCTACACTCTCTTCTTCTGCTTCCCTCCCTTGTTCTCCTTCTCTCACTTCTTCTGCTTCCCTCCCTTGTTCTCCTTCTCTCACTTCTTCTGCTTCCCTCCCTTGTTCTCCTTCTCTCTCTTCTACACTCTCTTCTTCTGCTTCCCTCCCTTGTTCTCCTTCTCTCTCTTCTACACTCTCTTCTTCTGCTTCCCTCCCTTGTTCTCCTTCTCTCACTTCTTCTGCTTCCCTCCCTTGTTCTCCTCTCTCTTCTTCTTCTATGCTATCTTCCACTTCTCCATTCTATTCTCCTACCCTCTCTTCCACCCCTTCCCTTTATTGTTCTCTTTTTATCTCTTGTTCTCCTACACTCTTCCATTATCTTCTTCTACTTTCTCTTCCTCTACCACTGATGTTTCCTCTCCCTCCCTGTTTTCATAGCAGTGCCTTCCCTATTAGAGATCACTAGAGATTCCCTAGGATAGAGATCAATAATGATAAAGTAATAAACCCCTTTGGTGGTAATTAATATGCCCTTACTGGGAATATCCCTTTACTGGGATTTATATGTCCTCATTGGGAATATCCTTTTTTTGGGGATTAATATGCCCTTATTGGGAATATCCCTTTACTGGGATTAATAAATCTTTACTGGGAATATCCCTTTACTGGGATTGCTATGCCCTTACTGGGAATACCCCCTTATTGGGATTAACATGCCCTTATTGGGAATATCCCTTTACTGGGATTAATATACCGTTACTGGGAATATCCCTTTACTGGGATTGATTTGCCCTTACTGAGAATATCCCTTTTCTGGGATTAATATGTTTTTACTGAGAATATCCCTTTAGTGGGATTGATATGCTCTTACTGTGAATATCCCTTCACTGGGATCGATATGCCCTTACTGGGAATATCCGTTTACTGGTTTTAATATATTCTTACTGGAAATATACTTTTACTGGGATTAATATGCTCTTACTGGGAATATTCCTTTACTAGGATTAATATGGTTTTACTGGGAATATTCATTTACTTGAATTAAAAAGCTATCACTGGGAACATCCCTTTCCTGGTATTATTGTGTCTTTATTGGGAAAATTAATTTTACTGGGATTAATATACTCTTACTGGGATTATTATGCTGTACTGGGAATATCTATTTACCGGAAATAAATATGCCCTTACTTGGAATATCCCTTTACTGGGATTATTATTCCCTTACTGGAAATATCACTTTACTGGGATTATTATGCCTTTACTGGGATTAATATGTTCTTACCAGAAATATCCCTTCACTGGGATTATTATGCCTCTACTAGGAAAATTCCTTTACTGGGATTAATATACTCTTACTGGGAATATGCCTTTATTGGGATTAAAGTGGTTCTAAAGGTTCAAGGTTTTTTACCTTATCTTACCTTTCTTAAATAAAATACCAAACATGTCATACTTACCTGCTTTGTGTAATGGTTTTGCACAGAGCAGCCCAGATCCTCCTTCTCTAGGGTCCCCAGCCAGCACTCCAGGCCCCTCCTCTTCGGCAAGTGCCCCCATTGACACAGACCGCGCAACTTGGCCCCGCCCCCGCTCCCTTATCACAGCATTTGATTGACAGCAGCGCTGCTATCAATCTGCCAAATGAGGAGAGAGACAGCAGCGAGAGCCGCTGCTCTCATGCACATCGCTGGATCGGGCTCAGGTAAGAATAAGAATAAGGGGGGGGGGGGCTCCTGCAACACAGAAGGTTTGTATCTTAATGCATAGAATAGGTTAAGGTAAAAAACCTTAAGGCTTTAGAACCACTTTAAGGTAAAAAACCTTACCTGAGCGCCATTTCAATCCAGCAATGTGCACGAGAGCAGCGGCTCTCCCAGGTCTCTCTCCCCTCATTGGCTCATACAGCAGTGGCAGCCACTGGCATCTTCCAAGCACAGCCAATGAACCAATGTTGAGAAGGTGGGGGCGGATATTGTGTGAATGGACACACAGAGTGAGGCTCAGGAGGGAGCCTGCTCGAGTGCCCCCATAGCAAGAGGCTTGCTATGGGGGCACCCAGGAAAGGGGAGGAGCCAAGACCACCGGCGGGGGACCCAGGAAGAGGAGGATTGGGGCTGCTCTGTGCAAAACCACAGCACAGAGCAGGTAAGTATAACATATATATATAAGTTAAAAAAAAAAAAATATATATATATATATATATATATATACACACATATATATATATATACTTTGTGATATATATACTGATATATATACTGATACTGTATATCAATGTATATATATATATATTTCCTTTAGAATCACTTTAATATGCTCTTACTGGGAATTTCTCTTGATTGTGATTAATATACTCTAACTGGGAGAATCCCTTAAATCCCAGTAAAACAAGCGGCGCTTTAGCGCTGATGTGGCTGCAACCCCAGTGTAAAAGGGGTCTAATTCTAAACTGGTAACTTGGAGAAGTTTTTAAAGCGCCGCCTATGGAGATTTTTAAGTACCGTAGTTTAGCGCCATTCCACGAGCATGTACAATTTTAAAGTGTGACATGTTAGATATCCATTTACTCGGCGTAACATCCTCGTTCACATTATATTAAAAAAGCGGGCTAACTTTAGTGTTTTGTTTTTGTTTGTTTATTAATTTAAGTGTGCTTTTTCCCCAAAAAATTGCATTTGAAAATGGCTGGTTGTTGAAAAAAATGCCAACAACCTCCATTTTATTCTCTAGGGTCTCTGTTAAAAAAAAAAAAAAAAAAAAATTTTTTTATAGATATAAATACATATAAAAACATATAAAAACATTATATATATTATATTATATTATATATATATATATATATAATGTTTTAGGGTTCTAAGTAATTGTCTAGCAAAAAATACTTTTTAACTTGTAAGCAACAAATGTCAGAAAAAGGCCCGGTCAGCAAGTGGTTAAGTATCTTTTTTTGTGGTCTAATCCTTTGGGTGTTTTTAGCTTTTAGTTATGTTTTTTGCTATTGAAGGTACAGGAGCTCAGTAGCATTTTCATGCTAGGTCCACTTTAAAATCATTATTTCCAACCCAAATCCGGTAGACAAGGGATTTTTTACTGAAGGACAGTGGGAAAATCCATGCGTATCATATCCTTATGCTCGAGTGGCCAATTGTGCATCCAGATCTGCTGGTTTACGGCACAGATACAGTCTGAAATGACAGAGCCATTTATTACAACCTGCCTACAGCTATGTCAGGCTCGTTGGCTGTCGTCAGTGCAAAGCAGGGGAAATGCGGCATCTGCGGCTAGGAAAAAAAGAAGGTTTTTATTAGCGTGTCATATTATCACAGACACTAGGGGCACTTTGAACCAGCATGTCAAGCAAAGGTTGTGTATGTGTGACGTGTCGGCTATCGGCGGGGGGAATGTCAGCATTATGAGAAAAATGTTGTCAGGAGTATAGTTGCTGTTCCTATTTGAGGAAAATGCTAAGTTTGCACAATCGCAGATTTGGTTTTGAAAAAAATATAATAAAAGGCGCGCAGGGTAGTGATCATATGTGCATATGGAGGTTTTTAAAGGCGGTGAGGGTCTATTATAAAACGGTACAGGGCAAGTTAATAAAAAAAAATGGCACGGGGTTCCCCTTAAATTCATTGTAAGTGCCCCTGTTAATTCAGGGGTTTCCAAACTTTTTAAACATAAGGGTCAGTTTACTGTCCTTCCGATTTTCAGGGGGCCAGACTGTGGCCAGTGGGAGAAGAAAAATGTCCCATTTTTGGTGGGGAATTATAAATGCATCATCCTTGGTGTATTGTCCCATCGTTGGTGTCAGTAGGATAAATAGAGTCCCATCGTTGGTGTCAGTGGGATGAATATTGTCCCATCGTTGGTGTCAGTGGGATGAATATTGTCCCATTGTTGGTGTCAGTAGGATGAATAGTGTCCCATTGTTGGTGTCAGTAGGATGAATAGTGTCCCATCGTTGGTGTCAGTAGGATGAATAGAGTCACATCGTTGGTGTCAGTAGGATGAATAGAGTCCCATTGTGGGTGTCAGTAGGATGAATAGTGTCTCATCGTTGGTGTCTGTGAGAAAAGTGCTGCCCCATCATTGGTGTCTATTGGAAGAACGGTTCCCACATCATGGGTGTCTATCAGTGGCGGCTGGTGTTTTTTTTTGGGGGGGGATGGGGGCAGACAATCCACCCACCTCTCCTCCCCTCCTTCTCCTGGCGGCCAATCCGATCAAATCTCTTTTCGGCCAATCGGGTGACAGGTCTCAGGACCCACTTCCTGATTGGCCCGGGAGGAGAATCAGTGTTATAATAGCGAATATTAATTCGCTAATGTCACACAACTGGGCGGGCTTCGGGCGCAGTGCTCTGGGCCCCAAGACCAACCCTTTTGTGAAGCCTATTAGAGCATTCAGGCTCTAAACGTGCTTCAAAAAAAAAAAAAAAAATATTGGAATCACAATGGACACATTGATAGGGTGGGTGACACCTGTGCGCCACCTATGGATGAGCCGCCACTGGTGTCTATTGGAGGAATGGTGCCCCATCAATGGTGTTTGTGGGAGGAGCAGTGCCCCAAGAGCCAGATAAAGGCAAGCAAAGGGCCACATCCCTAGTTTGGGGATCCCTGCCCTAGGGTCTCTGCTAAAAAAAATATGTAGAATGTTTGGGGGTTACAAGTAATTTTCTATCAAAACTAAAATGTTGATTTAAACTTGTACAACAAGTGGATAATAAGGGGGTGACCAGATACTGTATCTGCCACCCCCCCGCAGAGGAACAAGCACAGGGGTACAATACCCGTTCCCACAAAGCCCTCATGCATATGCATGCTTTAGGCTATATAATGTAAGCAGCAGCATAACGCTGAGGAGCCTACAGCAATTCATTACTATGGTTGGCAGCAGCTGTGTATCCTTGGCACAGAAATACACCAGAAATATGTTTTGTATGCCAAAAAAAAAAAAAAAAGCACCCATGTGCAGGAGCCCAAAGAGTTAAAGGTTAAAAAAAAAAAAAAAAAAAACACCACCAAGACCAAAGCCAACATTTAACGACGAAATAAAACACAACCACATACTTACCGGCTTTAAAAATGTAGTTTATTAATGTCCCCCCCACAGTAAATCCAGTGTCAGTCAAGGCGTCCAGCCAGGTAATCCACGTCAGTGAGGTGCTCTGCATCAATTACACTGTCAGGCAGGGTAATCCACGTCAATCACAGCATCCAGCAATGTAATCCACGTCAATCACCAACCGATCTATAAATTACGGCAACCTGGAATCAGTCATTTAGAGGCGGGAGTGTGGCAAGTAAGGCCCCCCCCCCCCCCCCCCCCCGAATTTAGTCACCAACGACTTCATTCGTTTTCAGATTCGGGTTTGCCTATTTTGCCTATTTGCATCCTGCGTGACCAAAATAAGGACAAATCGACAGAGGCGTCATATACAACCTCCAGTCAGGACTTCCATGGGGTCATTGGGGAAGTGATTGATGAAAATATGAGCAATGAAGGATCTTCTGGCCGGAAGCAGTTCCGGATCTCTGTGGGGGGCTGGGGGGGTACTGTGCCCCCCCCCCCATAGATTTTAGTTGAGCCCCCTCAGTTCTCTGAGAGTGCACCCACTGATCCATGAGCCAGTCTTTTGGTGGCACTCTGATGTAAAGGGGCACTCCGATGCAGGCATTTGATGTAAAGGGGCACTCCGATGCAGGCATTTGATGTAAAGGGGCACTCTGATGCAGACAGTTGATGTAAGAAGCACTCTGATTGGGGAAATCCATGTAAGGGATGTTGTGATGCAGACAGTTGATGCAAGGGTCACTCTGATTGGAGCAAACCATGTAAGGGGCGCTGTGATGGGGGCAGCTGATGTAAAGGGGCACTCTGATGCAGACAAATGATGTAAGGAGGCACTATGATTGGGACAATCCATGTAAGAAGGCACTGTGATAGGGACACCTGATGTAGCGGAGCACATTGATGGAGACACCTAATGTAAGGGTACACTCTGATGGGGTAACTAATCATATGTAAGGGGAACAGTTGATGTTAAGGGGGACTTTGATGGGGACACCTGATATAAGGGGGGATGCTGGTGGGACATCTGATCTAAGGGGGCACTCTGATGGGAACACCTGGTCTAAGGGGAACACCTAATCTAAGGGGGCACTCTGATGGGGACACTTGATCTAAGGGGGACATCTAATGTAAGAGGGAGCTCTTATGGGGACACCTGATGTAAAGGAGCAATCTGACCAGGTCCCTGATGTAAAGGGGGACGCTGAGTACCCATGATTTAGAGATGGACTCTGCAAGGGACACCTGATATAAGTGGTCTCATGTTCTGTTTAATATCTCTTATGTGCAGACAGTTGATGCAAGGAGCACTCTGATTGGAGCAATACATGTAAGGGGCACTGTGATGGAGACAACTAATGTAAGGGTGCACTCTGATGGGGTAATTGATCATATATAAGGGGAGCACTCTAATGGGAACAGTTGATGTAAGGGGAGACTTTGATGGGGATACCTGATATAAGGGGGGACTCTGATGAGGACACCTGATCTAAGGGGGATACCTGATCTAAGGGGGACACCTGATCTAAGGGGGCACTCTGATGAGGACACCTGATCTAAGGGGGCACTCTGATGGGGACACCTGATCTAAGGGGGTACTCTGATGGGGACAACTGATCTAAGAGGGTACTTTGGTGGGGGACACCTGATATAAAGGAGGACTCTGATGTAAGGGGGCACTCTGATGGGGACACCTGATGTAAGGGGGACACCTGATCTAAGGGGGCACTCTGATGAGGACACCTGATCTAAGGGGGCACTCTGATGGGGACACCTGATCTAAGGGGGGCACCTGATCTAAGGGGGTACTCTGATGGGGACAACTGATCTAAGAGGGTACTTTGGTGGGGGACACCTGATATAAAGGAGGACTCTGATGTAAGGGGGCACTCTGATGGGGACACCTGATGTAAGGGGGCACTCTGATGGGGGCACATGATCTATGAGGGCACTCTGGTGGGGACACCTGACATAAAGGGAGATTCTGATGTAAGGGGGCACTCTGATGGGGACACCTGATCTAATTGGGGGACTCTAGTGGGGACCCTGATGTAAGGGGATATCTAATAAGAGGGGACTCTGATGGGGACACCTGATGTAACGGAGCACTCTGACCAGGACCCTGATGTAAAGGGGGACTCTGATAAGTGAAACATTTTTCAATGTTTTTGTAAAACTCATAGCAGGGTAACTCAATTTATTCTACTATTGAAATATCAACATCTGTCCACTAGGGGTGCTGTAAGATTGTCATCCTCTCTCTTGTAATTGTGATTCTTCCCTTGGGTAAAAGAATAAGAGCACATTTAGCATACCTTAGACATGTGATCTAGTGGCACTGAGTGAATAACAAAGCTCATGGCAGCATTGTGGCACACCATTGGGTTTATATACTAAAGGCAAATAGACTGTGCATTTTGCAAGTGCAGTTGCACTCATTTTCCCCAGAGCTTAGTAAATGTGGTAAAGCTCTGCTGACTTACATCATCCAATCATGTGCAAGCAAAAATACTTTTTTTTTTTAATTTTCCTTGCACCTGATTGAGTATTCTTTACAAAGTGAAGCTTTACCACATTACTTTTACTAAGAAAAATGAGTTCACCTGCACTTGCAGAGTGCACAGTCTATTGCCTTTACGAAACCCATGGCTTGAGAAGTGGCTGTATTTGCTGCAAAACGCATTACTACTATTGTAACCGTTGCATCCACATAAAGGCTATTTCTGATGTCACCTACTGGACATTGCATCCATCCGTAGGAGATTTAACTCTCACTTATTGTACTATGAAGGGGCAACATGTACCCTAGGGCAGGAAGTGTGTTAGGACTACTGAACATATCTCCCTCTCCTCTTCTTTGTAACATAGCAGAAGGTGTTCTGTTGTCCTCAAAGAGAGCCAGGGACAAAACTACAGAAAACACAGCAGGTTGAAATTAGATCAATAGATTTCTGTCAGGATCAGCAGGTTATTCTTGCTCTTATTGAACAGATGTAACAGAATGCTTTTAATGGTATATTTAACATACCAAAAGGGAACAAATAAGAAACGCTCATTGTTAGGGAATCCATACACTTAAAGTTAACTATAGACCAGCCTTTCTCAACCAGAGTTCCTCCAGAGGCTGGTGGGGTTCCTTGAGCAAGTTATGCCTCTTAAATAGGTAACCTTGTCACCAATGATCTTTTAGCTATCTGTAAGAGGAACATTCTTCTCACTGATCACCAATGTAAGGGACATTCTTCCCACTGATCACCAATGTAAGGACATTCTTCCCACTGACCACCAATGTAAGGGACATTCTTCCCACTGACCACCAATGTAAGGGACATTCTTCCCACTGACCACCAATGTAAGGAACATTCTTCCCACTGATCACCAATGTAAGGAACATTCTTCCCACTGACCACCAATGTAAGGGACATTCTTCCCACTGATCACCAATGTAAGGAACATTCTTCCCACTGACCACCAATGTAAGGGACATTCTTCCCACTGATCACCAATGTAAGGACATTCTTCCCACTGACCACCAATGTAAGGGACATTCTTCCCACTGACCACCAATGTAAGGGACATTCTTCCCACTGACCACCAATGTAAGGAACATTCTTCCCACTGATCACCAATGTAAGGAACATTCTTCCCACTGACCACCAATGTAAGGGACATTCTTCCCACTGATCACCAATGTAAGGAACATTCTTCCCACTGACCACCAATGTAAGGGACATTCTTCCCACTGATCACCAATGTAAGGAACATTCTTCCCACTGATCACCAATGTAAGGAACATTCTTCCCACTGATCACCAATGTAAGGGACATTCTTCCCACTGATCACCAATGTAAGGAACATTCTTCCCACTGATCACCAATGTAAGGAACATTCTTTCCACTGATCACCAATGTAAGGAACATTCTTCCCACTGATCACCAATGTAAGGAGCATTCTTCCCACTGATCACCAATGTAAGGAACATTCTTCCCACTGATCACCAATGTAAGGAACATTCTTCCCACTGATCTCCAATGTAAGGACCATTCTTCCCACTGATCACCAATGTAAGGAGCATTCTTCCCACTGATCACCAATGTAAGGAACATTCTTCCCACTGATCACCAATGTAAGGAACATTCTTCCCACTGATCACCAATGTAAGGACCATTCTTTCCACTGATCACCAATGTAAGGAGCATTCTTCCTACTGATCACCAATGTAAGGAACATTCTTTCCACTGATCACCAATGTAAGGACCATTCTTCCCACTTATCACCAATGTAAGGAACATTCTTCCCACTGATCACCAATGTAAGGACCATTCTTTCCACTGATCACCAATGTAAGGAACATTCTTCCCACTGATCACCAATGTAAGGAACATTCTTACCACTGATCACCAATGTAAGGAACATTCTTACCACTGATCACCAATGTAAGGAACATTCTTCCCACTGATCACCAATGTAAGGAACATTCTTCCCACTGATCACCAATGTAAGGGACATTCTTCCCACTGATCTCCAATGTAAGGACCATTCTTCCCACTGATCTCCAATGTAAGGAACATTCTTCCCACTGATCACCAATGTAAGGAACATTCTTCCCACTGATCTCCAATGTAAGGAGCATTCTTCCCACTGATCACCAATGTAAGGGACATTCTTCCCACTGATCACCAATGTAAGGACCATTCTTTCCACTGATCACCAATGTAAGGACCATTCTTCCTACTTATCACCAATGTAAGGCACATTCTTCCCACTGATCACCAATGTAAGGACCATTCTTTCCACTTATCACCAATGTAAGGAACATTCTTCCCACTGATCACCAATGTAAGGACCATTCTTTCCACTGATCACCAATGTAAGGACCATTCTTTCCACTTATCACCAATGTAAGGAACATTCTTCCCACTGATCACCAATGTAAGGACCATTCTTTCCACTGATCACCAATGTAAGGAACATTCTTCCCACTGATCACCAATGTAAGGAACATTCTTACCACTGATCACCAATGTAAGGAACATTCTTCCCACTGATCACCAATGTAAGGAACATTCTTCCCACTGATCACCAATGTAAGGAACATTCTTCCCACTGATCACCAATGTAAGGGACATTCTTCCCACTGATCTCCAATGTAAGGACCATTCTTCCCACTGATCACCAATGTAAGGAACATTCTTCCCACTGATCACCAATGTAAGGAACATTCTTCCCACTGATCACCAATGTAAGGAGCATTCTTCTCACTGATCACCAATGTAAGGACCATTCTTCCCACTGATCACCAATGTAAGGGACATTCTTCCCACTGATCACCAATGTAAGGGACATTCTTCCCACTGATCACCAATGTAAGGAGCATTCTTCCCACTGATCACCAATGTAAGGACCATTCTTTCCACTGATCACCAATGTAAGGAGCATTCTTCCTACTTATCACCAATGTAAGGGACATTCTTCCCACTGATCTCCAATGTAAGGGACATTCTTCTCAATGATCACCAATGTAGGGAGTATTCTTCCCAATGACCACCAATGAACCCTTGTGAATGGAGATCTGAGCCAAATGGCACTGCCTACCCCCTTCTGCCAAACCTATAATCATCTCATTGTGTCATTGGTTACATTGTTGATGTCATCAGTTCCCAGCCAAGTGATGAATGTCTTTCTTATGTATATTGATTCAGGATGTAAAGCTGCCTCCCCTCCCCCCTGCAGAAAAGGTATCACCCTTCATGAGTCATTTATTAAAGGAGAGTAAATAGGCGGCACATAGTAATCCATACAATCGATCATTTATGAACTGCATTGTGAATGCATTATATCACTTGTGGAAATTGTTAGATTTTTATAAAATGTTGCTCAGATTTTTATCCATGAATACATTTTTTTAAACTATAATGAGACACCCAAACAACGCTCCCTATTCAAGCATCTCTCTGGTCAGGGTTAACGCTGTGCAGGGATTTCATAGGTAGAGATAAGGTTTCCCTCTAACTATCAGATGCAATGTTACGGCACACAGGGCACCTCTATGTAAATTTACATATCTGCATGAATACATTCCTTACCAGTGGCGACCCGTCCATACAGGGCGCAGGGACACCCCCCCCCCCTCCAATCCATGCACCCAGCTCCTAATCTCCATGCAGGGCACCCCCCCCCCCCCCTCCAATCCATGCACCCAGCTCCTAATCTCCATACAGGGCGCCACCCCCCCCCCCCCTCCAATCCATGCACCCAGCTCCTAATCTCCATACATGGCGCCACCCCCCCCCCCCTCCCCCTCCAATCCATGCACCCAGCTCCTAATCTCCATGCAGGGCGCCGGACGCATGGATTTCAGTTTTTTTAGTTTTTTTTTTTTTAAGCACATGAACATGAGGCTCTAATTGGCTTCAAAAAGGGTGGAATTGAGGCACAGAGCACTGCGCCCTGAGTCCACCCACTTGTGTGACAATAGCGAATTAATATTCACTATTGTCTTCCTGACTCTCCTCCTGGCCAATCAGGAAGCGGGTCCTGAGTTCTGGATTGGTCAGGCACTCTTAGGACTACAGGACCCACTTCCTGTTCGGCCAGGGGGAGAAGGGACGGCCCTGGAGCGTGGAGTAAGATGGTGCGAGGAGCAGCAACCCTACGATCCTTGCCACCTGCCTCCTAAGGTAAGGAGGCCTCTGATTGCCGCCTACCTGTCTGTCGCCCGGGTTGGGTGTCGTTGGGCACCCAGCCGCATCATCATCATCATCATCATAATACTCATGGCAATTCATAGTATCGTCTTAGCAAGTAACACTATCATCATGGCAAATCATAACATCATCATGACAGGTCACAGTGTTATCATGACAAGTCACAGTATTATAAATAGAAAGTCATAGTATTATCATGACAGGTCACAGTATTATCATAACAGGTCACAGTATTATCATGACAGGTCACAGTATTATCATGACAGGTCACAGTATTATCATAACAGGTCACAGTATTATCATGTCAGGTCACAGTATTATCATGACAAGTCACAGTATTATCATGACAAGTCACAGTATTATAAATAGAAAGTCACAGTATTATCACGACAGGTCACAGTATTATCATGACAGGTCACAGTATTATCATAACAGGTCACAGTATTATCATGTCAGGTCACAGTATTATCATGACAAGTCACAGTATTATCATGACAAGTCACAGTATTATAAATAGAAAGTCACAGTATTATCACGACAGGTCACAGTATTATCATGACAGGTCACAGTATTATCATGACAGGTCACAGTATTATCACGACAAGTCACAGTATTATCATGACAGGTCACAGTATTATCACGACAGGTCACAGTATTATCACGACAAGTCACAGTATTATCATGACAGGTCACAGTATTATCACGACAGGTCACAGTATTATCACGACAGGTCACAGTATTATCATGACAAGTCACAGTATTATCACCACAAGTCACAGTATTATCACCACAAGTCACAGTATTATCACCACAAGTCACAGTATTATCATGACAGGTCACAGTATTATCATGACAAGTCACAGTATTATCACCACAAGTCACAGTATTATCACCACAAGTCACAGTATTATCACGACAGGTCACAGTATTATCATGACAGGTCACAGTATTATCATGACAGGTCACAGTATTATCACGACAAGTCACAGTATTATCATGACAGGTCACAGTATTATCACGACAGGTCACAGTATTATCACGACAAGTCACAGTATTATCATGACAGGTCACAGTATTATCACGACAGGTCACAGTATTATCACGACAGGTCACAGTATTATCATGACAAGTCACAGTATTATCACCACAAGTCACAGTATTATCACCACAAGTCACAGTATTATCACCACAAGTCACAGTATTATCATGACAGGTCACAGTATTATCATGACAAGTCACAGTATTATCATGACAAGTCACAGTATTATCACCACAAGTCACAGTATTATCACCACAAGTCACAGTATTATCACGACAGGTCACAGTATTATCATGACAGGTCACAGTATTATCATGACAGGTCACAGTATTATCACGACAAGTCACAGTATTATCATGACAGGTCACAGTATTATCACGACAGGTCACAGTATTATCACGACAGGTCACAGTATTATCATGACAGGTCACAGTATTATCGCGACAGGTCACAGTATTATCATGACAGGTCACAGTATTATCATGACAAGTCACAGTATTATCACCACAAGTCACAGTATTATCAGCACAAGTCACAGTATTATCATGACAGGTCACAGTATTATCATGACAAGTCACAGTATTATCATGACAAGTCACAGTATTATCACCACAAGTCACAGTATTATCACCACAAGTCACAGTATTATCATGACAGGTCACAGTATTATCATGACAAGTCACAGTATTATCACCACAAGTCACAGTATTATCACCACAAGTCATAGTATTGTCATGACAGGTCACAGTATTATAAATAGCAAGCCACAGTATCATAATATTTTACAAAAATGTATCTATTATGTTAAAAAGCCATTCTTCAGCTCCAATCCAGTGACTTTGCTTAAGCTAAGATGATGTCATTAGTCTGCTGCAGGCAGGAGGAAGCATTTCCTCAGTCTCCTCTCCCCCAGTGATCAAACTGCACCATTGCAGCTTTGTAGCACACCGCCAGGTGAGAGGGTGTAGTGTATTTGCAGATTATGTCAGACTAATGGCGCATAGAGACGATCGGAATTTCTGACAACAAAACCGTGGATTTTTTTCCGGCGGATGTTGGCTCAAACTTGTCTTGCATACACACGGTCACACAAATGTTGTTGGAAATTCCGATCGCCCGGAACGCGGTGACGTACAACGCGTACGACGAGCTGAGAAAAGTGAAGTTCAATAGCCAGTGCGGCTCTTCTGCTTGATTCTGAGCGCGCGTGGAACTTTTGTGCGTTGGAATTGTCTACACACGATCGGAATTTACGACAACGGGTTTTGTTGTCAGAAAATTTGAGATCCAGATCTCAAACATCTGTTGTTGGAAATTCCAACAGCAAATGTCCGATGGAGCGTACACACAGAAAGGAAGAAAGGTAACAGTGCTCTCTGCAGGGACAACTCAATCCATACACCAGGTCCACTCACAGGTGCCGAAGCTCAATGTGTCCCAACACACACCTGGCGCGTTTCGGCAATAGCCTTAGTCGTAGCTGGTAGCTACGACTAAGGCTATTGCCAAAACGCGTCAGCTTTATTGTTTTATTGTCACTTTGATGTACCAATAAACGACACTTCAAGGATCACAGTGTTGACGGCTCTTCTTACTACTGGAGCCTACACACGGTCGGAAATTTCCGACAACAAGCTCACATCAAACATCTGACATCGGAAAATTCCGATCGCGTGTACGCGGCATTAGACCCCTTTCACACTGAGCCGCAGCCGCGTTGGTGGTAAAGCAGCCGCTCATATTGGTGGCGGTTTACCGCTGTTTAAAAGAAGGGGTTAAAAACTCCTGTGTTGCGGCGATTCCGAACAGTGTTTTTAGGCGCTTTCGAAGTGCATACCCGTTCATTTCAATGGGCAGGGCATTTTGGGAGCGCTGTATACACTGTAAAACGCCCCAAAGATGCTGCTTGCAGGACTTTTCCTAACGTCCCGCAAGCGCACCGCCCCCCCCCCCCCCCTCCCCCCAGTGTGAAAAGTCACACTAATGAATGGGAGGCGTTTTTCAGGCGCTATTTAGAGGCGATTTCCAGCGCTAAAATGCCTGAAAACCTCCTCAGTGTGAAAGGGGTCTTACTGTGACTGCCAAAGTGCCCTCCTGCAGCAATGAGACGGCCACGTTCTTCTTCCTGGGGACCATCTTGATTGGCTGGCCCGGGATGATGTACCTTGCAGATGTCTGCGGGGGAGTTAAGTCACGCACAAGGCACACACGGCATGCTGAGAATGATCACTGAGCTGTACAGATGTGCATTCAGAAGAAAATTGCTAGCAGGTAAGGCAGAAGGAACACACAGGGCCCATCTACACCTTTCTGGTGTGTGGCGTTGCGGAAACTTTTCATTTCTAAAATGTTTACTAACGCATGTGTGCCTTTAACCCTTTCATGACTAATGCCCCGTACACACGGTCGGAAATTCAGACGGAAAATGTCAGATCGGACCATGTTGTCGGAAAATCCGCCCGCGTGTGGGCTCCATTGGACTTTTTCCGTCTGAAAAAATTTGAGATCCTGCTCTCAAATTTTCCGACAACAGAATCCGATCGGACTTTTTCCGATCATGTGTAGAGAATTTCCGACGGACAAAGTGCCACGCATGCTCAGATCACATTACAAGACCAAAGCTATTGGCTACTAGCCTCTACGAAGTCCTGTCGTACGCAATGAACGTCACCACATTCGGAATGATCGGATTTTCCGACAACTTTGTCCGACTGTGTGTATGCAACACCAGTGTCGGACAAAATCCGTCTGAAAAAATCTGATGGATTTTGTGGTCGGAATTTCCGACCGTGTGTACGAGGGCTAAGCCTATTTCTGACATTTGGTGTTTACAAGTTAAAATCCCTATTCTTGTTGCTAGAAAATGACTTAGAACCCCCCAAACATTATATATATATATATTTTTTTTTGCTAGCAGAGAATAAAATGGCGATCGTTGCAATATTTTATGTCACACGGTATTTGTGCAGCGGTGTTTTAAACGCAACTTTTTGGGAAAAGGGACACTTTCATGAATTTTAAAAAAACAAAAAAGTTATCCCAATTTTGTTGTATAATGTGAAAGATGATGTTACACCGAGTAAATAGATGCCAAACATGTCACGCTTTATATTTGCACACATTCGTGGAATGGCGACAAACTTTGGTACCTAAAAATCTCCATATGCGACGATTTTAATTATTTTTGTAGTTACCAGGTTAGAGTTACAGAGGAGGTCTAGTGCTAGAATTATTGGTCTCGCTCTGACGATCGCGGCGATACCTCACATGTGTGATTTGAACACGGTTTACATTTGTGGGCGTGACTTCCGTATGCGTTTTCTTTGCTGCGCGAACTCGCGGTGATGGGAGTGCTTCGAAACATTTTTTTTCTTATTTTTTTTATTTCTTTTTATATTATTAAATTGTGTTTTTTTTTTTTTAAATGTATCACTTTTATTGCTGTCACAAGGAATGTAAACATCCCTTGTGACAGTAATAGGTGGTGACAGGTCCTCTTTATGGAGGGATTGGGGATCTAAAAGACCCCCAATCCCTCCTTTGCACTTCAAAGTATTCAGATCACCGAAAACGGCGATTCTGAATACTGTATATTTTTTTTAATCCGGCGCCATTGGCAGCCGAGTAAACAGGAAGTGACGTCGCTTCCGTGTTTACATCCAGGAGACTGGAACAAACCCATTTCCAGTTTCGTGCCAGTCTGTCACTAGCCGCTGAAAGCGGCGGATCTTTGATCGGGCCTCCCGGTGGGACGGGAGGAAAGGCGGGAGGCAGCGGGAGGGGTGGACATCCCCACCCACTCCTCTGGGATAACAATCGAGCGGCTTTTAGCTTCATCGGTTGTTATCCCTGGAAAGCCAATCGCCAGCTCTAAACAAAGGTACTGGGATGATGCCTGCAGCTGCGGCCATCATTCCGGTATAACCCCCGAAAGCCGAGGCTGCACATCTGCGTACGCTCGGCGGGAAAGGGTTAATTATCAGTAGCACAATGGACCAACACACCTCTGACTTGTCTTGAAAAAGTATTCATACCCCTTGAAATTTTCCACATTTTGTCATGTTACAACCAAAAACGTAAATACATTTTATTGGGATTTTATGTGATAGACCAACACAAAGTGACACATAATTGTGAAGTGGAAATTTCCAAATAAATATGTGAAAAGTGTGGGGGGTACATTTGTATTCAGCCCCCTTTTCTCTGATACCCCTAACTAAAATCTAGTGGAACCAATTTCCTTCAGAAGTCACTAATTAGTAAATAGAGTCCACCTGTGTGTAATTTAATCTCAGTATATATACAGCTGTTCTGTGAAGCCCTCAGAGGTTTGTTAGAGAACCTTAGTGAACAAACAGCATCATGAAGGCCGAGGAACACACCAGACAGGTCAGGGATAAAGTTGTGGAGAAGTATAAAGTAGGGTTAGGTTATAAAATAATATCCCAAGCTTTGAACATCTCACGGAGCTCTGTTCAATCCATCATCCGAAAATGGAAAGAGTATGGCACAACTGCAAACCTACCAAGACATGGCCGTCCACCTAAACTGACCCGGCCGGGCAAGGAGAGCATTCATCAGAGAAGCAGCCAAGAGGCCCATGGGAACTCTGGAGGAGCTGCAGAGATCCACAGCTCAGGGGGGGAATCTGTCCACAGGACAACTATTAGTCGTGTTCTCCACAAATCTGCCCTTTATGGAGGAGTGACAAGAAGAAAGACATTGGAGAAAGAAAGCCATAAGAAGTCCTGTTTGTAGTCTGCAAGAAGCCATGTGGGGGACACAGCAAACATGTGGAAGAAGGTGTTCTGGTCAGATGAGACCAAAATTTTACTTTTTGGCCTAAAAGCAAAACACTATGTGTGGCAGGAAACTAACACTGCACATCACCCTGAAAACACCATCCCCACTGTGAAACATGGTGGTGGCAGCATCATGTTATGGGGATGCTTTTCTTCAGCAGGGACAGGGAAGCTGGTCAGAGTTGATGGGAAGATGGATGGAGACAAATACAGGGCAATCTTAGAAGAAAACCTGTTAGAGTCTACAAAAGACTTGAGACCGGGGTGGAGGTTCACCTTCCAGCAGGACAACGACCCGAAACATACAGCCAGAGCTACAATGGAATGGTTTAGATCAAAGCATATTCATGTGTTAGAATGGCCCAGTCACAGTCCAGACCCAAATCCAAATGAGAATCTGTGGCAAGACTTGAAAATTGCTGTTCCCAGATGCTCTCTATCCAATCTGACAGATCTTGAGATATTTTACAAAGAAGAAGAATGGGCAAAAATGTCCCTCTCTAGATGTGCAAAGCTGGTAGAGACATCCCTAAAAAGACTTGCAGCTGTAATTGCAGTGAAAGGAGGTTCTACAAAGTATTGACTCCGGGGGGCGCCATACAAATGTACCCCCCACACTTTTCACATATTTATTTATAAAAAATGTTGAAAACCATTTATCATTTTCCTTCCACTTCTCAATTATGTGCCACTTTGTGTTGGTCCATCACATAAATCCCAATAAAATACATTTACCGTTTTTGAATGTAACGTGACAAAATGTGGAAAATTTTCAAGGGGTATGAATACTTTTTCATGGCACTGTACATACATTACAACACACTACAATGCACGATGATTCATCAAGTCGGGTGAACAGCCAGGAATTGTAATGACGAAGAGATGTGCTTTGTCTCTTTTGCATTAAAGTTACCTAATTTCCTGTCCTGCGGACGCGCAGATCACTGTACAAATTTGGCAAAGCCAAATCTGTCTGAAGTCCCGCGCATGCACAGGAATGACGTCACCCCCGCCCAGCCAATGAAAGCCAGCCAGCGATCGAGACCCGGAAGCCAGCCGCCCCGAAGATGTCAGCGGCCAGTCTGGGGGCTCCGGGGACGCCACGACACTGGAGCCAAGGTGGGTATAGTTCCACTTTAACTGCAAAAAGTGTTTATACTACACTAGGGAGCGCATTCAAACATAATTCACATAACAAATCAGCCACTGAAAGAACATGTATATTTTTTCTTTCTGATTGGGGCAAAAAAAAAAAATGCTAAGAGGCTTTTTCCCATGCTGGATGAATGTTTTTTTAATTGATTTAAAACAGAAAATACCACATTTGGCCACTAGATGGTGCTAAGTATCAAAGGAATTTTCTGCTATAGTTAGCGCCCTCTAGTGGTCAAATGCAGTATTTTCTGTTTTAAATTAGTGAAAAACATTTGTCCAGCACAGGAAATAGACTAAAACTTCTTTTTCTTTTTTTGCCCCATTTGCAAAGAACGAATGTACATGCGCTTTTACTGGGCAAATTATTATTATTATTTTATTTTTTTAAATACACCCCTAAACTTTTCATATTGACCTTTTTTTTTCTTTACATTATTTTTTTTTAAAGAGAAAAAGTAAATAAATAGATAAAATGATGATAATAATAATAATAATATTATTAAAATAAAATAAAAAAATTAAATAACAAAAAAATAAATGCAATGATGAGGACGATGATAATAATATTAAAAACTAGTAGGCAACATAGTGGCTCGGTCGGTTCAAATCTCAACGATGGCACTGCATGGCACTACCTGCATGTGCTTTCACTGGGCACATTATTATTATTATTATTATTATTATTATTATATTATTATTATTATTTTAAATACACCCCTTTTTTATATTGACCTTTTTTTTATTACATTATTTTTTTTAAAGAGAAAAAAATAAAAAATAAAATAATAATAATAATAATAATAATATTAAAAAAATAAATTAAATAAAATAACAAAAAAATAAATGCGATAATGATAATATTTAAATAACTAGTAGGCGAAACAGTGGCTAAGTGGTTAGCACTTCCGCCTAGCAGCACTAGAATGGTTGGTTCAAATCTCAACCATGGCACTACCTACATGGAGTTTGCATGTTCTGCCTGTGTGGGTTTCCTCCGGGTACTCTGGTTTCCTCCCACACTCCAAAGACATGCTGGTAGTTTAAGTGCAATGATCAAAAAAGGCACTTTTGGGTTTAGCCAATACATTTTTTGCTTATTAAATCTTCATGGCCCACATAACTGTGGGCATGGCAGGGGGTGTGTCCTTTGCCTACAGATTTTTTTATAAAAGTATTCCATTGTTCCCAACCCAGGAGGGGCATATGATGCAAATGTGTTACACTAACCATTGTTCTCAATAAGATATCTGTACGTCTGTGTCTAGCCTAATGCCCCGTACACACGGTCGGAAATTCCGAGCACAAAAGTCCGATATTACTTTGTTGTCGGAAAATTTGAGAGCAGGATCTCAAACTTCCGACGGAAAAACTCAGATGGAGCCCACACACGGTCGGAATTTCCAACAACATTGTCCGATAGGACATTTTCTGTCGGAAAATCCGACTGTGTGTACGGGGCATAAGAGAATTCAGTGCAATCACTTTTTTTTTCTCAATGGGGGAGAGGGAGAGAGAGAGAGAGAGGGGGGGGGGGGGGGGGGGGGGGGGGGGGGGGGAGGGGAGAGGGGGGGGAGGGGAGGGGAGGAGGAGGGAGGGGAGGGAGGGGGGGGGGAGGGGGGGGGGGGGAGGGAGAGGGGGGGGGGGGGGGGGGGGGGGGGGGGGGGAGGGGAGGGGGGGGGAGGGAGGGAGAGGGGGGAGGGGAGGGGGAGGGGAGGGGGGGGGGGGGGGGGGGGGGGGGGGGGGGGGGGGGGGGGGGGGGGGGGGGGGGGGGGGGGGGGGGGGGGGGAGGGGGGGGGGGGAGAGGGGGGAGGGAGGGGGGGGGAGCAGAGAGAGGGGGGGGGGGGGGGGGGGGGGGGGGGGGGGGGGGGGGGGGGGAGGGGGGGGGGGGGGGGGGGGGGGGGGGGGGGGGGGGGGGGGGGGGGGGGGGGGGGGGGGGGGGGGGGGGGGGGGGGGGGGGGGGGGGGGGGGGGGGGGGGGGGGGGGGGGGGGGGGGGGGGGGGGGGGGGAGGGGGGGGGGGGGGGGGGGGGGGGGGGGGGGGGGGGAGGGGGGGGGGGGGGGGGGGGGGGGGGGGGGGGGGGGGGGGGGGGGGGGGGGGGGGGGGGGGGGGGGGGAGGGGGGAGGGGGGGGGGGGGAGGGGGGGGGGGGGGGGGGGGGGGGGGGGGGGGGGGGGGGGGGGGGGGGGGGGGGGGGGGGGGGGGGGGGGGGGGGGGGGGGGGGGGGGGGGGGGGGGGGGGGGGGGGGGGGGGGGGGGGGGAGGGGGGGGGGGGGGGGGGGGGGGGGGGGGGGGGGGGGGGGGGGGGGGGGGGGGGGGGGGGGGGGGGGGGGGGGGGGGGGGGGGGGGGGGGGGGGGGGGGGGGGGGGGGGGGGGGGGGGGGGGGGGGGGGGGGGGGGGGGGGGGGGGGGGGGGGGGGGGGGGGGGGGGGGGGGGGGGGGGGGGGGGGGGGGGGGGGGGGGGGGGGGGGGGGGGGGGGGGGGGGGGGGGGGGGGGGGGGGGGGGGGGGGGGGGGGGGGGGGGGGGGGGGGGGGGGGGGGGGGGGGGGGGGGGGGGGGGGGGGGGGGGGGGGGGGGGGGGGGGGGGGGGGGGGGGGGGGGGGGGGGGGGGGGGGGGGGGGGGGGGGGGGGGGGGGGGGGGGGGGGGGGGGGGGGGGGGGGGGGGGGGGGGGGGGAGGGGGGGGGGGGGGGGGGGGGGGGGGGGGGGGGGGGGGGGGGGGGGGGGGGGGGGGGGGGGGGGGGGGGGGGGGGGGGGGGGGGGGGGGGGGGGGGGGGGGGGGGGGGGGGGGGGGGGGGGGGGGGGGGGGGGGGGGGGGGGGGGGGGGGGGGGGGGGGGGGGGGGGGGGGGGGGGGGGGGGGGGGGGGGGGGGGGGGGGGGGGGGGGGGGGGGGGGGGGGGGGGGGGGGGGGGGGGGGGGGGGGGGGGGGGGGGGGGGGGGGGGGGGGGGGGGGGGGGGGGGGGGGGGGGGGGGGGGGGGGGGGGGGGGGGGGGGGGGGGGGGGGGGGGGGGGGGGGGGGGGGGGGGGGGGGGGGGGGGGGGGGGGGGGGGGGGGGGGGGGGGGGGGGGGGGGGGGGGGGGGGGGGGGGGGGGGGGGGGGGGGGGGGGGGGGGGGGGGGGGGGGGGGGGGGGGGGGGGGGGGGGGGGGGGGGGGGGGGGGGGGGGGGGGGGGGGGGGGGGGGGGGGGGGGGGGGGGGGGGGGGGGGGGGGGGGGGG
The DNA here is from genome assembly GCA_028564925.1 of Lithobates sylvaticus. Taxonomy (NCBI): domain Eukaryota; kingdom Metazoa; phylum Chordata; class Amphibia; order Anura; family Ranidae; genus Lithobates; species Lithobates sylvaticus. The sequence goes on along the minus strand of CM053027.1, from coordinate 609,405,853 downwards.
GGGGGGGGGGGGGGGGGGGGGGGGGGGGGGGGGGGGGGGGGGGGGGGGGGGGGGGGGGGGGGGGGGGGGGGGGGGGGGGGGGGGGGGGGGGGGGGGGGGGGGGGGGGGGGGGGGGGGGGGGGGGGGGGGGGGGGGGGGGGGGGGGGGGGGGGGGGGGGGGGGGGGGGGGGGGGGGGGGGGGGGGGGGGGGGGGGGGGGGGGGGGGGGGGGGGGGGGGGGGGGGGGGGGGGGGGGGGGGGGGGGGGGGGGGGGGGGGGGGGGGGGGGGGGGGGGGGGGGGGGGGGGGGGGGGGGGGGGGGGGGGGGGGGGGGGGGGGGGGGGGGGGGGGGGGGGGGGGGGGGGGGGGGGGGGGGGGGGGGGGGGGGGGGGGGGGGGGGGGGGGGGGGGGGGGGGGGGGGGGGGGGGGGGGGGGGGGGGGGGGGGGGGGGGGGAGGGGGGGGGGGGGGGGGGGGGGGGGGGGGGGGGGGGGGGGGGGGGGGGGGGGGGGGGGGGGGGGGGGGGGGGGGGGGGGGGGGGGGGGGGGGGGGGGGGGGGGGGGGGGGGGGGGGGGGGGGGGGGGGGGGGGGGGGGGGGGGGGGGGGGGGGGGGGGGGGGGGGGGGGGGGGGGGGGGGGGGGGGGGGGGGGGGGGGGGGGGGGGGGGGGGGGGGGGGGGGGGGGGGGGGGGGGGGGGGGGGGGGGGGGGGGGGGGGGGGGGGGGGGGGGGGGGGGGGGGGGGGGGGGGGGGGGGGGGGGGGGGGGGGGGGGGGGGGGGGGGGGGGGGGGGGGGGGGGGGGGGGGGGGGGGGGGGGGGGGGGGGGGGGGGGGGGGGGGGGGGGGGGGGGGGGGGGGGGGGGGGGGGGGGGGGGGGGGGGGGGGGGGGGGGGGGGGGGGGGGGGGGGGGGGGGGGGGGGGGGGGGGGGGGGGGGGGGGGGGGGGGGGGGGGGGGGGGGGGGGGGGGGGGGGGGGGGGGGGGGGGGGGGGGGGGGGGGGGGGGGGGGGGGGGGGGGGGGGGGGGGGGGGGGGGGGGGGGGGGGGGGGGGGGGGGGGGGGGGGGGGGGGGGGGGGGGGGGGGGGGGGGGGGGGGGGGGGGGGGGGGGGGGGGGGGGGGGGGGGGGGGGGGGGGGGGGGGGGGGGGGGGGGGGGGGGGGGGGGGGGGGGGGGGGGGGGGGGGGGGGGGGGGGGGGGGGGGGGGGGGGGGGGGGGGGGGGGGGGGGGGGGGGGGGGGGGGGGGGGGGGGGGGGGGGGGGGGGGGGGGGGGGGGGGGGGGGGGGGGGGGGGGGGGGGGGGGGGGGGGGGGGGGGGGGGGGGGGGGGGGGGGGGGGGGGGGGGGGGGGGGGGGGGGGGGGGGGGGGGGGGGGGGGGGGGGGGGGGGGGGGGGGGGGGGGGGGGGGGGAGGGGGGGGGGGGGGGGGGGGGGGGGGGGGGGGGGGGGGGGGGGGGGGGGGGGGGGGGGGGGGGGGGGGGGGGGGGGGGGGGGGGGGGGGGGGGGGGGGGGGGGGGGGGGGGGGGGGGGGGGGGGGGGGGGGGGGGGGGGGGGGGGGGGGGGGGGGGGGGGGGGGGGGGGGGGGGGGGGGGGGGGGGGGGGGGGGGGGGGGGGGGGGGGGGGGGGGGGGGGGGGGGGGGGGGGGGGGGGGGGGGGGGGGGGGGGGGGGGGGGGGGGGGGGGGGGGGGGGGGGGGGGGGGGGGGGGGGGGGGGGGGGGGGGGGGGGGGGGGGGGGGGGGGGGGGGGGGGGGGGGGGGGGGGGGGGGGGGGGGGGGGGGGGGGGGGGGGGGGGGGGGGGGGGGGGGGGGGGGGGGGGGGGGGGGGGGGGGGGGGGGGGGGGGGGGGGGGGGGGGGGGGGGGGGGGGGGGGGGGGGGGGGGGGGGGGGGGGGGGGGGGGGGGGGGGGGGGGGGGGGGGGGGGGGGGGGGGGGGGGGGGGGGGGGGGGGGGGGGGGGGGGGGGGGGGGGGGGGGGGGGGGGGGGGGGGGGGGGGGGGGGGGGGGGGGGGGGGGGGGGGGGGGGGGGGGGGGGGGGGGGGGGGGGGGGGGGGGGGGGGGGGGGGGGGGGGGGGGGGGGGGGGGGGGGGGGGGGGGGGGGGGGGGGGGGGGGGGGGGGGGGGGGGGGGGGGGGGGGGGGGGGGGGGGGGGGGGGGGGGGGGGGGGGGGGGGGGGGGGGGGGGGGGGGGGGGGGGGGGGGGGGGGGGGGGGGGGGGGGGGGGGGGGGGGGGGGGGGGGGGGGGGGGGGGGGGGGGGGGGGGGGGGAGGGGGGGGGGGGGGGGGGGGGGGGGGGGGGGGGGGGGGGGGGGGGGGGGGGGGGGGGGGGGGGGGGGGGGGGGGGGGGGGGGGGGGGGGGGGGGGGGGGGGGGGGGGGGGGGGGGGGGGGGGGGGGGGGGGGGGGGGGGGGGGGGGGGGGGGGGGGGGGGGGGGGGGGGGGGGGGGGGGGGGGGGGGGGGGGGGGGGGGGGGGGGGGGGGGGGGGGGGGGGGGGGGGGGGGGGGGGGGGGGGGGGGGGGGGGGGGGGGGGGGGGGGGGGGGGGGGGGGGGGGGGGGGGGGGGGGGGGGGGGGGGGGGGGGGGGGGGGGGGGGGGGGGGGGGGGGGGGGGGGGGGGGGGGGGGGGGGGGGGGGGGGGGGGGGGGGGGGGGGGGGGGGGGGGGGGGGGGGGGGGGGGGGGGGGGGGGGGGGGGGGGGGGGGGGGGGGGGGGGGGGGGGGGGGGGGGGGGGGGGGGGGGGGGGGGGGGGGGGGGGGGGGGGGGGGGGGGGGGGGGGGGGGGGGGGGGGGGGGGGGGGGGGGGGGGGGGGGGGGGGGGGGGGGGGGGGGGGGGGGGGGGGGGGGGGGGGGGGGGGGGGGGGGGGGGGGGGGGGGGGGGGGGGGGGGGGGGGGGGGGGGGGGGGGGGGGGGGGGGGGGGGGGGGGGGGGGGGGGGGGGGGGGGGGGGGGGGGGGGGGGGGGGGGGGGGGGGGGGGGGGGGGGGGGGGGGGGGGGGGGGGGGGGGGGGGGGGGGGGGGGGGGGGGGGGGGGGGGGGGGGGGGGGGGGGGGGGGGGGGGGGGGGGGGGGGGGGGGGGGGGGGGGGGGGGGGGGGGGGGGGGGGGGGGGGGGGGGGGGGGGGGGGGGGGGGGGGGGGGGGGGGGGGGGGGGGGGGGGGGGGGGGGGGGGAGGGGGGGGGGGGGGGGGGGGGGGGGGGGGGGGGGGGGGGGGGGGGGGGGGGGGGGGGGGGGGGGGGGGGGGGGGGGGGGGGGGGGGGGGGGGGGGGGGGGGGGGGGGGGGGGGGGGGGGGGGGGGGGGGGGGGGGGGGGGGGGGGGGGGGGGGGGGGGGGGGGGGGGGGGGGGGGGGGGGGGGGGGGGGGGGGGGGGGGGGGGGGGGGGGGGGGGGGGGGGGGGGGGGGGGGGGGGGGGGGGGGGGGGGGGGGGGGGGGGGGGGGGGGGGGGGGGGGGGGGGGGGGGGGGGGGGGGGGGGGGGGGGGGGGGGGGGGGGGGGGGGGGGGGGGGGGGGGGGGGGGGGGGGGGGGGGGGGGGGGGGGGGGGGGGGGGGGGGGGGGGGGGGGGGGGGGGGGGGGGGGGGGGGGGGGGGGGGGGGGGGGGGGGGGGGGGGGGGGGGGGGGGGGGGGGGGGGGGGGGGGGGGGGGGGGGGGGGGGGGGGGGGGGGGGGGGGGGGGGGGGGGGGGGGGGGGGGGGGGGGGGGGGGGGGGGGGGGGGGGGGGGGGGGGGGGGGGGGGGGGGGGGGGGGGGGGGGGGGGGGGGGGGGGGGGGGGGGGGGGGGGGGGGGGGGGGGGGGGGGGGGGGGGGGGGGGGGGGGGGGGGGGGGGGGGGGGGGGGGGGGGGGGGGGGGGGGGGGGGGGGGGGGGGGGGGGGGGGGGGGGGGGGGGGGGGGGGGGGGGGGGGGGGGGGGGGGGGGGGGGGGGGGGGGGGGGGGGGGGGGGGGGGGGGGGGGGGGGGGGGGGGGGGGGGGGGGGGGGGGGGGGGGGGGGGGGGGGGGGGGGGGGGGGGGGGGGGGGGGGGGGGGGGGGGGGGGGGGGGGGGGGGGGGGGGGGGGGGGGGGGGGGGGGGGGGGGGGGGGGGGGGGGGGGGGGGGAGGGGGGGGGGGGGGGGGGGGGGGGGGGGGGGGGGGGGGGGGGGGGGGGGGGGGGGGGGGGGGGGGGGGGGGGGGGGGGGGGGGGGGGGGGGGGGGGGGGGGGGGGGGGGGGGGGGGGGGGGGGGGGGGGGGGGGGGGGGGGGGGGGGGGGGGGGGGGGGGGGGGGGGGGGGGGGGGGGGGGGGGGGGGGGGGGGGGGGGGGGGGGGGGGGGGGGGGGGGGGGGGGGGGGGGGGGGGGGGGGGGGGGGGGGGGGGGGGGGGGGGGGGGGGGGGGGGGGGGGGGGGGGGGGGGGGGGGGGGGGGGGGGGGGGGGGGGGGGGGGGGGGGGGGGGGGGGGGGGGGGGGGGGGGGGGGGGGGGGGGGGGGGGGGGGGGGGGGGGGGGGGGGGGGGGGGGGGGGGGGGGGGGGGGGGGGGGGGGGGGGGGGGGGGGGGGGGGGGGGGGGGGGGGGGGGGGGGGGGGGGGGGGGGGGGGGGGGGGGGGGGGGGGGGGGGGGGGGGGGGGGGGGGGGGGGGGGGGGGGGGGGGGGGGGGGGGGGGGGGGGGGGGGGGGGGGGGGGGGGGGGGGGGGGGGGGGGGGGGGGGGGGGGGGGGGGGGGGGGGGGGGGGGGGGGGGGGGGGGGGGGGGGGGGGGGGGGGGGGGGGGGGGGGGGGGGGGGGGGGGGGGGGGGGGGGGGGGGGGGGGGGGGGGGGGGGGGGGGGGGGGGGGGGGGGGGGGGGGGGGGGGGGGGGGGGGGGGGGGGGGGGGGGGGTAACCAGCTTAATTGATACGTGAAGACGCGGAACCCGGGCCGTGCAAATCCTCCTTTGTGGGAATAAATCAGCACATTGAGAAGACACAGTATGGTGTATGGCCGAGTTATTTGAGGTTTAAATCTGGAGACGTTTTAAAGGCCTCGATTTCAAAGCCGGATCCTTCTTCCTACTGGGAAGTGGCTGAACACGTCCTTTAGAGATGCCCGTCTTCATTACACACCGGTCTACTAATTCATTCTCCACCATCCCTCCCTTCATTCATCAACAAGTAACTTTGTTGTGTTATGTTCTTGTCTATATTTATGTAACCATTTTTTTTTTCTTTCTTTTTTTAATGTGTACCTTTAAAAAAATGCTACAATTGTATTCCTGTGTCCAAAGTCTGTTATTTATTGTCTTTGTTTTGTGTGTGTATTATGTTCAAAGTCTAAAAAAAATAACATGAACTGTATGTTTTACTTGTTTGCTGATGAAGGGGTGCACAGCGCTTTTCACCACCACTACATCCAAAAACAAAAACAAACAAACAATACAAAAAAAAAAAAAAAAGAATAAAATAAACAAAAAAATAAAATAATCAGTAATTGTCTCCAAAATGTACCATATAAAAAATAAAAAACTGTTAAAAAAAATGGGTAATTGTCTCCAAAATGGGCCAGTTTTTTATAAGAAGATGTCAAAAATGTAAGAATAAATATATATATATATATATATATATATATATATATATATATATATAGAGAGAGAGAGAGAGAGGGAGAGAGAAAATTAGGTTTAAAAATGGGTAATTGTCTCCAAAATGTACCAGCTTTTTTTCAAGAAGATGTAAAAATAAATAAATTATTAAATAAATATATATATATATATATATATATATATATATATATATATATATATATATATAATTAGGTTTAAAAAATGGGTAATTGTCTCCAAAATGTCAAAATAAATAAATAAAAAAATATAAATATGTATATATATATATATATATATATATATATATATATATATATATAAAGAAAATTGGGTTTAAAAAACGGGTAATTGTCTCCAAAACGTACCAGCTTTTTTTCAAGAAGAAGTAAAAAATGTCAAAATAAATAAATAAAAAATATAAATATATATATATATATATATATATATATATATATAAAAAGAAAATTAGGTTTAAAAAAACGGGTAATTGTCTCCAAAACGTACCAGCTTTTTTTCAAGAAGAAGTAAAAAATGTCAAAATAAATAAATAAATAATAAAAAAAAAAAAAAAATATATATATATATATATATATATATATATAAAGAAAATTAGGTCTAAAATATGGGTAATTGTCTCCAAAACGTACCAGCTTTTTTTTAAAGAAGATGTCAAAAGCATAAAATATACAGTATCTCACAAAAGTTAGTACACCCCTCACATTTTTGTAAATATTTTATTCTATATTTTCATGTGACAACACTGAAGAAATGACACTTGTCTACAATGTAAAGTAGTGAGTGTACAGCTTGTATAACAGTGTAAATTTGCTGTCCCCTCAAAATAACTCAACACACAGCCATTAATGTCTAAACCGCTGGCAACAAAAGTCGGTACACCCCTAAGTGAAAATTTACAAATTGGGCCCAATTAGCCCTTTTCCCTCCCCGGTGTCATGTGACTCGTTGGTGTTACAAGGTCTCAGGTGTGAATGGGGAGCAGGTGTGTTAAATTCGGTGTTATCGCTCTCACTCTCTCATACTGGTCACTGTAAGTTCAACATGGCACCTCATGGCAAAGAACTCTCTGAGGATCTGAAAAAAAAAGTGTTGCTCTACATAAAGATGGCCTAGGCTATAGCCATTAATGTCTAAACCGCTGGCAACAAAAGTGAGTACACCCCTAAGTAAAAATGTCCTAAATTGGGCCCAAAGTGTCAATATTTTGTGTGGCCACCAAAATTAGGTTAAAAAAATAAAAAAAATGGGTAATTGTCTCCAAAATATAACAGCTTTTTAATAGAAGTAAAAATGTGTGTGTATATATATATATATATATATATATAAATAAAATTAGGTAAAAAATGTAAAAATGGGTAATTGTCTTCAAACTATACCAGCTTTCTATAAGATGTTAAAAATGTAAAAATATTAAAAAGAGAAAAAAGAAAATTGGGTAATTGCCTTCGAATTGTACCAGCTTTTCCAAAATGTATTTAAAAAGATGTCAATAATAAAAAAAAAAAATGAAAAACATTTAAAAAAAATAAATAAATAGGTAACTGTCTCCAAAATGTCCTGTTTTTTGATAAGAAGATGTCATTAAAGAAAAAAAAATCTAAAATATTTTTTAGACATTGTAGAAATGCATAGTCCCTTAAATAAATATATTAAAAAACCTTGATTAGTAAAAAATCTAAATTTTCCACAATATTTTATTGCATCAAAACTTTTTTTATTCTGCACAGTATAAAAGTTAAATAAAAAAAGAAAAGAAAGAAAATATCTAACACAGCTGAAAATGTCAAGATTCTTTTAAAGAAGGAAGAATGGAATCATGATATTTCGAAACAGTCACCTAGCGTGACAAACAACAACATCAAACGCCTCCCTAAAAATCATTGGCAGCAATAACATTCAGAACAAACATGTAATTAATTATTAATTAATAATAATAAAAAAAAAGTTCTTTGACATTTCTACTTTCCCCATGGGTGCAAATAAATTGCCTGCAATCCTACAGCGAATGCCTGTCATAAGCAAAAATTTTAAAAATAGTTGCTCCTTTTTTTTTTTTTTTTATGTTGATGCTAAAAAGGACACAGATGGCTTTATATAGTATGATTTTTATTCAATTTAGCTTTTTTTCAGTTTTTTTTATTTTTATTATTTGTTCATTTTTGCAATAGCCCACACGCTGCTTTTTTTTTTTATACAAATTAAAACAATGAAAAATAAAAACAAAATTATTATTAATATTATCTGAAAAACACCAATTTGATCATTTAATATTTTTAAATATATATATTTGATAATTTAATATTTTGAAAATATATTCAAATATCTTATTATTTAAAAAATAATAATAATGTATTTTTGATTATTTTTTAATTTCTTTAATATTTAACTAATTTGATCATTTAATATTAAAAATAAATGTATATTTGATAATTTAATATTTTGAAAATATATTCAAATATCTTATGATTTAAAAAAAAATAAAAATGTAATAATGTATTTTTTTTCTTTAATATTTAATTTATTTTTAATATTAATTAGTGAATGCACATTGCAAATAAACCAATAACACGATAATATGAACATGCTAGATACAATTTGATTGGACAAAAATTTTCTCCAACCATTACTCCTACTCAGTTCATATAGAAGGAATCGATCTGATTCACAAAAGCCCCACCTACCTTCCAATCCCTAACCAATCAGATTAGAACAAATGCCTTAAAAAGAGATTGGAATGCTGGCCATATGTGCAATGAGAAAATCATTTGGACATATCTGTTGTCTCCATGGGATTTTCTATCGGAAAAAAAAAAAATTGAACAAATAATCCGCTATCATCGATCGCCCACTGCTCAATCAAAAAACAATTGTTTTCACGCTGGGAGGTTAAAGTTTTGATCAATTTCTATTCACTTCTAAATATTTTTTTCGATAGATTGAATCAATTTTGACCCGTGCAATCCATAGACGTTTGCGGATCGAAGGGATTCATTAGGGGAAAGTTAACGATCAGATTGGAATAAACTCATAAATTTGTAATGGTGGCCTCACACCATATCGATCGATACGTCTGTGGTTTGGATTCCAGTCTCCTTCCAAAAAAGAATTAAATGGATAATCCAATATTTCTGAATGACAACCCGGGCTTAAATGGGGGGGGGGGGGGGCAACTGAGCGCAAAATCCGATCGATTTCTATCAGATTGGGTGTCCCTGATTGGATCGATTTCTGTTTGATTGCATATATATGCCTCATTTTTGATGCATTCAAATCTATTGAAGTTTTGACTTTTTATTTTAAATTTTTTGAGGGTAGGTTGGCTTATTTTTTTTTCAATCGTATTAGAGATCAAAATCAGAAAGTGTCCAGCTTCAGATTGCCTTTAGGGCCCATGGACAGCAGGGGGCGCCTGTTATGCTTCACCCCCTGGTGTGCATTATGTAAGCGGTACTGCAGTATGTTGCTATCATTTATTATACTTTTTTTTTATTATTGAAATGTTACAAAATGACTTTTCATTAAAGTGTGAGTTCACTTTTAGAGAGCAAAATCAAAAGGAGAACTAACACCGTACACCTTTCCCCACTCCCCATTGGTCCCCGCTGTACTTACCTCCGGGGATGCTGAGCTGCCAGCGCCCATACAGCCGGTCCAACGGTCCGGGCATTTAAAATCCCGCTCTTCTCCCTCTTCTCTGTGCAGAGCTTCTGGGATGGATCAGAGCGATTCTGATTGGTCTGCCAGTCGCAGTGAATTGCTCTGGTCCACAGAGAAGAGGGGGAAGAGCGGAGATTTACCCCCCCCCGGACTGCTTGATCGACTGCACAGGCACTGACTGCTCAGCATCCCTGGAGGTAAGTACAGGGGGGGGAGGGGTGTCCCGTGTTAGTTCTCCCTTTAATTTTTTCTGTAAAGGTGAACTAACCCCTTAAAGCTAAATTCCAGGAATTCCGCTGCTTTGTAAAAAGTGAAGGCACACTATGAGTTCAGTCCAAGGAGGTGCATGACATCTCCTGGACATTTATTTATTATTTACATTTATTTATTTGTCTATTATTAACATGTATTATTTACTATTATTTACATGTATTTATGTATCTATTATTAACATTTATTACTTACGTTTATTCATTTATCTATGATTTACATTTATTACTTACATTTATTTATCTATTATTTGCATTTATTACTTACATTTATTTATTATTTACATTTATTACTTACATTTATTCATTTATCTATTATTTACAGTTATTATTTACAATTATTTTACATTTATTTATCTATTATTTACATTTATTTATTATTTACATGTATTACTTACATTTATTTATCTATTATTTACATTTATTACTTACATTTATTTATTTATCTATTATTTACAGTTATTATTTACTATTATTTACATTTATTTATTTATCTATTATTTACATTTATTACTTACATTTATTCATTTATCTATTATTTACAGTTATTATTTACTATTTTTTTTACATTTATTTATGTATTATTTACATTTATTACTTACATTTATTTATTATTTACATTTAATACTTACATTTATTTATTTATCTATTATTGACATGTATTACTTACATTTATTCATTTATCCATTATTTACAGTTATTATTTAATATTATTTACATTTATTTATCTATTTACATTTATTACTTACATTTATTTATTTATTATTTACATTTATTACTTACATTTATTTATTTATCTATTATTAACATGTATTACTTACATTTATTGATTTATCCATTATTTACAGTTATTATTTAATATTATTTACATTTATTTATCTATTTACATTTATTACTTACATTTATTTATTTATTATTTACATTTATTACTTACATTTATTTATTTATCTATTATTAACATTTATTACTTACATTTATCCATTTATCTATTATTTACAGTTATTTACATTTATCTATTATTTATTATTATTATTATTATTATTATTATTATTATTATTATTTAAGGTACTTATATAGCACTGTCAATTTATGCAGCGCTTTACATATACATTGTACATTCACATCAGTCCCTACCCTCAAGGAGCTTACAATCTAAGATTTACATTTATTACTTACATTTATTCATTTATCTATTATTTACATTAATTACTTACATTTATTTATTTATTATTTACATGTATTATTTACTATTATTTACATGTATTTATCTAATATTTGCAGTTATTATTTACTATTATTTACATTTATTTCTTTATCTATTATTTGCAGTTATTATTTACCATTATTTACATCTCTTTATTTATATCTATTATTTACATCTCCCAGAAGGCTATTGCTGTATATTTGGAAGCCTGACGCTGATGCTTCAGGTCTGAGCATCTTTAAAATTAGAGTTGGTGCAGCTCCTACACCCACACCTCCCGTCCTCTTGCCCAATCACAGAAGCCTTTGTATTATGTGAACTCATTCACAAAATACACAGGCTTCTCTGAATGGGCAGCAGAGCGGAGGGGCGAGTATAGCTGCTCTGTGTGCCTCTCTCTCCTCTCTCGCAGCCCTGAATGTCAGTGTATGCTGCGGCAGACCATAAACCTGTCAGATATAAATAATAGAGATAAGTTCAGGGGATACCATGCACCTCCTTGGACTCATAGTGTGCCTGCACTTTATACAATGTGGCTGAATTCCTGGACAAAAAGCCAAGCTATTACTATTCTTTAAAATGTTGTCCCTGCCACCCCCCTGCCCAATCACAGAAGTCTTTGTATTATGTGAACTTATTCACAAAATACACAGGCTTCTCTGAATGGGCAGAAGAGAGGAGGGGCTTGTATAGCAGCCCTGTGTGCCTCTCTCTCTTCTCTCATGGCCATGAATGTCAGTGTATGCTCCGGCAGACCCTAGACGTGTCAGATATAAATAATAGAGATAAGTTCAGGAGATGTCATGCACCTCCTTGGACTTACCTCATAGTGTGCCTGCACTTTATACAACGTGGCTGAATTATTGGAAGAAAAGCTAAACTATAACTATTCTTTAAAAAGTTGCCTCTCCCCTCCTCTTGCCCAATCACAGAAGCCTTTGTATTATGTGAACTTATTTACAAATTACACAGGCTTCTCTGAATGGGCAGCAGAGGGGAGGGACGGGTATTGCTGCTCCGTATGCCTCTCTCTCCTTTCTCACAGCCCTGAATGTCAGTGTATGCTGCGGCACACCATAAACCTGTCAGATATAAAAAATAGAGGTAAGTTCAGGAGATATCATGCACCTCCTTGGACTCATAGTGTGCCTGCACTTTATACAATATGGCTGAATTCCTGGACAAAAAGCCGAACTATAACTATTCTTTAAAATGTTGAATCTCCCATCCCCCTGCCCAATCACAGAAGTCTTTGTATTATGTGAACTTATTCACAAAATACACAGGCTTCTCTGAATGGACAGAAGAGAGGAGGGGCTTGTATAGCAGCCCTGTGTGCCTCTCTCTCCTCTCTCACGGCCATGAATGTCAGTGTATGCTCCGGCAGACCCTAGACGTGTCAGATATAAATAATAGAGATAAGTTCAGGAGATGTCATGCACCTCCTTGGACTTACCTCATAGTGTGCCTGCACTTTATACAACGTGGCTGAATTATTGAAAGAAAAGCTAAACTATAACTATTCTTTAAAAAGTTGCCTCTCCCCTCCTCTTGCCCAATCACAGAAGCCTTTGTATTATGTGAACTTATTTACAAATTACACAGGCTTCTCTGAATGGGCAGCAGAGGGGAGGGACGGGTATTGCTGCTCCGTGTGCCTCTCTCTCCTTTCTCACAGCCCTGAATGTCAGTGTATGCTGCGGCAGACCATAAACCTGTCAGATATAAAAAATAAAGATTAGTTCAGGAGATGTCATGCACCTCCTTGGACTCATAGTGTGCCTGCACTTTATACAATGTGGCTGAATTCCTGGACAAAAAGCCGAACTATAACTATTCTTTAAAATGTTGTCCCTCCCATCCCCCTGCCCAATCACAGAAGTCTTTGTATTATGTGAACTTATTCACAAATTACACAGGCTTCTCTGAATGGGCAGAAGAGGGGAGGGGCTTGTATAGCAGCCTTGTGTGCCTCTCTCTCGGCCCCGAATGTCGGTGTATGCTCCGCTAGACCACAAATCTGTCAGATACAAATAATAGAGATAAGTTCAGGGGGTGTCGTGCACCTCATTGGATGTACCTCATAGGGGAGGAGTTACTAAAACGAGTACACTCAGAATCTGGTGTGGCTGTACATGGTAGCCAATCAGCTTCTAGCTTCAGGTTGTTCAATTAAGCTTTAAATCTGGAAGCTGATTGGTTTCTGGGCAGAGCTGCCCAATGTATATGGTATGAAGGGACCCTTCCACGTGACAGAAGATGGCGATGTAAGCTGGCCATACACTATACAATCTGATTGTACAATCCCTATAGCTGACCATACAATCTGATTGTACAATCCCTATAGCTGACCATACAATCTGATTGTACAATCTCCTATAGCTGACCATACAATCTGATTGTACAATCTCCTGTAGATTTACCACAACTAGGAAGACAAACCGAAACACAAATTTGAAATCATATCCAATCAAGCAGGTCCTTGTACTAAATCGTTAATGGCAAATCTGAAGCAGATTGTACAATCAGATTGTACAGTGTATGATCACCTCACAGGACACCACACACAGTACAATCTGCTTTCGAACTACCATCAACTATGTAATACAAGGGCCTGCCTGATTGGATGCACAATGATTGGATAGATTAGGCGTGTCTGATAAATCTAAAGGCGATTGTACCAGATTGTATAGTGTATGGGCCACCTGTAAGCAGATTGTACAATCAGATTGTATAGTATATGGTATAGTATATGGTCTCCTGTAAGGAGATTGTACAATCAGATTGTAGGGTGTATGGCCCCTTTAAGGAGATTGTACAATCAGATTGTATAGCGTATGGGTCACCTGTAAGGCGATTGTACAATCAGATTGTAGGGTGTATGGCAAGCTGTGAGGAGATTGTATAGTATGTTGCCTCCTGTAGGGAGATTGTACAATCAGATTGTATAGTATATGGTCTCCTGTCGGGAGATTGTACAATCAGATTGCATAGTATAAGGTCTCCTATAAGGAGATTGTACAATCAGATTGTATAGTATATGTCCTCCTGTAAGGAGAGTGTACAATCAGATTGTATAGTATATGGCCTCCTGTAGGGAGATTGTACAATCAGATTGTATAGTATATGGTCTCCTGTCGGGAGATTGTACAATCAGATTGCATAGTATAAGGTCTCCTATAAGGAGATTGTACAATCAGATTGTATAGTATATGGCCTCCTGTAAGGAGATTGTACAATCAGATTGTATAGTATATGGCCTCCTGTAGGGAGATTGTACAATCAGATTGTATAGTATATGGTCTCATATAAGGAGATTGCACAATCAGATTGTAGGGTGTATGGCCACCTTTGTTCATCCAATCACAATGAATATCAGATAAGGATTGTACAGTGTATGGTCAGATGACATTGCAATGTATGGCCAATCATTCCTTCCCTATTAATAATATTAGTAATAAAAAGACACAACGTCTTCCTCCTGCAGCCAATCACAGGCCGGCTCTCTTCCCATCCTATTAATAATAATAAAGAGATACAATGTCTCCCTCCTGCAGCCAATCAGAGGAGAGCTCGCGCGCCGTACACTCAGGCAGGTGGAGGGGGCGGGTGGCTGTGCATCCCTTCGTAGCAGCGCCCCCAGTGGCCGTCCTGAGTAGTGTGTGTGTTGTGTGTTCACAGGTCTGCATTGTTCATCCGCTTCATCAAGCCCTATAGAGCGATCCCCCTCCTCCCCTCCCCCCAGCCCGGGAGCCAATGGCTGCCAGAGGAGGATGATAGGCAGCGGCGGCGGGTGTCAGCAGCAGTCCTCAGCCCCGGAGTCCGGAGACTTCCCGCACGATCCCTTCCCGGCCAGCTTGGGGGGCTCCTCCGCTAATGGTGAGTAGTAATGTACTCCGCCACTGCCTAGGTGACCGCCATCCCCCCCCGCACTGCATGCAGACTGGGCTGACACACAGGATCCTATGGGGGGGCATCATGGATTGTACATGGATGGATCCTCCGATCTGTATGGGAAAGTTCCATTCATTTCCCATCCTCCAGGAGATGTCCTCATAGATCCGATCCTGGGGGGGCGATCAGATCGGGGGGTCCCCGGATTGTACAGTGATCGGGGGTCTCCAGGTGTGGGGGATGGTCGGGGGTCCCACAATGTATCTGATGATTTATTTATTCCAAAGTTCTATTTATTTCCCATCAACTTCTCCATCTCCTCCTCCTGTGTACCAGGAAACTTCCCAACATGATTGTTCGTGTAATCCTGGGGGGTGATCGGTGTACAGATTGGGGGGGGGGGGGTTTGGTGATCAGTACAGATATGGGGGGGTGATCGGTGTACAGATATGGGGGGTTGATCGGTGTACAGATTGGAGAGGGGGGGTGATCGGTGTACAGATTGGTGAGGGGGGGGGGGTGATCGGTGTACAGATTGGGGGGGGGGGGTGATCGGTGCACAGATTGGTGAGGGGGGGGGTCATCGGTGTACAGATTGGTGAGGGGGGGGGATCGGTGTACAGATTGGTGAGGGGGTGATCGGTGTACAGATTGGTGGGGGGGGGGGTGATCGGTGTACAGATTGGTGAGGGGGGTGATCGGTGTACAGATTGGTGAGGGGGGTGATCGGTGTACAGATTGGTGGGGGGGGGGTGATCGGTGCACAGATTGGTGAGGGGGGGGGTCATCGGTGTACAGATTGGTGAGGGGGGGGATCGGTGTACAGATTGGTGAGGGGGGTGATCGGTGTACAGATTGGTGGGGGGGGGGTGATCGGTGTACAGATTGGTGGGGGGGGGGTGATCGGTGTACAGATTGGTGAGGGGGGTGATCGGTGTACAGATTGGGGGGGGGGGGGGTGATCGGTGTACAGATTGGTGGGGGGGGGGGTGATCGGTGTACAGATTGGAGAGGGGGGGGTGGGTGATCGGTGTACAGATTGGAGAGAGGGGGGGGGGGTGATCGGTGTACAGATTGGAGAGAGGGGGGGGGGGTGATCGGTGTACAGATTGGACAGGGGGGGGTGATCGGTGTGCAGATTGGAGAGAGGGGGGGGTGATCGGTGTGCAGATTGGTGAGGGGGGGGTGATCGGTGCGCAGATTGGAGAGAGGGGGGGTGATCGGTGCGCAGATTGGAGAGAGGGGGGGTGATCGGTGCACAGATTGGAGAGAGGGGGGGGGTGATCGGTGTACAGATTGGACAGGGGGGGTGATCGGTGTACAGATTGGGGGGGGGGGGGGTGATCGTTGTACAGATTGGAGAGGGGGGGTGATCGGTGTACAGATTGGAGGGGGGGGGGGGGGGGGGGTATGTAAGAGTTGTGTCCCCAGATTGTACAATGGGGGGATAATCCATCCTCCGGGGTCTCTGGGTTTATGTGTGGGGGGGGGGGGGATGTTAGATCGAAGGATTCCGTAACATGCCGATCTTCTCTGATATCCAGGTCTGGCTTAGAGACTCCTTGGTATTGGCATGTGTGTTACATTGATGATTATTATTATTGTTGTTGTTATGATTATTTTATTTAATGTTATTTTACATAAATTTTTATTAATTTTAATGTAAACTACATTACAATATGATTTTAAATCAATATTTATTTATTTTACATTCATTTTTAATTTAAGCTTAAATATAATTATTTTAAATGAATATGTCTTATTATTATTATTATTATTATTATTATTTAAAATGTAGTTAATATATTTTAAAATATTTATTTTTATTATATATAATTACTTGAAAGTTACATTTTATTTCCTGTGAATTTCCTATATGATTTAGGAGACTTTCTAAACGGATTAGTATTCCAACCCCGGGGGGGGGGTTCTGTTTTTATGATCGGTGTAAATATGTGGGGGGGGGGGTCTGTAAATAAGAGGGGTGTCCCTAGATTGTACAGTGATAGAGGATGGAGATCTGTTGATCATTTGGGGGGATCAGTAAATCTGATCATAGGATTTACGAGACTTCGTACAACAATCACTGATGGGGGGGCTCTGGTTTTATATCACATTGTTGGTAGTGTATAGACTGGGAGCTGATTGGAGATCTGAGGACTGTGAAGGGGATCTACTATGATGTCACAATGAAGTTTTGCTGATCGGTGTAAAGTGTGTAGATCGGAGTCGTGTCCCCGGATATCAATGTACAATGCCGGGGACACCAGATCTGTGTACCAACCCCCCCGGATGTCCAGGGTTTGGGATGGTTGGACATGATTGGTCGGTGTGTCTTGTAGGTTTTCTTTATTCTATTCATTGTTGTCTTTTATTGTCAACTTTTAATTTCTGCTTCAAGGCTTCCTAAAATTATTATTGAGCCAATCAGGGGAATTTTATGTCACTTTTAGTTCTCAGTTTAAGGAGGGGGAGGGGTCAGTAAACTTTGGTGTTCCTGGACTAGGATGACAGATCTATGGATTGTGCTCTGGGGGGGGGGACATGCAGCATGCCAGTCCTGTCTGATTTCCAGGGTTTACGAATGGCTAGAGATTGGTCAGTATTGTATCATCCTGTTGGTTGTGTTTTTTTTATTTATATTTTGTATCTATTTTTGTTTTCAAGTTTATGTTGCTGTCAGTTTTTACTGTCTGATTCAGGATTACTAATCCAGTGCCGGGATTTCTGCTTTCCATGTCACATTCAGTTATCAGTGCAAAGATGGGGGGGGGGGGGGGGGGGGGTTAATAACAGTTGTGTCCCTGGAATTTATTTTACAATGCCGGCGGATGACAGATCTATGGATTGTACTGGGGGGGGATCTGCAGCATGCCAGGTCTGTCTGATTGTCAGGGTTTCTGAATGGTTGGAGGTGTGTGTGTGTGTGTGTGTGTGTGCGCTCTCTTTCTTTATTTCTGTCACATTCAAATTAGCTTTAGTGGCAGAAGCAAACACATTGTAGTCTCTTTCATTCTCTCTCTGCCCCCCATCTCTCTCTCTGTGTCTCTCTCTGCCCCCCCTCTGTCTGTCTCTCTGCCCCCCATCTCTCTCTGTCTCTCTCTCTGCCCCCCATCGCTCTCTGTCTCTCTCTGCCCCCCATCTCTCTCTGTCTCTCTCTCTGCCCCCCATCTCTCTCTGTCTCTCTCTCTGCCCCCCATCTCTCTCTGTCTCTCTCTCTGCCCCCCATCGCTCTCTGTCTCTCTCTGTCTCTCTCTCTGCCCCCATCTCTCTCTGTCTCTCTTTCTCTTTCTATATATATATATATATATATATATATATCTCTCTTCCTAAAATTCTTATTAATACAGTCCTGGGGTTTCTGTGTTTATATCACATGATTTATGTTCCCATCACAAGGACTGGAGGTCTATAAATAACATTTTTCTGTCCCTGGAATATCCAATGTGGGAGGATTGGGGATCTGTGGACTGGAAAGGGGATCTGCAGCATGCCAGCCCTTTGTGATGTCCAGGTTTCGTGAACACTTCGAGATCAACCTGACTAAACCCCAACCATGTATCCTCCGGGAGACTTTTCCAAGATAATTACAGATCCCATCCCATCCCATCCCATCCCAATGTCCCATTCAGTTATCAGTCTTGCGCGGGGGGGAGGGGGGGTCTTTAAACCAGTAATTTGTGTCCCTGATATTTTCTTTACAATACTGGATGATGACAGATCTGTGATTTTTATGTTTTGTAAACCATTAAAGATCAGTCAGTATTGTCCTGTGCTTTTATCTTTTATTTAGATTTAATTTTTTTTTTTATATATATATATATATATATATATATATATATATATATATATATATATATCTCTATATTCCTCTTACTGTCAGCTTATCATTTCCTACTGAAGAGTTTTTAAATGATCACCGACACGATCCCGGCGTTTCTGCTTTATGCCTCGTGTAGTTTTGCCTGTGCTGGATGATTGGTCATTAAAGAGCGTCTTGTGTCCCTGGAAGAGCTAAAAAATGGCAGATCTGTGGATTGTATTTCAAAAAGTAATTGTTGTAGCACCAAAAACCGATACCACTGATTAAAACAGTTGGCCAGTATCGTTATGTTTTTTTAATTTTTTTATTAATTTATTTTTTGTTAAATATATATTATTATTATTATTATTATTATTAGTATTATTATTATTTTAAAAAAAAAATATATATATATTTATTTTTTATTATGAATTTTGGTATTTTCCTGTAAAATCCTTTTCAAGATGCAGTAAGTTATCTCTGGAAAACAGTTCAGTAACCTTTAGTAGCTTTGCTGATTTTATGCTCCCAACAGAACCAGCTTATTTCCAAGGACAGTTTAGCTTTCTCCCCCCCACTGATTCTGAACATCATCCCAATGAAATCTGTTTTGGAGTTCACCAGCAATCCATATTATGCACAGCCAAGGCATACAGAATACCATCTCTCAGCACACAACATATTGAACCTTGAAGCAGATGGGCTACAGCAGCAGAACCCCCCCCCCCCCCGGGGTTCCACTCCTGTCAGCTAAGAACTGTGTTTCTCAACTCCAGTCCTCAAGGCGCCCCCAACAGGTCATGTTTTCAGGATTTCCTGCAGGTAAAGGTCTCTGGTAATTACTAAAGCAGTGAAACTGATACTATCACCTGTGCAAAATAATGGAAAGCCAGAAAACATGACCTGTTGGGGGCGCCTTGAGGACTGGAGTTGAGAAACACTGAGCTAACACTGACCAAAGACATGCTGGTAGGTTAATTAGATCCCGTCGATTTAAAATTGGCCAAATATGTGTATGTTGTATGTGTTTGTAAGCGTGTTGGGACCCCACAGGGCAAGGACCGCGCTATACCACAGATGGACACCAGTGGCAAAAAGCGCCCTGAGGCGATTCAGTTCGCATAGGTTGCGCTATACAAGTCATTCATTCATTCATTCATAAGAACAGGAAACTGAGGCTACAATTCGCACAGATCACCAAAATTGGACAATAGAGGATTGGGAAACATTGTCTAGTCTGAGTCTGGATTTCAGCTGCAACATTCAGATGGTCGGGTCAGAATTTGGTGTAAACAACATGAAAGCCATGGATCCAGGCTGGTGGTGGTGTAATGGTGTGGGGGGGGGATATTTTCTTGGCACACTTTTGGGCCCCTTAGTACCAATTGTGCATCAATTAAACATCACGGCCTACCTGAGTATTGTTGCTGACCATGTCCATCCCTTTATGACTACAGTGTCCCCATCTTCTGATGGCTCCTTCCAGCAGGATAATCCACCATGTCACAAAGCTCCAATCATCTCACCACTGGACAATGAGGTCACTGCACTCCAATGGCCTCCACACTCACCACATCTCAATCCAATAGAGACACTCACCAGATCTCACCACTGGCCTCCACAGTCACCAGATCTCATCCAATATAGAGACACTCACCAGATCTTATCCAATAGAGCACCTTTTGGGATGTGGTGGAATGGGAGAGATTGGCATCATGGATGTGCAGCCGACAAATCTGCCGCAATTGCGTAATGCTATCATGTCACTATGGACCAAAATCTCTGACGAATGTTTCCAACACCTTGTTGTATCTATGCCACAAAGAATCAAGGCAAAAGGGGGTCCAACCCGGTACTAGCAAGGTTTACCTAAGGCCCCTTTCACACTGGGGCGGTTTTCAGGCGGTACAGCGCTAAAAATAGCGCCTGTACACTGCCTGAAAAAACCGGCCCCATTCACTCCAGTGTGAAAGCCGGAGGGCTTTCACACTGGAGCGGTGCGCTAGCAGGACCGCAACAAAAGTCCTGCTAGCAGCATCTTTGGAGCGGTGAAGGAGCGGTGTATTTACCGCTCCTATACCGCTCCTTCCCATTGAAATCAATGGGAAACCGCGGGGATACCGCCCGCAAACCGCCGCTGCAGCGGCGCTTTGCGGAGGTTTTTAACCCTTTTGCGGCCGCTAGCGGGGGTTAAAACCACCCCGCTAGCGGCCGCATACCGCGGGTAAAACGATGGTAAAGCAGCGCTAAATATAGCGCTGCTTTACCGTCGCCACCCCGCACCGCCCCAGTGTGAAAGCAGCCTAATAAAGTGTCCAGTGAGTGTGTATTCACAACAAAAGAAGTCTTTTCTCCTAGGTGGCAGTAGGGTTTCTGCAAGGTGGTGAACAAAGCAGCAGCAAGGTGCCCCTTGAAACTGTTTGAAAATCTAGCAAAGGTTGCAATTGGTTTGCTGCTACGACGTCCATCACATGTCTGGTTGGTGTGGAGGACTGAAGGGCAGGGAAGTAGTGAGAGGCAACCCATGAGAACGTTGTTCACTCGCTCCCTGGACAATGCCTTGAAAAAGTATTCATACCCCTTGAAATTTCCCACATTTTGTCACGTTACAACCAAAAACATAAATGTGTTTTATTGAGATTTTATGTGATAAACCAACACAAAGTGCCACATAATTGAGAAGTGGAAGGAAAATGATAAATGGGTTTCAACATTCTTTACAAATAAATATGTGAAAAGTGTGTGGGGTACATTTGTATGGCGCCCCCGGAGTCAATACTTTGTAGAACCGCCTTTCTCTGCAATTACAGCTGCAAGTCTTTTTGGGGATGTCTCTACCAGCTTCGCACATCTAGAGAGGGACATTTTTGCCCATTCTTCTTCTTTGCCAAATATCTCAAGATCTGTCAGATTGGATGGAGAGCGTCTGTGAACAGCAATTTTCAAGTCTTGCCACAGATTCTCAATTGGATTTAGGTCTGGACTGTGACTGGGCCGTTCTAACACATAAATATGCTTTGATCTAAACCAGAGATCTCCAAACTTCGGCCCTCCAGCTGTTGCGGAACTACATGTCCCATGAGGCATTGTAAAACTATGACGTTCACAGACATGACTAGACATGATGGGAATTGTAGTTCCTGACCAACTAGAGGGCTTTTGTTTGGAGACCCCTGCTCTAAACCATTCCATTGTAGCTCTGGCTGTATGTTTCGGGTCGTTGTCCTGCTGGAAGGTGAACCTCCCCCCCAGTCTCAAGTCTTCTGCAGACTCTTAACAGGTTTTCTTCTAAGATTCCCTTGTATTTGGCTCCATCCATCTTCCCATCACTCTGACCAGCTTCCCTGTCCCTGCTGAAGAAAAGCATCCCACAACATGATGCTGCCACCACCATGTTTCACAGTGGGGATGGTGTGTTCAGGGTGATGTGCAGTGTTAGTTTTCTATCACTAATAGCGTTTTGCTTTTAGGCCAAACTTCCGTTTTGGTCTCATCTGACCAGAGCACCTTCTTCCACATGTTTGCTGTGTCCCCCACATGGATTCTCACACACTGCAAACAGGACTTCTTATGGATTTCTTTCACCAATGTCTTTCTTCTTGTCACTCTTCCATAAAGGTCAGATTTGTGGAGAACACGACTAATAGTTGTCCTGTGGACAGACTCTCCCCCCTGAGCTGTGGATCTCTGCAGCTCCTCCAGAGTTCCCATGGGCCTCTTGGCTGCTACTCTGATTAATGCTCTCCTTGCCCGGCCGGTCAGTTTAGGTGGACGGCCATGTCTTGGTAGGTTTGCAGCTGTGCCATACTATTTCCATTTTCGGATGATGGATTGAACAGAGCTCTGTGAGATGTTCAAAGCTTGGGATATTTTTTATAACCTAACTCTGCTTTATACTTCTCCACAACTTTATCCCTGACCTGTCTGGTGTGTTCCTTGTCCTTCATGATGCTGTTTGTTCACTAAGGTTCTTTAACAAACCTCAGAGGGCTTCACAGAACAGCTGTATTTATACTGAGATTAAATGACACACAGGTGGACTCTATTTACTAATTAAGTGACTTCTGAAGGCAGTTGGTTCCACTAGATTTTAGTTAGGGGTATCAGAGAAAAGGGGGCTGAATACAAATGTACCCCCCACACTTTTCACACATTTATTTGTAAAGAATTTTGAAAACAATTTATCATTTTCCCTCCACTTCACAATTATGTGCCACTTTGTGTTGGTCTATCACATAAAATCCCAATAAAAATACATTTTACGTTTTTGGTTTGTAACCTGACAAAATGTGGAAAATGTCAAGGGGTATGAATACTTTTTCACGGCACTGTATATTAATGGCAGCTGGCCGGTTGGCATTGGAACCTGATCTGTAGAGTTTGATCCATTATATATGCCGTGTGTTGAATTGCTGATCAGCTCGGTGTGGTTGTGTGATGTCAGATGGATGAGGCCGGAGTGGAGTTACATGGCTGATCCGTGTAGTAATGTGTATCCAGAGGCCGGGCTGTACTGCAGCACATGGCTTTGTTTACATCCTTCACATCTCTGTATCTTTATCAACTTGGCGTGTGTGTGTTGTTGTTTTTTTTTTTTTATTTGTTTTAGAATTGGCTTTAAAATATAAACTTCAAGAGCCTGTTTAACCCAGCACAAAAACGCATTATTCCTCCATTATTTTGCATTGCTTTAAAAACGCTCATTCATTTGAATGGGCTGCCGCATCAAAACACCCTAAAACAATAAATGTAGAAATCCTACAACTGTGATGCAATGAACCTCCATCAGCGCGGTGTGTTGGGTCGCCGTTCACAATGCAGAGCACCACTTTGCACCAATGCCTTGTGTTTACCACTCGCATGCGTTGCGTTAGACCCCATTCATTGGCATGGGTTGCCTAATGCACCAATACAGGTGCTTGTACCATTTCTGGCTCAGCAACGCACGTCCATCGGCAAGGTACATTGAAGGAACGGCGCAGCGTTGCATGAAATGCTTTGTTTTTTGTAGAAAAGGAAATGGTAAGATCTTTTCTTGTGTCGGGTGACGCCAAGTACGCTGGGTACACTTGGTGCTTGAGACGAGTGCATTCATTTCAGTGGCCGGAATAAGTTATTCATTTGGCCAATGAAATTAAATCACACCCAAGCACCTGGCACGCCTAAACGCGTTTACGAAATGCGTTTTTTGATGCTACATTTTTTTTTTTTTTTGGTCGGGAGAAAGGTGTTCAGGAAAGTTTGCTTTTTATTTTACTTATTTTTTTTTTTTTTTCTTCTTTTTTGACTTTTTTTTTATTTTTTATAAACATTTTTTTTTTTTTTTTTTTTTTTGCATGGCCATTAGGCGTTTTGCCCAACTTTCTTGATGCTTTTTCTCCTACCAGAAGACAAATGTTCATCAAAAAATATAAGTTTCATAAAACGCCCTTAGGCGTGTTTTGGAGCGAGAAATAAACCCGCTACATTTTTCTTTTTTTATTTTTTTTTTATTTATTATTATTTTTTTTTTTATTAATTTATTTATTGCATGCCCAACTTTCATTAACACCTTTCTTCTAGCAGAAGAAAAGCAGCATCAAAAGTACGTTTCGTAAACGCGCTTAGGCGTGTTTTGAGCGAGGGGGGGGAAAAAAATACTTGCTTGTTACATTTTTACAACCAATAGTTTTATTTTTAAATTTTTTTTTTTATTTTTTTTTCTGCATGCCCAACTTTCATTAACGCCTTTTTTTTTTTTTTTTTTAGCCGTAGCAAAGCAGCATCAAAATTTCCTTTCGTCAATGCGCTTAAGCGTGTTTTTGTAGCGAGAACAAGCTCGCTACATTTTTACCATTAACTCTTCTTTTTTTTTATTATATATTAATATATTATTTTTTTTTATATATATATATATATATATAATTTATATATAATTTATTTTTGCATGGCCAACTTTTATTAACGCCTTTCTTCTAGCAGGAGAAACGCAGAATCAAAAAGTGCGTTTAGTAAACGCGCTTAGGCGTGTTTGGAGCGAGGGGGAAAAAAACTTGCTTGTTACATTTTTTTACAATGAAATTGCTTTTTCCTTTTTTCGCAAAAATGTAACAAGCAAGTTTTATTTATTTTATTTTTTTTTCCTCGCTCCAAACACGCACTTTTTGATGCTGCTTTTCTCCTGCTAGAAGAAAGGCGTTGATGAAAGTTGGGCATGCAAAAAAGAAAAAAAAAAAAAAAAAGTTTAATTTGTAAAAATGTAGCGAGCAGGTTTATTTTTTATTTATTTATAAACTTTTTCTCGCCTAAAGAGCGTTTTTTGAAAACGTACCCTTCTGGTAGGAGAGAGCAGCATCAAAAAATAAGTTTCATAAAACCCGCTTAGGCGCGTTTTGGAGCAAGGGAAAAAAAATTTATAAATAATAAAAAAAAAACTTGTTCGCTACATTTTTACAAATTAAACCTCTTCTTTTTTTTTTTTTTGAATGCTCAACTTTCATTAACGCCAGGCATCCAAGAAAGTTGGGCAAACGCCTAATGGGCATGCAAAAAATAAAAAGGGGGGGGGGGGAGGGCGATTTAATTGTAAAAATGTAGCGAGCGAGTCTGTTCTCCTTTTTTTTTTTTTCTTCAGCTTTTTCTCCTAATGGCTAAAAAATAAATAAAATGCGGGGAAAGTAATTGGCTTTTTGTGTGGCTGTGTAAATGTTAAAGGTTGTTTTAATATGATAAAATGATTAATATTTGTCAGACTCCTGATGATGGTATTTTCAGCCGAGTGAAATATTTACTTTCCGCGGAGATTCAGAGTCGGGATCTGTGATTAAATAAAGTGTCATTAATTGAAGGAAATTTAGATTTTTTTTTAAAAATAAATTTCTTCTTCCTGTTTTGATGTGATGGAGGTTTTGTAAACGACAAATTGGGGGTGATTTACTAAAACTGGAGCACCCAGAATCTAACTTCAGCTTGGTCTCCAAACTGCGGCCCTTTGCTGGCCTTTATCCGGCCCTTGAGGAATTCTTCCTTCCACTGACACCAACAATGGGGGACCATTTTTTTTCCACTGACGCCAACAATGGGGGACCATTTTTTTTTCCGCTGACGCCAACAATGGGGGACCATTTTTTTTTCCGCTGACGCCAACAATGGGGGACCATTTTTTTTTCCGCTGACGCCAACAATGGGGGACCATTTTTTTTTCCGCTGACGCCAACAATGGGGGACCATTTTTTTTTTCCGCTGACGCCAACAATGGGGGGACCATTTTTTTTTTCCGCTGACGCCAACAATGGGGGACCATTTTTTTTTACGCTGACGCCAACAATGGGGGACCATTTTTTTTTACGCTGACGCCAACAATGGGGGACCATTTTTTTTTTCCCCTGACGCCAACAATGGGGGACCATTTTTTTTTCCGCTGACGCCAACAATGGGGGACCATTTTTTTTTACGCTGACGCCAACAATGGGGGACCATTTTTTTTTACGCTGACGCCAACAATGGGGGACCATTTTTTTTCCACTGACGCCAACAATGGGGGACCATTTTTTTCCACTGACGCCAACAATGGGGGACCATTTTTTTTTTCCACTGACGCCAACAATGGGGGACCATTTTTTTTCCACTGACGCCAACAATGGGGGACCATTTTTTTTCCACTGACGCCAACAATGGGGGACCATTTTTTTCCACTGACGCCAACAATGGGGGACCATTTTTTTTCCACTGACGCCAACAATGGGGGACCATTTTTTTTCCACTGACGCCAACAATGGGGGACCATTTTTTTTTCCACTGACGCCAACAATGGGGGACCATTTTTTTTCCACTGACGCCAACAATGGGGGACCATTTTTTTTTTTCACTGACGCCAACAATGGGGGACCATTTTTTTTTCCACTGACGCCAACAATGGGGGACCATTTTTTTTCCACTGACGCCAACAATGGGGGACCATTTTTTTTCCACTGACGCCAACAATGGGGGACCATTTTTTTTCCACTGACGCCAACAATGGGGGACCATTTTTTTTTTCCACTGACGCCAACAATGGGGGGACCATTTTTTTTTTCCACTGACGCCAACAATGGGGGGACCATTTTTTTTTTCACTGACGCCAACAATGGGGGACCATTTTTTTTTTCCACTGACGCCAACAATGGGGGACCATTTTTTTTTTCACTGACGCCAACAATGGGGCACCATTTTTTTTCCACTGACGCCAACAATGGGGGGGACCATTTTTTTTTTCCACTGACGCCGACAATGGGGGGGGGGGGGGGGGCACCATTTTTTCCACTGACACCAACAAAACAAAAAAAGCGTTTGAAAAACTGCTGCGCAATTACTGTGCAAGATAAAAAGTTGCAATGACCGCTATTTTATTCTCTAGGGTATGTGCTAATGTTTGGGGGTTCTGTTTAATTTTCTATTAAAAAAATAAAATAAAAATCATGATTTTAGTTTTTATTTTTATTTTTTTACATGTAGGAGAGAAATGTCAGAATTAAAAAAAAAAAAAAAAACATGCAGCTGCATTCATGGGCATGAAAAATATTAAAATAAATAAAAAAAACGCCAGATGCCAATAGCAGTGGCGTGTGTTTTTTTTTTTTTGTTTTTTTTTTTATTTATTTATTCATTTATTTAATGCCTGTATACAGGAGGCCTAATAACAATTGTCTGTTTTGGAAGGAGTTGTGAAAGCAGTTCCTGTCACCTGCAGACACACAGTCCCCCCCCCCCCCCCCCCCCCCCCCCCCCGCCCCCCCCCCCCCCCCCCCCCCCCCCCCCCCCACCCCCCCCCCCCCCCCCCCCCCCCCCCCCCACCCCCCCCCCCCCCCCCCCCCCCCCCCCCCCCCCCCCCCCCCCCCACCCCCCCCCCCCACCCCCCCCCCCCCCCCCCCCCCCCCCCCCCCCCCCCCCCCCCCCCCCCCATAGAATGGACTCCTACCAGAGCCATTCATTAAAACCTTTTCACTGGCTTCTATGGTATGCAACCTTTTAACCCCTTCTATCCCTCCCCCTCCCCCCAGAGGTGTTGGCACAGACAAGGCGTGGGCAGATGCCCGCCATGCAGGGTGAGTGTTGCTGAGGACTCACAGTCCCCCCCCCCCCCCATATGTTTGTTGGATGATAATAAAGAGTAGTGAAGATGGGGGGGGGGGAGGGGTCATTCATTATTTACACACTACCACTAATAAACCTAATCTGGAGAAGGGGACATTGACAGGCTGATGTTTTATTTCAGTAGGTGTGTGTTTGCTCAGATCTCCTTCCACACGCCGGGCCCTTCCTGTGCAAACAAGGCCGAATGATTCCCCAAACTGCCCCTCTTTTATGGACTGTCGGAGGGCGCTCCGTGTGTTCCCAGCCGGCTCCGGCTTTTATGAGGACGACATTTGTTCTGTTTTATGGAGATGAGAGACAACAAGAAAAGGAGGTTGGGGAATGTAATGATGTGTGCGCAGGGGGGGGGGGGGGGGTCAGTGGGCAGAGTCTACCTTTTCACCCAGACCCCGGGATCGGTCATGTGCTGGGTTCAGCTAGTAAGCGATCAAATGGCGCTGGACCTTTTAGATTGTAAGCTCCTGGAGGACAGGGGACCGATGTCAGGGGACCGATGTCAGGGGACCGATGTCAGGGGACCGATGTCAATGTATAATATGTATGTAAAGTGCTGCGGGGAAAAATATTGATGGCGCTATAGAAGCGCCTGTAATAAATTTAAATTGAGACCCAAACTCGCTCCTCCATGTCTTCATGGACCTTGCTTTGTGCTCTGGTCCAAATCATTTGGTGGAGGGGGGAATATGGTGTGGGGGTGTTTTTCAGGGGTTTGGTCCCTTAGTCCCAGTGAAGGGAACTCTTAAGGTGTCAGCATACCAAGACATTTTGGACAATTTCATGTTCCCAACTTTGTGGGAACAGTTTGGGGACGGCCCCTTCCTGTTCCAACATGACTGCCCACCAGTGCACAAAGCAAGGTCCATAAAGACATGGATGAGCCAGTTTGGAGTGGAGGGACTTGACTGGCCTGCACAGAGTCCTAACCTAAACCCGATGGAACACCTTTGGGATGAATTAGAGCGGAGACTGCGAGCCAGGACTTCTCATCCAACATCAGTGCCTGACCTCACAAATGCTCTTCTGGAAGAATGGTCAAACATTCCCATAGACACACTCCTAAACCTTGTTTTGTTTTGACGGCCTTCCCAATTTTTGAGTATAAGTTAATAAAGTTCTAAAAATTATATATTTGTGTATGTATATACAATTTATCTCTCTATTAGATAGATATAAATCTAATAGAGCGAGAGATAAATTGTATATACACACAAATATATATATATATAATATATAATTTTTTTATAACTTTATTAACGTATACTAAAATAAATATAATTAAAAAAAAAAATATATATTTTTTTTTTTTTTTTTTAGTATACGTTAAAGTTTAAAAAAATCTATATATTTATTTGTGTGTGTGTGTGTGTGTGTGTGTATGTATGTGTGTGTGTATGTATGTATGTATATATATATATATATATATATATATATATATATATATATATATATATTATATATATATATATATATATATATATATATATATAATATAATTTATCTCTTGCTCTATTAGATACAATTTATCTCTCTCCATTAGATGTATATCTATCTAATAGAGCAAGAGATAAATTGTATATATACACACACACACACACACACACACACGCACACAAATAAATAAATATATAGATTTTTTTCAAACTTTAACGTATACTAAAAAAAAATATATATATATTTTTTTAATTATATTTATTTTAGTATACGTTAATAAAGTTATAAAAAATTTATTATATATATACTATATATATATATATTATATATATATATATATATTTATATATATATATATATATATATTATATATATATATATATATATATATATATATATATATATATATATATATAAAATTTGTGTGTATATACAATTTATCTCTCGCTCTATTAGATTTATATCTATCTAATAGAGAGATAAATTGTATATACATACACAAATATAATTTTTTTAGAACTTTATTAACATATACTTAATAAATAAAATAAAAAAAATTTAAAAATATATTATATATATATATATATATATGAATACATTTTTTTATTTATTAAGTATATGTTAATAAAGTTCTAAAAAAATATAGATTCCGTTTATGTATATACAATTTCTTTTCTTTCTTTCCTTTATTTCTCTAATAGAGCGAGAGATAAATTGTATATGCACACAAATATATATATTTATTAACATAGACTAAAAATATATATATATATATAATCTCTATCTCACACACTTTTTTTTTTGTTTTTTTTTTGTTTTTTTCATTAGAAAAACCCATAGCATTCCTCCACCTGGTCGCATGGCCCTTAAATGAGAATTATTGGCTAGCAATCAGTGTCAGTAAACTGATCTACTGAAAAGGTCAACATCATTTAAATACCCAAACTGGGTATCTTACTGAGCAGTTATAAAGGTTATAGCATGCAGTCTGTGGTGGTCTTGCTGTCGATAATACATTATTGATGACCTAGGAAGCCTGTAAAAGCTGTAGGCCCTTAATAAGTCGGGTTATTTACGCTCTCTGCACAGCGTTTGCGGTTTTTAGACACTTTGCTTTGTCCCAGGGGGGCATCATTTGTGTTGAAAAAAAATCTGCAGGTCGGTTATAAGCTGGTCCCACACAGAGACACGGTGTCTGAGGCCCGGCCGCTCGATGCTTTCAGCTGTCAATAATGAGCTGCACAGGTAACGTGTGACTTACCGTGACCCGGAGAGATGTCTCCGTCACGTCAGCCTAGCTCCAAGTTGACCTTTGGAGAGGTTCCAGTGATTTACAGCATTGTGTGAGGAAATTAACATAATCCCGGGGCTTTTAACTACAGAAGCTCCCACCACTCTAGGTGGATTAATGGGTTTTAGTGTGAAGGATGCTCCAAAGTAATCCCAGGAATTATTTTTGAAGAATTGGGTGACAACCAAATGTTTCCTAACTTTATGGTGGCGTGCCCGGTATTGTACATAATAGGCAATTATTCCTGTTCGGAGAGATCGATTGGAAAATTAAGTCCTTTGTTTACTGTAGCGTGTTTGCCCACTATAGTGATAAATTCACAGTTTTTGCTGCAAGCACAGATATCCAAGTCTTTGGTGTCCTTCAACGCCTAGCGGCTGTCCCAGAATGTTGAAGACACTCCAAACGGCTGATGGGTTTCGTGGGTAGGTACCCTCTTAAAGTCAAACTGTAACCATACATTGGTTTGGCTTGAAGGAAGAGGGTACCCACCTTCCAAACTTGTCTAGTCAGTGGTAGTGGTCTTCCCCATCCTTAAGGCTACAAACCCCTAGGTCAGTGGTCTCCAAACTGCAGCCCGGGAACCAGATGTGCCCTTTGCGTGCTTTTATCCCGCCCATGGGGCGCGGTTCCTCCCTCTGAGGCCAACGATGGGGGCGCGGTTCCTCCCACTGAGGCCAACGATGGGGGCGCGGTTCCTCCCACTGAGGCCAACGATGGGGGCTCGGTTCCTCCCACTGAGGCCAACGATGGGGGCGCGGTTCCTCCCACTGAGGCCAACGATGGGGGCGCGGTTCCTCCACTGAGGCCAACGATGGGGGCGCGGTTCCTCCCACTGAGGCCAACGATGGGGGCGCGGTTCCTCCCACTGAGGCCAACGATGGGGGCGCGGTTCCTCCCACTGAGGCCAACGATGGGGGCGCGGTTCCTCCCACTGAGGCCAACGATGGGGGCGCGGTTCCTCCCACTGAGGCCAACGATGGGGGCGCGGTTCCTCCCACTGAGGCCAACGATGGGGGCGCGGTTCCTCCAACTGAGGCCAACGATGGGGGCGCGGTTCCTCCCACTGAGGCCAACGATGGGGGCGCGGTTCCTCCCACTGAGGCCAACGATGGGGGCGCGGTTCCTCCCACTGAGGCCAACGATGGGGGCGCGGTTCCTCCCACTGAGGCCAACGATGGGGGCGCGGTTCCTCCCACTGAGGCCAACGATGGGGGCGCGGTTCCTCCCACTGAGGCCAACGATGGGGGCGCGGTTCCTCCCACTGAGGCCAACGATGGGGGCGCGGTTCCTCCCACTGAGGCCAACGATGGGGGCGCGGTTCCTCCCACTGAGGCCAACGATGGGGGCGCGGTTCCTCCCACTGAGGCCAACGATGGGGGCGCGGTTCCTCCCACTGAGGCCAACGATGGGGGCGCGGTTCCTCCCACTGAGGCCAACGATGGGGGCGCGGTTCCTCCCACTGAGGCCAACGATGGGGCACGTGTTTTCTTACTGACACAAGAACATTTTATACTTGCAAAGGCACATAGTCCGGCTCTCTTAAGGTCTAAAGGATTATAAACTGGCCCCTTTTAAAAAGTTTGGAGACCCCTGCCCTAGGTGGTAGATTTTGACTTGGAGCTTCACAAACAAGAAACTGAACTTTCAGCCTAGTTTCTCAGGAGAATCTGGGGGATTGCACAGGTTGTAGACCTCCAGATGTTGAGGCACTAGAAGTCCCAACATGTTCCTTTTTTGCATCTGGAGTCTTTTACATTTCCATATCTCGGCCCCAGGAGTCCTAAGTGTTTCAGCAAGTTTTGGGAGTGTTCCAGCAGACAAGGTGTCTTAAAACACTTCCCTTGTATTGTAAATGTGCATTTTAATTGATCCCTTCTAGGCTCCTGTACAGCTGTGTAAACCTGGCCTACAGAAAACTGAATTTGAGACCAGCCACTCAGGGAGTGGTTGTGTTGATGCTAATGTAACAAGACTCTGGCCTCCTTCAAACACCACATCACTAACTGGATGGGAGGAATACGGAAGAGGAGGAAGCTAGTCACTTTTGAATGGGTTCTAAAGCTTATAACTCAGCCCTGGGCCCACATGTTTCCCCTCTGGAGAACCCCCAGATCCTTTTATTTTAAATTATTATTATTATTATTATTATTATTATTATTATATATATATATATATTTTTTTTTTTTTTATTTATTTTTTTTTTTTTTTGTTTTTAATTTATTTTTTAACCTTTTTTACAAAATCCTCAAGCCAGTCAAGTTGCCTGAAAGATCCAATTTCATTTTGGATCTTCTCTGGTGCTGGGCAGTCCTCAGTGACACAGAAAGTGGCTTTGACCTTTTTAATCAAATTATCGCCACCTTATACAGCAATACACTGTGCGTGATAACTTTGGTCATGTTATGGGGCGGTTCCATCACACCCTGCACTTACAGTATGTCCTCAGTTTTCAGGTTTAATGAAATAGAGTGGGGTTCTCCAAAACTTTTAACCAAGGGACCAGTTTACAGTCTCCCAGAGTTCAAGAGGGGAGGGGGCAACCTTTGACCAGTCGGGGTAGAAATTGCCTCAGTATACAATGTTTCAGTGTTGGTGGTAAGTGGGAATAGAGAAAATTGCATAGTGCCTGTGGTCAGTAGGAGAAAAAAATGGAGCCCCATCTTTGGTGTCAGTGGGAGGAATAAGACCCCATCGTTGGTGTCGGTGGAAAGAACTGGGCCCCATTATTGTCGGTGGAAAGAACCGGGCCCCATCATTGTCGGTGGAAAGAACCGGGCCACATCCTTGTCGGTGGAAAGAACCGGGCCCCATCCTTGTCGGTGGAAAGAACCGGGCCCCATCCTTGTCGGTGGAAAGAACCGGGCCCCATCCTTGTCAGTGGAAAGAACCGGCCCCCATCCTTGTCGGTGGAAAGAACCGGGCCCCATCCTTGTCGGTGGAAAGAACCGGCCCCCATCCTTGTCGGTGGAAAGAACCGGGCCCCCATCCTTGTCGGTGGAAAGAACCGGGCCCCATCCTTGTCGGTGGAAAGAACCGGGCCCCATCCTTGTCGGTGGAAAGAACCGGGCCCCATCCTTGTCGGTGGAAAGAACCGGGCCCCATCCTTGTCGGTGGAAAGAACCGGGCCCCATCCTTGTCGGTGGAAAGAACCGGGCCCCATCCTTGTCGGTGGAAAGAACCGGGCCCCATCCTTGTCGGTGGAAAGAACCGGGCCCCATCCTTGTCGGTGGAAAGAACCGGGCCCCATCCTTGTCGGTGGAAAGAACCGGGCCCCATCCTTGTCGGTGGAAAGAACCGGGCCCCATCCTTGTCGGTGGAAAGAACCGGGCCCCATCGTTGGTGTCAGTGAGAGGAATAGTTTCCCATTGTTGGTGTCAGTGGAGGAAAGCTGCCCCGTTGCTGGGGTCAGTGGGAGGGAGGCTGCCCCGTTGCTGGTGTCAGTGGGAGGAAGGCTGCCCCGTTGCTGGTGTCAGTGGGAGGAAGGCTGCCCCGTATTTGTGGGTAAAACAGTGTCCCAAGGGCCAGATAAAGGCAAGAAAAAAGAGCCACATCTGGCCACGGTTTGTAGACCACTATCAGAGCATCGTGTAAAAGGATTACTGCGTGGGGGAAATTTCCAGAGAGGATGGGAACATGACGGCCAGAAATGCTTCTTTTATTTTAAGCAATATCTGGGGCTCTTTTTAAGTTGAAGTCGGAGTTCGGCTTCATCTGACTTTATTTAGGAGTGTGCAGATGGCATTCATCTATATAAACCAATCGCCAATCCTAATCTTAAAGCACTGTTAGTGATGTGTGTAGTCTCTGGAGCCGGTGTATACCAGGTACCCCTTGGTACGGCTGATCTCAGCCCCTTGACATGCAGACTTTTTCTGCCAGTGCATCTAATTGGGTATAAATGATTTCTAAACCCGTCGTTCTATTCTTAAATATTTTCATAAATCTTTTTATGCATGATTTCCGTTTATAGGGAAACTATGCTGATAGAATGTATTTTTGTTTAGAGAGCAAAATTCCCTCCTTAAAACACTGATGTTCATATTGGGGGACGTGTATGGCTGGTTGGGAACCGAACTACAAGAACATGGAAAGGTTGGACCCTTAATGACGTTCCTGGTCTCTAGTGAATGAATGGGCTGAATTCTTAGTGATGTCATAGGTTGGACTTGTGTCTTTTTTCCACCTCACCTACTTTGTAACTATGTCACTGGTCTAGTGAATGGATAGGCCGCATTCTTAGTGATGTCACTGGTCTCGAATGAATAGGCTACATTCCCA
Source organism: Lithobates sylvaticus (assembly GCA_028564925.1). Taxonomy (NCBI): domain Eukaryota; kingdom Metazoa; phylum Chordata; class Amphibia; order Anura; family Ranidae; genus Lithobates; species Lithobates sylvaticus. The sequence goes on along the minus strand of CM053027.1, from coordinate 609,371,416 downwards.
GTGATGTCACTGGTCTCTAGTGAATGGATAGGTTGCATTCTTAGTGATGTCACTGGTCTCTAGTGAATGGATAGGTTGCATTCTCAGTGATGTCACTGGTCTCTAGTGAAGGGATAGGCCGTAATCTCAGTGATGTCACTGGTCTCTAGTGAATGGATAGGTTGCATTCTCAGTGATGTCACTGGTCTCTAGTGAAGGGATAGGCCGTAATCTCAGTGATGTCACTGGTCTGAAATGAAGGGATAGGCCGCATTCTCAGTGATGTCACTGGTCTCTAGTGAATGGATAGGTTGCATTCTCAGTGATGTCACTGGTCTCTAGTGAAGGGATAGGCCGTAATCTCAGTGATGTCACTGGTCTCTAGTGAATGGATGGGCTGCATTCTTAGTGATGTCACTGGTCTCTAGTGAATGGATAGGTTGCATTCTCAGTGATGTCACTGGTCTCTAGTGAAGGGATAGGCCGTAATCTCAGTGATGTCACTGGTCTGAAATGAAGGGATAGGCCGTAATCTCAGTGAAGTCACTGGATAGGTTGCATTCTTAGTGATGTCACTGGTCTCTAGTGAATGGATAGGCTGCATTCTCAGTGATGTCATTGGTCTAGTGAATGGATGAACTGCTAGCACTGTATTTTTTTTTCTTTTTTGTTTGCGTTGTATTAGAGGGTAAAATATAACACGAATGGCTAATCATGATTGTTCAGTACTATATAACTAATGCACAGTCTATTTTCTAGGCCACCCAGAGTGCACCAGGTGCATCATGGGTAATTTCCTATGTTGACTACTAATGGGAGAGTATGCCTAGGTGCCTCACAACACCATCAATTTTCATTTTGGTGGGTGACGGGGTCATGAGTGAGCTGACAGTTCCCAGGTATAGGCGTAGGGGGAGCCCCTCTTCATACTCCACTAATCACTCCGCAGCCTGGAGATGCTTGGGGCTGTCTGACCTTCTGCAACAGTCATGAAAAATGACATTTTTGTGGGGATCCGCTTTAAAGGAATGTCTGCGCTATCTTTGCAGGTATAACAAACCACAAGTGCCCGCTGATAACTAGCTCATCACAAATGCCGAGCACTGTCTTCTTTTCAGTGTTTTTCATGTTCGCTGTGTGAGCTTGCGTTTGATCCGAGCTACGTGGGCAATTTTTATCCCGTGGTGACGAGACAATAAGCACAGTGTGGCTCTCATTAGGGCGCTGTGTAGAGTGAAGCCGGGTCTGTCTGGTGTGCTGCGCTGCTCGGTAATATTCGAAGAGTTTGCACCGTCTGTCTATTTGGCTTATTCAGGCCATACAGTGAGGGGGGGAAAAAGTATTTGAACCCCCTGCTGATTTTGTACGTTTGCCCACTGACAAAGCAATGATCAGTCTATAATTTTAATGGTCGGTTTATTTTAACAATGAGAGACAGAATAACAACAACAAAAATATCCAGAAAAACGCATTTCGAAAAAGTTATAAATTGATTTGCATTTTAATGAGTGAAATAAGTATTGGACCCCTTCGCAAAACATGACTTGGCACTTGGTGGCAAAACTCTTGTTGGCAATCAGAGGTCAGACGTTTCTTGTAGATGGCCACCAGGTTTGCACACATCTCAGGAGGGATTTTGTCCCACTCCTCTCCAAGTCATTAAAGTTTTGAGGCTGATGTTTGTTAACTCGAACCTTCAACTCCCTCCACATATTGTCTATGGGATTAAGGTCTGGAGACTGACTAGGCCACTCCAGGACCTTAATGTTCTTCTTGAGCCACTCCTTTGTTGCTTTGGCCATGTGTTTTGGGTCATTGTCATGCTTGAAATCCCATCCATGACCCATTTTCAATGCCCTGGCTGAGGGAAGGAGGTTCTCGACCAAGATTTGACGGTACATGGCTCTATCCATTGTCCCTTTGATTCAGTGAAGTTGTCCTGTCCTCCTTAGAAGAAAAACACTCCCAAAGCATAATGTTTCCACCTCCATGTTTGACGGTGGGAATGGAGTTCTTGGGGTCATAGGCAGCATTCCTCCTCCCTCAAACACGGTGAGTTGAGCTGATGCCAAGAGCTCGGTTTTGGTCTCATCTAACCACAACACTTTCACCCAGTTCTCCACTGAATCATTCAGATGTTCATTAGAAAACTTCAGACGGTCCTGTACATGTGCTTTCCTGAACAGGGGGACCTTGCGGGCGCTGCAGGATTTCAGTCCTTCATGGCGTAGTGTGTTACCAATTCTTTTCTTGGTGACTATGGTCCCAGCTGCCATTGACAAGATTTTCTCGCATAGTTCTGGGCTGATTCCTCACTGTTCTCGCGATCATTGAAACTCCACGAGGTGAGATCTTGCATGGAGCCCCAGACCGAGGGAGACTGACAGTTATTTTGTGTTTCTTCCATTTGTGAATAATCGCACCAACTGTTGTCACCCTCTCACCAAGCTGCTTGGCGATGGTTTTGTAGCCCATTCCAGCCTTGTGTAGGTCTACAATCTTGTCCCCGACATCCTTGGACAGCTCTTTGGTCTTGGCCATGGTGGTGAGGTTGGAATCTGATTGCTTCTATGGACAGGTGTCTTTTATATAGGTAACAAGCTAAGATTAGGCGCACTCCCTTTGAGAGTGCTCCTAATCTCAGCTTGTTACCTGTATAGAAGACACCTGGGAGCCATAAATCTTGACATCAAACACTTATTTCACGCATTAAAATGCAAAATAAATATATAACTTTTTTGAAATGTGTTTTTCTGGATATTTTTGTTATTGTGTCTCTCACTGTTAAAATAAACCTACCATAGGCTGATCATTTCTTTGTCAGTGGGCAAACGTACAAAAGCAGCAGGGGATCAAATTTATTTTTTCCCTCACTGTAGGGCTGCATTGTTACCTGGGCTTCGCAGATTCGCACACACAGACACATGCGTAGCGATTGCTAGCCCTGAACTTAACGATCATACATGGATATCCAATGGTACATTCCTAGTTTGCATTGAACATCCCAATAAATAATTGAGCAAATCAAGTGTTTAATGAAATGCGCATGCGCCAGGGGAATAAAAGGCAGCATACATGCACGCATTCATAATGGGAATCTTTATTCTGATGACCAATGTTTAGAATTTTGTGTGCCAGCTAGTGTTTGAACTTTGACGAATGCGTGCAAAGATTCACCTCTGCGTATTTTTTTACAAATTGGGGATCTACCATTTTGTACTTTAACCATTTTTTAATAAAGGATATCCTTTTATGCTGATTTTGCCGGCTATTTTCTATGGACCGCAGAATGTTGGAGGTTATCGAAGACCGCCGTGTCTGAGCACCCGGTGTCTGGAGCTTTGGATTACGGTGGAGGTTGTAGCATTGTCTCACCTGTTCCTGCATTATAGCATTGCTGTAAATCTTAGCCATTGTGTATATTGTTGTGGCCCATTGACAGCCAATCCAATATCATTTGACTGTTTAGAAGAGGAAAGGGCAAGGTGTTTGTCACCAAGTGTAGTCACTGGTCCAAATAATTTGGTGGAGGGGGGATTATGGTGTGGGGGTTGTTTTTCAGGGGTTTGGTCCCTTAGTTCCAGTGAAGGGAACTCCTTAAGGCGTCAGCATACCAAGACATTTTGGACAATTTCATGCTCCCAACTTTGTGGGAACAGTTTGGGGACGGCCCCTTCTTGTTCCAACATGAATGCCCACCAGTGCACAAAGCAAGGTCCATAAAGACATGGATGAGTGAGTTTTGGGGTGGAGGAACTTGACTGGCCTGCACAAAGTCCTGACCTCAACCCCCAATAGAATACTTTTTGGGTGAATTGGAGTGGAGACTGTGAGCCAGGCCTTCTTGTCCAACACCAGTGCCTGACTTCACAAATGCTCTTCTGAAAGAATGGTCAAACGTTCCCATAGACGCACTCCTAAACCTTGTGGACGGCCTTCCCAGAAGAGTTGAAGCTGTTATAGCTGCAAAGGGGTGGGCCAACTCAATATTGAACCCTACGGACTAAGACTGGGATGCCATTAAAGTTCATGTGCGTGTAAAGGCAGGCGGCCCATTACTTTTGGTAATATAGTGTAGGTGTTGGATGAAGACATGGACATGAGGCTACAGAATGGCAAAGTATGGAAAGTGTTGGGGACCAAGCAGGTTGTGGTGGGGGGTAGCTATACAGTTCCTTTTTTTTTTTTTTTTTTTTTTTTTTATGTGTTTCAATTATCGATTTCGCTGTTTGCAGAGCAATGCTTTCACCCTAACCTATTAGTTGCAGTTGGTTGCCGTAATCCCTTTTCCCCCAGACGCAATGAGTCTAAATCCTCATGGGGTTAATAACTACCCAACTAATTGCAGCAAATTGCTGATTATTGTGTTGTCATTACAGCGTGTTGCATTATGATTGCAGCACGCAGGTTCCTCCGTATCTCCGCTGCACAATTAATCTGTCGGAAATTTTGGAGGTATGTATACACTTGCAAAAAATCAAGTGCTTTTTTTTTTTTTTTTTTTTTTACTGACAGGTTAAAATTGATGTATCTCCCTCGTGCCTCCTTGTTTCTTTAAAAGAAGATTTATGTCTGCAGGTTGGTGACAGTTCCTTGATTAATATGCAGGCGGAGAGCAAGGGGGTGACAGGATCTGGCTGTGTGAAGTGACTTTTTGTTATCATTTGCCGTTTGCTGAAAAGCGATCATTTTATACGGCACGTTGTACAAGCGGCAACACAGGAACCCCCCCCCCCCCCCTCGCTCCATAGAGAGCTCATGTCACACTCCAAATCTCACTGCCAAGGTCGTCCCCTCATCTGTTAGGACAGATCTTTGTATATTAATAAAAATGAGTGAAGTAGCCTAGAAAGAGCTTCAGATACTAAGAGAGTATGAAATTCTGTGCTATGGGTAACCGAATCTGCCAATTCCTTCAGGTTTTTATACATGGTATTCGTACATAGGTTAGAAATTACAACTTTATTTGTTCCTGGTTGGAACCCTTATTGTGTTTTTTATTTCTATCTCCTACCCCAGTAGGACCTGAGTTGACCAGTTTTGGACTTGCAGTGATGGTTACGGCTGGACATGCTTTTGGTCATGAGTCTGAGAATGGAGCATCAGGGGTGGGGGGATTGGCATTCAACTGTCAAATTATTGTTGCTGTTATATAATATTGTGTGTGTGTGTTACAAAGGGGTTGCTGGAACCAGTGAACACCTTGGCCTGCTTGGATTTAAGGCAATTACAGTTCCTAGCATACATCAGTGGTCTACAGATTGCGTCAGGGGGGGTCAGATGCCGACCTTTGCCTATATCCAGCCCTTGGGGCATTTATTACTATGTGACCCCAACAAGGGGGCACAATTCCTCCCTGATGATGGGGCATTATTCCTCCCACTGATACCAATGATGGGGCATTATTCCTCCCACTGATACCAATGATGGGGCATTATTCCTCCCACTGATACCAATGATGGGGCATTATTCCTCCCACTGATACGAATGATGGGGCACCATTCCTCCCAGTGACACGAATGATGGGGCACCATTCCTCCCAGTGACACGAATGATGGGGCACCATTCCTCCCAGTGACACGAATGATTGGGCACTATCTCCCCCCCCCCAATACCAATGATGGGGCATTATTTCTCCCAATAACATGAATAATGGGGCACTATTCCTTCCCCTGATACCAACAATGGGGCACAATTCCTCCCACTGACACCAATGACAGGCATTATTTTCCTCCCACTGACACCAAGGATGAGACACTATTCCTCCAACTGATACCAACGATGGGGCACAATTCCTCCCACTGACACCAACGATGGGGCATTATTCCTTCACCTGATACCAACAGTGGGGCACAATTACTCCCAATGACATGCATTATTCCTATTAATGATACCAAGGATGAAACACTATTCCTCCCACTGACACCAACGATAGGGGAATTATTCCTTCACCTGATACCAACAGTGGGGGCATTATTCCTCCCACTAATACCAATGATGAGGAATTGTTTATTCCAATTGACGCCAGGGCATTCTCCACTCTCACTGACAAACCGGCCCTCCCATAGTCTGAAAAACGTAAACTGGCCCTTTGTTTAGAAAGTTTGGAGACCCTTGGCATACTGGATTGCAACTGGAAGCTAACTGCACAAAGTGCCATAATGAAAGTTGGAGCCACTCAGCATATACCCTATGTTCCATGATTTTGCCTTCAATGTAAGGAATCTTTAGAGCAGCCTTTTTCAACTTTTTTACTCCATTAAATATTCCGGGTCTCAAGGAACCCCTGTTAAAATGAATTGGGGGGGGGGGGGGGCAGTTGCCAGTGGTATGACAACAACCTTTTTTGCTGAGTGGTGTTGGATCTGGAATTGTGCATGCACCATCAGATGGGAGGTCAGTGAGCCACAGTTCAAGGAACCCCTAAAACCTCTGTTAGAACCCTAGGGTTCTTTGAAACCCTGGTTGAGAATGGCTGCTGGTGTTGGCCCTGTAAGCAACTTCTAGTAGAACCTTACGGTTCCATGGAATCCTGGTTGAGAATAGTTGTTGGCGCTGAAAGCAACCTCAGGTAGAACCTTATCTTTCCAAGGATCTCTGGTTGAGAATGGCTGTTGGTGTTGGCCCTGGAAACAACCTCTGGTAGAACCTTAGGGTTCCATAAAATCCTGGTTGAGAATGGCTGTTGGCATTGCCCCCCCCGGAATTATACAGGCCCATCAGATGGGATTTCAATCAGCCACAGCTCAAAGAACCCAAAACAACCAACAGAGGAACCTTGGGGTTCCTTGTTTTAAAATGGCTGCTTTAGAAGATACTTCCTATATAGCACACTTCTTTATTTAGGGGCACATTTTCGAAAAACATCATAGATTAGCTAAAGAAAGCAGGCATTCCCACCTCCATTTGATTGGTTTATCACATAGTTACATAGTAGGTGAGGTTGAAAAAAGACACAAGTCTATGAAGTCCAACCTATGTGTGTGATTATATGTCAGTATTACATTGTATATCCCTGTATGTTAAGGTCGTTCAGGTGCTTATCTAATTGTTTCTTGAAACTATTGATGCCCCCGGCGTAGACCACCACCTGTGGAAGGGAATTCCACATCCTTTCCGCTCTTACAGTAAAGAACCCTCTACGTAGTTTAAGGTTAAACCTCTTTTCTTCTAATTTTAATGAGTGTCCATGTGTCTTGTTAAACTCCCTTCTGCTAAAAAGTTTTATCCCTATTGTGGGGTCACCAGTACGGTATTTATATATTGAAATCATATCCCCTCTCAAGCGTCTCTTCTCCAGATAGAATAAGTTCAGTGCTCGCAACCTTTCCTCATAACTAATATCCTCCAGACCCTTTATTATTTTTGTTGCCCTTTTCTGTACTTGCTCCATTTCCAGTACATCCTTCCTGAGGACTGGTGCCCAGAACTGGACAGCATACTCTAGGTGCGGCCGGACCAGAGTCTTGTAGGGCGGGAGAATTATCGTTTTATCTCTGGAATTAATCCCCTTTTTAATGCATGCCAATATTATGTTTACTTTGTTAGCAGCAGCTTGGCATTGCATGCCATTGCTGAGCCTATCATCTACTAGGACCCCCAGGTTTTAAACTTTTTAAATCCTAGATTCCCCCAGAGGTTCCCCCAGAAGTTCTCCCCCCAGTGTATAGATTGCATTTGAATTTTTGCCACCCAAATGCATTATTTCACATTTTTCTACATTGAACCTCATTTGCCATGTAGTTGCCCACCCCATTCATTTGTAAGGTTTTTGTAAGGTTTCCACATCCTGCGGAGAAGTTATTGCCCTGCTTAGCTTAGTATCGTCTGCAAATACAGGGATTGAACTGTTTCCCCCATCCCCATCCTCCAGGTCGTTTGTGAACACCTTAAACAGGATTGGTCCCAGCACCCACCCCTGAACATTACGAGTACTCCCCATTTATCACCACCCTCTGAACTCGCCCTTGTAGCCAGTTTTCAATGCATGTACTCACCCTATGGTCCATGCCAACGGACCTTATTCTGTACAGTAAACATTTATGAGGAACTGTGTCAAATGCTTTTGCAAAATCCAGATACACCACGTCTACGGGCCTTCCTTTATCTATCTAGCTGGCAACTCACCTCCTCATAGAAGGTTAGTAGATTGGTTTGGCAAGAACGATTCTTCATGAATCCATGCTGATTACTGCTAATGATACCGTTCTCATTACTAAAATCTTGTATATAGTCGCATGTCTGAACAAGTTGTAGAATTGTGTACATCCAAAAGGATGCTGATGTGTCTAGCAGCCAGGTTGTCCACATGAAGCGCTTATAAACTGGTTGGTTCCTTCAAGAAATCTCCCAAAAGAAGGAGAAAAAAAAAAAAAAGGAATTCATTAACTTTTCAAACCTTGATCTGTATGCCTGTAAATAACATAAAAGGAGTTCATGCGTTGCCCTTGTCCTTTTTGTGAATTCAGTTTTTTTTCATGTTTCCCTAGAGTTAGATTTTTTTGAGGTTTTTCCTGAGTACGATGCAAGGGGGGGAAAGGTGGAAGCAATAATATGCCTGTCTGCTCATTATATGGGTATGTGTCTGTACATACATGTATACACACCTTGATCTGTATACAGTGTTTGTATATAGACACACATATATACAAGGCCTTTGGTGTGCGCTGGGGACACATGTCAAATAAACAAAGGTACCCGACACTGGCGCTCCAGGTTGTGCGTGCTCCAAATGTTTATTATTGCGGCATCAGCTACAGTAAACACGCTTTGATCATACTAAGGCTCGTGTTTGTGTCCACACTTGTAAAACGTGGGCAAACCACGTAGACGTCCAAACCTGAGAGATCTGTAATATCTGTGCTGCAGACCCTCCATCCAAGATGGTAAAGTGTACCTGACTTCTATAAACAATATTGGCAATTTTTGCTTTTTGCACTGCAGTATTCGATAGAAGGGACAGTTCACAGTATGTTGGCATGATCAGCTAGTTGTAGACTCAATTATAGTAAATGAAATTAGGAATTCAATTTACTGCACAGGAAACCTGAACATTTTTATGTTCCGCTGTTTTAGTGGAAAAAATTGTCATTTACGTTGGTGGTCGTTGGAAAATATATGTCCATATATGTTGGTGGAAAAATGCTTGTGTTGGTGTCGGTGATTATTTACCTGTAAGACACTGTTTGTTTGTTTTTTTTGTTTTTTTTTTGTTTTTTACTAAAGCTGGAATTGTAGTTCCTGAACAACTGGAGGGCCAAAGTTAGGAGACCCACGCTCTAGAGCAACCCTGGGGTTCCACTGAACCTTGGTTAAGAAACCCTGGTTTAGAACATCACTTGGTGAAGTCAGGGCCAACAGTGTGAGAAACAGAAGGGTTTATTTGCTAAAGCTGGAGAGTGCAAAATCAGGATCACTTCGGCATAGAAACCAATCCGCTTCTATCCTCAACTTGTTCAATTAAGCTTTGGCAATAAAACCTGGAAGCTGATTGGTTTCTATGCAGAAGTGAGACTGTTTTTGCACTCTCCAGCTTTAGCAAATAAACCCTTCTGTTTCTCACATTGTTGGCAATGACTTCACCAAGTGATGTTCTAAACCAGGGTTTCTTAACCGAGGTTCAGTGGAACCCCAGGGTTGCTCTAGAGCGTGGGTCTCCAAACTTTGGCCCTCCAGTTGTTCAGCAACTAAAATTCCCATCATGTCTGTGAATGTCAGAGTTTTACAATGTCTCATGGGACGTGTAGTTCCGCAACAGCTGGAGGGCCGTAGTTTGGAGATCCCTGCGCAAGGTTTGTCAACCAAGTTGCCATGGAACCCTAGGGTTGCTCTAGAGCAGGGTTTCTCAACCAAGGTCCTATGGAACCCTAGGGTTGCTCTAGAGCAGGGTTTCTCAACCAAGTTGCCATGCAGCCCTAGGGTTGCTCTAGATCAGGGTTTCTCAACCAAGGTCCTATGGAACCCTAGGGTTGCTCTAGATCAGGGTTTCTCAACCAAGGTCATATGGAACCCTAGGGTTGCTCTAGAGCTGGGTTTCTCAACCAAGTTCCATGGAACCTTAGGGTTGCTCTAGAGCTGGGGTCTCCAAACTTTGGCCCTCCAGTTGTTCAGGAACTACAATTCCCATCATGTCTGTGAATGACAGTTTTATAATGCCTCATGGGATGTGTAGTCCCGCAACAGCTGGAGGGCCGTAGTTTGGAGATCCCTGCGCAAGGTTTCTCAACCAAGTTTACATGGAACCCTAGGGTTGCTAAAGACGCAGGGGTCTCAAGCTAGAGGCCCTCCAGCTGTTGCAAACCTACAGGTCCCATCATGCCTTGGCCTGTGAAAGTAATTCTTGTAACTGTCAGCCTTGCAATGCCTCATAGGACTTGTAGTTTCTCAACAGCTGGAGGGCCACCAGTTTGAGACCTCTTCTCTAAAGCAAGGTTTCTCAACCAAGGTTCCATGGTACCCTAGGCTTTCCTCTAGAGCACGGCTTTTTAGCCAAGGTTCCATGGTACCCTAAGGTTCCTCCATAGGTTGCTAGGGTTTCCTTGAGCAATTTATGCCTCTCAGATAGGTTCCCACTGACACCAATGATCTTTTTAGCTATCTGTAAGATACAGCACTGATCAGTGTATTATTACTTGTACATTTTTTATGTATTTTTAATGTTTCATAGTTCGGTGGTTTGTTTATAATGTATTTGGTTTCTAAAGGTTATATTAGTCAAAGTAGCCTTTTGGGAAGGCTACTTCTAAGCTATTTGTAAACGCAGCCAAGAACTATCACAGGAACCAGGATTTACATGATTTTGTCATCTGAGCCGGTGTTCTGTCAAAAAATGTCCGCCTATCGAATAGTGTCCGGCCCGTACTGCGCAGGCGCAGCGCTTGCGCAGTACGGAGGACAAGGAGATTCGGAAAAATCTCAGAAGATTAACGGCGCATGCTCCGCAAGTCCAGGTGCAAGCCGCACCATCCAAGTGGACATAGGGCTGCACAAAGTTAGAGGGCCCCTTGTGGGATTGCCATGCTTCGAGCACAGCCTCGCTACGCTCGGCTCTTTTTTTATTCTAACTCCATGTCCACTTGGATGGTGGGGCTTGAACCTGGACTCACGGCGCAGGTGCCGTTCATCTTCGGAGATTTTCCGAATCTGCTTGGCATCCGTACTGCGCATGCGCAGTACACAACGGACAGTATCCGATGGGGGACACTATCCGACAGGACACCGGCATCTCAGTGCAGAAAGTAGGTGGTGACCCTGGATGATGCCTGAACAAAGATGATGCTGTCCTGGAGAGGGGAAAAAAAAATGAAGGCATTGTCAAGGGGAATACTGAAATCTAATAATAAAAAAAAAAAGAAAGGTAAAGGGTTGTCAGGTTGAGGAGGAAAGAGCTAGACGATGCTGGAAATTCTCCAGCCAGGAAATGAGACTCTATCTGAGTTGCTGCAGCTTCTAAGGCATATTGTGAGAAGCTCACAGTGTGCAGTGAAATCGGAGGAAGCCATTTCAGTCCAGGAGAGGAGCCGATACAACTGTGCAAGACAACAGGGAAGGCTGGACGTCAGATTTAAACATTTACATTTTATTTATAGAGATCTGTACGTCAGGCCAAAACCCAAAAAGGTGACAGTTGCTCCATGTAAAGGACAGTTGGGAGCAGGGCCGGATCGAGCAGATCTAATCTGGGGGTGCAATAAAAAAAATAAGTCGGGGACACAATGTCAATACTGCGTGGGAGTCACTGACAGTCTGTCACACAGTGTCACAACCTGGGAAACAATTGTATGTATTATGCTGTCATTAGATTGGGTCAATTAAAGAAAACATGCACCCCGTTATATCAATAGTCCTCATCCGAGTCACTCTGTACACAATGATTATTCATCTGAGTGCCCCCCCACATCAGGTGTCCCCATCTGAGTGCCCCCCCACATCAGGTGTCCCCATCTGAGTGCCCCCCCACATCAGGTGTCCCCATCTGAGTGCCCCCCCACATCAGGTGTCCCCATCTGAGTGCCCCCCCCCCCACATCAGGTGTCCCCATCTGAGTGCCCCCCCCCCACATCAGGTGTCCCCACCTGAGTGCCCCCCCCCACATCAGGTGTCCCCATCTGAGTGCCCCCCCCCACATCAGGTGTCCCCATCTGAGTGCCCCCCCCACATCAGGTGTCCCCATCTGAGTGCCCCCTACATCAGGTGTCCCCATCTGAGTGCCCCCCCCTACATCAGGTGTCCCCATCTGAGTGCCCCCCCCCCCCCCCCCCCCCCCCCCCCCTACATCAGGTGTCCCCATCTGAGTGCCCCCCCCCCTACATCAGGTGTCCCCATCTGAGTGCCCCCCCTACATCAGGTGTCCCCATCTGAGTGCCCCCCCTACATCAGGTGTCCCCATCTGAGTGCCCCCCCTACATCAGGTGTCCCCATCTGAGTGCCCCCCCTACATCAGGTGTCCCCATCTGAGTGCCCCCCCTACATCAGGTGTCCCCATCTGAGTGCCCCCCCCCCCCCTACATCAGGTGTCCCCATCTGAGTGCCCCCCCCTACATCAGGTGTCACCATCTGAGTGCTCCCCCCTACATCAGGTGTCACCATCTGAGCGCTCCCCCCTACATCAGGTGTCCTCATCGGAGCGCTCCCCCCTACATCAGGTGTCCTCATCGGAGCGCTCCCCCCTACATCAGGTGTCCTCATCGGAGCGCTCCCCCCTACATCAGGTGTCCTCATCGGAGCGCTCCCCCCTACATCAGGTGTCTTCATCGGAGCGCTCCCCCCTACATCAGGTGTCTTCACCGGAGCGCTCCCCCCTACATCAGGTGTCTTCATCGGAGCGCTCCCCCCTACATCAGGTGTCTTCATCGGAGCGCTCCCCCCTACATCAGGTGTCTTCATCGGAGCGCTCCCCCCTACATCAGGTGTCTTCATCGGAGCGCTCCCCCCTACATCAGGTGTCTTCATCGGAGCGCTCCCCCCCTACATCAGGTGTCTTCATCGGAGCGCTCCCCCCTACATCAGGTGTCTTCATCGGAGCGCTCCCCCCTACATCAGGTGTCTTCATCGGAGCGCTCCCCCCTACATCAGGTGTCTTCATCGGAGCGCTCCCCCCCTACATCAGGTGTCTTCATCGGAGCGCTCCCCCCCTACATCAGGTGTCTTCATCGGAGCGCTCCCCCCCTACATCAGGTGTCTTCATCGGAGCGCTCCCCCCTACATCAGGTGTCTTCATCGGAGCGCTCCCCCCTACATCAGGTGTCTTCATCGGAGCGCTCCCTCCTACATCAGGTGTCTTCATCGGAGCGCTCCCCCCTACATCAGGTGTCTTCATCGGCGCGCTCCCCCCTACATCAGGTGTCTTCATCGGCGCGCTCCCCCCCTACATCAGGTGTCTTCATCGGAGCGCCCCCCTTAAGCCAGGTGTCTTCATCAGACTGGCTCAGGGATCAGGGGATGCACTCTTCGAGACCGGGGGACACAAATCTAGAGGGGGGGGCTCAGACCCCCCCCCCCCCTGGCCCCCTTAGATCTGGCCCTGGTTGGGAGGCATTCAGCACTCCTTTTCCTGCCGTGGGCCTCATTTGCATTCATTCAACACTCCGAACTTTCCATTAGCCGGCCTTCAAATTCCTGTGCACCCCACCAGCCTCGGAGGAAAAGCATCTGGTAAAGATTTCCTTCGGCCCACCATGGCCCCGGGGCTTGTTCTCCGCAGATTAGGGAAAGAAAAAGCGCCCTTTTCTGTAAGAAAAAAGAGAGGGGCTTAAGTGGCGTCCTTGTTGGAAAGCTAATCCCCGAGTACACCTGTGTTGGAGCTCGGATTAGTGAAGTGTGTCCATCAGCTCGCGGGTCCCAATGAATTGTCCGCCCGCTCGCTGCTCTTAGAGACACCTCCATTTTTTTTTTTTTTTTAACTTAGTTTAGATAGAGTACAATGGAGATTTGTTCTGAGCCGAATGGAATTTTAATGGGCAGAAGGGGTGACTGCGAAAAAAAAAAAATGGGGATTAAATCACATGCAAGTAAAAACAAAAAAAAAATGGGGATTAAATCACATGCAAGTAAAAAAAAAATGGGGATTAAATCACATGCAAGTAAAAAAAAAGGGGGATTAAATCACATGCAAGTAAAAAAAAAAAAAAAAATGGGATTAAATCACATGCAAGTAAAAAAAAAAATGTGGATTAAATCGCATGCAAGTAAAAACAGAAAAAAATGTGGATTAAATCGCATGCAAGTAAGAAAAAAAAATGGGGATTAAATCACATGCAAGTAAAAACAAAAAAAAAATGGGGATTAAATCACATGCAAGTAAAAAAAAATGGGGATTAAATCACATGCAAGTAAAAAAAAAAAAAAAATGGGATTAAATCACATGCAAGTAAAAAAAAAAAATGTGGATTAAATCGCATGCAAGTAAAAATGTGGATTAAATCGCATGCAAGTAAGACAAAAAATGGGGATTAAATCACATGCAAGTAAAAACAAAAAAAAAAAATGGGGATTAAATCACATGCAAGTAAAAAAAAATGGGGATTAAATCACATGCAAGTAAAAAAAAAAGTGGATTAAATCGCATGCAAGTAAAAACAGAAAAAATGGGGATTAAATCGCATGCAAGTAAGAAAAAAAATGGGGATTAAATCACATGCAAGTAAAAACAAAAAAAAATGGGGATTAAATCACATGCAAGTAAAAAAAAATGGGGATTAAATCACATGCAATTTAAAAAAAAAAAAGTGTGGACAGTATAGCCATATGTCCATAGCGGGCTTTTGATGCGAACGATCATGCGGACGTGTTGCGGCAATGCCGGTCCACTCAGCTCTCTTATCTGCTAAATACAAGCCGTCTGCTGTCTCGAGTGTCCATTGTGTGCAACACTTTCCCGAGCTTTATAGAAGCAGCTTGTGGTAAATCCCGCAATGATGGATGAAAGCGATGCCTGTGGACTTACCTACCCATCCGTTTTATTTAACGGTCAGAACGGATTTCCATCTGCAGTTTTTATTTCTTTACAGCAACGCAGAACTCCAGATGAATAAAACAATATAAGAACAAAAGCCAACTCTTGCTGCAATACTCTGCATCAGCCTGGAGATTCCCCCCTGCAGTAATTCTTTTCTGACACTAGATGTCCTCAGTCTGGTGGGCCAGCATCATTCAACTCAGGTTGTCCCGGACGAGCCCCCAACCTGAGGCTGGGCAGTGAAAGGAGAAGCGGCGCAGTGTTTGAGTTGTCACTTTGCTTGCTTCTGTCTGCATGCTTCTTGTCAGCGCATTCTCTCAATGGCTGCTTGTGCTGTTCTCCTTTTCCCAGTCTGAGCTCTGCTGTACAGGGACTTTAAGAGGCTGATATCTGGTGGTAATTAGGCTTGCATTAAAAAAATAATAATAATGATGGGTTATTGATTAGAGCTGCCCATTTTGTGTACGTAAAGCCAAAACATTTTTACTTTAGATTTAGAGCAGAGAATGTTTCAGACGCAATCAATGTTTTTTTTTTTTTTGCCCCATCAGAAATTCTCTCAACTTCCTGTTCTACTGACAAGGAACAGGAAATGAGGTGTCCCCATTGGACAATGTCCCCGTACCACCGCTTCCTGTAACAACTCAGATTGTTGGGTTTTCCCATCCCCATTGTCACTGATCACCAGGATAAATAAAGAAGGTGAACCTACCCGATGTGGACACAGACAGATGTACAACATGGCAATACATTTTATAGTTTCTCTATCCAAAACTGAAAAAAATTAATAACAAATTAAAAAAAAATTAAATAAATGAAAACAAAATCTATAAAATAACCCCCCCCCCCCCCCGATGGAGACACAGACAGAAGTACAACATGGCGATACTTTTTAGAGTTTCTCTATCCAAAACTGAAAATAATTATTAATAAATAAAAAATTAAAAATAAAATTAAAAATTGTAAAAAAAAAAATCTAAAATAAATAAATAAAAATAAAAAAATAATATATAAAATAACCCCCCCCCCCCCCAATGGGGACACAGACAACAGTACAATGTGGCAATATGTTTTAAAGTTCCTCTATCCAAAACTGGAAAAATGATAAACAATTAAATTGTAAACAATATAAAATTAAAAATGCTAAAAAAATCTATAAAATAACCCCCCCCCCCCCCCTTATGGAGACACAGCAGTACAACGTGGCAATACTTTTTATAGTTTCTCTATCTCAAACTGAAAAAATAAATAACATTTAAAAAAAAAAAAAGAAAAATTTTTAAATATATAATATGATACAAATATATAAAATAAAACCTACCCAATAGGGACACAGACAGCAGTACAATGTGGCAATACATTTTAAAGTTTCTCTATCCAAAACTGTAAAAATAATAAACCATTAAAATAAAAAAAATAAATTTTTTTTTTAATAAATAAAAATGAAAAAAATATCTAAAATAACCCCCCCCCCCCCCCCCCCTGATGTGGACACAGACCGCAGTACAACATGGCAATACGTTTTTATAGTTTCTCTATCCAAAACTGAAAAAATATATAAATTAAATAGAAAGTAAATAGAAATTAAAAATTGTTTATGTAAAAAAAATAATAAAAAAATAAAAAAAATTGAAAAGTTTTGGCTCTACATACTTTTAAGGCTGTCACCCAGACAGGCAGGCCCCCCCCCCCCCCCCCCCCCAAAGTGATCAGACTGTACATTTTAGAGAATCTAGAGAGGCTGCAGCAGGGGCTGATCTGTGTCAGATATTTGTGAACACGGCTAAAGAGTACAAAGGCACCAGGATTTACATGATGTGTAATCTCTGAGCTGGAATCTCAATCCAGGAAGTAAGCTGCTGCCTTAACAAACATGGCTCCGTCCTTCTGGGGAGAAAAGCAGAGGAAGGCATAGTCAGGGAGAGTACTGCGATCTCTGTAAGAAATAATAAATCCCAGGGAAGTGTTAATCTCGCACAGTACTGGACATGCACTCCCCCCAGGATATGTATATTTTGATGTTGGGTCCACTTTAAATAGAAGAAGAGGAGGAATGGACAGTAACATTTGTTTCCTGTAGAAAACGTTAAAGGAGCGAGCCTGGGATTTATGCTGCGCCAGTCCCCCGTCCTTTCTGCTCTGCAATCCAAGGTCACAGGAGACTGGCACAGTGCTGCTTCCTCGCCCGTCTATAAAGGGAAAGCATAAAATCAGTTTATTTTAGGCTATCGATAAGCAGACTATTTACTGTTAATTACTATCAATCTACAACACAATCCTCGGCCAAAATATAAGCTGGATCCGATTAGAGCAGAGCTTTTATTTTCTGGATATTTCTTGTGTGATCCATGGAGCCCAGAGATTCCTCTGTCTGTGCCACAGTGCCATCTACAGCCCAGCCGTGGGGCCTGGTACACAGAGTGCCCGCTCCCAGATCATCCATATACCGGGATTTAGGATGTGTGATCGAAAAGACGGATAGTCGCTGCATCGGAATCTCTCCCTCCGCATGGCCGATTCTCCTCCTTATTGTTGTGGAATCATTAATTGGTCTCTGGGCTTAGGATCGATCCCTTGTGTTTAAAGCTAAAGTTCCCAAATGCTGCTGATAATATTGTTTATCAATACTGACTTAAAAAAAAAAAAAAAAAATATATATATATATATATATATATATATATATATATATATATATATATATATATATATAATTTTATATATATTTATTTTTAGTATTTTAGATTTTATTTTTTTATCTGTTTAATATAATAATTTTAATAAAGTTTATTATTTATACTTCATGTATTGTTTAATATTAGTATATTTGTATGTAGTAGTATTCTAATATTATTGTTATGATTCTTTATTACTAGTATTTGTATTATTTATTACTATTTTTATTTATTATTATTAATCATGATAATAATATTAGGAGAATACTGATAATATTGCAAAAAATAATAATACTAAAAATATACATAAAGTATCAATAATAAATGTATTATTTATTTATTTCAGGTACTTGTATAGCGCCGTCAATTTACACAGCACTTTACATATATTCATTCACATCAGTCCCTGCCCTCAACGAGCTTACAATCTAAGGTCCCTAATCTAAGATTATTATTAGTATTTTAATATTTATTATTTTGATTCTTTATTTCTATTGTTATGATTCTTTATTATTATGAATCATAACAATAATAGGAGAATACTAATAATGCATAAATAAAATAATTCTAAAAATATTAATACATACAAGTATCAATAATAAGTTTATTATTAATTTCAGGTACTTGAATAGCACCGTCAGTTTACGCAGCACTTGCATATACATTGTACATTCACATCAGTCCCTGCCCTCAAGGAGCTTACAATCTAAGATCCCTAATCTATTATTATTATTATTATTATTATTATTATTATTATTTATTAGTAGTAGTATTCTAATATTTATTGTTTATTATGATTCTTTTTTTCTTCTATTGTTATGATTCTTTATTATGAATCATAATAATAATAATATTAGGAGAATACTACTACTAATAATGCATAAATAAAAAAAATACTAAAAATATTAATACATAAAGTATCAATAATATGTTTATTATTTCAGGTACTTATAAAGCACCGTCAATTTACGCAGCACTTGTATATATATATACATTGTAAATTCCCATCAGTCCCTGCCCTCAACGAGCTTACAATCTAAGGTCCCTAATCTAAGGTTATTAATCAGTATTTTAATTATTATTATTATTATTATGATTCTTTATTACTATTATCATCATTTTATTATTATTATTATTATTATTATTATTATTATGAATCATAATACTAATAGGAGAATACTAATAATGCATAAAATAATACTAAAAATATTAATACATAAAGTATCAATTTTATTATTTACCTTGTACAGTCACATCAGTCCCTGCCCCCAAGGAGCTTACACTGTAAGGTCCCTAACACACATTCATACACACACACATACTAGGCCCAATGTAGACAGGATCCAATGAACCTTCCAGCATGTCTTTGGAGTGTGGGAGGAAACCGGAGTACCCGGAGGAAACCCGCACAGGGAGAACATGCGCAGTGCGTGCCCTGCTGTGAAGCCACAGCCGGGCGCCCACAGTGTCAATGCCGGCGCCGCAGACAGGAGGTGGAGAGGAACGAGGCTTCGTACACCAGCATCACTGGACCCATAGGACAGATGAGTGTCCGATTTATTAAGTCAGCAGCTACGCTTTTTGTAGCTGCTGACTTTTATATGGGTAGAACTCCGCTTTAACCTGTTCAGATCCGCGCTAAAGCCGAATGACGGCTGCAGTGCGGACCTACTTTGCCGGGACTACGTCTATTGACATCCTCCTGTGCCCCTTTAGGTCGCACGCAGCGCACTCTGTGATCAGAAGTCTGTGAGACTCGCTGGATCACAGATCGGAGTAAGGGGTCGATCCCAACCCCTTACCACATGATCAGCTGTCAGCCAATGACAGCTGATCATGTGATGTAAACAGAGTCAGTAATCGGCAATTTTTTTTTTTCTCCTTGCGCTGACAGCGTGAGGGGAAATAAAAAAAAAAAAGCTGATCACCGGCGGCTGTGAAAGGGGAGCTGCTGCCAGCTCCTCAGTGCCCACCTGTGCCACCAACAGTACACAACAGTGCCGCCTACCAGTGCCCAATCAGTGCCTCATCAACAGTGCTGAACATCAGTGTCACCTAACAGTGCCCATCAGTGCCACCTTAACTGTGCCTACCAGTGCAGCCTATCGGTGTCCACCAGTGCCGCCTCATCAGTGCATATCAATGAAGGAGAAAAATTACCTGTTTGCAAAAATTTTTAACAAACTATGAAACATGATTTTTATTTATTTTTTACAAAATTTTCCATCTTTTTTTTTATGTTTTAGGAAAAAATAAAAACCCATCTGTGATTAAATACCACCAAAATAAAGCTCTATTTGTGTGAACTATTTGATAAAAATGTAATTTGGGTACAGTGTTGTATGACCGCGCAATTGTCATTCAAACGGTGAAAGCTGAAAATTGGTCTGGGCAGGAGGGGGGTAAGTGCCCGGTATTGAAGTGGTTAAGGGGGGAAATGATTGTCTAATGAGGCAAATTGTTTTCTATGTGCCCTCATTTTGTAAGTGAGATTTTACGCTTTGTGTTAATTAATATA